>CM070596.1:66544509-67200061 GCA_036346395.1 Hsuehochloa calcarea
CAGGATCTACGTTAACGTGCTGACCGGCGTTAACATGGCGAACCACGTTTCCCCTGCCGGTGACGTTAAGTTACCGTCCGACGTTAACGTGCCGACCGATGTTAGCCTTCCGAACCACGTTAAGGTGGCGACCCACGTTAACCCACGTTAACATGCCGACCGACCGACGTTAACGTGCCGCGGACAGCAGCGAAAACCGCCCGTCTGCGCTGCAAATGACGTGAAAACATCCCGTTTTGGCTGCCGCTGCAGTGTCTCGGCCAAAAGGGCATGTGCCGACTCTCCCCGATGTGCTGCTGAAGTAACCCAAAAACGTTGCCTGATAGCGAAAAACGGCTGCTGGCGTGAGTTTTCGCTGCCACGGCAGGGTCTCGGCAGGAAGAAACGCGCCAGCCCAAGGGAAGAAAAAAAAACAGTGCCCCTCTCCGGTACCAATCACCCCCGGGGTCCTGGGGCCAGGTATAGCCCTAGGGTATAGTAGGGGGTGGTGCCACGGTTGGCACAAAACGGCTGCCGGTAGCGAAAAACGGCCGTTTGGCGTGATTTTCTGCTGCCACGGCAGGGTCTCGGCAGGAACCCATGCGGGGGAAGAAAAAAACAGTGCCCCTCTCCGATACCAATCACCCCTCGGGGTCCTGGGGCCAGGTATGACCCTAAGGTATAGTAGGGGGTGGTGCCGCGGTGGCAGAAAAATGGGTGCTGCGGCAGTGAAAAACGGCTGCCTGGCGTGAGTTTCTGCTTCCACGGCAGGGTCTCGGCAGGCCAAAACCTCTGGCCGCCGTGGAACCAGACGCTTGTGTGTGTTACCTGTCGCCTGATTCCCTGCCATGGCAACGTATTCATCTGCCGTGGCAGCTCCCGCGCGCTGTGGACCTTCGGTCGCCGTCCTCCCAGCAGACCCGCCGTGCTCAGCGCAGAGGGATGCTTGGACGGCTTGACCGCTGTGGCTACGCTAGCGCATAAGTTGTATTGGACCCGTGTCTGCCGGTAGGACCCCCGCTGATGTGTGGCCGACTGACGGCGTCTCGTTGTAACACCCCAAGACCCACATTACCCTGGGATGCTACTGAACTACTCTACCACTAGCCAATTTGCAAGATAAATTAAACTGGCAACATTTAATTAACATGATAATATAAGCGGAAGCATAAACTACTAGAAAATAACCGAATAAGGAGAACAATGAAATATTCCAAAAATCAACTTAACATAATAACCAAAGGAACGGTTCCAAATTAAACATTGAAGCAATCTTCCATAAGACAGCTCAGCAAAACTAGAATTCTTATGACTTTATTTCAGAATTAAGACAAAATCCATGTGCATCATTGTGGTGCTGCTCTACCCTTCCCAATGCATGCTCAAAGTCCACCTGTGGGGAGGGGAAAACAAGGGTGAGATATAAATCTGAGCAAGCGAACAGTTTAACAAGTTATTTCAACTACGAACAAATAAACATCATCAATAGTTTCATACATACACAACCACCAGTCGTTTTCACAATTAATAAGCCACCACAAACTACCATAAATCAAACCTCATCAGTTTTCGGTTTTTAAATGGCATATGAATGCAGTCATTTAAATATCCATTAAATGCATATGAATGCTTCATGCTATGCTCCACATTACTCTTGCCAGGGCAGGAATTGCATGTATCGTATTATGGCAATATACGACACTTCCGCGGCGAAGAGGTGCATCGTATTAGGGCAATATACAATGATGTACCGGTACGGTCGCGGCTAAGTGCGACGACATCCACATATGCAAATGACATGATATGACATGAATGATATGATATTCTATTAATCACATTAATTCATCCACAAGGAGCATTAACATACTCTCAACATATCCACATCCACCACATGTTATTTTCATGTTCGCATTATAACCTTAAGAAAAAATTACACAAGTCTACTATCATATTAACAACATACAATAAATAAATTCTTGCTATCAACTCCCCAATTAACAATATCTTGCAATCATAGCATAATGTATCAAATTATGATAATAATGTAAAATGCAAGTAGAAGAAATAACAAGTTAAACGGTAGCAACCACCGCTACGATCACTTGCCTCGAACCGACGAATCGAAGCAAAAACAATCAAGAACGCTCAAGGTCGAGACCACCTGTCCAAAAGGCATCTCTCAGCACCAAGCCACAGCAAACAAGCACAACAAAAATAATTGTAAGCGTCGCTAAACCCCGAACCCGTACAAACCCTCTCCGCTCAGCAAAACAACAAGAACTCTTCTGCAGCAGTGTTGCTTCACAATTTTGTATCTTTTAAACTAATGAACCAAATACAGCAAGTGATACATTTCTGGAATCATGACTTAAAAACCTACGATTTTCGTGTAGAACTCCTATTTTTATTCGGATCATAACTAGTTGTAATTTAGTGCCCTAAATAGAGCAAACTTTCTGATCTGGCAGACTGGACAGCGACACTAAATCGCGTTCCCACGACAGCACAGAGGTTCAAAAATTCTTAAAATTTTACAACAACTAGAACTCTGAATTATATACAACTTTCTCAATTACGGCCCTAACCATAAAATTAATATACTATTTTTAAAACCCGAATTACAGTCGGTCTGTACCAATCTACCCGCCTGAGGGACAGCGGTATTGAAAACTTCGTATCTCCCAGATCCCACGGTATAAAAAACTGAAAAAAAATATAGAATATGCATCTGGCAATCCTATACAACTTTCATTTTGGGAAGACCCGCAGGAAAAATCGTTTTCTAGATCAAAACCACGGAAACAGCCGCGCTACGCGAATCGATCTACTAACAGACAGCAGGTAAACCTTAATCGGGCAATTAATCTAAACTCTCACATCAAAAGCCGTCCCAAGAACCTTAATTACTCCTAAGATCATAGGGTTTGGGATGATAAAAAATTACCTAGCTGAAGAAATTCCCCAATTCCTCCTCCTCTTCTTCTTCTCCTTCCCCTTCTTCATCTTTGCCTTCTCCTTCTTCTCCTTCTCCAAGGGCAGCAATGGGGAAGCTCCTTGGTAGCAGCAGGGGGGAAAGGGGAGGCGCCCAAGAGGAGGTGGAGGGAGGGTGGCGGCTGTAGGGAGGGGAGGGGGAGAAAAGGGCTAGGGTTAAAGGAGGGGGGTGTGGCTTGGGGGGTGGGTGGCGCACCCCCTTGGGCCCTTGGCCCAAGGGTGGTTGGCCCACCTCCCTGGCAGCCCAACGCTGAATTTAAATATAATTTATATTTTATTTTATTTCTTTTCTATTGCTCTTCAATTAATATTTTTCCCTTCCCGCGATTTACCGGTAAACCGGCGACTCCGCGATTGTTTTTTTTAAGACTTACACCGAAGCGACAAACATGGTATTACATTCTCCCCACCTAAAAAGGATTCGTCCTCGAATCTCGCTCCTCAAATCTCAGGCAAGAGAACAGCGAAGAAAAGAGCAATGAAGGAAAGATCCACCAAAAGAAAGAGCAATCCACAAAAGACCTCAACTACGAGTACTCACCAGCCTCGAAAAGCTCGGGGTACTTCTTCCGCATCTAGTCCTCTAGCTCCCACATAGCCTCCCTCTCAGACTTAAACGTCCAAAGGACCTTCACATACTTGATGGTCTTATTCCTCAAGACTTTCTCAGAAGTATCCAAGATACGCTCTGGGCGACTCTCCAACGTGAGATCCTGATCCACCGTGACCTGCCCCAGGTCAATCTTGTGCTCGGGATCCCGCAACTACTTCCTCAGCATAGACACATGAAAAACATTATGCACACCGCTCAATGAGCTCGGCAGCTCCAAACGATAGGCCAAACTGCCCACACGAGCAACCACTGGAAAAGGACCAATGAACCGCGGGCTAAGCTTCCCAGTGGTACCGAAACGAACAATGCCCTTAGTTGGCGACACTCGAAGGAGCACCAGGTCACCAACCGTAAACTCCAACTCATGGCGTCGAACATTCGCATAACTCTTTTGTCGGCTCTGAGCAACCAACAAGTTCGACGAATTTCCGCACTTTCTCCACGCTTCTTTGAACAAGGTCCGACCAAGCAAAGATCTCTCACCCATCGCATCCCAAAGAAAGAGGAGACACACACCTCCGGCCATACAAAGCCTCAAAAGGAGCCATCTTGATGCTCGCCTGATAACTATTGTTATAAGCGAACTCTGCCAAAGGCAGATGGTCCTCCCAACTGCCCTTCCAAGACAGTACACAAGCACAGAGCATATCCTCCAAAGTCCGAATGGTCCGCCTCGATCGACCATCTGCTTGAGGATGAAAAGTCGATCGAGGATACTTGTCGTGCCCAACACACCAAGACTCGCGAACATAGAGACAAACTTGGCATCCCGGTCGGAAACAATTGACTTAGGCACACCATGCAGTCTCACCACCTCTCGGATATACAACGGAGCCGATCCTGCGCGGTATTGGTTGTCTTCATTGGAATGAAGTGTGCGGACTTGAAAAACCTGTCCACCACGACCCAAACAGCGTCTCGCCCCCGAGAAGAGCGCGACAAACCGACCATGAAGTCTATAGTGATGTGCTCCCACTTCCACTCAGGAATTTCCAAAGGCTGCAACAAACCGGCAGGCCGCTTATGCTCGGCCTTCACCTGCTGACAAACGCCACAAGAAGCGACATACTTAGCGATGTCCACTCTCATGCGTTTCCACCAAAAGACCTGCTTCAGATCTTGATACATCTTGGTCTCTCCCGGATGTACAGTGTACGGAGTCCGGTGAGCCTCACGAAGAATATCATCCTTCACCTCTGATTTCTGGGGTACACATAGCCGGCCTCTGAAGCGAACTGCACCACACTCGTCCAAACTGAAATCTCGGGAACGCCCCTCCGAGATCCTCCTCCGCACCTCCGAAAGGAGCCGATCGTCTTCTTGAGCCTCTCGAACACGCCGGAATGACAGATCAATAATCATCTGTGTCTCGCTGGGCAACTCGGTGAGACAAAAGAGATACCCATCCTCTCAAACTCCGAGATCAAAGACATCGCTGTCTGAGGGACTCCTGTCCTGCTCAAGGCGTCAGCCACTACGTTGGCTTTACCAGGATGATATTGGATAGTCATATCATAATCTTTGATCAACTCCAACCACCTCCGCAGCCTCAAATTCAGTTCTCGCTGAGTGAATATGTACTTAAGGCTCTTGTGATCAGTAAAGATGTCACACTGCTCCCCGTACAGATAATGCCTCCAAGACTTCAAATAAAAACAACGTACCGCCAACTCCAAATCGTGAGTAGGATAGTTCTGCTCATGAACTTTCAACTGTCTTGAAGCATAAGCGATAACTCGCCCTTCTTGCATCAACACACAACCAAGACCAATCCGCGAAGCATCCGTGTACATCGTGAAGCGCTTGCCACTCTCGGGCAAGGATAGAATAGGTGCATTCACCAGCTTGCTCTTCAGGGTCTGAAAACCAGACTCGCAATCATCTATCCACACGAAAGGAACACCCTTCTGCGTGAATCGGGTCATTGGCTTGGCGATGATGGAGAAATCCTGCACAAAGCGCCGATAATAACCGGCAAGACCAAGAAAACTCCAGATCTCTAACACATTGGTTGGCCTACGCCACTGCACCACCGCTGCCACATTCTTGGGATCCACTGTAATACCATACTGACTGATGGTATGACCAAGAAATCCAACCTCGGCACAACCAGAAAGCACACTTCTTCAGTTTCGCATAGAATTTATTCCTCCGAAGGGCCTCTAGGACCAGACTGATATGCAACTCGTGATCCTCCTCCGTCTTGGAATAAATCAGAATGTCATCGATGAAAACCACCACAAAAGAATCCAGGTACTCATGGAGCATCGTGTTCATGGCTTCCATAAAGGCAGCAGGGGCATTTGTTAGTCCAAAAGATATAACGACAAACTCGAAGTGCCCATACCTTGTGCTAAAAGCTGTCTTCTCTATATCCTCCTCCCTGATCCGCAGTTGATGATAACCAGACTGCAAATCAATTTTGGAGAATACTTTGGCACCTCTCAACTGATCGAAAAGATCTTCAATGCATGGCAAAGGGTACTTGTATAATTTTTTAGATATACTCTTTTTTAGTGCGAATATGAAGGTATTTACAAAATATGCTAAAACTATGAACTCTCTTACAAATTTTTGTATGTTTCGCATTGGAGTATATATATGAGTATACCCAAAGTGATAAGTATGCCAAGTTTTTTTAGGTGGTATATCAAAGGTGGGAGTAACTACGCCTGGGAGTAGAAAGTACACACACATATATATAATTATTTAAAAAACAAATTCGCAAAGGCCACGTGTCCTCGCTTCCCCTTCACTCAAACGGCTCTTTCCTCTTATAAACGCCAACCCCAACCCCTCCCATGGCGGAAATCCTCGAACCCCCGGCCCTGTCCCCTTCACCTCCGCCCACTTCCGGGGAATCTGAGCTCGCCGCGTCTTGCCCTACCGATTGACCCTAGCCGCGCCGTGCACCGCGCCCTAGATCGGGAGATCTCAGAGGCCTCGCCTCCGGCCTCGGGGAGCGAAACCTTACATCCGAGGGTCGCCCAATGGTGGAGACATCAGGCGGGAGGCTCCACCTCCAAGGCCAGCGGCGGAGCCTGGCCGCCTTCCTGGCGGCCAACAAGACGCTGCTCGCTGCCGTGTGGGTCGTTGGATTTACCCTGGTGTTTTTGTGGCAGAGCTCCTCGATATCCGGCGGCGTCGGCCGCGGTGGCGGCGTCGGCTTCCTCAGGCTCCGGTCGGCGCTGCCGCCGCCGCGCCCAGTGCCGAAGCTGAGACCGAAGGCGTACAATCTGACGGACTTTGGCGGCGTAGGGGACGGGCGGGCGGTGAACACTGAGGCGTTCGAGCGCGCCGTGGAGGCCATCGCGGCGCTTGCGGACCGCGGCGGAGGGCAGCTCATTGTGCCGCCCGGCCGGTGGCTCACGGCGCCGTTCAACCTGACCAGCCACATGACGCTGTTTCTTGCCGAGGGCGCAGAAATCCTTGGCATTACGGTGAGAAAGCTCGCACTTTTGTGGGTGTAGCTGTAGAACTAGAGTAATGGGGTTGATCTTTAGTGCATTTGGTAAGTTCAATAGTTAATTATTTCATGTAGTGGGGATCTTGGGTGGTTAATATGTACTAGTCTAATAAAAGTGACTTGGCTATAGGGCTTGATGGATAAAGGGATTAATGATGAAAGCAGAGCAATTACTGTAGTTTGATGTGTTCCGGAGACTGGAGTGAGCAATTTTCTTGAGGTTTTGGAATAGGCCAGATAATTGCACAATCTAGTTGTTTGTTAAATCTAATTTGGTAATATTTGTTCAACTTAGCTCAGTGAAATATTGCTGTGCATGTCTAAGCAAAATGTTTCTATAATAGCTTGGATTGTTTTGGGGATCTCTGGTGCCTAAAGATCTTCAATGGTTTGTATTGGATGATTAGTATGCGTATTCAGAGCTGGTTGGGCTGTGGTATGATTTGCAGCATTGCACTTTTAGTAGAACCATGTTTTCTGTGTCTCCAACTCTAAGACAAATGTGCAGATTTCAGATTTGGAAGTGTATCTAATTGGATTTCTGATATTTTCTGGACAGGATGAGAAGTATTGGCCGCTGATGCCAGCACTGCCATCTTATGGGTATGGGAGGGAGCGGAAAGGACCTCGCTTTGGAAGTCTCATTCATGGACAGAATTTGAAAGATGTAGTCATTACAGGTTTGCTTATTCTCTTAATAAACTATTAATAATTCAATATCAAGCTATATAATGTACAGCACCTTATTATAGAATTGTGGATTAAATAACATCAGTGAGAGAAGTGCATAATGTGCATGTTAAGCAATCTAATGATGGCAACTCTGTAGCAGCATGTGTTAGTAACATAACTGTTTGACCTCTTTTGATGTATTTGATTTCAGTAGGCAACTATGCATATTTGGACATCATATGCGTTTGTTAAAATAAATCCTTTTATTTACAACTTGAACTGTCATATTCTCTAGTGATCTTTTACCTGGTAAATAGGTGAATTCATTGAAATGGCAACACCTGCACTTTGATGATTTCAGTATGCATTTGTCTCTCAATCTTATACCGATAGAACAATGAGCCTAATGCTATTTCTGTGTCACTACCTCATTGGATGATAGTTACTTGACTTTCACATGCTTCCTTCATTTCCCTCTGCTAAATAGGACACAATGGTAGCATAAATGGCCAGGGTGAAGTTTGGTGGTTGAAGCATCGCAGAAGAATGCTCAATAACACAAGACCACCTCTTGTGCAGATGATGTGGTCCAAGGACATTATTGTTGCAAATATAACGTTGTGGAATTCACCTTTCTGGCACTTCCATCCATATGATTGCATGAATGTAACTGTTTCTAATGTTACAATATTAGCTCCTATTTCTGGTGCTCCTAACACGGATGGCATAGATCCAGGTATTCTTCGTGCACCTGTCTGTAATAACTTCCAGTACATCCTGCGTTTTGGCAATATCTGGGCATTGCATCAAGCACCAGCATATTGCAGCATTGTTTCTCTTAATAGTGGATACCATCTAGGTTTGATTCTTACATTAATAACTGACCATGCTGATAACAGACCATATGTAGATTTCTTGATGCTGACATGTAGTTATACGCAGATTCTTGTCAGGACGTGCTCATTGAGAATTGCTACATATCTGTTGGTGATGATGCAATAGCTGTAAAGAGCGGGTGGGATCAATATGGTATTGCATATGGGCGACCATCTTCGAACATTTTGATACGCAATGTGACAGCCCGTTCTTTGGTGAGGTAAGAGTTGAGATAGCCTTGTCTGCATTGTTTTATATACAATATTTATCTGCATTAATCTTCCTTTCAAGTTCAGTGCTCAGGATAAAGCAGCACGAGCAAGAGGTTTTAGACCAGGATGAGCTTTTACCTTCTTTTGCATATAATGTGGAGTATTACAGGTGAGGTTTACACTATTTGTCTTGTTTATGTACAGTGCTGGAATTTCAATTGGCAGTGAGATGTCCGGTGGGGTTGCAAATGTTACGGTGGAGAATGTCCGCATCTGGGACTCAAGGCGAGGCTTGAGAATAAAGACTGCCACAGGAAGAGGGGGCTACATCCGGAATATCTCCTACCGCAACATAACCTTCGACAATGTCCGTGCTGGGATTGTGATAAAGGTTGACTACAATGAGCATGCTGATGATGGTTATGATCGGAACGCCTTCCCAGACATCAAGAGCATATCATTCAAAGAAATACATGGGTGGGGTGTCCGGGTGCCTGTCCGTGTTCATGGCAGCAACACCATTCTCATCAAGGATATCAGCTTTCAGGACATGTCAGTAGGCATCAGCTACAAGAAGAAGCATATTTTCCAATGCTCCTACATCGAGGGGCGTGTTATCGGGTCAGTGTTTCCAAAACCATGTGAGAACTTGGACATCTACGATGAGGAAGGGCAGCTTGTCAAGCGTGCGGCGATGCTGAACAGCACGGAAGTTGATTATGATATATGAGACACATACAATAGCACTGATAGGTGGAGAATTGTGGAAATTGGGTATTCTCATTTTTGCTCTTTCTAATCTTCCACGCTCTTGTTTTAGAACTGTAAATACAGAAGAGATTCTCCTCTTCATAGGTTTGCTTACATTGACCTATTTGTATCTCATCAATGATTTGGCCATCATCAACGTGTTCTTGCCAAAAGTGGAAAAGAACATCGTGTTCTTACAAGGCTTTGGCCTTAAATTTCAGGCCTCTGTCGGGCTAGGCTTAGACTTCGCTGACAAATGCTAGTTCACCCTCACTGGAAGTCTGGAACAACTGCAAAATGTTGATGTTTTTTCCCTTCAAGTCGTTAAGTTTCTTTAGTAATGTGCTGTATATTGATGTTTGGGGATGACAACGTGGTGGGGATTTTTCTTATAGCAAATATTTTGCACCTTCCTCTTGTTTCACTCATCCCTCAGGCCTCACCCCCACACCTGGAGTAAGACGGAGGGGGTAAAATTTTTCATCAATTACATATTTACATTTTGAAATACTAATTTGAAGTACCATCGCTATGGTCATTTCATAAATTTATCTGCCATTTTTTTACAATGGGATCTGCAAGGTAACATGGCAGAGGAAATGAGAAATAGCAGGTAAAGAAAAAGCCATGAACAATAAGAATTAGGATTAATTCATTATATGTCACTGTAAGTTTTTAAAATCTTTTATCGTGTCACTGACATGTGGGGTCTGTGATCATATCTTAGCAACACAATAAATAATATATAAATGGTGATGCAAACTTTTGATGACAAACGAGGAATTGACCCTAAGAATTAAGAGATAGATGTTAAAGCAGAATTGGCCAGAGATCGATCATAAGGAAGTACTGATCTCTCTTTTCTGAGGGCAGGGAAGTAATCTCTCCGGCTCTCACCCAAGTGATTTCCATTGTTCCCAATTTGTCATGATCTCCACAAGTACACGTCTTTATCGATTCACAAAAGAGGAGCATCCAGAGCGAGATATCAGCAGTTTCTGTGGCTCTCAGAGATTGTAGGCATTTTGTAGCCACTAGCCAGTGACTTTCAAGCAGGGATTCAGATAGCCGGGGATTCGCTAATCTTTGTCCTAGAACAGATAAGATCCTTCATGCCTATCACTGTTGTTGGATGCCACACATCAACAACCACATCACATTTACAAGCATGTGCTCTTATTCATGTTTTGTCAGTTATGTCATGCTGATCATTATTCTTTCATTGCCTTGCTTATTTGTGCAGCCTATTGACTTGGTCTCTGGATCAATTACATAAGTGATGCCTGATAATTAAGAGCTAATCGATTAGTTACGGTCATAGTTTAAACACTTGTAAAGTTGTATAATTTCATTATAAACGTTGCGTAAACATTTTTAAAGAGAAATCGCCTCTTGTTCTGTAAACATCACTTTCATTGACCTTCTTTGGCATTCCTATGATGCGATGTAGTTCAAAGCCATTCGATCAAAGTGTAGCATGGTCAAACAATTGTGAATCATGTGTCCATGTGAGAGGACCGGCCTCATGTAAGTTTTTTCAGTAATTTTTTTTGGGTCGATTGGTATATTTTATTGATAAGTCCTATAGTAGTTAACTTTTCTCACCCTAAAACGGAGTTGACTTTTAAACGTTTACAAAAAATAAGTTATTTTGTATATCGATATGGTCCGAAATACAAGTTTTATCATTAATTACTATTGTTATTATTTGTAAAACCCAGTAAAATTATAATATTATGAAAGTATTTTCCGAGACGAATCTACACACAGTATTTTCATATATCTAATCTTAATATTTAAAAAGATAACAATAACCAAAGTTTTCAAAGTTTAACTACATGTATTCTAAAACAATTTATTTTTGTGAACCGTAGGTACTTGTGAATGAAGCATGAAGCAACAATAATTTACTGGGGATTTTTTTTTTCCCACAAGAAAGGTGGCATGCAGTGTCTTCATCTTGATTGAATCATGATAAGCAGAAGCATCACATTGTTAACAATTAACACAAGCATTCAGCAGCGCACAGACAGAACAGAAGTTTCCTTGAGGCGGGTTTTTTTGTGCATTGTGCGTGCATGTGCTTCCCACTTGTTAAGCGCTGTTTATCAGATGTCGCTTTTCGGTTTGTTCCACGCCCACCATTTTGCCATGGATCTCTCAACGCGCTGCGTGATTGCTATTTGCTAGACAGGTAAATTCCAGCACCGGGATGGACTCCATCTGGTAACTTTGGACCGTCTGATCACCAGCTAGTGGATACGGTTGTTATAAAAGCTTAGAAAGGAAAGGCACGGTACTGCCCGCAAGGACAATTAAAAGCAAGGGATACAGGTGCTAATTGCGCACGGGGCAACAAAGGATAACCAAGAATACTGGTTTTTTTTTCTTCCGTTCAGCGTATTTTTGAAACGAAATAGTCAAAATAGATTCTCTCGAAATGGCAAGAATCACACTCATAGGATGCGGCAGGCCGACTGACGTTGAATGGGAGCTCGCTACGTGGCTTTTGCCGTGCTTTTTGAACACAATAACAGTGATATTTTTATCAATTCGTTTACAAAAAGGTTATTTTATTATTTCATCGTGAAACAATATTATTTTAGGTAAAAACTCGTGAACAACATTCTCTGTCGGTGACTCATCGCTATTATTACATCACTTGGTGTTATTTTCTCTGAGACTAAAGGTGTTTTTTTTTTACGATTTTGACTCTTTGGTGACATCATTTTGAAGTCATGAATGTTTGAAATGTTACTGCTTTAAATACACATCTTTAGAGTTTTATTGCCCTATTTTCTCCTTAATTAATTTTTAGTAGCGACGGTACTGACGAAGAAAAGTACGCTGCTTTGGCCTCTACGTACACCAATTCGGAATGCTCGATTATTCCATTCGTGCACCGTGCATGAGAGGACTTTACACTCAATTTCTCACTCAGACCCTGCAAATTAAATTTGACGTACACATTATCAAAGATAGACATAACAAGATGACGTGGCGCGCTATTTTTCTGGAATCCCAGCAACGTTAATATATCGTATTACATTACTAAGGCACTGGTGTGCATGCATATATGTCTTTTCAACTCCTACTTGAACTATTGGAAGACAAAGAATCCAACCCATAATAGACAGCGGTATCACAGCAGGATTATATATTCGATCTTGATATATGACACATGCTTGAAAATGATGCGCTTTTACATGTGCCGATGAATATGCCTGACATGACTGGTATATGTGGACTTTTACCAAAGCGTTTGAACATGAAACAGACGTGCGTGAGCCCTCTTCGCAGCCGTGGGCAGATCATACCCAATCAAATTAAGTACAACTTCAGCTGCCGGTGGATCCAAGCGAAGTTAATTTTGGGGGTGCAGGGTACACCGGATTCAATACTGTTTTAGTTTATTAAAATCCACATACGCTCGTAGTTTATGTCTATTCACTCAATATATATGAGGTGGCATATACAGTAACATCCAATCGATTTCATTTTGGATCCGCGACTTCAGCCCCCAATCATAATTTCCGTTTAATCTCTATAACACACACTGACAGACGTGTCTCTTACATATATACTAGTTTTTTTTCTACGAAAAATACTATTCAGTATGCAAGATTGAAGCACACAACACTCATCAATTATCTGTAGAACTAAGTTCTAGAAAGAAAGAAAAAAGCGTTCGTACTCGTAGCAATGCACTTGTAATACTCGTAGCAATGCATCTGAAGAAACGAGCCTTAATTTGTACGACTCTCATGGTCGGGTAGCAGCATCTAAAGTAGTTGCAGCACGGCTACCCTCCTCCATGCATGTCCTCGTCGCCCTTAGTATCTGAAGTACGTGTCTCTCGAGTCAAAGCTCCAAAGAGAAGCGCTTGCACCATGGCTACTCTCCTCCATGTCCTCGTCGCCCGGCGGCGGCGGTACCTGCAAGAAGTCGTACGCATTGCTGCACCAGCCGGTCGGCGAGAAGAGCGGCGGCGGGTGCGCCATGACCGGGCGCCAGTCGATGCTGCCGTCGGCGCGCACGGCCGGCGCCACCACCTCACTGCTGCCAAAAACGGCGTCCATGTCGTGCGTCACGAACTCCTCCGACAGCGTGGCCGGCGAGTCCACGTCCATCAGCGCCGCGGCCGCCTCCTGGGACGTGACGGGCGCGCGGTTGGCGTGGGAGAGCGCGGCCGCCTGCACCTCCTGCGGGTCGCTGCTGCGTCCCATGTCGGAGCAGGGCGGCGGCGAGTCCGGGAAGTTGAGGTCCGCGCCGGCGGCGCCGCGGCCGCGGAGGCAGACGAAGGCGGCGTCGAAAGCGCGCGCGGCCTTCTCGGGGGCGTCGTAGGAGCCGAGCCAGATGCGCTCCCGGCTGTTGGGCAGCCGGATCTCCGACACCCACTTGCCCCACTTGCGCCGCCGCACGCCCTTGTACTTCTTGCTCCCCCTCCTCCCACCACTGCCTCCCTCCGTCTCCGGCGACGACGACATGCCACTGCGTTGGTTCGTTGGTGCACTGTGTGCTGATCATCGTGGCGGGGTCGCGCGGCTACTTATACGTCTCCGCGCGCGACGCGTTGGCTCGAGATGGCGCGTCGGACGGCGACATGCATGGTGTCAGCCACCTGGCGGGCCGTCCAGCCAGCCGAGCCAACCAGTTAGTTAGCCCGGGTCTGCTTGGGTTGGGACTTGGGAGCGCGTGGAGATTCTAGAGCTACTTGCTGAGTCGCTGGGCTAGCTAGTGGGCGGGGCCCTTGAGTCGTCTCGGAGAAGGGTCTTTCCGTCTCGGACTTTTTGTCTTATCTCAGACCTTTTGTTTTTAATACATCATTGGTTATGTAGTTATCTTCCGTCAAGGCTGCGTTTAAAACGAGCTTTAATTTGTTCTAGAATTTTTACGGGAATTAAAATGTTTCTCGTAAAAGGGTGCTGGGAAAGGTGACACCATTGTTTCAACGTGAGTACATGACATAAGTTCGTACATAATAGATTAAATTAATAGCATATGCACGCTTTATATAAGTACATGACATAATTAAGTTCATACATAAGCATACCTCAGTACCGAATATCCAGCTGACTAATGAAATGGCTTCCCGACTCCGGCTTCGGATCGGGCTGGGAATATCGGTATATATATATAGGAGTGGCAATGGAGAGGAGATGAAACATGCAGAAGGCTAGTTGGCATGAACATTGATACAAAATCGACAGCGAAAAAGGCATGCATGTTTAATTAAAAATGTATGTATTAGTAACATAGTCTGCACACCTTTTCTACTTTTTAATATAAAAGAGGGGAAATATTTTGTGCAAAGTGCAAGCATGTGTGCTGACGTTTATATCATCCAAAGTCGTCAGTAAACCACTCGATAAGAGTTGGGTTGATCAGATTTAGAGGTGGTAGGAAGCACACACATGATTTATGGACCCCTGTAAGTAGTCATATACAAGACGATCACCCATGCGCCCCCTCAAATTATCCAATTAGTGGGATCCCTAGTGGACATCATCACCATCATTCATCCATGCATCAATTCCGGAACAACCTCTTCGCTCTTATTCTCAATTAGAGTTTGTTTGGATATAAAGAGATTAGAACTAATCTCTTCGGATTAATTGAAAGAGATTTTAGTTCAAATTTCAATTCAATCTAAGAGGATTGGATCGAATCATAATGTATTCAAAAGATCTTAAGAGAGTAGAGAAAAAAACATCGCTCGTCGATCTAAAAAAACCAAACAATTGAAAAACCATCGAACACTCGTCGCGTGCAGTGCGTCCATGGGCTCTGCCTGCAACCGGGTCTTTTTCTTTGATACCGTGTTGCAAGTTGCAGCAACGTTTGAGTTACCGCCCGACAAGTCGGAATGAACCCTGAAGAAAAAGCGGAGTAGTCTCTACCTCCTTTCTAACACTGCACTGCACGCCGATTTTTGCTGAGTACAGCAGCACTCCAACAACATAAGATCGAGTCAAACAGGTAAAGTGATTTGTATCCATGCGTATGATATGGCCGTGAGCTGGCAAGCTAGCTTGTCCAAGTGAACAACCCAAAGTCGATATTTGTTTTTGAAGGCCATGAACTTTCTCTACTGATATTCAGTCGTTTGGTCCATCGTTTTTTTGGCACTGTTTGTTAAGACTTTTTGTTTAGTTTAAAAACAAAAAGATTAAGACTAAATAAAAAGGTGTATTTTTTATCTAGTTTATAAAAAGTTTAAGCTATTTTAAGTATAAAGCCATAAGCCTTGAGAGGGATGTTTTTTTGGTTTATGCGAAATAAAATACCCTTTGTCATTGAATTTCGTTGAAATTACTCTCAAAATACCATTAGTATATAAGTGCAAACCTTTTTTTTTTAATTATTCTCTTTCTTCAGTTCTTTTCCTCCCATTCGGCTCCCACCCTGGCGCCTCCAATCCCCTCCCCTCCCCCCGGATGACGACGCCGCCTCCCCTGGCACCGACACTGCCTCCCCTCCCAGATCAAGGTGACCCCTTTTCACTCTTAGACAATTCGGCTGACTTGGTAGTCTTCTTTTGATGATCTCGTGCTTCCAAAACCCCGGAGGGAGTTGACACTTGCATCAAATCCTTCGGGTTCCCAATGCAAGTGTTCCTTCCTAGAATTGGTCGGACCTCAACAAGAACCGGAACAGGGATACTAGATCGAACTGTTTCGACATATATAAATTGGCCAAGTTGTAGTTTGTTTGATAAAATGAGTTCATTGTCCTCCTTCGATGAAGAAACATATGTCGAGTGCGATGAATCTGAAACTTTTATGAAGAAACTATGGTATGGCAAGTTCTGAACTAGTAATAGCAGGAACTACACTGATAACTTGGAGTAAATCAGTTTGTATAGCACAGTTCGAATCAATTTATGCTATCTTGATAGTACCTGCAACTGGTCAGAATGGCCAGTGAAAGCTATCTGGACTTACAAAAAATGGCCATTGAGTGTTACAATTGTTTCATACAATTAGTCAGTACCATGGCCATATATTGGTCAGAATCAATGATGTAGTGCTAAGTACCATGTCCATACAATTAGTCAGTACCATGTCCATATATTGGTCAGAATCAATGATGTAGTGCTAAGTACCATGTCCATATATTGGTCAGAATCAATGATGTAGTGCTAAGTACCATGTCCATACAATTAGTCAGTACCATGTCCATATATTGGTCAGAATCAATGATGTAGTGCTAAGTACCATGTCCATATATTGGTCAGAATCAATGATGTAGTGCTAAGTACCATGTCCATACAATTAGTCAGAATCAATGTAGTGCTAAGTACCATGTCCATGCACTTAGTGAGTACCATGTACATATATTGGTCAGAATCAATACTGTAGTGCTAAGTACCATGTACATATATTGGTCAGAATCAATACTGTAGTGCTAAGTACCATGTCCATACAGTTAGTCAGTACCATGGAATGTAAATTTAGTTGTGGATATCTTGACAGTACCCGCAACCCATGAGAATGATCTAGTGCTAAGTTTGACACTGTTACAATTATGCTATCAGTATGCAGCATTGGATCTGAGCAAAAAAGTTAGTTGTCAGTATGCAGCATTGACACTGTTACAATTTAGTTAGTTTAACTATTTTTTTGGAAGTTAAAATGTTAGATTTGCATATCAATATATTATGCCCTAAAAAAATTATAAACCATCTTGTAAATTGTTTAGATGGAACTAGTTGCTATCATCAAGGCAAATTGTGATACATTTGGTAACATGACATTTTATCAGATCTGTACTGAGTAAGTTGGTGCTGTGAATATACCATTGGGATGTTTGAATACCACGGGTTACAAGAACCTCCAGAAGAAGTTCTTTGAAATGACAGGAAAAAATACGATAAAAAACAACTAAAAAACAAGTGGAAAGCATTGAAGAAAGAATACAATTTGTGGAACGATTTGAAACAAAAGCAACTGGGCTAGGTTGGGATCATCAAAAAGGAACTATATCTGCATTCGGCTATTGGTGGAAGGAGCACAAGGTAGTCATTGGAGAAACATATATTTATTAATGTGTATGATCTCATATTTTAATTTATGCTAACTTCAGTCCTTTTTTTAAAAAAATCAGTAATATCCTAAATATTTTCATGATGGACCACCTGAGAACCTAGATGATATGGATCGTATGTTTGACAAGGCTCATATCATGGGTAACACTTCAGCCATCCCGGGTGAGCCTACACAAGAAGATCAAACCGTTGTGGACATTGATTGTTCGGAGGACGGCAAGGAAGGCGCCGTCGCCGATGTGGAGAACAATCGATGATGGAGATATGAATGTCTTTCGTGATAATATTGTTATTTCTTTAACGACCACAAGAGGAAAAATAGATTGCATTAATATGATATGTACATGTTGCAGTGACAAGATAATTGCATCATATATGATCGAATAGTATTTTGTTACGTTGTTATTTTGTTTGGTTGGCTAATATTTGCCTTTTATATTAATTTCTTTCGTTACGCAATATCCAAGATAAATACATGCATGCACGAGAGCGATATCTTCCTATGAATAGATTGTCTATTATACCTTGGTCTTCTTAGATATACATCTCCGATAGATGTCAAGATTTACAATTTATTTGGATAGGTCATGGTATACACAAATGCACGTACGAGTGAAATCTATTTTGTTTCATATGTACGCTTACATGTATCGTCATATTTTCAAATCTCATACAAAAATAAGTTTAAATACATGCTTAACAAGGTCCTTTACACCCTCAAGGGTAATTCGTACATTTTATCTTTCACACACAACTCAATAAGCTAACATCCTATAAAAAAAACAGATTACCAAACACCAAACCTTGACTTAAAAGCTCAAATGTTTATAAACTGATTAAGCCAAAAAAAACTGTATTTAAGTTATAAGCTAAAAAAATATAAGCCTAAATAAACAGTGCTTTTGTATGCTGGTATTCAGCTAGTGAGCAATACTAGCTAGATTAATGCTCCATCCATTCTTTTTTATTTGACGTCCTATAGTTCCTATATTTAAAACTATCTAGATTTGCTATATGAAAACTATATTACTAGATTTATTGTAAAAATACTTTCATAATATTATCATTTTATTAGTATAAAGTTATAAAAATTAACAGTCAAACCGACGTCTTGGAGATAAAAAAACATTAATTAAAAAAAGACAGAGAGGGAGTAGTACTTAATTTCGATCGAGCTAGCACAAGGCGCTGGCACGGGAATGGAACGAACGGTTTTGAAAATTTGTTACTCTGTAATTAAGTTCGATCTAGATGGAGTATAGTACTGTGAACCTTCAAGTCAAGATTAGGAGAGGGTGAGCACAGCTGGGCCGGACATGATATTCTGACGCATCGCCACCCTGGTGAATGAGACCTGCGAGCTCGGACGGAGCTCGATCTCCTCCTAGTCAGTGGGAAGGGGTAGTACATGTACACCGCTTCTACTACTGCATCTGCATGCGTCATTGCATACATGCGTAGGCCGGTGCGGGTGACCTAGCTATTGACTAGTACTCCCGACTTTCGATTCCGAACTTGACCGGGCTGCCACTGCGCGCATCGCTAGAGTCGGGGCTGCCTCGCCGATCACTCGATCTAGAAGCGGCATGCAAAAACACTTTGTACTAGTGCTACTAGAGCCGATCGAGGCTTGTGGATGTGACTCGGACGGCTGATCGATGTGGCCGGTTGCGCGGGCGGCGCCGGCGCGCCAGGAAGTTTTTGTGTTGCTCGCGTCGCGACGCAATCAGTTGCGTATGTACGCCGTCACCCCTCATCCAGTCAACCGCGCTGCCGTGCTGCGTTGGTTTTTTGACCGAGAAACGGCGGCTGTCTTGAGACGAATTCGCCTGGCCCGCGCCAATTATCACGAGAAGAGCCGTCGCCGTTGCATGCAGCGAAGGAATCTTCGTCGGCACCGGCAACGAGCGTCGGGGGCGCCGGCGGCGGATCGTCACGATGGGTGGCGACCGACGCAGCGGTGGGCTTCACGGCAACCGGCGGCCGACCTCACTAGTCACCTCGCCTACTCTGGATTTAGTTTCACGACGAGCGGTGTCGGACTCTTGGGGATCAAAGAAATTGGGGATTGTTGGGCTGTTTGATGCCCACCTCCATCGACGCCGCTGCCGCCGCCTCCACCAATGCTGTTCAGCCTGTTCCGCAGATCAACGCCGCTGCCCCTTTTGACACGCCGCGTTGAGCGGCGCCGCCGCCGCCGAATGACACCGTTGGGTGACCGGCCTCGCTGGTTGCTAGATGATGGGGATCCAGATGGCTGTGGTACTCATGTGAATGTTTGATGTATGCAAAGGATTAATCTCAAGTAATTATCAAAGCATAATCACATTATACTTTTCACAGATCATCAAAATCTCCAGTAGCTTTCAGGCACACCAACAAACAGCCCCCAGATTTTATTGGCAGGGACACCACATGATTGTAGTGCTTACCATTCATTTTTTGTGTGCCCCCAACGACTCTACGATGTTAGATGAATAATTTGGTTGCCCTATCATTTTCCTTAAAAGGGGATTCTCTTCGTGTAATTCAAGTTGCCTTGAAATAAATGTTTATGCCCTACAAACAGTAAATATGTGACCAGGAACTGCAAATTCAACAATCGCCAGGAACAATGTTTCCACAAAATGATGATCGCTACAACAGCATGGTAACGCTTGCTGACATCGCCCGCACCTGGTGAAATCCAACTCAGGAGAGGACAGCCATCAGATCCAACACTCTCAACACAATGTAATTCGTGCCATCAGCACTCTTGAACTCGCTGCCAGCGTACTTGGAGTACAGAACGGTGCTGCCTGCAGGGACCGACAATGGGCTCCTCTTGCCTTCCTCATCTAGAGGGCCTGGACCAACAGCCACGACCTGTCTCCAATCAACAAATATATCACATTTACTAGCATAACTTTGATTTGGGCATGAAGCTCCAACGGTGCAACTCTGAATCATAGGGCACGTCATAGACCAAAAAATGTCCAGGAGAACTAACAAATTGAGTCACTGACCATTCCAATGGATGGCTTCTCCTTAGCAGTTTCGGTAAGCAACAGACCACCAGGTGTTTTATCTTCAGCTTCAGCAACCTATCATACAAGAAAAAGGAAGCAAAGCAGGAAATAATTATTATAGCCAAAAGGAAAGGTGCTGTTTCGTAAGTTATAACCTCAACTTGTAACCAGATGTCCCAGAAAAAATTATAAGAGATGTCTACCTTGATAAGAACACGGTCATTAAGAGGCTTCATGTCTTTCACATCATCAGTCTCTAGAATACCTATGATGTCGTCCTCCTTTAGAATTAAATGGTTGAAATCATTCAACTCCACCTCTGTTCCAGCATACTTTGAATATACAACTTGAGATCCAACCTACATAAGTAACAAACGTACATGTTACTGCATATTCTTTTCTTGCCAACCATAGGTAAGAGCTTTCTTGCATTGTAAACTATCACAGCAGATGAGCAGAGCACATAAAAGAACCAAACCAGATACAGAACCAGCATAAAGTTTGTAAAATCTTGAGTCAAAACAGGCAAAACAAGCGCTTTGACAGCTTCATCGTATCCAAGTTGTCAACATGCTTCCGACTGGATTGTTGGATATAATTCCAATGCTAAAGGCTAAAGCTGCTAGGCTCATTCTGTTCGTTGAGGTCTGATTTTCTTACTCATAAGACTGGAACAGTCTGATTTTCTTACTCATAAGACTGGAACAGACTGACAGCACACAACTTGCTAATAATGATTTGGTTATTTTCTGTAACAGTTCATTGACAAAGGTTGGTTGGAAACTTGGAACCTACCAACCAGAACAAAGGCAAATCTTAGATGGAAACATGAATGGCTGATGGAATAGCTGTACCTGCTCTCCCATGGGGTAGTCTATATCTAAAGCGCACCAGTTCTACCAGAAACTACTTGCAGGTAATTTTACACTCTTTTTTTTTTTTTTTGCAAAGAACAATATACCTGAATGCTGACTTCCACTTTGTTATCCCCAGCGGTTCTTCCCTCTCCAATGGCAACTACTTCACCCCCCTGAGGTTTTGACTGAGCGGTTGAAGGAAGCAAAATTCCACCAGTTGTTTTCTGCTCAGCAGACTTAATCTTTACAAGCACTCTGTCGGCCAAGGGCTTGAGCATTGTATACTGCAATGGAATAAGAGGACATAATTTAACACCTGCAAATCATAAAAATGATACTTTCTGGGAAAAGAAATGAGGCGGTTATCGCCAACGCCAAGTAAGTGAACAGGCTACAATATACTCCCCAACCAACTAATGTATGTTAGGAACCATACATGAGAATTAGAACTAGAGACTCAACTAAAATGTTAATCACAGAGTAAACAGAACTGCCTTCGGCCCCCTTTTTAACATCTTGATAAGACACCCTCACAATGTGCTTCATGATACAATTTACCGTAACACTTAGACCATTAAATGCAGCGGAATTCACACCATAGAAACACTATGCAGCAAGGGTAGACACTAGGAAGTCCCCCTAACCACACCACACCCTTAACATGGAGACCATAAAATTTCGTAATCACCATGACCTTAACTGTCACGGCAATACAGTGTACACTTAAAGGAACATGCATTCCAATCCAATGCATTCCATCACCATTATCAAATCCAAGGGAAACTAAACAGCATGTCCAACAATCTCATCAGCGATTTCGTCGCTCTTCTACCATGACATATGAAACACCGCACAATAATCTATCCACTAACCCATTCCTTGTGAAAAATACAATGGAAGTGTGACAATAAGGTACATTGCAAGGGAACGCACCTTGGGGGCGACGACGGTGGCGGCCCGGACGACGAGGCCGCGGAGCGGCCGCCGCGTCGTGCAGACCCCGCCGGCCACCGGCCGGGGGACGCGGAGCGTGTCGAAGGAGGCCGGCCCCTTCCTGGCGAAGCCCGCCGCGCCAACTCCGGCACTGGAGAGCTGCATCGACGCCATTCCCCGAGGATTGCTTGCGCGGATAACGCCGCCAAATCGGAATGGCAGCAGGAGATGACAAACCCTAGAGCAGAGCGAGCGGTGATGTCGCCAGGCGAGCGAGAGCTTTATCCCCCAAACGCCTCGCTTCTCGAGGCGACACTGATTTTGCTGGCCCATATAAATTGTTGGCCGAGAGATCCAGCCTGCTAATGGAGCCCAATTCAGTCCAGTCGTACCCTCCTCTTCGGCTCCGCAGCTCCGCTTGAGTCGTGTCCGCCTCGTGCCCGAGCCGTAGAGGAGAGGCGATCGCCACCGCGGAGGGAAGCCATGGCTGCGGCCTCCCCTTCCTGCGCCGCCGTTGCCGGCTGGACCGTGACCGCGGTGCTGCTGCAGGTCGCCGGCCTCTCAAGCCCACGCTCCCCGGCTTCAGGTTCGCTTCTCTGCCTCTGCTCCAGTTTCTTGGTGGCTGTGAACTGCTAAAGTTAACAGCCCGTGGAAAGGCCGCTCGCTGGGCTATCTACGTTGACGGGAAAACTCTGTCCGTCCGATCTCGCTCGCAGCCGCTCCGAGCCGTCGGATTCGGCGCGCGCGCGTCCCACGTTGCCTGCGTCGCGAACTCGCCCGGCCCACGTCGCCCCAAAAAATATCTGCATCGCGAAACTTCGTCCCGTTCCCCTTTCTCCTCTCTCGCTCTCGCTCCATCACGCGGCGCCGCTCCTCCCCTCGCTGCTCCCCTTCCGCCTCCTGTCCCCTCCCTCGCCACCCGCCGCCGCCTGCTTGGTCTCCCTCGCCACCCGCCGCCGCTCCCTCGGTCCTCTTACCCTTCTTCCCATGCCTCCGCCGCCGGTCCTTCCTCCAGCGCCGTGCCGCCACGTCCCTCCCTCTCCATCTCTGGCTCCCGTTCCCCTCCCTCTCCCTTTTCCGCCTCCGTCCCTATCCACACGCCGCCCTCTGCTGGAGCCGACGTTCCTGGGGGCACGGTGCACGAGGTCGGTTGGGTGCCGCTGTGACTCCCGTTCCCCTCCCTCTCCCTTTTACGCCTCCGTCCCTATCCACACGCCGCCCACTGCCAGAGCGGATGCTCCCGGGGGCACGGTGCAGGGGGTCGGTTGGGTACCGCCGCTGGGGATGCCCCGCGGCCTGCTGGACGAATGGCGCTCCACATGCTGTTCATCAGGGAACCCTCGAGGCCTCGGATGCCGTGGCTAAGGAGATCTTCTTCTATGCGCGCGACCACATGGAGAGTACCCATGGGCAGCGCCTACTTGGCCTGGTCCTCAACAATTGCGGCCATGGCCTCCGGGACTCGATCGTCGCCGTAGTCACGCGAGACAACAAGAGGTTTTACATGATTTGTCTAGAGAAGCGTGTGCATAGGCCATCGCATTTCTTAGTGTTTCTTGACTTAGTTTGTTGCAGAGATCTAATAATGCGGTTTGTTTGATATGTTTTAGGTCAGATGAAGTGGTGGGGATGATTAGGTCAGAGAGGTCATCATTCCATGGATGGCACCATCGATGATGCAGGACCTCATGATGGATTCAAATAGATTCAGTGTGGTCCAGGCCCTAACATTGTTTTCCTCTGGACATTGCTTAGGTACTTGGATTTTGTTCCTCCAGACTGATTCTAGCTGGTGCAAAAATTGCCTAATTTGTTAATAAGCAGTATGTATAGTCTAGAACAGGTTTGTTGATATCAGATTGCTTTTCATGTCGACGCACAGAACATTACATTATCAACCAACAATCCATTTCTTAAGGTGATGTATTGCCGGTCTCAGCCATATTAGCCTTCTAAAAATCAATTGTGCTAGGAATATGCCCCAATCAAATTGTTTTTTTTGTATTTTTTGTTTGAAAATCAGTTGAATGCTGGCTACCACCTGTAATGATCCAATTCCCTTTATAAACCCAGATTTACAAATCTTTTAGGTATCAGTCCCGGCGAGTGTTGTTCTGATTCGTGTGGATGGGCGCTCCTTTTCACGCTTCATAGCCTCCTGTTAGGCAACATCACAATGCGTGAATAGACAACACAAAAAGGGTAGCTTCTTGGCATCAGATCAAAAGCCGTGTGTTGTGCAAAGAAAATGCTTGAACACGCGCTCTTTTAAATTATATGTTATTGGAAAATTACCAGGTATTTCTCCTTCCTTAGTTATATGTGCGTGATAAATTCTGAATAACTGAAATCTACCTAAATGTACCTGGTGTAGAAATTGACTAATTTGTTAACGTGAGACTGTGGTTAGTAACATCTAGCATGATTTTTTTGTTACTAATAGAAGTTACTCAATCCCAAGCAATAGTTGAACTGAGCTATGGTTTTTTAATTTCTTTTTGTTTATAAGTAGTATGTATAATCTAGAATAGGTTTGTTGATGTCAGTTTGCTTTTCATGTTGATGCATAAAGCATTGCATTATCAGCCAACAATCCATTTCTTATGGTGATGTACTGGCTATCTCAGCCATATTGGCTTTTTCAAAAATCGTCTGTGCTAGGAATATATCCTACTAAAATTATTTTTTGCAGTTTTATTTTTTAAATAAGTTGAATGCTGGCTACCGCCTGTAACAAACTAGTTCCCTTTATAGACCCAGATTTAGCAATATTTTAGCTATTTGCGGATGGAAGCCTATTATATTTGACAAGCCTCAGAAGGTATTAGAAGATCAATAGTAGTATGCAGTTGCTTTTTTGTATCAATCCTATCCAATCCCATCAGTTGCCAAAGGTCTGTGTAATCTCAACTGTCTATTAGAAGTACATTTTTTAATTCATTGTCGCTAAAATCTCTCTTAGTTCTCTATTACAGGTACATTAGAGGCAGATTAGTGTGCATGACCAAGAATGAGAGTTACTCAACTTTTTAAGATCTGGGGCATAGAGGTGAACGATCCCTGCTATTTCATATGACCATGACCAGAGAAAAACTTATGTGACTTATTGTTCATGCGCAGAGGAATTTGTAAAAGAGAACAAGCAATTTGATGCTATAATTTCTCGAGGTAGAGGGTATTCTTCATCACTCGTTGATGAATGTTATCTCACTATAAAACTTGAGATTTAGAAAATGAATTTTAACTATAGAATAAACTGCTTCAGAACTTAGTATGAATATTTAAATAAAAAATATCGCTTTATGCAAATTTAGCCATATAAGCATTCTTTGATAAATTCTTGCATGCATTAAACTCTGTTATTAGGTGTAATTTGTGAAACACGGTTGATTGTGCTCACCCTTGCTAATAAATTATTGAGCAAGAGAAGAGTACTACGTGGATGATGAGAACATGGACGACTAGGCTACGCCTCTAGACGATTGCCTTTGGCGAATTGCGTGGCATTCCTTACTACTTTTGCTTCCGCTGTTTTGCTGGTTGGTTTTATGCCCCATCTGTAACAAACTTTAATTATTAGCAATGAATAACGTATTATGGTTATATTACCCGCTTCTATTTGACTGTGTACACTAGCTGTTCCTAGACTAGTGTATGAAACATAGAGAATCTGGGATTCTTTTCTCTAGGATTCTTCGCTCCTGGGTTCGACACCAGCCCACGCCCGCGCTCGTCTATCTCTTTTCTCACCCTCGCTAACTAGCAGGCCCCACCTGTCAGCTTCTTCCTTGCCCCCTTCTTCCTCCCCACGCCATCGCCATTAACGCACGCCTGACGCTATTAAAGCCGACCATTTTTGAGCCGACCATTTTTGTCCGTTCTTCGTGCGCTTTTGATGGCAATCAAAGCCATGTTCTTCCTTGCACTCAATTCACTCGTTTCTTCCTCCTTAACCCACCTTAATTCGCAATTGCGTCGTTTCCTACTCCAGCTTAAAACCTCTGCCCACGTCCCCGTCACCTCGGCTATTCCCTCGCCCTATAAAAGGGGCACCAGCAACCCCTTTCTTAACCTATGCTACCCCCGCAACCCAAGCCCCCCTACTCCCCTCACTTCGTTGGGATTTGAAAATCTTCACCGCTCGAGCCTCGCTGTCATCCGTCAATCTCTAGGAACGTTGTCTACACCAAACGCTTCATCGGTTCGTGTTCTACCCCGTGCGTACGCTTCCGCCGTCGGAATGCCATCGCTGTCGGAATCCAAATCGCGTTGTCACTCCTTCCTCGTCGCCGACCATCCCTTCACGCCCCTTCGCCAAGACCATGCTCATAAGGTTTCTCGTAACCCCTCTTCCTTTTGGTACCACACATGACCCTCGCCGTGGCGTAGAACGCTACGACCATAAGGTCCTGGGTGCCACCCCCTTGCCAGAGTGATGTGGCAAGTCACGTGGCTGGCGCCACTTGGCAGCCATGTGTGCGCCACGTCAACTCATCTGCCCAGTCAACGCCACATCAATGCCTACGTGTTAGCTTGCGTCAGCCTTCGCACTATTTCATAGAACGGGTCCACTGTGGACCAAAGCTCTTTCGTGGATCTAGTCCATGGATCATGAGCCCACTTGTCAGAGACTCATTAGGTGTTCCTTGGAAAAATAAATCGATCGAAAATGAAAATCAGTCGCTGACATCATGCTTGCGCAATGTTTAGATTTTCCTCTAGAAAAATAAATCATTAATTCTAGAAATTGAATTTAGGTTAATTTCTTTTGAATTAAACTTCTGAGGACTCGTTTTCCTTCATACGAGCTTCGATTCTATTGATTCAAACTCCTAAATTCATCTAAAATTATAATCTAGCTAACTAAACTAAAATTATTTAATTTGGAGTTCATTTTAATGTTATTTGAATTTGGCTTATTTTCGCGTATAGACTTCGACGACTTCGAAGAGCTAGAAATCTTCGACGACTCTAATCAACAAACATTTGAGCAAGGAAAGTTACATCTGTTGATCATATTTGAATCCTAATAATTTAAATTATTACTACATTGCTTATGTGTATTCAATTTAATTTAAATCTCTGTTTTAAATTATTATAGTTATTCCTAATTTCTTTGTATGGCCAAATGTTGTCGTTGAATTAGTTATACCTTGTCACCATAGATGAAAAACCTAGTTGATACAATAGTATGAACTAGGAACCATTTGGAGAATATTGTGCAAAGACACGCTTAGTCCAAAAATATTTAATTTGAGGATTTTAGCCAAATATTCAACTTAGTTTAAAAATGAGTCTATGGCATTGCTTTGTCATAGACATTTGCAAATAATTTGTGAAATAAATAAATATTTTAGATTTGGGTTAACAGGATAGGATAGTTGGCGGGTGCAAGTTTATGCACGGATCAATTTAGTGAATGATTGATGCTTAGAGATTATTTTGAAAGTCGCCCAGTCAATTAAGGACCGATCTGCGAGTTGCAGATTGTTAAGCCATAACCGTAGTACCACAAGTATGGTATGGGACAGACATGTCTAACTAACTTGCAATGTTTCATCGTGGTTGTGTCATTTTGAGGTGTGGGTGTCGTGAAGACCTACTTTTAGTACACACATGGCGCAAGAGGTGGTTACCTCTTGGCGTGAAATCTTAGCGAAAATAACTATGTTGGGATAGTGTAAGGTAAAGACATTATGATAGTCGCTTAATCGCACGCCTACGGAAGCGTGTCTTGACCGACATTTTAATCACACTATCTCTTGTGGGTAAAGTCGTACAATCTCTGCAGTGTGTAAAATTATTTGAATGGTCGAGTCCACGGTCACGGATATGTTGAGCAAAGCCTTTCACGGATTAGACTTTGGTTTTAATTTAAACATGATTTAACACTAATGCTTTTGGATAGTTTATCCAACTTGAGAAATTGGGTAGACAGAGCGGTGTTAAGGGGGTTATTCCTTCACCAATCTTGTAGGATGTTCATCTTACACTCAAATGATAATTAAAACTTAGAAACTAATTTCTAGATCTGCCTTGAAACTTAGTAAATATATTTAAAATAAAATATCGTTTTATGCAAACTTAGCCATGTAAATCATCCTTTGTGATACCCTCATGTATTATAATATGTTATTTGAGTGTAACTTATGGAGTATGTTTTGTACTCACCTTGCTTAATAAATTGTTGATCAGAGAAGTACTACTACGCTGGTGAGAACTCGGACAACTAGACTGCCTATGTCGTATCTTGTGGCCTACTACTGTTTTATGTTTCTGCAGTATTTTTCTTTTGGCTTCGTGCTCTTTTGTAATAAAACTCTGATAATCTGAATAAATTGTGTGATATGGATTTATTTTCATTTTTGTTTACTGTGTACACTAGCTATTTCTGACTAGATAATTTTGAATTCTTCTACCCTGAGTTTGACAAAGGGGGAATTCAGGCACAACACATGAATAAACCAAGGTAACCATATGTACTAAAATAGATAAAGAAGCACAACAGGAGGCCTATAGAGCCTAATGTGAAGAAGGCAGACGTAGAGCATGGTAAAGAATGAAGCGTAGACGAAGACCCGAGTGGATCAGACGACGTTGAGCAAGTTTCTCACGACGCACACGGCGATTATTTGTTGCGTCATCAGCAGACGCAAAGGGGCAAAAAGACCGTGTCCTACGAAGGGAGAGGAAAAAACAAATGTCGTAACGAAACCTCGCATAAAACAAAATGGGAAAAAAAAGCAACGACGGATGTGTAGACGAACTGGGCCTCCTGGACGAGGAACCGATGTGAGTGGATGCTACAGCGCACAGCGTCCAAATAGCAAATAGCGACGACGATGCATGAGGAAACAGGTGTGTGGAGACAGTTAGAAGGAAGAGAAGTGGAGAGAAAAACAAGCTAGTAGAAACACACACACGAGAACACAGGAACGTCTAGCACCTGAAACAATAAGCGGGGAGCGAAATGCACGACGCGAGGAAGAAGCACCTTGGCCAGGGTCCATATAAAGATGAACAAACCTAACTGTACAAAGAGAACCAGGATAACTGCACCAAAAAGAACCAGAGGCTCTGAAGATTGTCCACAAAGATGAGGAAGGAATTAAACTAATTTAGCGTACAACACAACGTTCGAGCTGGAGAAGAATATGACCTGAAAGGACATACAGCGAAGGCAAGGTAACACAGAAACATAGTCTTAACTGATCTGCACATGGCAGGCAGACAGAGAGGAACGTATAGATGGGACCGCAAACAAGAGGCAGAGGCGAGGAAGAAGCAAGAAAAACCGAGGCGACAGATGAGGGAAGGACCAACGACAATTAGGCCGCAGAGAACGAAAAGATGCAGATCCAGAAACGGAGAGAAAAAAACAAGAACGCAAAACCGCAAATCCAGGAACGGTGAGAAACCAAGGGGCAAAACCAAGACCACCAGCGGAGAAAACAACATTAACACAAAGGCGCACTAGAAACGTGCAGAAAAACAATGGAAAAACTGAAAAGACCGGGCGAGAACAGCGGAAATAGGAAGGGATAAAACACACCGATTCGGCCGTCGAGAAGGAGAACGCGCAGATCCAGAAACAGCGGAAAAAACAAGAACGGAAAGGCAAACGATGGGGGAAAAACACGAAGAGAAAGGAACAGATCCAGGAACGGGAAGGAAAACAAGGGGAGAAACTGAGACCAAATAGGAAGGGAAAAGACCGAAGCGACGGACGAGCGAAGAACGAACGACGGAGACCGAAACGAAAGCCGGGCGGAAGACCTAGAAGCAACCGAGAAAGAAAGCTGAGAAAAAGGAAGAACCGGAGCGTGCGCTGTGCCTGTGGGGGAGAAAAGGAGGGGAGACGCACGAGAAGCGAGGCAGAGGCAGCGACGGCGTGAGAACACAAGGGCGCATCCAACCGTCCGGGCAGAAGAAAGCATGCAGAATCCAACGGTCGGCCTCCCTTTAACCAGTACCTCACAAGGCAAAGAGAACGTAGAATCGTAGTGTTACCACGCCGTAAGTTCAGGTAGTAACGGTTCCACACTTCTGAAATGAAAAAGAGCAACACACGTGAGCAAGATACGTCACTCAAACGAATCGATATATTTACAATTGGATGATGAATACACCCATGTTCAGTTGCACGATTGATATACAATAAACGGGCTTATATATACAAGGAGATATTAATCGGGGGAGGTCGGATACAAATAAGATTACCGGTCACTGATGTGGTTTTAGCTGACACCTTCCGACACGTGATCTAGCTGTTAAAAGCAACCTATGAACCTGCGGATGAAGGCCCAGTGGTGGAGGATTTCAATAGGATTACAACATAAACAACTGTACCACAAAGTTTGGCAATAATGCTTCCCCAGATTTTGGAGGTACAGGGAACTCGTATCATGGCCGTAGTCACGCAACGTGTACAGGATCACAACGACAAGCCGTGGACTATTCACAGAAACTTTGATATTACACGGCAGGATGTCAAAAAGGCTGCAGTTGCTGCTTTCAGAATTGCTGGGTTCTGGTAGATACTGCAAGAGCGGAACAAAATCAATTAGAGCTACATACATACAGCTACAGGAGAGCAAACACTTGCGAGCTCATCAGGGCATATGCAATGTGGTGCTAAGAGGGGCTAGGACGATTTTGGCACCTTAGCCTAGGGTCCAACCATTGGAAGGGGAGAGGCTAACCAAAAAAATACCTAGAGCCGGAGAGGGGTCGAGTCCAACACAATAAAAAAACCGAACCCCACCCGTCTGCGCAGAAGCTCCGTACCATGGCTGAACTCGACCAACGCCTCCGCCCGCATGGCCGTGCCGTCTCGACGCTTCCACCCGCAGTGTCGACAACCTCGATGCCTCCGCGGCTCCACCTGCATGGACAACCTCGACTCCTCCACCCACGTCGTCATCGACCTCAATGCCTCCGCCCGCATGGCCACATGCTCAAGATTATTAAGTCGGCAAGTCGACACTACCTTCCTAGTGACCGATTTATCGACTAGTCGATAGGTATTGTTCATATGATATGTAGTATGTACACATGTAACAACTAGCAAACTCCTCTACCCGAGCTCCCACTCCTCTTCCCAAGCAAACATGTAGCAGCTAGCAAAATAGTCGCCACCACTCCTCTGCCCAAGCTCCCCCTTCTCCCTACCTCCTCCTCCTCGTCCCCTCCCCCTCCCGATCTCCAAGTGGCGACCCGAGCTCCCCCTCCCCCTCCGGGCGGCGACCCCAGCCCCCCTCCTCTTCTCCCCACAGGGAGGAAGGGGCATACGGGGATCTGGAGCGCCACGGCCGCAACGGGGATGGAGACGGGACGATGTCTGAGGGGAGAAGACGAAGGGCGACAGAGCTGCGACGACTGGATCTGCCTCCGAGGGGCGAGGACGAAGTCCGATAGCGCGGCGGGAGCTGCCTCCAAGAGTGGCGGCGACTAGATATGGAGCTCTGGAATCGTGCGTGAGCGGTGAGCCCCCGACTGCCCTCCCTCCCGCACTGTCGACAACCTCGATGCCTTCGCGGCTCCACCTGCATGGACGACCTCGACTCCTCCACCCACGTCATCATCGACCTCAATGCCTCCGCCCGCATGGCCACATGCTCAAGATTATTAAGTCGGCAAGTCGACACTACCTTCCTAGTGACCGATTTGTCGACTAGTCGGCAGGTACTGTTCATATGATATGTAGTATGTACACATGTAATAGCTAGCAAACTCCTCTACCCGAGCTCCCACTCCTCTGCCCGAGCAAACATGTAGCAGCTAGCAAAATAGTCGCCACCACTCCTCTGCCCGAGCTCCCCCTTCTCCCCTCCTCCTCCTCCTCCCGATCTCCTCCCCCGACCGATCTCCCTCCCTCCGGCGACCGAGCTCCCTCCCCTCGGGCGACCCCACCCTCCCTCTTCTCCCACAGGAGGAAGGGCATCTGAGGATCTGGGCGCCACGGCCACGACGGGATTGAGGCGGACAATGTCTGAGGGGCGAAGACGAAGGGCGACGGAGCTGCGACGACTGGATCTGCCTCCGAGGGGCGAGGACGATGTCTGAGGGGCGAAGCGGGAGATGCCTCCGAGAGCGGCGGCGACTAGATATGGAGCTCTAGAATCTTGTGTGAGCGGTGAGCCCCCGACAACCCTCCCTCCCTCCCTCACTGCCGACGCAAGTCGAGTCAGCACCTCCAATTGGTCGTTCTCCGTCGACTTGTCGACCGCTGTCGACCTTGACCGGCCGAAGCCATCGTAGGCCGCCGAGACCGTCGCTTCCGAAGACACTCCAGATCTGCCGACCACCACGGACACCGACGCCAAGGACCTCCAGATCTCGCTGCTCCACTTTGCTCCGGTGGAAATGAATAGGACGGCAGCGATGCCGGCGTGGAGAGGAGAAACTAGTGGTGAATGGCGGGAAGGGAGCCGGCCAGACAGGAGAAATCGATGGCAGCAGCGGCGGTTGTAGAGAAATGAGAGGGGGGGAGGCGCAGGATGAGGGGGAGAGATTTTCTAATTTAATCGATGGTGGGTCCCACACTAAAGGGTGAAGTATATGCTAAACACCGGAGGAACAAAGCAGAGTTACCCCCGGGCAGTGAGATGGCCAGCTTAGCTCCTGTCACATTGGTCATGCCCTCAGAAACTTATCGCTAAGGATGCCACTACCTCGGATTTTATGTTAGTGCTTGGAAAATGATTGTGTGAAGGAAATATCTGTGATTTAAATACTGTTATTGGCATACTGAACAAGTTATTCAATCTATCTCTATCATCAACTGACGCACCTCATCTAACTCTTCAGACCCTAAAGGCTCCAACCAGCATGCTGTGATGATGTCCAGTTGCCATGATACCAGGATTAGTTTACGCTTGTTGCTTACAGACCATTTAGTTTGGGTGAACTTCTTTACTAACTTTTCAATTTTCAGAGGGAAGAAAATTCTTCCAGCTAAAGTTTCTAGCACAGATTCTTTGGGCATAGCTCCAAGGAGCCTTTAGAAGCTTATAAGGCTTCCCCAACAAATCCACCAAGTTGGAAGAAATTGAGTTAATGTAGCTTAAGATGGGGGTTTGAACTTTGAAGACGTTATTGCCCTTAGTTTCACTGAGAAGCTAATCGAGTTCTGTCAAAGGACTTATGTGGCATCTGGCATGTGTGCTAGAAGCTAACTTGTGATGTTTCTACAGAAACCCAAGCTTGGCCACCGGCCAGAGGGATTCCACGCTCCTTGACTCGATCTGACAAAATCACCTACTGGGAGAATTCTATAGGAATTGTGTCCATGATTATTGATTAGTAAGGACAACCTACCCAATAGCTGTTGCACTCCATGATGCTATATTATAAATAACTTGTGTTCCATCCCATGCCTTCTGAAGCTTGCTTTTCCTCTTTTTAGCTGAAAATGTCTTGCTAAGGGCTGACAAAAAATGAGTCAAACATAAGTTTTTTTTTCAATTAACCAAACTCATCAGAATTTAGACAGGAAAAGAAAAGGTAACCTTGTTGAAGTTGATTGGGCGTCAAGTCCTGGATAACATGAAATTTCAGGAATCAAAAGCATGCAGATTCCAAATCAATGAGTGATATGAAATCCTCTTCCATGATGATAATCTAGCAATCATGGCATGACAAAGAATAGAGATGGGCCTTCCCATATTGATATAAATAGCACAATGAACAAATTACGGCACAATGAACAAATTACATCAAGCCTATCATGAAGAGTAGACACTATGTTGACTGGTAATCCATCTTCTAACAATATAGATTTAACAAAAATGTACAGGAATCAATAAAAAGTCATGGTTGTAAATAACAATATTTATAAATCCTGAACCTCAGTAGCCACTGTAAAGTAAGCATGATTCTTTAGTCAGAATCCAAAGGTAAACAGAAAAGAAATAAGGGAGAAGATCACAAATTAAGGCGTGAACTAAACTTTGCATACCTTAGTTTGTTTCAGTGACAACAAGTATGCAGCCATGAAGGATGCAATCCCATCAACTATGTCCTCTTGCTTAACGAGAACATACCCATCCTCTGAATCATCACTAGCGTTCATACTTTTATCATCCCATATATCTGCCGCACTTATGATATCCCATGATATAGTTTCATCTACTGTTACATGAATAATAGTGGAACTGTTCAGTTGTCAGTTCAATTGGAAGAAGTGAAATTAAAAGGAAATTTGTAACATTCTGCGGAAAGGTCAGTGTGTGCATTCATTTTTAGGTCATAATTCTGGTTAAACTTTTTAAGTCCAGCACCTGCACCATGTTGATACATTGACTTCTGGATGCTATCAAGCTTTTCGAGAAATTCAGGTGATTCAACCCTCGATTTAAGAAGATCACACAGCTGCAAAGTAAAGGAAGATATACAAAATTTAGGAACAATTCAGAACAAAAGGGCAATGAAAGCTCTCTTCTCTCTTTCCCTCTCTCCCTAGTCCCTGCTTTCATGTCACCACAATAAGCGATACCCAAAAGTGCCAGAGAACAGTTTAGCCCACAGTTGTCATTGAGAAAACAAAAATGGAAAGGGTAAGCTCGGCGCCAGGAACACCGAACACCTACATCTATCGTTCATAACAGATATGTCCTCGTATATAAAAGTAACTAAAAATGAATAACCTAAACTATGAAACTACAGTCACTTCTCAACTATTCCAAAATCCAGGCATAATGTGACTGATCATATTTGCTCACTCCTAGTTCAGTTCTCCCTTATGAGTTATAAACATTTGATTGGACAATGCGCAGCCTCATCACTGAACTCCTAGTTCAGTTTTCACTTATCACTAAGTACAACACATTTAATTGGAGAATATGCAGACTCATACAATTTTTAGTAACTCCCTAGTTCAGTTCTGACTTATGGCTCGTCTGATTGGACAATACGCATCCCACCTCTCTGCTTGCACATCCTGCTTTGACCTCAAGTCCTAATTTCCGTAACAGCAACGCATGCGAGTGGTAGCTGCCGCACCTTCCCACAGATCGTCTATAACTCGGAACGCGACTATATCCGCAAACGGTTGTGATTGGACTTACTGGCGGACTCACAACGTGACATCAAAGAAACAGTATAGGAAGAAGGGGTAGTCAAAATGTGGCACACTGGCACTACCATTCAAAATAGGACAATTTCGTGTGAATTTGACCTAATTCGAGGACGCTACCATCTCCTATCCAACTAAATCACTAACATTTCGAGGATCCAAATTTCACGAAACGCCTAATTGTCGCAAATTACCAATCAATTGAGCCATCAACATCGGAACCTGAATTCTCAGATCTCCTACGGATCCCCGGACCACATAATCGAGACGCACACACGAGATCTCCCTCACCTCGTCCGTCTCGTAGTCTGCATCCGACGGCGGCGGCGGCTGCGCCCCCTCCTCATCGCAGCCTTCGCCTGCAGCCTGGTCGCCACCGCCCTCGCCCTCCTCCTCCGGATTCCCCACCTCAGCGGCCTCGCCCCGCACGGCGATGCCGAGGTCGTCCTCGCGCATCAGCTCCAGCGCGTGCTGGCACTGCTCCAGCACCGACTCCAGCGTCTTCCGCCGGAGCTTCAGCTCCGCGGCCTCCGGCAACCTCCGCCTCGCCGCCCCCGCCCCCGCCGGCGATGACGTGGACGAGGAGGAGGCGGCGGGCTCCATCGAAACCCTAAGCGTACGGCGACGGGGTGCGCGATTTGGTGGTGGCTTGGCTTGTCGCCTCGCTTCGCTTCGCGGTTTGGTCTAACTCGACGGGGAGGGAGACGGAGGGAGAGGGAGACGTGCGGTTGCTGAATGTGTTGGAGTGATGTGCTGCTGTTGTGTGGGTTCAATCATTCCGTTTGGCTTCGGGATAAGGGCAGGCTGCAGGTAGGCAGTGTAGTAAGGAAGCTACGCTACGGTGGTAATAGTATGGTATCTATCATGCGCACGCCGCCGCGCTAATGTTGCTTGCAGTGTAACGAGCGTGTGCAGACGTCCGTGTGACTGTGGGATAGAATTCCCGGGGTTAGCTGTAAGCGAAGCCGTGAAAAGTAAACTGAGTGAATCCGGAGGAACTTGTCATTCACAGTCTTTTAATTTACTTTGTTGTATTTTTTTTACAATTACCGGTAGGACGCACATGCACGTACACCACACGTATACAAATGGGTGTTTTTTTAGCATATGTCTAAATAGACGGAGGTCGAAAATAAATTCGCAGACCTCATAAAATTTATCATGTAATGCAGTCATGTGTGCGTAAAGATGGCCAACAGAATATAAACCATGGTGCGTGGAGTCGTACACCTACAACTCCACCACCACATCAAGATAAGGTTGTTACTGTGCAATGTAGGACCCTCTCAACCTCCTCTTCCTTGTAAGTAATTTTGATTCAACATTTACCACCTTTTTGAATCATCTAGATTTCTTTTTGTTCATACAATGTTTCTCTTTTTCATTTCCAATATTTCGATTGGCTTTGTGACAGACAAGAGGAACATTTATGCATACCTGCAGGCATTGGAGGGTGCATCAATATTTGGGTCATCCTCGTGGTTATACAGGGAAGCACAGGAGGAGGGCGGAGGAATACCGGAGAAGTGCACGCACTGTGTATGTTGTGCCACGGCTTTAGGCTACTAGGTGTGATTTAGGGCTTGTTTGGCACAGCTTCTGCTTTGGCTTTTGGATGAGAAAAGCTAGAAGTCGAAACAAACAACTGACTTTTTTTATTGGTTTTCGTCGAAAGCTCAAAGCCATCAATACACATAGAAGCCGGAAGCCAAAAGCCAGTGCTGAGGTGCTTCCCACCCCTAGCGTCCCGAAAATACTCCTAAACTTTTCAAAAATTACCCACCTCATACCTAGGTATTTAAGTCAGGACTCCCCCTTCCCCGTCTCACGCTCGTCCCCGACTCCCCCCGCCAAGGCCGCCGGCTCCTCCACGGTTCCCTCCTTCCAGTCGCCGGGCTAGGTACCCCCACAGCGGTGGCGGGAACCCAAGACGAGAGAACCCGGTCGATCCGCCCGCCACCGTTCGCCCCACCCCGGCGACTGCAGGCCGCACCTCCCAGCTCAATTCGTTTAAGATTTCTGTCATGTATGTATGTATGGACGTGCCCTGACCGAGATAAAGAATTGGGTGTGCTTGTCCTGTTCTTGTTGTTTGTTTGCTAATTTGTGTGTTTTTTTTGTCTAATCTGATCTTGACTTCACATTACTGCTTCAGTTTGCAAACTTTGATAAGTCGAATAGCTTCTTTCATGCACATACCGATTTTAAGGCTCAATGTGTGAAAATGCTAGATTGTGCGTTGTGCAGGTGTTATGATAGGCACAAGTCATGTATTTGTTGGAATTGTTCCTTCCCTGAATTTTGCATCACATTAGTCGGATGCAGGTCAAAGCAATATATCACATCAGTCAACATTTTGGCATGGAAACTGTTGAAACCAGCACTGAGTTTTGCAGCTAGATGGACTTGTGATGTCTAAATTCTGAATGATAGCATTATCTGAACATTCAAAGTTTAATGTGAGAAATGTAGAAATTTATATTTGCAATTGCTATCAAAGTGATTCGGTTTGCCTTCTAATGTAGTATCATTCGGAGTATCACACTAGTATTGAGTAGGTTTAGTGGTGTTTAGTTTATACCTTGGTAACGTACAAGGACTGCTTTCCACACCCTCCAGAAGGTACTTTCCTTGTTATTTTCACGTACATTACCAACCTTTGTGTATGGGTCAGTAGTTTTTTTTCACTTGAATTATAGGAAAGTATTATCTAGTGGATTCTGGATACCCAAACCGCAAAGGTTATCTAGCTCCATACAAGAACCAAAGGTATCATATACCTGAATTCCGAAACAGTGGTACACCGGTTGGACTGAAAGAGGTGTTCAATTTTCACCACTCTTCCCTTCGGAATGTCATTGGTATTTGAAAGATGAAGTGGTGTATTCTACTGAAAATTCCAAGTTACCATGAGCACAAGCAAAAGAAAATTATCATTGCAACAATGGCTTTGCATAATTTTATTCGAGATAGTGCTTTGATTGATAATGATTTTGCTCGTGCAGACAGGAATAAGGATTATGTAGACAGGGATATGTCCACTAACCTCAGCGCACATGATGATACAACTGTTATGGATGATGTTGACATGAACGACCTCCGTGACGCTATTGCAATGGCTTTGGTAGCATGATGATATGATAGATGGAAGATATATACAATATTTTGTATGTAGTAATTGCCAATTTAAGCCTTGTACAAGGGACTGATATTCTAATCCAGATTATTTTGACATGCTTTCTGAAGGATTTTATTGTTAAATACCGTTAAATATTCTTAAATATCATTACATGTTGTCAAATGTCGTTTATTGTTGTTAATTGCGTTAAACGATATCAAACAAGCTATTACTGTCCTCAGAGGCATTTCAGACATTTCATAATTTAGAAGCTGCAGCCAGTCTACCTAAAACCAAGACAGCCAAACACCAAATCAGAAAAGCTCAGCCATTCAACCCCAACCAGAAAAACCTACAGCACAGCCGGAAGCCGCTTTTCAGAAAAGCCACAGTTGTGCCAAACAGAGCCTTAGGCTATTGGTGGAGGGGGGGTGCGATGCTAGTTCCTCTCTGTAGATTTCAGCAAAATTTCATAGTATTAGTATTATTTGTCCTTTATTATCAAATATTGTGCATTTTATGATTTATTTGGCCCATGTTATCGCTAATTATTGGGTCCATCACTAATTGCCATGATATCTCAACCTCTATTTTTTTAATAATATTATTTTAATTAAAAATTACAAAAATAAATAGTAAAAAAATTACAAAAATGACATCCTATCGTCATTTCAATTGGAACATATCGCTAATTTAATTGGCAAAATCACTATTTCATTACTTTTACAATGGAGACAGGGCATCTGTCGCGTTTCATCTAGTGATATGAGGCCATTTTTGAAATTAAGTTAAATTTATAATTTTGATATATATTTAAGTGTTCGTGCAACCAATATTTTTGAAAAGATAAGGAAATATGAAGTAGAGAACCATTTATGAGTTTGGATGTGACCAAATATATGTGGAATGCGTTTTAGGCAGCACAATATAAAAATAACCCCCTTCAGCGATGCAATATCAAAAATAGCCCCTTTCGGCGGCGCGATATAAAAAATAGCTATGTTCGGCGACGCAATATGAAAATAGCCTCCTTCGGTGACGCGATGTACTTTGCGAACAGGGTGCAGTCATTTGGCGTACGAAAAGGCTAGAAATAACGTGGTGTGGGGTGTTGCGATGATGACTCCGTCACACTGTTACCTGTACACACAACAAGAACAAATAGTATAGAAACAAGATACTAGCATAATGTAAGTCGTACATAAATTAATATTTACATAAAATGATTGGTACATATACCCGCAAGCCCTCTTCGGGCGTACCCCACGTGTGGCCCCTAGCCTCGTCCGGGGTTGCTATGGGCACTGGTGCGAGTACGTCAAAGGCTCCGACAGCCAAGACACCCTACCGACGCGAGTAGCCTGAGGGGGTGTCGCGAGAAGGGGTATCCCGAGAGGGTGTTGCGTCAGCTGACTCGCTCCGGACGCACCGTGCAGCTGTGAAACCTCAACGAACCTAATTCTCTCATCATGTGAAGGCCCACCGCCCTTTCGCTGTAGTGCCCACTCCTGGTCGAACTCGTAGTCCCTAGAGTATGCTCCATCCAGCGACACCAGCTCCTCGTTTGATACGGGTCTACGACCTATGGAACAACACGTTATGCATGTAAATAAGAAGGGAATTCTAAAATAGTATGTTATGCATGTAAACAGTATAGACATACCTGATCGCTACATCGCTGCGGACGGCTCGACGTAGTTCTGCCCCTGGTATGGGCGATACTGAGAAAAATTTTAACGTGCAAAAATGCGAACAAAATTGAAGCTGTCAATATTTTAATTAAGATATAAAGACCCTATTTAGCTACTATAGAATTTTAATATAATTTTTAGAGTCGTCTTGCTATTTTCCTTGTTTAAATGTATTCTCGACATTTACAAAATATTTACCGTGCAAAAATGAGAACAAAATTGAAGCTGATAAAATTTTAATTAGGCTATACACACCATATTTAGCTAGTCTGGAATTTTAATGTAATTTATAGAGCCATTTTGCTATTTTTCTAGTTTAAAAGGTATTCTCGACATTTACATCATATTTAACGTGCAAAAATGAGAACATAGTTGAAGCTGACAATATTTTAATTAAGATCTAAACACCATATTTAGCTACTCTGGAATTTTAGTATAATTTTTAAGCCATCTTGTTATTTTCCTAGTTTAAAAGGTATTCTTGGTATTTTAAAAATATTTACCGTTTAAAAATTATCTAAACTACAATATGCTACACTACAGCTAAAATGATCTAATGAAATTAGTTCTACATCGCTAGTTTTATTTGCTAACCTACCAGGATTTTAAATTTAATTACAAAGTTACAAAAATATTTACCTGCGAAGTGGACGACTCGGTCCGCTTCCCCCTCTCTCTCCTCTTTGCTGCTCACTTTCCCCCCTCCTCCTCTCCTTTCCCTCACTCCTCTCTTTCTCTCAGAATGGAATGAGCTTGTGAGCATTGTTCGGGGTTTTATAGGGTAGCCCTTGTCGCCAATTCATCCGGCGACAGGACCTTGTTCATCCTCATGTCTCTAGATGAAATGACGACATGAGGCTAAACTGGGCGACAGAGCAAAACATAGCACTTGTCATCATTTGAAATAACGACATAATGACATTTTGTAAAAAAAAACTAACTATTTAATTTTATAATTTTTAATTGAAATGATATTTTTTTTAAAAAAAATCCCTCAACCTGCACCTCCGACATGTGAAATGCTTCGTGATAGATGTGAAGAACATTTTCTATGTACTGGCTAGTATTGGAGGGTGTAGCATTATTTGGGCCATCCTCGCGGGGTGGGAGGGAATAAATATAGCAGTCATTATCCATCCATATCCGATCCGTTTTCACCCTACGGAGAAGAGGTTTATGAAAAAGGACAGCCGGAGGTGGCGGTTTCGTAAAAAATATGGCTCCTACACCTGAATAGTTGAATAGAGATCTGCTGGATTAGATTCTACGAAGATACCTATGTGCATAGGATATGTTATGGTGCGGCTCAAATACCCTCTACTAATTCTTTGCGTGTTTCTTATATTTCTTGTGCACGTGTTGGTGAAATCAACAAAGAAAAGCAACTGGCGTTGGGTAATTCGTTATATAACATTGAATAACTTCAAATCCTTATAATATGTTACTGGTGTCTCACTGCTATATGTATATCAGTCTCAGAATGAGTAACATATTGTGAATAATATATGGCATGTTGTGGATTTTCTCTCGATCCAAACCAAACATGTGCTCGGGAGCTATGGTTGGTGTTTAATCCTGGTGGAGCTATTACTTTGGTTCACGTTCATATAATTACCGGATTGGAAACCAAGCTACGTACCACCAGGAAGCCAATTCTGATTTTCAGCAGCCTCCAATTGATGGAATCAAATATGTACGAGATAGAGTTCAGATGCTATGCGTTGGACTTGGAGATAATAAGAAGGAAAGAGTGTCAGCCAAGAAACAGATAGGAATCAAACGGAGGCAGTTCGGCTTAGAAAATCTTTCCTGGGTGATTTCCTTCCTTTGCGTGCACTCGGTTGGGGGCCGGCGATCACACAGCACCAAATAAACATCTACGACATCTACGTTCAGAAATTGTGTCGGTTAAATTGTTTCATAGGAAAACCGATTGTTTTTTTTAGATTCTCTAGAAAACCAAGTCTGGTGTTTTTTGTTTGTTTTTAGTGTGTAACTCCGAATTAGCAGGGGAGTCTAGTACGTGGTTGAGTCGGCCTTAGGCCAAGTAAGTTGTGTGCGCGTGTGGCTTTTAGGCAAGTTATATAACACCTATAAAAGGCTATTGGGTGCGTCAATGTAATCAGAATATCCATGACGAATTAAGTTATTTTCCGTGATCCAAATCTGGTGTGTTTTTTTCTTTTTTGTGTAATCAGGGGTGAATCTACAGTGCTCTAGCAGGGTGCACAGGACATCAAATTCAAAAATCGTTTTTCTTTGAATATATATATATTGTGGACTGTAAGCGAATAAAGTAACACTATCTTTAATTGTTGAAAACAGAGTACATGAGTTACACATATATAAATTATAACTATCATGTGAGCATGTGATCCCTCAAAAGAGAAGTGCATATAGGAAGCCGAGGTACTATCCTGTCTAACACGCCACCGCAGTCGGAATGTCGCCAATGCAGACATTCAGACTGGACCTAAATTCAGTGAAGACGGAAGTCTCGCGAACGACGGTCCGGCGATGATGATCCGGCGTGATGACGACGGTAGACGGGGCGCTCGGAAGGCTGTGGAGGGAGGGCCGTGTCGACGAGCGCGTCGCGACGTCATCGGAAGAGAGGAGACGCCGGAGAGGTCGAAGCCGAGGCGGTGAAGTCTGGAGTCGCGGAACGTCGACAAGTCGGCAGGGCGACGTAAACCGATCTATGATCGAAAAAAATAGAGAAAACCCGATTTGAAGATGACTGGAGAAAACTTTAATTGGTAGCCGATCGGATGATCGGTGACACGATTTAACTATAGACTATGCAGGCCCCGGGAGAGATCATGGGGATGAGATCATCTCCCAGAGGCGGCGCGGCAGAAGCTGTGGAGGTGGCAACTCAGGAGCGGTACCGCTCTGATACCATGTAAGTGGGGAAAACAAAGTACATGAGTTACGCTTGTATAGATTACAGCTATCATATGAACGCGTACAATCATGTGAACGTGTGATCCCTTAGAAGAGAAGTGCATGTAGGAAGTTGAGGCATCATCCTGTCTAATATAGACACTCTAAACTTAAAATGAGAGGATAATTTAAGCTATAGTTCAACTAAACATAACCCATCTTGCTTCAGAACCCCCCTCATTTTTATTCTGGAGCGCCACCGTGAGTATCTCCCAATTAGCAGGGGAATCTAGTACGCTATTGAGCCGGCCTTAGGCCAGGTTATGTAACGTCCGTAAAAAGGCTAGTGGGCGCGTCAATGTAATTAGAATATCAATGATGAATTCAGTGATGGCTTAGGGGTGAAACCCCTGTGTGCGTGTGTTTCACGGGAAATTCGCCGCGTGTTAGGTGTGTGCGTCCTACGGCGATCGACATCACAACGAGGTTCGATCCGCATCACGTTGCCTTTAAACAGTAGTATAACACAAGGACAATTAGTGTACAGAAGTACCCCGTGCAAATACTTCAGAAAATTATCATATTTCCTCTGCAGTCTCTTGCTAGTTGCTACTACTATATCTCGGTGCTGATTTAGTATTGTGTGAGCTATCAAGATTCCATATCTGAGGGGGTGGGAATGTCGGCGACCAAACAAACAATAACTCTCTGCTTAGAGGATTAGCTCGGTTATTAATAAAAAATGAACTAATTAGACTAGTGCTTTGAAATTTACAATAATTTGTTGGGATAACATGCGGCTATGCAAGCACACCACTAATCAAATACTCCACTAGCACTTAAGCAGGATGGGCTTGATTTGACAGTAGATTTCTTCACCAGTTTGTCACACGTTCGCGCCTTTTCGACAGATTGAAATGAGAGCCGCTTGTAGCATGTGACACAAGCGACCCCCTTCATTCATCAACAGGATATGACATCTGGGCTTTATAAGAGCTTCGGAGCTACAGATGGATAGCACACGCCATACAGGGTCGAACAGAGCAAAATTCCATATTTGCAGATAATATACATTTAGACCAGATATCGAACAGACCGGCTTATGAGAAAAGGCTTTTCCACCAAGGTTGATTCTCAACCAGCAAAATCTACACTCGTATTATTCTACCAATGATGTAATGTCTGGAAGGCCACAATCCCACTATAATCAGACCGGACGGTCATTACATTTGTCATGCAAGGGAAAATAAATCCAGATACAAGAGGTATATACAAGATTGGGGGTGGGAGGCAAGACTAATTTGACCAGACATGCACCAGACCTTTGCTGTTTCCAGTGTAGATTTCGTTGCGGTCCTCGTCGTAGAAGAGAGCGGCGATGTCCTCAAGGGCATCAGCAACAGTGCTCCGAATAGTAGATCTGCTGCTGTCACCTCTCTTTCGAGGAGCAATAGTGAGAGTAGGGTCGAGGGGGGAGATCTTGGCAACGCACTTTCCCGTAAAGATGTTGCTCATGTTAATTGATCCCACCGGAGAAGCTGAGGAGGGAATACAGCGAATTTATTTCTACGAATACAGAAGATATTATCAAGCAACAACAATGCAGAGTGAAATTTATAAATACCTTCTCTGCCCTCATCGTCAACACCATCCGTGACCCCCCTTGAAACTTTGCAATATGAGATAATCAAGTCTTGGTCGGCAGTGATGTATATGTTATTGGTATTGCAGTTAGGATGCCACAACTCATGGTCATTAAATGACGTAACTAGCTCTCCACGGAAATTCCAAGCTGCAACTGTCCTATTGCAGAATGTCAGGAATAGATTATTTTCGTAGAGGAAGATGAACGCTGAAGGGGTCATGAACTCGGTTTTGTTGACCTCAATCAGATCGGAATTTCTAACCTGGCCAGAAACCCAAGTTAGTTCAAAAACAAAGTACAAATTGTCGCTATCACAAGCAGACAGAGTGGATTGGAAAACATAATAGCAGCATACATCAATAATCTGCAGGTTTTCCTTGTCTTGCTTCACAAGAAGCTTTTCATTAAACTGCTCGATGAAGTCAACCTTTCTGTTTCGATGCAGCAACTGAGTGAAGGTTTTCAGCGGCGTTCCATCCTCAATTGACAATATCGTTAGTGGAACATGATTACTTGCCTTCTGGTATATCACGAGCATGATTCCAGGACTGGCGAAAGAGAATACATTGATTTAAGAACATGATATGAACTATTTAAGTAAAAGATTACTTTTATCAGTAATCAGTGACAACCAAACCTTATTTTGATCTCCTGGATGTTCTTATCACATATAGAATACAGAAAGTTGTAGTTCTTCAGATCAAAAACTTTGTAAGTACTGCAAAGGAACAATTAAACAGTGCCCATATGACTGCTGCCAAACTGCAATGCAAAAACGACACTTACCTATCCTGGGCTGAAAAAGTCAATACTTTGCCGTTAACATCATCAAACTCAACAAAGCCAGGATGTTTTAGTGATTCGGTTTCGAATAAAGGAAATCCACCATCCAGTTGACCTCTTCTGATGTATCTAAAAAGCAATTGCAATGACAGAAAAGATAAATTAGGCGAAACAAATATAGAGATAGGATCATAAATGCTGCTGCTTTAAAATTAGCTACCAAAACAAATCTAAAGACAACGACAAGCAAGCAATAAATGATACGAGCATGAAGAATCTCGTGTTAAATGTTATGAACTTGTGACAACCCCACTGATGACTTTTTTCAACAAAACATAGAAAAGAGCACAAAAAAATATAGCAATAAGTAGTAGACACAAGGGAAATCAAAAGTTTAACATTAAATTTCCAGATTACATAGAGTGGTCCAAGAAGAAATGGATAAGGTCTCTTACTCTATTGGAGTTGTTCTGCACTTCAGCGAACTGAAACGATCTGATTCATAAACTGAAACGGTGATAAGGGATTCGTTGTTTTTATTATAAAACAAGCTCCTAATCACTTCATCAGGACTTATATTCAAGTAGCATATGCGTTTGTTTGTTGCTGCCAACATGATAAGAAGGTTGTCAGGAACATAACATAGCAAAAGCAAAAGCAATTAGTGTAAAAGAATGAGACCTACTCCGATTAAATGCACCGCATAGTCCAGATTGGGAAAGTGCAAATATGACATCTTTTGCTGCAACAATCTCAATAATTTTTGTTCTGGTCCACAAAAATGGCATCTGGACAAGAAAATGGACTTCATCGTCGTAGGTGTCGTATTCTTCCTGCACAACCAAATTAAACACATAAATTATTGAACAATAATCTAAAGGTTTGCTTCAGTACTCCACTTCTGTTTAAAAGTTCACAAATCTTAAAGTTATTAGTTGAGAGCAAATCTGTATATAAATCAGTTAATCAAATTTTGACTTGGTATAAAAACAATAAGACAAATTTTGACTTGGTATAAAAACAGATAAGATTCTGAAAAAATGCCGGGTCAGTCCTGTTTAGTGCAAATCTCATGGGATTGTTGCACTCCCGTTCCTCCTAATCTAATTGGTGGGCGCTTCCGTATACCTCATCAGTGTTTGCGTCAATGTCATCTCTGTTCTCTCCATGCACTTTGCAGAATATGGAACATATTCACGGACACAAGACAACAAAACATATTAAAGACTCGAATTAAACGAAAGGGTCATTCTCCAGCTTCATGTCCAGGCCGTATACAATGTCCATCGTGTGAATGTGTTCTGAGCACCACCTCCGCCGACTAGAACCTGCCGCTGTAAATAGATGTGTCATGCCATCATCATCTGGAAACCAGTATGGTATGCTCCACCAAATTTATCAAACAAACAAGTTGGCCTGGGCAAGAAACTCACCTAATAACATCCAGTTTGGGACGTGACCCACTTAGAGCCTATTATGTTGGGTGGCCCACTGTTTTGTTAGGGCCAAGGCACTATATGTTATCTTCAGATCAAAGATTGACTATAATACCCTTTATCTAGTTTAATAGTTATATTCTTCATCGTCAAATTTGCTTTAATATTCGTAAGTTTTTGCCTAAGTGGAATACTGAAGCAAAACCAATAATTTAATCATACTTGATACACAACAATAGCCACTAAATAATTTCTTTTTAAGTTGTATATAACAAGGTTATCACAGCGTCGCCTAGGCGTCGACTTGGTGTCCAGTCGCCCGGAGGGAGACGCCGAGGTCCATTGCCCAGGTCACAGAGACTTAGGCGAGCGCCTGGAAAACTTAGACGACACCATGGTTGCCTAGGCGTCATCAAGGTGCTTCTGGCGAGCGCCTGGAGGGGAAACAACCCTAGAAGAGTACACAGGAAGGCGGGGAAAGAACAGATCTGGTCGCTTCGTGGGGAAAATAGGAGCAGCTCACTTCCGCCGCCGCCCCTCTTGGTCGCCTTCCAGTCCCCACCACCGCCGCCGCCACTCAGTTCAGGTCAGTCTCCTCTGCGCTGCTTCTTCTTCCGCCGCCCCTCTTGCTCTGATTTGCGCTTCTTCTTCTTGTGCGCTGCATCTTCCTCCTGTTTATTCTTCCTCTGCTGCTGCTGCCTCCTCTTATCTGAGCTGCTGCCGCCGCCGCCGCCTCTGCTGCTCTGCTTTGCTTCTTGCTGCGCCGCCTCTGCCACCCTCTTGCTCTTCTCTGCTTTGCTGCTGCTGCCACTTCTGCTCTCTGCACTATCGCATCTTCGTGCTCTGCTTCTCCTGGTGCGCTGCGTTGCGCCCCTTTACAGCTCACTCCCTCTTCTCTTCTCTGCTTTTCTTTTTGTTCTTGCTTCGTTGCGCTGCTATCGCCGCCTCTGATTTTATCTGCTCTATGTGCTTACAGATTATAGGTGTCTGGACAAGCTGCGGAGAGCGGTGAGACTTATGATCCATCCAAGGATCCGAAGAGGAAGGCAAGTCAAAGGATCCGGGATGGAAATATGGATTTTGGTCGACTGAAGACAAGGATCTGGTGCAATGTTCCCTATGTGGGAAACAAGTGCACTCAGGCAGAAAGAGGTTAAAGCAACATCTCATTTGTGGTTTTGAGGATATTCTTAAGTGCCCCAACACCACTACTGAGATCATGAGAGAAATGCAAGCATGGATGAACAAGACCGCCGGTCAACATTGAAGAAGACAATGGAGGGGAGGAGGCTAGTGGTGATGATGAAGTCCAAGAAGTACAGCAGCAGCAAGCAGCATCCTCCAAGGCCTCTCGTCCATCTGCATCTTCAAGTCCAGCTGCAGGTCTCACATCTCCATCTTCCAGGACAGAATCCAAAAGGAAGGTTGTTGTTGCTGCCTTGTTCATGAAGCCAGCACCGCCGAAGCAAACTAAAATTCTCGCAATGCTATTGAAGTCTCCTGAAGAAGTAGTAAGACTAAGACACCCCGGGGGTTAACCAACTCAACATGTATAGGAGTTGAAAGGGCAAGGAAGAAAGGCATACGACGATCAAGTAAATTGCTAGGTTCTTCTATGAGAACGGCATTCCATTCAATGCTGCAAACTTAAGGAGCTATGAGGAGATGGTTGAAGCAATTGGGCAGTATGGGCATAGGCTGAGGCTAGCTAGTTATCATGAGTTGAGGGTTCCATTGATAGAGGAGGAAAGGATGGAAGTAAGCTAGTTGAGGGCTAAGCATGAGTTGTCTTGGACAAATTATGGTTGCTCACTGATGTCAGATGCATGGTCAGATAAGAGGGAAGACAATTGATCAATTTCCCTGTCAATAGTCCAGATGGGACTTTCTTCTTAGGATTAGTTGATGCATCAAGTAAGGTACATGATGCTAACTATTTGGTTGACTTACTTGAGAAATATATTAATGAGATCGGTGCTGAGAATGTTGTTCAAGTAATCACCAACAATGGAGCTAACTACAAGGCAACCGGAAAGCTTCTAATGGAGAGATTCCCTAGTCTATATTGGACACCGTGTGCTGCCCATTGTTTGGACCTTATGCTTGAGGACATTGGTGGTATGGTAGAGTTCAAGGGCTGGATTGCTAAAGCAAGGCATGTGACAACATTCATCTATAGGAATTTGAGGCTTCTCGATGCAATGAGGGAGTTGACGGGTGGGAGAGATCTTGTAAGGCCCGCAACTACTCGGTTTGTGACCTCTATCTACACTTTGCAAAGTATGTATAGGGATAAAGATGCTTTGAGAAAGCTCTTTGTTACTGAGGATTGGTCTAGGTCCAAATTGGGGAAAACTCAAACTTGGAAGAATGTTTCCGATGTTGTGCTCTCTATGGCATTTTGGAATGTTGTGGAAAATTGCACAAGAGCATCAAACCCCATCCTTATTGTGTTGAGGCTTGTTGATGGTGATGAAAAACCCACAATGGCGAGCTTACAATTGCTAAGGATATGTGCAAGGAGAAGCTCAAGGAGAATTTCGCGAGGAAGGAGAGATTGTTGGAGGGGATCATGGCGATTGTTGACTGTCGGTGGGAGGATCAAATGCAGCAAAAGTTACATGGGGTTGCTTTGTTTTTGAATCCACCAAGATTTTTTTAGAATCTTGGAAAGTGACATTGATCATGCAACGGCCATACGAAATACTTTTAACGAAGTGATGATGAAGATTTAATGTCTACCATTGATATCCTAGCCAATGACTATGAGCATTCCCGTGCTAGCTTCGGTACCACACTAGCAAAGTTGCAAAGGAGTAAGAAGAGTCCTCGTGAGTCCCACAACATTCAAATTTCAATAGTTCAATTAGTTTACTTCTTTCTATTTTCTAACATAGAACTTTATGTTTGACACTATACCTTTTAGTTGATTGGCACATTGGTGGAAATCAAAGGGTGGCCTTGCTATCCCACTACAAAAGGTTAAGAAGCGCATTGTTGGTCTTTGTTGTTCCTCATCTGGTTGTGAATGCAATTGGAGCACATTTGATTTTGTAAGTATATAAAAAGCAAATAGCAGTTCATTCTTCAATTTTCAGCCAAATAGATGCAACAACTTAATTTTGTGTGTTGTTTGATTGTTTCCAGCTCCATACCAAGAAGAGGAACCGGTTGGAGTTCAAGAGATTGAATGACTTGGTTTACATCTCAGATAACAAAAAGATTACATCTAGGTTTCAAAAGCTTCATGAACAAGATAACAAATCCAACCCTTTGTTCCTAGAAGAGTTCCAATGGGACAATGGGTGGGTTGACAAGGATGCTACAGCGACTGCATAAGTGCATACCAGTGAGGATGATCTTCGATGGTCTCATGTTGATGAGGCTCTCGATGCAACATCCTCGCTTCAAGGTCGCAATTTTCCTAGGAGAGCTCGTGGGGATGTCCAAGAGAACCAAGTCTAAGTTTATGTTCGACGTGCATCTGCATCAACTCGTGATCATGAGGAACAAGATGAGATGGCATGTGAATGTGATGATGAAGAGGTTGAAGATGACTTTGGACAGTCACCACCTACTTCTCATGAGAATGGTGAAGGTGCTGAAGTTGAGGATGGGCATGAGAATGAGTTAGAATTGGATGATGAGTGAATTTGAAACAGGAATATGTACATGACTGATACATTCCAGTGTGCTCACCTCATAATATGTACAAACAGGAATATGTGCTATGTCACTGTTACTACTTGCTAACATGTAGATGCTTGTAAGCAGATGCCCCCAAATGTGGTAGAGTACTAGTGTGGTACTATAGCCATTCCAATTTCTTCAAGCTGTAGGAAAGTAATACTCTTACCGACAACAAACTAACTTCTGAAGGGTTGTCACCCAAAGAAAAGGTCACTTACATGCAAAGGAAATATCTAGCAAGCAAAAACCATGAAAGTATTCTCTGTATTCACCATTCTAGTCCATTCAGCTTATGATTTGGCACATTTAACTAACATTTTATTAGTCTGTCTCTATCCAGATTCCTGACAAATAATAGTACTTCACAGTTCACACATTACATGGATAATTTTACACGAATGTAGGAATTTGATTAGATGTGCATTTTTATTGCTTTACCACTGAGAAGGAAAGAATGAAGAGAAGTAGCAACTAACAAGCATGGATTTTAATATCATATGCTAATTTCTTAGCATCTTATGGTGCCCGACATATCGACAATATCATGTAAAGGTGTGTACTACATCACTTCAAACAGTTTATTCAACTCATCCAACAAGTTATGTCCAGCCCTTTGAATTTCCAATGACATTCACACCTCCGATCATTGGAAACGTTGTTATGATAAACATGCTATGAATAATCTACATCCCACACCCCAACAAACATGTGCCTACGGGAGAAATAGCCTTAATTAAAAACAGAAAACCCATGTACAAACTGAGCTTGTCAATGGCGTGCACTCCATATTGAAATCGTGCATGCAGAATAAGGGATAGAACATTAACAATCATTAGCAGTTCATATTCCTACAACCGAATTCCCAGATCTAGCCACATCCACACCTTGTTATGAGCATCGTCATTTCACCAAAATAGCACTGTATAACCATTACACTCCCATCTCCACAAGCATATCCCATTGATAGCAAGGATCAAGTCGAATGTAACATCCTAACCACAGCGACAGGTCTCGGATCAGCACAATAAAAGTAATTTCCATAGCGCCACTAGACTCCCTAAGAGAATCCTGGGAGGGAGTGCACAGAGCACAGACCTGGAGCTGGAAGTTGCGGAATTTCTCGGGGCAGGAGAAGGCGGAGGAGGAGGGGGCCGCAGGCCGCGGCGGGCGGCGGTGGCCGCTGCCGATCTCGCGGCGCGCAACCTTGTGGACGGAGTCGGCTGGGTCGCGGCGCGGAGGCTTGCGGCAGGCGGAGCGCAGGCCAGCGGAGAGCCACGCGCGGCGACGCGCGGCGGTGATGCGGAGGCGCACGCGCAGCCCGGGCTTGTGGTGGTGGTGCTCCATGGCCTGGCCCTCCGCCGGCGAGGAGGGAGCTGGCGGTGGTTGGGGACTGAGGGGTGTGGACTATCTGGGGTTAGGGTTTTGGGGAGGCGCCATGGGAGGGGGAGGAAAGTGGCGGAAGAACGGACGCGGCACGAGAGGAATGGGACTATGGGAGTCCGAAGGGGAACAAAAAAAAAACGACAGTGGTTAGTGCCTACAGCTGGCCCTTCAATTACATGACTTAATTGGACTCGTTTGGATCATCCAACTGTTATGTGCTAACAGCTCGGTAAACACTTGCAAATACACAATAACAACCATCCGTTTCAATTTGAAGAAGTGTTATACTAGGAAAAATTGGATGCAAAAAATTTTGGCGAGGATCCATGCTACTTCAATTGTTGCGATTTAAAAAAAATGTCATTTCAAAACATGAAACTGGGAATTTGTCATTCCAAAACAAAGTTTTTGGGTATTATGGCACTGTTGCACAAAATTTTCCGTCGCTACTCCTTCCTCGTTGTCGGTTATCGGTACTTCGATGAGCTCTGGCCATGTCGTGTCATCACCATTGATTTTGATTGTTATTATAGTCGCGCAATCTGTGTAAGCTCTTCTTGTCATTGCCACCACGAGCTCCAAAGAACGAGAAGGCATCGTCCTCCTCGTTGCTTCTGCAGGCCATGTCAGGAAAGTCAATGTCTCAAGATACAACAAGCTCGATCTCGAGGCCAGGGCGACCAAGTCTACAAGGAGGAAACACCATGAATCTGAGTCATTCCAAAGAAGAAGAAAAATGTGAGATAAATTATCGCTTAACATGTCCCCGCAGTTATCAGTCAGCTAGTAACCGGCCAAGTGTGGCACTGAAAACATATGTTGTAATCTTCCAAGACCTCCTTCCCCAACCCCTTTTTCCGTAGCTCCTCCACCAAATCCGCCCGGCCCCCCTCCCCTATCTCCTCCCCCGATGCTGTAGATTTCCTTCCTCCCCCAGCAGATCTTCCATGTTCATGGTTGCTCCTCAACGACCAAGGAGCGAATCTCACCTCTTTCTTGTAGGAGTTGCTTGTTCTTCTCCTTGCTACCTCAGTCGGAGTAGTTTCAAGCCATTGCTATGCACTGGCTTTTGTGGTGTGGGTGGTGGTGACGAAGTGGCCGGATCAAGGACTTGGCAGTGACTCCGGTTTTCAATTGGTTTGAGCCCTCCTCCTATGGAATCCCCAACCATCGATTCTGCCATGATGTCATCTCTCGCCATCTCCATTGCGGTGGTCTTGTTCATACTCGGCACAGGAAACATCGGTGAGTTCCCCCTTAATAAAGTTTCCTTTGTGACCTTGGCGTATATTGTCATACTTCACTACGTGCCACTTCTCTCTGGCCGTTGTGGTTTCCCCTTGTTCGTTTGGATGCCCTGATGTCCAACAAAAGTCCATATACACCCGGTGTTCTTCACACTAGGATGTTTGGTGCACACCCGTGTCGACAATGCTCTAACGATGTACAGGGTGAGGTTTTTTTGGTGTAGAAATGAATGTGTAGTTTGCAATCTCATGTGATTGCTATATAAGAATTGTTTGTTTGTAAGAATATCTTAGTCTAAGTAATGTCCTTAAGATATAATCCGTATTGAATTTGTATTGATGCGAGAACAATTTTTTTTAATATGACCTAATCGATTCCTATGCGGAATATACTGCCAGCTGAGCAGGCAAAGACATAAATAGAAGACGTTTTCAGCCATGGATAAAGATCAGTAATAGGAAGTGGAATGTACTGCGTGTAACTCTACACCAAAATACAAAAAAGGCCACTTCATTGAAGACATCTATTGATAAATAATGCAGCAACCTATGTATGGTCTAAATAAATATTCATCTTGTTAAACAAAATAAAAACTATCCATTAGCTGTAAGATTTTGTACACCGTGACCATGGTAATGAAAAAGGACTCTTCTCAGATCTGCCAAATTTGCGGCAAGTATTACAAAGTTTCTTAACTTCCTGCACCGTTGGATCCAACCGAAGCTTGTAATGAGACTGCAAGAATCACTAGGACATGAAAATGTAAGTAACGACTATTACAATATCGGCTAAGTTAAATAGAAAATAAGCAGCTTGCCTTAGACTGCCATCGCTCATATTGTGAGTGTAGTGTTTGTCCAGCAGTTTCAAGGGCTTTTGGAGGAGCCACACAAAATGGATATGAAAATGAAGTAATGAAAGAACAATGAGCAGAGTCAAAGGCAATTGTGCCAAGTGCAATAAGAGTTTTAAGATAGTTTCCTATCAATAAAGATGAATCATCATGTCTCTAAATCCGGTATGCTTTCACACTTACCAAATCAACAAACAATCATCACAAATATTAATAAATCAAGTCCATACTAAACACCTATTGGTAACTTCCAACTCACAGATCAAATACTTGAGATGCACAGAATCAGGTTGAAATTATAGCGGAAAATGAACTCCCATTTGGGTAAACGGGGACAGAAAATTCAATGGTAGATCTTTAAAATAGCAGGTGTTAAGATAGTTTCTTTGTTGCAATCACCTCTGATCAACAATATACTCATGTTTGTTATTCAGAAACGCAAAAGTAAGAAAAAAAATGAAAAGGAAATAGTTTCATCGAAATGGTGGAAATATTTAACCAAAAGGCCACTTTTTATAGCAAAATCTATGTATGCACTTCTTTTATATATGAAAAAAAGGTATATAGCAAAAATTAAGGGCTCCAATGAAAATTTTTAAATTAAGTCACATTGGACGCTCTTATAATTGGTATTTAAGTATACGAAAAGTGATAAAGAAGTATAATATATTTTTTAAATGGTATATTAGAAGTGAGAGTATGTACTCCTGCAAATACCAAACGGACATCATACACACACATACACGCTACCAAAGTACTCGACCTAAACTACCCATCAAAGGTCTTCCGGTATGCTTATGTTACAACACTTAAGACTCTATGACCAGATGTTTTATTACACATGGTATCAACCCTATGTAAATTAGCAATTCTATTGTCTTTCTTAATACATAGGCAATCAAAGGAAATACCATATATTTTGTATCAACAAGCTATTTGACCAATGACTCCTCCATACTTCACTGGACTCAACTCTAAATTTTGTATACTAATTTCACGGTTTATCTATCTCATCATTGTATTCATAGCACCTACTCTATTTCTATCTAGTATCACTACGGAAACACATTTACCGAGTGCGTAGTAGGCACTCGCAAAGCCTTCTCTATCTAGTATGTTTTAGAATGAAAGAGAGTGGAAGCTTAAGAACATTTTACAAAAAAAAAACATCTAATAAATTTAGCACCCCTTTTTTGCAAGGGAAAATATCGTATTTTTTAATTAAAAAAAATATGTTGGCATCAAAGCGTAGTAATTTGGTTTTAGACCACTAAGCTCACATATTTTGTAAGGCACATTTAGTTTCACGATAACCTAGACCTAACTAGTTTGAGTTGTCTAGCATGTATTTTCTGAAGTCTACGTACGTGTAGATAAAAACTATTTGACTAGGTTACCATATACCACAGCATGTTTGTGTAAGTAACTTTGCTGATGTGCTCAAGAAAAAGTGTTGTTGATGTTTTCTTTTGAGGTAGTAATGTTGATGTTCTACTAAGCTAGAAGTCTTAAGACAACCGTTTTGAGGATGTAGAGGGCGATTTAAACTGTATGGAAGCTCTTCGTATATATGCAACGCATCGGATTCTATTGCGTTCATTAAACATGGTGGAACACACTATGCTGATTCTATTGCGTTCATTAAACATGGTGGAACACACTATGCTGAATTTCTCTGCACCTGCTGCTAACTTGCAGCTCTTGTTTTCACTAGTAGAAGGTTCCCGTTGCGTGGCTCCTTTGTTCAATTTTCCGACGTGTAAAAGATTTGCCTTGTGTTCTGTGCCTGCGAGTACAGGCTTCTGGTGCAATCCATTACTGTCCTGAACAAGAATTCTGATGCACATTCAGAATACCATTACATTCTTGAATCAATTTGGGCACGACCAGTCATGTTTTGCGCGATGCAGGTGCTGGAAAGGAATCCGAGAGGCCGAGACGTTGCCCAGAAACAGAGTCCAACAGCAAGGTTGTCATTCCTATGTACAGCAACAGACTGTCAGAGTTGCCCCAGTTAAGTCTCCTGCCATTCAGTGCGCTGCTTCCAATTATGCCACTCTATTCTCGTGATAAGAACAGCAACATAAAAGCGACGCCGCAGCCATGCACAGGCCACGGATCAGTACATAGTATGGAGTACCCGGCCCCGGGGTAGAGGGAGATCTAGGGAGACATTCAGACTAAAGACAGGCTCGGCGAAGAAACGCAGCACAGCCACCAGCCCAACCCCCCAAAACAAACCCACCCGTCGCCGCTCCGCGCTCGCGCGTGCGTGCGCCCACGACGCCACCGCCACACGGCCCCCTTCCCTTCCCCTCCCAAGTCAAAAACCGGACGTCAAAATCCCCCGTCACGACGTCCCATTTCCGCGCGATCGACGTGTCGACCAAACCGCGCGCGCGCGCGCGAGCGAGCGAGCGAGCGTCCGCGATCATGTTGCGCGGCGACGCGGACGGCGTGGACCTGTGGGCGATGGCCGCCGAGCTGGAGCGGCAGTTCGCCGGGTACAAGCAGCGGCTCGCCGAGAGGAGCAGCGACGCGCCTGACGTTGTTGGCCCCGACGGTTCTCACGGTGGTGGCGGCGATGAGGCGGCGGAGGATGATGCGGAGGCGGGAGGTGCCGGCGACGTGAGGGGGAGGATGTACGAGGCGTACATGAGGAGGAGGGACGAGAGGCTGCGGGAAGGGTGGCGCGCGCGCATGGAGCGCAAGGAGGCCGAGGTCAAGGCGCTCTGGGCGCAGCTCGAGCGCGGCGGCCGCGCCGGGGAGAGGGCGCCCGGTGGTGGTGGCCCGACGACGGACGACGGCACGGCCGGAGAGGTAGGTAATTCTGTTACCGAGAACGTTCTATCTTTGCGGTTGCCGGCACGACACGTTCTCTTTTCCTTTCTTAGACCTTGTCAAGCAAGTCGTTTTTTAACGGTTTTGCGTTTGTTTTTAGACGGAGGGGCCGATACAGTTGGATGATGTGTTTCGTGGATTCGTCTTTCACTCGATGCATTCCTTCCCAAGCTGATGTTTTTTTTCTTTTCTTTCTTGCGAATGCATGCAGCTTGCTTTATGTTCACCCCTTGCGATGATCAAAGAATTGGCCATGAGGGTATTTAGTTTTGGTTCAGCCTTCTTGTTACAAGTTTAGAACGGTTTCCTCGGCGACAGATGCGACGCATTCCCGTTCTCTTGCCGTGCGTTATCAACGCTTGGGCAAACAAGTTTGGACACCGGTACAATTTGGCCCGCCCTTCTCTGTTCGATCAGGCTGTTTTCACACCGGATGATACTTCGCGTAGCCATGCCTGTGGTTGTTTCTTCCAGCACACATGTCGTCTAGTGCCGCACCGTTCTTCTACACTTCTCTCCTGTCAAATTAACTGTGTTTTTTTGAAAAGCGAAAAGTTTGTGCGCGATTTGTCCAAAGGGTGATAAGTTTTGTCTCATGATGGAAAGAACAATTTAAATGGAAATAGTGAAATCACGACCAAAAACTGCACCTCACGCACAGGGAGAGGTGCAAGTAAGTCCGAGAACTCGTCGGCAGAACCGTACGTACCTGCAGACAGCAGCATCCAGATTTCGTGTCGATAAAGCATATCACGCTTTGAGCCTGAAGTCTCCTCTCATATTCTACTGCATGCCCTCCCCTTGTGGAGGCGTTCTCATACATTAATTAATCCCTTGTAGTTGCGTTTACTCGGCCGCGTTTCCCTCCTTCAGAGTTGATATCACAATATCATGTTGCTTTTTCTTCTTCTTCTTTTGATAACTATGCTAGCACTAGTAATCTACAAGCTCACTGACACATAAATCACATTGTACATGGTGTTCATGTCATAGTTAATCTGCGTGGTGAGTGCAAATGTACGTTTATACCAACGAATGTCCTGCGTGTACAGCTATGTCTACTACTCGTCCATAATACTAAGTCGTTCGGAAAGAGGGCATGTAGAAGAGTCAAAAGAGATCACCGTCCGAATAAGCCCTTGCGTGTCGGCTGCCGAAAGTTCAACACCAGGAAGAGACATTCGTGCTTGTTATGTAGGGATATATACAATGGTATAATCAGTTGTTGTTTATAGTAATTTTTATATCACCTGTAGACAACACGAAAGATAACTCATGCAATAAGTTATGGTGATATAGTCGGTTACGATTCTAGACAACACACAATCTTTTAATGCTTTACTTGATTCTGGTGATACAGTCGGCTATAAAATTGTAGACAACATATTTCCCTCTCTTCATTCTCTTTCATCCACGTCATTTTAAATCCTACATGACAAAAAAGTTATAGATAGCAAATATAAGACCATTGTACAAACCTAAACACGTTGTCACAACGGTCAACCCTTTGGTTTCCCTGTCAATTACTGCAGGTCTGGACAGCGTCATGAGCTGCCCAATCGTAAATCGGGTTAGGAAATTGGTATGCATATACAAAGTCTCCCCTCACAAGGCCACCTCCCTCCCATGGTCGTCTCTCTTTCTCTCTCTGGTGAGCCACCTCCCTCCCATCGTCATTCCCAATCTTCACCCCTCACCTCCTAGGCTTCATCTGGAACCATAGCCATCTTGAACCGCGCCGCCGCCACCCACTCTGTCGTTGCCGGTGGCAATCTCGACGACGACAACCACCAGATGACTCCTCTAGACATGGGTCCTAGTGGCGTCCAGACTCCAACCATGAACAGACGGTAGCAGGCACGGTTGCGAGGTGCCCTGGGCAGGGGTGGCATGGCCCAGCGACGTCCAGCCACAGAAGGGCAGTGGCGTGGCGACAGTTGCCATGACGATGAGGTGGCCGCGGGACGGCATGGTCTGTCGTGGCGTGCGCAGGCGTGGCCTCAGGCGATGGCTCAGCCATGGCACGAACCAGTGGCGTCCAGCCGCAGCACAGGCGAGGCATCACGCATGCACGAGGGGCAGCACGGTTACAAGTCACGTGTTATGCCCTTCTTCGTCCAACCTTCGTCCGCGGTTTTTCGTGTGTATAGCGGCGCCGATCGGGTTAATTCTGTTATAGATATATTAAAGATAGAAATCATTTTGTATTCTTTATCTGTCTTTTGTATTGTCTTATCTTTATATGGCATGCACCCCTTGTACACTCTATATATATTGTCCATTGAACCTCTTAAATATACACACAATATTTATAACATGGTATCAGAGAAAGGGTAGGGTTAGGGTTTCTTACCGTCGTCTCTGCCTCCTAGCCTTCGGTTACCGCGTCGCCGCTGCCCCCGAGAGGAGCAATCTCCGCTCCTGGGGGTGGCACCCCCTGCTCCACCTCCGACGCTGGTCCTGAGATGCCACCGTCTGGATCCGGTCACCCCTGCTCGGATCACCGCCGCCTGGATCCGAGTCTCTCCATCGTCGCTGCCCTCGATCTCGTCCAAATCGGTCGTGGACTGGTCGTCTCCTACGTCCAGCTGCCAGTGCCCACCACGGTGGCCCCTCCGTCGCCGATCGTGGCATCTGTGTCCACCGCGTCGGCTTCCACTCTCCACTGCTCCACCTGGATCCGGATCTGGCCACCCTTACACCGTTGGTGCCGGATCCGGGCGTCCGCCAGGCTCTCGGATCCCGTCGGTCCATCGCCACCGTGGCCATCACCGACTCGCTCCCCGCCGGGATGCCGGCCGCTCGTGTTCTCTTTGCTGGATCCATGCCCCTGAGCCTCTACCCGACCAGGCGTCACCACTCGGCTTCTTCTCAGCCGCTGGAGCCTTCTCCGCCTTCTTGCCTAGCCTACTCCCGCCTGAATCTCCGGTTGTCGGCACTCGGATCCGTCGCCTGGCCTTGGAGATCCTCGGCGTCGCAAATTCTCTTCTCGGCCAGATTCGGTCGGATCTGGTCGAATTCGTCGCTGCTGGCCTTGGCTCGAGGAAGACTAACATCCTGCTTCGCCTTCGTGCCGCCGCCTCCCCTCAAGCCTACCTGCCGTGTTGCTGTTGGTGGAGAGGAGGAAGGCAGAAGGGGAGAGCCTTCTGGGAGTTCGAGTGTTTATGTTAGAGGATTGTTACTCTGGGGCGAGATGGGGATGAAGGGGTTCTTGCCATCCGTGGTGACATATGGAGCTATTATAAATTAGTTTTGGGGATTAAAGGCTCAGGATGGAGATTGGTTTCTTACGTCTTGTGAGACAAGCTGCTGCTAGTTTTGCTAGTTATATTTGAGTTATTTTATTTCTTTGTGTCGTTGCTTCCGTTGCATCCATCCAAGTCCGTATCACTCAATCTTTAAGTTCGTCTAAGCCATATGAGTTCATAAATTTATTGTCAGTCATAGAAGTATAGGAATTTCTTTTGCACGACAACAGTCACCGCTCTTTTCTTCGAGCTGCTACAGATCGTCGTTGTGATGCCACCGCTCTCTATTAGCCGCCGCCCTGAGCTTTTAAGGACGCCATGTTTTTTGTGCACTGCGTCTCTGTTACGCTTCTTGTGCACTGCGTCGCTGCCGTCTTGGGCTTCGATCTGCGCCGTCATGCTTTTATCTATTCCTATTCGGCTTGATTTGATAGTTTTATCTATCGACATATTTTCCAAAGAGCTGCATACTACGACAACATTATTAAGACTCGGATTTTGATATATATATATATATATATATATATATATATATATATATATATATATAGTGTTAATCCTTTCCAAATGCAATGCTATTGCATACGCTTTACATTTGAGGAGTGTTAGAGATATATTAGAGATAAGAATCATTTTGTATTACTTATCTGTCTTTTGTATTAGCTTATTTGTATATAGTATGCATCCTTTACCCTATATATATTGTCTATTGAGTCTCTTCAATATACACACAATATTCGTAACAAATTTCAAAATTACAGCTTGGCCTATCGTAAATCTTCTCAGATTCCAATGAAAATAAGCTTATGTAATGATACTCCAGTAGATACGGTGTTTCTTTCCTTCTATCCTTTTTTTAGATCGTACGACACGTTTTTTCAGTACATGCAAAGTTGATGCTCCACTCGACGGATCATGATACAGCAGGTAGTAGAGGTTTAACTGGAGCTCTGTGTCATGTGCAGCATAAAGCTGAGGACGATGGCGAGAAGAGAAGAAGCTCCGACGCTGCTCCGAGCAGGACTTCCGGCAAGAAGCACGCGTGCACCAGGAGTTTCTCGTCGTCCACCACGAAGAGCAGCCGCCCCGACGTCGGGAGGCGGCGAGCGCTGTCGCAAGAACCACCGCCATCAGAGCCGCCCGCCGGCGCGGCTGACGGCAGCAGGAAGGACGGCCACCGAGCGCCACCCACCGGCGCTGGAATGACCGCGCCAAAAAGTAAGGCATTATCAGGGAACAAGAGCTCGGCGAAAGAACAGGGTTCCCTCAAGCCTGGCCCGAAGCCGCCGCGATCCCTGCCCCGGCGGTCTAGCTCCGGCGGCCTGGAGAATCTCAAAGAGGCAGTTCTGCCGAACACCTACGTGACTGCACCGGTGCAGAGCTGTTCAAGAGAGCAGGTTGCTGTCATTGATGAAACTCAAGAGGATTCTCCCCCAAGGCCGTTCGCCTCGAGTGGCAATGGCACCGGCACAGCGAACGCGCGAGCCGCCTCGCCGGATTCAGATTGCAGCGAGGTAGTGGACGGTGCTTCAGACGTCGAGGCTGAAGCGAAAAACGTTGAGAAACGCAACGCCGAGGAGATTGCGGTGTCTATTGAGAAGCTAGCGAATGGGGAGATCACCAGCGACTCGGACACCGAGCCGAGCTATGTCTACATCAAGAAGGACGTCATCGAGGAGGAAGCCATGAGGCTTTCTGATGCTTTGGCTGGTTCAGATGCAAAACCAGAGCTCGATGGTAAGAAGAACGAGGACAATATTGCCGGAGAGACCATGGCACCATCCGATGCCGTTGCCGCGGAAAGCGCGGCGTCGAACACGGAAGAAGCACCGGCAAGAGAAAGCTCTGACGAGCCCTCTTTCTCCGGCAGGTCAGGGGGCTCCCCACCCAACAGCCCGCCTTCTTGCAGCTCGCGGGCTCAGTCCATCGAGAGGCTGCTCGAAGCGGACGCCGCTCTGATACGGAAGAAACGCGAAGAGAGCGCCGAGAAGAGCGTCCTGATGACGCCGAGCAGCGTGAGAAACAGGGTCTCCGGCCCGGCTCGGTCACCGAAAGAGACGGTGAGAGGGTTCAAGAGGTTCCTGAGCTTCGGGAAGAAGAACAGAGGCAGGGAAGTTACTGTCATCGACTGCACGTCGCCGTCGGTGCCCTCGCTGGCCGACGACGACAGCGCGAGCGGAGGTTGGCAGTCCACTGATTCGATCAAGCCCAGGATGGGCTGCTCTGACGCTGCCTCTGAAGATATGGATCGCGGTTATGCCGTCTCTCCGCAGGGTAATTTTCATCTCATGTTCTTCTCAGTATTCCTATAAAGCGTAGTGTACTGATCAAATTAGGATATTTGCATGTGATTTTTTCTAACTGCTAACACGTTTGGAATTCTCTGCAGCTTGCTCTTTGCAAAGCCTTGTGGCTGCTTCTCCTGATAAGTCTGAACTGAATGAAATAGTTCCACAGGAGAAATCACTAAAAGGTAAGTATGCTTTGTTGGCCTAAACCGAATATGAACACACATAAGAACACAATAAATTCTGTGTCGTCAAATCAACAGTAACTTTTCTGAATTTATCTTGCTCTATTGCTCTTGTTGTTTTAACTTCCAAGACAATACGTGTCTTTATATAGGCTGAACACTCCAATTCGTTTTTTTTAATAGGAATCCTACTTGGACACACATTAGAAAACCAAAACGGAAAAAACTTTCTAAACAAAATTAAATCTAACAATCACCCCCCTTAATCTTGTTTCTTCATCTTGATCACGCTGATCTTCTCTCTCATATGAACTTCCAAGTCTTCCTCTTTTACCTGCACTCACGTGCATCGTTCCTTTCTGGGCCTGATATCGCTCTACCGCCTGCGCTTACTCCATCTTGAACCATGCACAAACCAACGCTTGCCGCGCCTCGCACCTGGACTGAACTCATCATTCCTTGCACGCCCACTTGGGCTGGAGCACCTGCTCCCACAACCACCTCGGCTGGAGCACCTGCTCTCACAACCACCTGGGCTTTGCCTTTGCTTGAGCCTCTCTCTCCTCTTTCTTGGACCAAGTTTGCCCACTTCCCCGCGTACATCTTAGATGAGGCTACACCGTCTCTCCCTCCTGTTGTGCCTGCATGCGGGTGGGGTCCATGGGCTTGACCTGAGCCATTGGTTCCTCCAGCAACAATTGCATGCGCGTGGGACTCGCTTTCCCCTTGAGTGCCCTGCGCGCCTTCCTGCGCGTCGTCTGGACCTCCCGAGGCTCCGCCTGCTACGCCTCCTACACCAACCAAGTGCCGTCCCTGGGTCCCGCCATGTCCTTGGCCGGTGGGATCAATAACGCCTGAGACCTCCTGTCCTGGCTCTACTCCCCAGTTCCACTCTGGTTCCTCCAGACTGTCCTTCACAGGAACCGGTTTACAAGCTTTCAGGGAAATTTAATATAACCGGTTCAGGGATCTTCTCACCTTCATCAACAAATATTTGTTCTTGTCATAGACACGCAAGAACTCATCCTGCAGCACCACCCTGCACCCTCGTTCCGCTAACTGCCCGAGACTAAGTATGTTGTTATACAAACTTGGTATATAATAGATTTCAATCAACATCCTTTGATCACCGTTCTTGTATTGCAATAGCATTGATCCTTTGCCTCTTATTTGCACCATGGAGCCATCGCTAAACTTAACTTTGCCCGAAATCTTCTCGTTAAGCTCATGGAATTGGAGCGATCTCCTTCATGTGATTGCTTACTTCATTGTCTAAGTACCATTTATCAGTATGATCATGGTTGCCTCCCTCTGTGCGTAGTTTAGGAACTACGTTCTCCTCGTTCAACATCACCATGACCGGCGCCTGGTCGACACATAAGGAGAGAAGCATGGCCGGCTCGTCGTCTTCAATAGCTCGGGTGAGGTTTTCCTCCTCGTTCTTCTTCTTGTTTCGGCAATCTGAAGCATAGTGCTCATATTTATCGCAGTTGAAGCACTTTATGTGGATGTGACACTCCGACGCGTAGTGATCGTATTTATCACATTTAAAGCACTTGATATGTGACTTGTCACGAGATCTGTCACCATCGGCTTGCCTAGCCCAATCTCCACATTCTCCTCTGCTGCCTCGCGCCCGCGTCCACGCTCGCGGCTTCTTGATGAGTCACGGTCGTCCTCCTCCGACTATTCCTTGTAAAATTGTCTGCCACCACCGGGCTTCTGTGAGCCCCGGCTATGCTCGCGCTGCTTCATGTGCGCAAGCCACTCATCCTCTGTGAGGAGCAGGTGTCCGCTGGCGTCGTCGGTGTTGTCTTGTTCGTAGCGCTCTTCTACGACCTTCAGTCGTCTGGTGAGCTCTTCCACTAAGAGCGTCTACAAGCCAACGAACGTCTCAATTGAGATCGCTACCTGAGAATACCTTGGCAGGACGACGCAGAGGAATTTTCTAACAACACAGTCTTCCTCTATCTTGTCCCCAAGTATTTCTAAGTTGTTGACTAGGCCGGCGAGCCGCATTTCGAAGTCATCCACCGACTCTCCGCTCTTGAATTTGATATCATCAACTTCTTTGCGTAGCGTCTGCGTCTTTGCCTCGCGTACGAGCTGGACACATATGCGTATTGTCTTGATGGTGTCCCATGCGTCCTTGGCGGTGTTCTTGACCGCAAGCGTAGACAGCATCTCCGACGGAACGACTGGGAGTATGGCAGACAACGCCATCCTGTCGTCGCGGTAGTCGCCATTGCCGGGGTCGATCGCCTCCCACAAGCTTTGAGCTTGTAGATTCACCCTCATCACGGAGACAAATCTCCATAGTAAGTTCATGTCAACATCGGGTATATGACCGAGCCTCCTGACAACCTCGCCATGCGATGGATCACAACTTCCCCGCCGTCATCACTGCTGCTGCCGGATCCCACCTCCAGACGTGCACCGATGTCGCTGGGCATCCTTGGCCGGGTAGGTGAGTGGGAAGATGATCGACACATCTTCGGATCGAGTGCAGGCTCTGATACCAATTGTTGGCCTAGACCAAAGATGAACACGCGCAAGAACACAAAATTTTTTGTGCCGCTAGATCAACAGCAGCTTTTCTGAATTTCTCTTGCTCTATTGCTCTTGTTGTTTTAACTTACAAGGCCATAAGTGCCTTTATATATGCTGAGCACTCCAATTCGTTTCTTAATAGGAATCCTACTTGGACACACATTAGGAAACCAAAACAGAAAAAACTTACTAAACAAATTAAATCCAACATACTTATGCTACTAAGATCTCAACATGCATTTTGTGTCTGTTTTCAGATCATTCTTCTTTATTTTCACCACTCTATTAATGTTGTCTGATTTTGTTGTTGCAGCTCATCGATCGTTCTTCTCATTTCGATCATTAAACTGTGGCAGGAGCTGATTTGAAGAGTTGGGGAATTAGTTATTTGTAAATTTTATAAATAAGAATTTGGAAATTAGGTTGCTGCCTGAAATCTTCTTAACCTTGTGCTTCCGGTGTGGTTCTAAGAGCTAAAATATGTTATCCGGTTACCATTCGTTGATGCAGTGTAGTCTGTAGACCCATCATGAAGAGCAAAGATGGAGAAACTTCTGAACCTTGACGGTTTGTTCTGATGTGCTTATCCTATAGTCTCTGATCTGTCACAATCAGAATTATCTGTTTTCTTACAGTACCATGATAGGGAACAAACTACGTGCGTACAGTATGTCGTTCTGCTTACTTACCCTGGGAAAGGGGATATGTGTTTCACAACCTTGAACCTTCTGTGATGAACACTCTTTTAACTTGGTGAAATTTGTTTGCAGATCATGTTATACTAAGAGTAAAGATGATTTTCCATACTCTACTTTGGGTCTGTAGTTCTGTAAGCAACTATCAAAGTAATCAATCACAATTGACATGCACAAAGGATGCATGTGAGTGATACTACTAATGTAAAAACTATTGCTAGTAACAGCTCATTTACACACCGTTTTCTTATGCTACGGGCTTGGAGAAGCAGTTAGCTCATCACCGTGTGCTACATTGAATAGGACACTCTCAAGTAATAAAACACTGATAATTTGTTTTCTTCTGTTTGTACATATATAGAAGCGTCTCCTGATTCCCGCCATATAGGTTTATCCGTAATGTTTGTAATAGGAAAGATTAGTGCTTTGCATGATTCTAACCAAAAAGCTACCTTTTACTTGGAACAGTATGTGGGGCTAAGAAGAACATACCTGCGTTTTCCATAGGACCAACTGAGGACTGTGTCTGTTTGCTTCCCTCACCTGCAACTTTGCTCTCTGAAGAAGTCTTATCTATGCTTGCTAAAGATAATTAACTGATATTCAGTATCGCATGCCTTACTCTACATGCATCTAAGTTCCAAACCTTGCTTTGCTCATTGTGATACCCATGTTGTCCTTATGCTTCGTTGCTAATATGAGCGAGCCATGCATTAGATTGGAATACTTTGGAAGACTGAAAGTAAAGCAGGAAAATAATAACTTTCTTTATGGAAAACTCCACAGGTGGTCAAGGAGATATGAGAAAGGAATAACTTAGACAGGAGAAAGGTCGATGCCATTTTGTCAATTTCAGGTAAACCATTTCAAATGCGGCTGAACCTTTCTTTGGACATAGCGTACAATTTATGACCAAAGCTCACTACTATTCGGTTTGCTCCGAAGATTTTCATGCAATTTTCTACGAGTTTCCATGACTTTCCACTGACCAACTAGCTCTCAGCCTCTCACAAGTCAATTAGAATTCGATCACCATCTACGACCTTGTTGCTGACTAACTTTTGAGCTACCAGCTACATTCATGCCTATTCATGAAACCAAACACAGTACCTTACCAATGCATCCGGCAATCCATCGATCGATCATCCCTCGCATTGCGCGGCGCGGCGCAAACGAGAAGGAACCGAACCGACGGGGCGAGAAGCCATGCTGGAGAAGGAGCGCACGTGCTGCAAGCCTGCAAGAGCGCAGCCCGATCGAGCACGTGCCCTGCTTCTCCAGCACGGTTTGCTCGCCCCTCCACATAACACCTCATCAATCTCGATCAGTCTCCTCTGCCATTTGTGCAGTTCTCAGAATTTGAGAGAGAATGGAATGAGCAAGCAAGAGCAGAAATGCATGGTGAGCTAAGCTAGCTACTAGCAGTGTGACGTATATATAGGCGGCAAAAATGGTACATGTGGTAGGAAGACATGGTTATCTAGAAAGGACCTAACTTTTGGCGAAAGGATCCCGGACCTGCCTCGAATTAAAGGCGCCTTTTTGATGGATCAAATGGCAGACCAACAAACCTCTGATCTCCATCCATCCATATCCATCTCCCTGAACCAATGTTGCTAACTCGAAGGAAGAAAAGATAGCGAGTTTAATCGAACACAAGAGCTGTTAGCACGATCGACTCTCCTCGCATCGAAAGGTAACCGTCAAAGAACGACTCTTATAGATTGAATCATATTTTCTAGATTGCTTTCAATTCTACAAATTTGGCTTTCTAGATTGGTTTTTTTACGGTGCAAAGAAAGAAAGGGGGAGAGGAGAAGAGCCGGCCACTGCCTCCGGCCGCCTCGCAAGCGCCGTCGGACTTGCCGAATCGCCGCTCAAGCGCTGTTGCTTTCGACGGCTTGCCTGCCTCCGCCCCGGCGGGCGCGCGCAGACGAGATGGCATCCACGCCGCCACCACCGCCGCCTCGGCCGCAGCGCCACCGAGCCACGCCGCCGCACCACCGCCACCTCAACTTCGCCGCGCTGCTCGGCGCCCGACCTCCACACCCCACCCGAAGACCGCCGCCGGCCGCCTCCCGCCACCTCGGCGCCGCCACCTTGAAGCGCGGCTAGTACCGAGCCCGCCTCGAAGGCACCGCCGCTTGAACCAACCGCCGCCGATCGGCCGCCGACGCCTTGATGCCGCCGCCGACGCCGCTCCAACGCCGGCCACCTCAATCGCTCAACGAAGGCGTCGGCCGCCCGCCCGTAGCGGCGACGCTGCCGACGATCAAATCGTTGATCTTATGAAAATATATAAAAATAGAGAAAAATTATGTGTATCTCCTAGAAGAGAATGGAGTCGTTTTTTATTGCTATGAACCGACTGTTTACAAGTAATGCCTACGATCAGGCAAATGAATAATCCTAGTTACACTGAGTATGATGTTGGCTATGCTAGTGAAATAGATCAAAAAGTATGAATCTAATGCCAATAGCCTCTTGTCATTCTTCTCAGAGTCCGATCCTCCTTGATCCTTCCATGCTCCATTTTTAAATAGCTTCCGAAGATATGACAATTATTTTTGGAGAAGACGCTTGTGCGAAGTGTTGCGTCTGATCGGAGGGAGGTGACAGTTGATTAAAGTATCAACTGTTGTACCGTTAAATGTCGGTGAGACATTCAACCATTAGTCAGTGTCTTATGATTATGTAACGTTGTGTGGTATGGAGTATACAACATGTGTTCTATTCATCACACAGTAAAGGATATACCTGGATTTGGATCCAGATACCAGTTCATAGCTTTACGACCAGTTAATTGGTCAGGGACTAGGTATGGGAGCTTGTTCGACCAGGGTATTTATTATGTAACCTCTGTAATCCTTACGACCAGTGAGGTCGTTGTCCTTAGGGGTTACGATCACGAAGACGTATGGTCCTTTCTATGTATTAAAGTAATACATAGAGATTTTAATCCTCGTCAGCTAGCCCCCCAACTTTAAATGAATGGGTCGTGTGTAAACACTTTCTTCCGACGAAATCATATCGGGCAGACTCTCCATTAAATGTTGTGACATTCGAAGTGGTCTGTATTCATTTTAAAGTTGAGAAACTGCCTTGGGACTTGAGAAGCTTTTCTGTCTGTTGGTAAAAAAGATTGTCCTTTGGACTTCTCTTAACCCTCGGATGCGGTTAGAGAATTGCGGCTATAAAAACCCCTTTGCACTGGGTGTTAGGGTTTTCACGCCTTCTGCTTCCTCTTCGTTTTCCAAAAAGGAAAAAATGCCTCCGATCACCTATGACTTCTTTATCCAAAAGAATCGCCATGTCGGATCTCATCACCAACTGGTCGGTTTCTGATCTGAGTAAGAAGAAGCTAGAAAGTCTGGAGAAGATTGAGTTGCTACCCGATAGGGATCTTATTGCTTGGAGATCAGTTATCGAGGAGCATTCTCCGAGCGGTGAAGACGGAGAAATTACTGTTTTCCTCGCATACATCGAATGCGGCTTTAGCCTCCCAGTTCACTCCTTCTTTTTCCAAGTTTTGGAGTATTATTGAGTAGAACTGGTTAATCTGGGCCCCAATGCCATCGCTAGCCTTAGTATCTTTGTCTACCTCTGCGAAGCATACCTGTGAATTCCCGCAACCATGGACGTTTTCCAGTACTACTACAGAATGGCGAATACGAAGAAGACGACCGGTACGCCCGGAGAGTGTACCTTGCGCGTCCACGACGGAAAAACTGATGAGTACATTCCCATGTACTCAAAATCTTCGTGATCGTCATGGAAGAAAAGTTAGTTTTATATGAAGATCACGCAGCAAGACTACCTTTATTACAATGGTAAAAAGGCGGTCGAGAATACGTGATGTTGCTCCTCATCGGAGAAGGAGGGAAAAGTAGGGAGATGGGTTGAAGCCATCCAACTCCTTAATGTCAGGGGTTTAACCTCCTGGCATGTGGTGAGGGGCTTTTTCATGCGTCGGATTAGTCCATTGAAGGTCAGAGCTCATGCGATGCTCTGGTACATTGGTCATGATGATGTGACCAAGGATTCTAGAGAAGGTAAATTACAATGGATTCTGATCAGTTTGTTTTACTAGTTGATTACTTTTGTAATCCTAAAATCTCTTATTTATTGTTACAGCCTTATCTCCTGATGAGATCAGAAGCCGGATCAAGATGATCTGAGCCGGAGAGCTTGGCAAAAAGGCTGGCTTCCCTCTGATCTTAGTGCCCATTCCGCAGAAGAGAGGGTTGAGAGACTCAGGGTAAAAATATCAACTACTTTTCATTTTTCTAATATTTTTCGATCGGTTTTTACCTAAAATCATATTTGATATGTAGTCGGTCGGGCTTAGGATCGATGAGGCCACTGAAACATGTGAGCCAATTGACGGCCCGACAATTCCTACGATCACTCAAGATCATGGTCTCATAGAGGTAGGTAACTGAAAAATATTTTATTGTTAGATGAAGCATGTCCATCGCCTGACTAACTTTGTTTGTTGATCAAGGTGGTAATCGTTGAGTCTCATGCAGTCGCTCAAGACTTGCCAGTTGCTGTCGAAGCAGCTGTTTTGGAGACCGACGAATCTACACCCTCCGATCCAACGATCAGGAACGTTATCCTTGACCAGCTGGTCGAGAATATTACTTCTGATCCATTGTCGGAGAGTGTAAAGGGTATAACCAACCCTACTAGTTCAGAACTGGTGAAATTGGTTGAAAAGAAGAGGAAAGCGAGCACTACTGATTTTAAACCAGCGCGCTTCAAGGTCAAGACCAAAAAATCGACTAGGTATGTACAAATGAAGTAGTCATATGAGTGCATACCTTAAATGTCGTTGGTGATCTTGAACTCCTGAAGTTTCTCTCTTCATTTTGTGTAGATCTTCTGGTGTTCCGGTCGTTTCCGACCAGAATATACCGGAAGATCAAGTAGTTGAAGAAGTCCTTGACCAGAACTTCCCTCAGGTTAGAGTTCCTGGGGAGAAAGTGGTCGAGGAAGCCCCCGAGCAGGCTTCTGGGTCAGAACTTGTTCCAGACCCTATGGTGATCATAACTCTGTTGGCGGAGGTAGAAATCTCCAAAGATCCTCAACAGGTTCCGACTCTTGTAAGTAATCCTTCCCAAACTAATAAGTTCTATTTTTTCCTTCGATTTATTAAGGATAAGGAGCTTGATGTCGTTTGGGGGTAAATATCGTACTGTCAAGCCAAGACGAGTCCTGATAATATTTTTGCTGAATATAATAACATGGCAATTCGGGTAAGTATCTGCAACTATTTCCCTAGTTTCTCTTAAAGTTTTATATGAAACTTAAAGAAGAATGCTATCTAAACTTGGTTTGTGCAAGTGAGAGGCGCGGCAAGCGTTGGTTTGTGCATGGCTCAGGATGGAGCAAGCGCAGGCGGTAGGGTGATATCAGGCCCAGGAAGGAACGGTGCGTGGGAGTGCAGGTAAAAATGGAAGACTTGGAAGTTCAGCTGAGAGAGAAGATCGGTGTGATCAAGATGAAGAAACAAGATTAAGGGTGTGATTGTTGGATTTAATCTTGTTTAGATTTTTTTTCGTTTTGGTTTCATAATGTGTGTCCAATTAGGTTTCCTATTCAGAAACGAATTGGAGTGCTCGGCCTATATAAAGACACATATGGTCTTGTAAGTTATAACAACAAGAGCAATAGGCAAGAGAAATTCAGAAAAGCTGATGTTGATCCGACGGCACAAAAAAATATTTTTTTGTGTTCTTGCGTGTGTTCGTCTTCAGTTTAGGCCAACACCCGGGAGCCGAATCGGAGCAGTTTTGTCCGACGAGGAGTTTCTTTATTTTTTTTATGATTAGGATTACAAGAGGTCGACGATATATTACCTCAGTTACATGTTCAACTTGGACCCCTTATGGGTCCTCTCTAGTTTCAACCCTAGTCGCCGAAAATGTGGCCCCTATTGTCGACAGTATGCATTTTCTTGTTTTAGTTACTTTGTGTTATAAAACCCATGATAAATAGTAAAAATAGGAGAAATTAATTGCACGTGGAAAACCATTGTGGAAAAAACTACGGGCGCACGAATGCATAATTCACCATTTTGGGGAGAAATTAAGAATTTCAGCGTATCTAACCGTGCGACTACTGGGGTACATATATAGGTTAGGGAGTATCAATCTACAACGAAGAAGGAATCCAAATCAAAGTTGGATGCGCCAATCGTTGCCACGTCTGACATGGCTTGGCGCATGCACCGCTCGACGTCACGTCTGGTGCAGTGTTCAGCATGGACACGATGGCAAATTCGGATCACACTTTAACAATTTCTACATTGAGACTAATTTTCTCATGTAACTGAAATATCAAATCTCCTTTAAGTAAGTCTTCATCAATAAACCTTGTGCTTCGAAAGCCCATAGGACTAATCTCAACAGCTAAGACTGGAACAATCTTATCCACGCTTCTCACGAAGCCAAATTGAGCAAACTACCAGCAGGTCCAAACACACAGCTATCAACAAAATAGACGAACAAATCTGAGTCTTCAATTATTCATAACCCCAGTAAAGTCTCAGTATTTGCAACTGACCTCTTGAAACAAATGCTCAATCTAATCGTCTCGTGCGCCCTCAGCTTTGGATGAGTTTATCTTGATTGGCTACATTAACCTTGATCTTGTCTCAACTGACGTTTTGTGGACCTTATCACAAATAAAATTAATTCGCCCTTGGCTCTGATACTTCTTGTTACACTTTGATACCCCTCCGTATGCGCAGCAACTCCCGGATCAGATAAGAGTTTGTGTTATATGACACGTGCATACACAATATCAAGAACGGAGTAGATGAATACCGTAGAGAACCGAAATAACAGCGACGAAGAAACCACGACGAGAGAAATATTTGGTAAAGCCGACCGCAAATTTCTTAAGCATGACTTTAAAAGAGTAGAAGCAATTATCGCTCTCTCGCAATCTTTTTGAACCTCTTATGACTCTCGGATATTTGTTATATACAAGAATTTAGTGCTAAAGAATAACCTATCATCTAATCCTCTCATGCGGCCTCTGCTTCGGATGAGTTCCTACTTTCTTCTTGTTTGCTTGCTTGGGTTCATGTGAGACCCCGGCTTATCGGACTTGTAATGCTTAGTCGCCATTTGACCCTAGCATCACAAATCAGATAATCCGAGACTCGAGATATGTATACTTCCCAGAAATGCAGTATACACACCTCTTTACAAAGTTCATGCATCAATTCCATTCATTCACATAGAACCGAGGCAAAGCAACAACCAGAAAATAACATAAATAGAAGATAGTTATTACAAAAAAAGAGGCCGACCGGCCAAAAGACATGTACATAAGAAAAATTTAACAGCGGAAGCAAAAGTGATATAAGATGGCCATAAACAAAAGAGCCGATCAGTGTGTCTTTAACCCACAAGGCAACCGACCGGACCGCCAAGCTAGTCGTCGAATCCACAGCATATTTCACAAAAGTGAGGCCCTTGGGGCTCACCTTCCTCCCCTACAACAAAGAGCCCAGCAAAGCCGGGTGAGTACATGGAATGTACTCGCAAGACTTACGTGTAGAGTAACAGTCCTGTACATAACTATATGCAAGTTTTTTGAGTGGAGGCTGTATGTTTTACATTTAGCATAAAGCAAGTTTTCATTTGCAATAATGTAGTACATTTAAAAGCAAGTTAACAAATCTGTTTTTAATGTTCAAATAATCGCAAATGACAACAATATAACAGTAGATAAAGAACAACAACAATCCTGGAAGTGACTAAACCATTAGTCACCACAATAATAGCATGAATTACCCATTCATACCACCCAAGTCAAATTTTAGTTTAAAAGGTTGTAGTCTAACTCTTGAAAGACCTCCCCAAGCGTGTCCATAACCTAGGACGAGGCTATTCGAATAGTTTTATCCCTGCAGGGGGTACCAACTTACCCACATGTCGGACCGCCTTTTTACCACATGATTAAGCACACTGCCTTAGGTATGCCGGCACGGCTAAGTCCTACGAGACGTTTCCAATATTATGTATTAACTTCGAGTCGCCCGTATGGATAGAAACACATACGTTGTGTCGGGGTCGTGGCCCAGCCTCGGACAACTACCCGTCACGGGTAAAGCCTTGGACAACTGCGACGCCCCTCGAGGTGGAGAACCTTCCCGGCAATCCCCACCACCGCACACCCAACACACACACCAGAACACATACCATGTTTCCCACGACACACACACAAAACCTTTCCTCCTGCGACTCGGAGATAACACACGCCAAAGTACTAAGTCAAGAGGGGTCCCATATAACCCTCATGTGGTTAGTACGCAATAGTGCTTGGTTTAGTGTAACAAGATGTTCGGTCCTTGATGACTTGGGCACCATTCCGATCACACCCAAAAACACCACACCAACATACCATTATGCCCAAGTCCAAATCCGTTTTCATTTTTCAGTTTTGATTTGCAAAATTAACAAAGCACAAAGTGCTGGACATAATGGAAGAATAATAGTTTTTTTGTGTGATCAAGACCATCGACTAAGCCGGTGATCGCCCAAAGCTACCGAACTAAGCATGGCTAAGCATTTTCCAATCGGAAACTACTAAGTGATCCAAGTCCCTCCATCGGACTCCGACCACAGCAAATCACCTAAGCTCATGGTAGTAGAGGATAAACGAGTCCTACAGATTATGCAACTATAGGATACTAACCATAATTTAACAACAAAATAGCAATACATACATACGAGTTAGAAATCAATATATTAGACTTGTAAAATAATAGGATTAACATAATCAAACTGCTTGCCTGCTTGCTGTGGGTCAAGATGTTGCTGGGGATCAACAATATTGTCGATGTGCTCTTCGGTCCTAACGAGAAAGCGAAAAGCAATCGATAAGAACGAATAAAATGCAAGGACTCAACAGCAAACTTTTTCCAAAAATTCTGAAAACCTTACTGAAGCAAGGTACCGATTTATAAAGAATTTAGCAACAAGAACCAATTAATTTGGATTCTTAATGCCAAAACTACGACCGAAAGAAGGTCTTACGACCAGGTAGTGGTCGTAGCAGAACCTACGACTGGACCATAGTCGTAGAAGGATTTACGACCAGATAGTGGTCGTGGAAGGATTTACGACCAGATATCTACGGGGTACTAGTCGTAGACAGACTTACGACTAGGTACTAGTGGTAGAAGCACTTACGACCACGACGTAGTCGTAGCAAGTCTTACGACTAGATACAAATCGTAGAAGAACGTATGACCACGCCATAGCCGTAGTGAGACTTACGACTATGGGGGTGATTGTAGGAGAACTTACAATCACTCGGTAGGCCTCTCCCTTATAAGCATAAGGGCACTTCTGGGGACTACGAGACTTCATATTTACCCAACATAACATTGCATCTGGTCGAAATGACCAAGCCATACCGACTGGTCGAAAGTCCGACCACGAGGCAGCGCCTCCCGCACTCTTTGCAGTTCGGCGGCTTCTCAGAGCCAGTACGACGACCAGTGCGGTAGAGGTATGGCTCGAAAACTCGCCGAACGGGCAATGCCAAAGGACAACGAAAACACACTTACTTTCCTATAGGGCAATGCGAAAGTACATGGGCTGAAGAACGACCAGAGACCCACGGAGTGGCCCCGGCGACGAGTATCCGAACGGCGGTGGTAAGGTTCTCGCTAGGCCACAGCGACCTGGGCACAGAGAGAACCAAACCGCGTGAGAGTTAAGCTCCAAATAGTAAAGGGGGAGCAGAGGGGGTGAAGACTTGAAGAAGAAAACCCCCGCTGCACCGCCTCCACCGAAGCTCCACACTCAACAATGTCGGTCGAAGAGAGTGCGAGGGACTGCAGCTCAAGCAAGAGGGTGAGTGCTAGCTGGAGTTGCAGAAGTGCTAAAGGAAACTAAGGGCGAAGCAATGGGGTTTAAATAGAGCAATGGCGGAGAGCAACGGCCGGATTTTTCCAGTCGGGTCAACACTGTCATGAGAGCACTTGAGAGCGATGGGAGCAGTTGAGTCATGGCCCTCTGAGGGATGAGCGCGACAGGCATTTAATGCGCTCAGAGCTAGCCGTTTAAAGGTGGACATAGAGTGGACTGCACGCCACTGCTTTTCTCCTCTGCGCACGCCATGGCAGAGCTCACGCGCGCGCGGATAGAGGAAGGGGACTACTCGTTGGTCGTCGGATTGGAATCGAGCTACCGGGCTAGATCGAGCGATTGAAACGATCCCATCGTTCGATCGGTCGAGACCGCTCGATGCCGATCCAACTACCGAGTCGACGGCGGTTCACAACGACTCGTTCGTTCGGTGGTCGGTCGTGCGATACCGATCCAACGGCTCACGACCCTAGCGCCCGAACGACCGAGTTGGTGCCGTTAGTGGGCTGGACCGCGCCCCGTGGCTCGAGCCCGAGTCCGACTTAAACCCAAGGAACAGTGAAAACCAGTTAGGGTTTGAATTTGAATACTGATTTTTGGAGAATTATTTAAGGTAGCAAGCAAGCTCCAAAAATTATGAAATTTTAACTGGAGTTTGCTGACGACCGGAGGAACCTCTCACAAAATTTTCAGAGGTCTTCATACACCGAATTTCCCCCCCAGAAATTCCAGAAGAGGGGAAATAGGGTTTGACCAAATTTGACTTGCCTCCAACAATTATCAAATAATTTCTAAAAATCATGAGATAATTCAGAGGTGTTGCCAAGCCTCCCTATAACTCTGGAGAAATATCTCCAAGGGTTTGGCACAAAATCTAAGACAATGAGGTTTTTGATTAGAGTCGAATGAGGATTTGAATTTGATCTTCCCTAATCCTTTTAAAAGAATTACAAAAATGACCAGGGGTTTCAAGATGCAAGAAAAGTTTTAATTCCTCCTGATTTTTTTACACTTGAAACTCAATTCCAGATTTAGGATGTTACAGTTCATATGGCCATCTCTCGTGAATTTATAGTCTCTGGTCCTTCATACTAAAGTAGAAATCCTAATCCTATTAGAATTCGTGTAGGTTTCCTTGTAACAAACATTTCCCAATCCTAGTAAATTAGAATACGAGACACCATACTCAACATTTACCTTACCGAAATGAATTACCAGTAGCTCTCCTGCTGTAGTTTCCAAAAAAAAAGTGTTGGTCAATTTTGCACGCATGCCATGAGACGAGGGTCTAGTGCCTTGACAGTGTAACAATTGGCGTTGCGGTAACATAGATGCGAGTGCCGTCAGATGCACAGTGCGGTCGCGGACAAAGTTGGGAACGGGTGGCATGCGCTTTGACATAAGCAAGCGGGCGACGGGTAATGCTAAACAAGTGCACCCCGCGCGGTCGTCGTCGTCGATGGACATGGACGCGCGCCCGTCTGTAAGGCTCGATGTCATGCGCGCGGTTTGCTGATAAAAATATATTAGTACGTTTCAGAGTTCGATAGGCTTATTAGGCAGGGGGTGAATGCATGCCTCAACGCGTGGTGTTTTGTTCTGTCTGGTGTCCCAAGTTTTGGTGCAGATAGCCTAGCTACCCTGCTAAAAGAATGCTTGCCACGGAAGACGCCACAAGGGATAGTTGTTTCTTTCACCTAAAGCTGCCCACTTTGACATAAATGTCAAGGCTCAAAGAAGACATGCATACGTCTTAGAAGGTCCAATTTGATTGAGGTTTTGTCTTCCAAGGAACTGGTCTGGCTACTGTCCCCAACAACCAACGCGGCCCTTCGGTAAAGTAACTGTTGTGTTTTCTACAGAAAAAGAAAATCAATTTTATCTTTACTGCGAAACACTGACACGAAAACATTTCTCTGCAAAGAAAGCAGATTGATTCACATGTATATCTAGGGGTGGGAGTGGGTCAATCCGATCCGATCCGATCCGACCCGGACCTTCGGATCTGCCCCATATCTTCAGAAATGGTTCATGGATCGACCCTTTTTATTGTTCTGCTATGGCTCTATGATCCGTTTCGCAGTAAAGGACTTGTTACAGGCTAGTTATAGCTTACTAAACAAAGTAGCAAGAAGTTACATGACCCGTTGGGTACCTTGCTAGTACGTACTACATATGTTTGAAGTTTTGAACAAAGCAGCTAGATGCATTAACGTTTTTCACACTAAACAACGTAAGATCAGGATGAGATGAAAAAAATATTCACCATATGCAATCATCACAAGTTTTGTAATCATAAAATCAAGGCATGCATCATGTGATCCAGAAAACCTTGAATCCTCTAAAGATAAAAACTTATCAGTCCAAAACCAAAGAAGCAACTACAACGGTTGAGGGTCGGTCCACTTGATCCAACGGATTTTGGACCTCTTGCCCCTACTATCTTTTGGATCGTACAATTAGCCCATATTGATGAAATTTCTGGATCGGTTCGGTGGCCCATCGGGCCGGCATGAACCACGCCCACCCTTATATAAAACATTAGTATGTTTTACACAACAAATCTTCATTCTGGTCAAGTTATTCTACTTAGGCTGATAAACCTTAGTTTTCTAGTGGTACTTGTACTTATTCATCAATTTCTATTAAAAAAAGTGGCCTACTCATCAGTTAAATGGCCTGAGGAAGCATAACTTCAAAGAGTTTAAGAACCGTTGGGACTATGGGTCAATTTGAAGTATTCATCACGGCCCACAGGGCGAAGCAACTATCAGGCCCAAATTTTCCATTTGAACTGAGCCCAGCCTATGAATGCCACTAAAAGGCCCGTACGAAACAAAACAACCAGCACGTCCGTCCCCTCCTACCTCCCCAAAACCCTAACGCTTCTCCCACTCGCTCCGGTGCGTGCGGCTTCCCCCACACCCGCCATCCCCGCCATGGCCGACGTCGAGATGGCCGAGCTCCCCATACCCCTCGCTCCGCCGGCGGCGACGACGACCTATCCCTCCTGGACGGCGAGGCCGACCTCGCGGCGGCCATCCTCGCCCGCCTGGGCGGCTCTCCGCGGGAGGACGACCAGCACCTCTGCGCCACCGCCGCCGCCATGGCGCAGGCCGTGAGGGACCAGGGCGTCGCCGCCACGCCCGTCGCCTACTTCGCCGCCGCAGCCGCGGCGATCGGCCCTCTCGCGCGCGCTGGGTCGAGCGCTTCCGACCGCCACGTCGCCGGCGCTCTCCTGGCGTTTCTCTGTGCGGCGGTTCCCGCGCTCCCCACCGCAGTGGTGCGCGCCCGCGCCCGCGAGGTCGCCGACGACGTGGTGCGCGTGCTCGAGTTCCCTTCGACGCCCGACTCCGGCGTCAGGGCGGGGGTGAGGTGCCTCGCACATTTGATCTCTGCGAGAGAGAAGGCGAGCTGGGAGGCAGTGGAACCGCTCTATGGGGTGGTGTTGCGGCTCGCTACCGATCACCGGCCGAAGGTAAAGTACCATTCATTTTTAGTAGAAAATCTGAAACTTCCCAGATATTGAATCACCTAGCAAAGGATAATGTACAATGATTTTTCATGGCTTGCAGCTTTTTAGTCATGTAGTTAGCTTTACTCAGACCTTAGATGTAAGTGTTCCATTATCATGTTGAAGATTATTCATACTTTACTTTAATGGGTTGTTGTAGGTGAGAAAGCAATCTCATTCATGCTTGCGAGATATTCTCCTAAGTTTCCAGCAGCAAGCTGTTTTGGTTCCGGCGAGTGAGGGAATAACAAGATGTTTTGAGCGTTTTCTGCTTCTTGCTGGAGGATCCAATGCGATAAATACAGGTGTATCAGAAGGACCTACGGGGGCTAAGGAAGTCTTGTATATTTTGAATGCTTTGAAATGCTGCCTTCCTCTTATGGCATCCAAGCCGTCCAATACCATCCTAAAATATTTTAAAGCGTTGTTGGATCTGCATCAACCAATTTTGACAAGGAGTATATTGGAAATTTTGCATGTCGTTGGTGACAGTCCAACTCTACAGCTTAAATCTGATGTGCTATTGGATCTTATGTGCTCTTTGGGGCTATCGGTCTCTACTGAAAGAAAAGCAGGAGATGAAATGGCTTCAATTGCACGGCTTCTAAATGTTGGCACTAGAAAAATTTATAGTCAGAATAAAAACATATGTGTTGTAAAGCTTCCGCTAGTATTTACTTCGCTTGGAGGTTGGTTCTCTCATAAATTGGCATTTCTAAGTTGAGCTACGATACTTACGAATCATATTTATGTATTTTGTCTAAATCTTTTCTTGTAAATTGTGTCAGATATATTGGCAAGTGAGTTTGAAGAAGCGAGATTTTCTGCTGTGGAGGCTTTCAAAGGTTTAATAGATAATTGCATTGATGAAAACTTGGTGTCCCAGGGCATTACCCAGATTAATGCTAGACATCAAGGATTAATATCTGATCCCACGGTCATAGAGAAGATATGTGCTATCCTAGAGGGCCTGCTAAATGTCCGATATAGTGATGCCTGGGACAAATCATTTCATGTAATTTCAGTGGCATTTGACAAGTTAGGTAGGTACACCAATGCTTCAGCATATCCTCCTTAACATATATGTTGGCATTGCACCCATTTAGATTGGTTAATATAATTTTTCTAATGCTTTAGCATACCCTCATCGTTTGGTAATGCTTGGAGATTAAAATTGTCCTCTGTGTTGTCTTAATAATTCTGCTGTGATGATGATCATAGACCGTGGTTTCCATTGTCAATAGCTTAGCAATGTTGGAAATCCTAATAATGAAAATTCTATTTAGCTTTCACCATATTTCTTGTTGGGCACTGGTACTTGTGCCATTAACAATCTATACCCAAATGTTTTCTGTTAAGTTGGATTATCATATTTTATACTCTTGCCAGCTAGTTGCTTGATAGTAAGCTATCATAGTTCCTGAACTGATGTCTAATGGGAAACAACAGGAGAATCTTCATCTGACCTATTGCCTGAAGCACTTAAGAACTTGGCAGATATGCAAAACTTGTCAGATGACGACTTTTCTTTCCGGAAGCAGGTACTTTTTTTCCGTTAAACTGCGCATGCACTTCAGTCTTACATGCTTACCTGCCTTGCCTCATATATATATGTTTGCTGGTAAAGGACTTGGTGTTGCTGAAATGTTGTCAAATCATGATTGTTGCACACTTGTTCTATAGCAGAACTACTGTTTGTTTCTTCAGCATAATACAAACTAAGTTATGCTGGTTAAGATATTGATAAGAGCATAGGAAATATATAAAGCTGTAGACTTTTATACCCTCTATACAATTAGATTTTTTTGGGTCTATGTATGATTAGTTAATCTCCTGGTTCATCTTCATATGCTTCTATTTTGCAGCTCAATGCGTGTCTTGGTTCAGCAGTTGCCGCAATGGGGCCAAAGAATGTCCTAGAAATTCTTCAGATTCAGTCAATATGTGATGAAAATGAATGGATTCTCCCTGTTTTAGAAAAGCACATTGTTGGTGCTAGTTTACAATTTTTCTTGAGAGATATTTTGGGCATTATTAGAGCTGTCGAGAAGAGCATTCCTAAGGTATTACACATTTCATAGAAATTATTTTTGCTTTAAGAAAAAATATTAATTCCTTTCAATTGGACAGCTTTTAAAGGACGACAAGCTTTTCTCAGCCAAGAGAGCAGAAGGTTATGTGTATTCACTTTGGTCTTTGTTGCCACCTTGTTGCAACTATCCATGTGATACTTCAAGCAACTTTAGAGTTCTACAGAATGTTTTATGTGACACACTCCAAAACCAGCCTGACTTGCGTGGTATCATTTGTTCCAGTATTCAGGTGAACATTGCCCCTGTTTAAGTCACACGAATTGTTATGTGCTTTTGAGCATCTTTAATTTTTCTTTTGACTTGTATTCTTTTAGATTTTAATTAAACAAAACAAGGAAGCTTTGTCGGTTCCTAGGGAAGAGGACATTCTTGCTGAGGATGAAATAAGCAAATCTGAAAAAAGAGCAAAGGCGCGCTATACTAAAGAACTAGCAGAGGAAAATTTGAAAGCTATACGGTCTTTCTCTTCACAGTTTTTGGAAGTTTTATGTTCGATATTCTTGGCATCCTCAAAGGACACTATTGGATTCTTACAGGTATATTATTGCTGTTTGCTATGTAGATATGCTATCATCTGGTTGTGGGGTTTGATACTTGTTAGATGTTGGTATTTCCGATTTTCACCCATTTGTGTGAATTTTTCTGGGGCCTAGTATTTCTTGTTTGAAAAAGGCTTCTGTACCTTATGAATTATTCAACATACTGTTGTTGTTGGGAGATCCAGTTTATCGGCTAAAGACACGTGCCTGTACTTTTGGGAATTGTTTGATTTGGCTTTTGGAAAATGGTTCTTTAAAGAGTAAATTTCCTCTATGGTTGGCTGGTAGCTCATTGTTTTTCAAAGTTCTATAATAATCTCCATGACATCATCAGAACATATTACTTAACCTTCCACAGGTTAAGTCTGGAACTTTGTGGTGCTAATTACCAAAATTAAAATTTTTCTAACGAAACAATGATCTGAGACTGAACTGTGAAAGTATCCTAAATTTTGTGGATTGCAATTTCAGTTTTCATTTTGAGAATTTCATGATTGGATTATTTTTTATTGATTGCATACTTATATTACTTGAAGCATATAACTTACATGTTTTTTCCCCTCTTCATTCAACCTGTAGCCTGCGATAAGTGAGATAGCTTCTGTGTCAGACAAAGACGTTGTTGGCAGGTTCTTCCTTGATGTGATAAGAAAGTTGTTGGATGCCACGAAAGCTGTTACTTCAGAGCAAGTGGATGATAGTTCAATGCAAATCGAAGCTAATACCAACACAAATAACATGACGAGGTTTGCACGGAGTTTATATTCTTGTTGGTTTTTAACTTATCTGTACCTTCCAGATTCCAGTCAAAGTCTGGTATTGATTTCAAGCTTTGATTTGAATTTCAGGGCTCTCTTATTAGACTTTGCAGCTTCATTAATGCCTGGTTTAGCTGCAAAGTCTATCAATGTGCTGTTCAGTTATGTAAAACCTGCAATTAAGGTATTTACATGGTCTTAATGCAAGTTATGTTTTTTTAATGTAACCAAGGAGTTCTGTAAATTGCATGTACCTGATATTACTTTTTTTCTGTTTCTAGGATAGTGACTCATTGATTCAAAAGAGAGCATACAAGGTCCTTGCAATGCTACTTAAGGTTTGTTCCTGTTTTCCGTTTGTACTTTATATGAATTATTGCACGTAACAAGAATTTTTTTTTACGAATGCTTTATTATTTCAGGATGCTGAATTTATTGAAAGGAATTTGGATGTCCTGTTGGAATTGATGATTTCGTCGTTGCCATGTCAATTTCCATCAAAACGGTACAGGCTTGAATGCCTGCATCACCTTATTGTTTATATTTTGAAGGTTGGTAAAAAAAATCATGTCACGATTTCTTGACAAATGCATACTGTATCCGGGAGAGTAGTAACAAGAACTCTACACTTTCTTGGTCTGCAGGATTCATCTAAGCTTAGAAAGAGGGAAATTGTCAGTTCATTCCTCACAGAAATACTTCTTGCCTTAAAGGAGGTAATTGAAACAGTACATTATAGTTTGCATGGTATTTTTATTATTATAACCAGGAATAATTTATATATAATGCTCAAGCAGCATGTTGCCAATTTGACTTTTTTTGTTTCTTATTCCCTTTGAAATGCTTCATACTGCTAGCCTTTTACAGTTTCTTGTCATTATGTATGGCTACGCTTATATCTTGCAAAACAAAAATAAATCTACTAGAGTGGCCTTTTCTGTTCGGAACAGGGTTAGAAAAACATTATTAGTTTACTCTTGACCTTCTTGAACAAGTGTCGGTTGGACAACATTATTCTGTTGCTTAACTCTGGTTACTCAAGCAAAGTACTCGTTCTTTATGATAGGACAGCTTCTGAAAGTACTTGTATGGTGCATAAAAGCCAGCTGTGAGATTAACAGTGATGAGTTGATGTTTCTTCACAGGCTAACAAGAAAACCAGAAACAGAGCTTATGATTTGCTTATCGAAATTGGCCGTGCTTGTGATGATGCTGAAAATGATGGGAGGAAGGAGAGCTTGCACCAGTTCTTTGGCATGGTACTTCTATGCTATGTCTTTTAATTTTGACGTTTATGGAAAATTGACTGCCTCAGCACCAAGTGGTTGCAATTTTTAGTCACACCCACTTCAACCTTCCTAGCATTCCCTCAGTGTGCTCAGTTGTCACCCTGTAACAATTGGGGTCTCTTTCCTGTGTTATGTTCCTGTATATAAGGAAATGTGTATTCATAGTTTGGTTTAACTTTGTTTGCTTTTATGTTTAGGTAGCTGGTGGTTTGGCTGGTCAAACTCCATATGCTATTAGTGCTACTGTAACCGGGTTAGCTCGGTTGACTTATGAGTTCTCAGAGCTTATTGGAGTAGCGTACAAGCTCCTTCCTTCGACTTTTATGCTTATGCAGAGGAACAACCAAGAAATTGTGAAAGTAAAGCGCACACCACACTTCTAGTTCATTACTTTAGCTTTTCTATCATTTTATTTGAGCTCCTTACACTAACATTAATATTGTGGTCAGGCCAACTTGGGTTTTATCAAAGCTTTAGTGGCTAAATCTAAAGCTGATGTGTTGCATGAGCACTTGAAGGGAGTTGTTGAGGGTCTCTTCAGCTGGCAAAGTGATACAAAGAATTCCTTTAAAGCGAAGGTATCAGTTGTTTGCTTTTGATAGTGTACTATTTGTTTATGAATAGAAATAGGCAACCCTTGTTATTGAAATATTTACACCTCCACTATATATATGCGAACAGTGACAGCATTTATTCTGTCATTAATGGCTTTCCTATTCTAATATCAGGACAGGTAAAATAAATGTTTGGGATAGGAAATATGCATGCTTTTACATGTTGGTGAACTGTTGTCCTTTTATTGGAGCTTTGATAATAACTCCTTTCATCCTATTGTTAGGTCAAGTCACTCATGGAGATTCTCGTCAATAAATGTGGTTTAGATGCTGTGAAGGCTGTGATACCCGAAGAACACATGAAATTGCTCACCAATATCAGGAAGGTAATTCCATTGTTTTCTGCTGCGCCCTTTTCTTTACAAAGCTTTACAAAGGAACTGACGAACAATTATCCTCTTATTTTCTACTGTTGGTTGCAAATGTTTGACAGATTAATGAGCGGAAGATGCGAAAGGCCAAATCTTCTGAGGATGGGGATAGCATGTCTATGACCTCAGGAGCTACAAGGTATTGTGGTGTAATAATGCCCTAATTCAGTTGCTGGAAGATTATTAGCAAGTTTTTTAAGCTCTGAAAATCATAATTTATTGATAGTTCTGAGCTTCTACAAAATGAGCTTTGTTTAATCTATTTCGGATCTACATTATTCATATCTGTTTGTTCAACTGTCCGGTCCATGCCCCATGCAGGCAAAGTAGATGGAATCACACACAGATGTTTTCTGATTTTGGAAGTGATGAGGATGACTCCAATGGTCCATTTTCCGCCCTGCATACTGTTGCTTCTCGTACAGGATCAAAAACTTCAACACGGTATGTGCCATGAATGCCACACTGAATGTTTTGGCTGAGCAGCTGAAATAACAATAGTTTCTTGCTCACTGTTATTCATTCCTAGGTCCAACCGGAAGCGCCAAGCAGATAAGAGCTTACTGGAAAAGTTCATTGATCAGTCAACTGGCGAGCCCCTAGATTTACTTGACCAGAAAACAGTGCGGTTGGCTCTCAAATCGGCAGTGCGAGGAAAAAGGAGAGCTACACCTGATGATGAGGAGGAGGTGGAGATGGACCCTGAAGGCCGTATAATTGTGCGCGAAGAACGGGAAAGACGTAAAAAGAAGCCTGTCTCTCATGACGACGAGGCTGATGAAAAGAGCTCCATCAGAAGCCAATCCGTTAAGAGGAGGAAGATGTCCAGCTCTGGCTGGGCCTACACTGGCCACGAGTACACCAGCAAGAAGGCCGGTGGTGATCTCAAGAAGAAAGACAAGATGGACCCGTATGCTTACTGGCCGTTAGATCGGAAGCTGCTCAACCGCAGGTCGGACCGCAAGGCGTCTGCACGCAAGGGCATGGCCAGTGTCATGAAGGTGACAAAGAGGCTCGAAGGAAAGAGTGCTTCCAGTGCGCTCGCAGCTAAAAATACGCAAAAACGGAAGCAGAAAAAGAACAAATAAGAGAGTCGAGACAAAGCAAGGTAGCTTTGTATAGAGGAGCTGACCAGTCGTGTCTGAGCAAAATTTTGGAGTGTTTGAGGATTCAGCAGCAGTTTCATTTTCTGCTGGAAGGAATTTTTTCTAGTTCCATTTACGCAAAATGTTTTGATCTTCACCGTCGGTATGTATCGGATTCAGATTGGATTGAAATGAGTTGTACAAGTAAAATCTTGAAATTGCTAGTGGTTTGACTCCCTTGCCCTATGCTGAGCTAATCGCGCTTGTGTAGATCGTTTGCTCGCTGCCGGTGTTGCGCTTATGATGACGTATGACATGTCTCTGTCGCTGACTTCTTCACAGCTCTTGTGTAGAAGATGACATGATATCCATCACGTCACGTCGGCTGGAGTGCGCGGCCATTTGATCGGCCGAATGCCGCCCCAGATAACCAGATCCATTCCCAAACACCGATCGACTGACTATTTTGGGCCGCGTGCATGCGGTACGCGCAATCGGAAGGATCAGCGAGTGCCATCTTTCCGGCGCGCGAGGTGCCAGCTCGTGGAGATGCTCTGCTGCTGCGACGCCACGGACGACCGAGGAGCACTGCGGCGGTGCTCGACGATGTGATGGCGAGTCGCTCGTGACGCTGCTGGACTGGTGCCGACGATGCTGGCGTCCACCGACCTCGCCAAGACCGTCGGCGCGCTGAGGAACCACGAGTCGGAGCGGGTCCGCGGGTGGAGGGGCTGTTGGCCCAGTTTATCTCTCACACAACACACGCGAGCACTATTGAATGGATGAAAAAACAGAGACAATTAATGCACCGGATGTTAAATAACTCAGGCATGTTCACAGTTTCGTTTCTGTTAGTAGTTTGTTGAGTCGGTTGCTAGTCTTTTGGTTATTCACAGGTCTTCTCCCTGATCCGTTTATTTTGGTTGTTACCGAGTCTTAGGCGTGATCTGACACGATCTGGTTTAGTGGATCGTGGAGCACAATAATCGGTCTTTTCCGTTCTTGTATTTACAGCTATTTATATTCCCAGTCGTTTCAATGAAAATCAGCGCTTGCTGAACGAAACATCTGGTGTTTCAATTGCCTCTGTTTCTCCATCTTCTAATTCAGAAACCATCCACCAGCTTCAGATCTTGCGCTAACTGAATTTGCTCAGTTACTGTAGCTAGTCTTGACAACAGATTCTGAGCTACAGATCGCAGGTGATTCTGCAGGTAACAAGTGAAGCTTTGGTTACTCTGACAATTGGTATCAGAGCTTTCCGATTCCGGGAGCACGGTCAAGAGATCGTGTAAATCGACATGCCGCGCCATCGGTCTGCTTCGCCACCAAGGCGGTCTCGCGGGGAGACGACGCCGACCGGGAGCAAGCGATGGCGGCAGCGGAGCGGAGCGTGGCCCGGTCATTCACCGGGTCACCAAGGAAATCAGCACCAGCGGCGCATTTCCGATGCTCACGAAGACGAATTACTTCGACTGGGCGGCGCTAATGCGAGTGATGCTACAGGCGCGCGGTCTGTGGGTTGCTGTGAGCACCGGCACCACTGATTTCGTCGAAGATCGAATGGCGCTTGAAGTAATCGCCAAGGCGGTCCCGACAGAGATGATGGGCGCCATCGCAAGTAAGGCGACTGCCAAAGCTGCCTGGGATGCAATCAGCGCTATGCACGTCGGCGTGGAACGCGTGCGCAAGGCGAAGGCGAATACTCTCCGGCGGGAGTTCGACGACCTCAAATTCCGCGACGGCGAGACGGTCGACGAATTCGGTGTCCGTATCAACCGGATTGCGCACAAACTGGCGGTCCTCAACGACACCTGCTCGGAGGAGGAGATTGTCCGAAGATTTCTCCAAGCACTTCCTCCAAGGTATACGCAGATTGCCTTGGCAATTGAGACTCTTCTCGAGTTGAGCGAGATCTCAGTTGAAGAGCTCATCGGTCGGCTGAAATCGGCGGAGGAGCGACATGACCTTGGCGGTGGATCCGGCTCCATCGCTAAGTTGAACCTCACCGAGGATGAACTCGTTGCACGTGTGGCGGCAAAGATGAACTTCTCCGGCGAGGGGTCTTCAGTGAAGACTAAAGGTTCGTCATCGAACCAGAGGCGAGGACGAGACTTCGGGCGCAGCAAAGAAGCTGGAGCGCACGGTGGTTTCAAGCCACGCAAGACCTCAGGCGGCGTCGGCAATGGCGGAGGTCCAGTCGGAAACGACCAGTGCCGATATTGCGGCAAAACAGGGCACTGGGCCCGCGAGTGCAGAAAAAAGAAGAGGGATGAGGCGGCCCACACAGCCCACGCGGAAGAGGAGACCGAGACTACTTTACTGGTGGCGTCGGCAACGGTCAACGCCATTTTCCCCAATCCTTCTTCCCCACCTGCATCAGATCCACCGGCGGACTCCTCCACAACCCACCTTGTGGAGGACAAGCTCTATGTTCAGCTCGGCGGGAAGGGGGACGGCGACTACACCCGCTGGATCCTCGATACTGGCGCGACGAACCACATGACAGGAGTGAAGGCTGCCTTCGCCGAGCTCGACACGGGTATTCGTGGCTTGGTCCGATTCGGAGATGGATCCGTGGTCGGAATAGAAGGGCGCGGAACGGTGCTCATCACCTGCAAAAACGGTGAGCACCAGGAGCTTGGGGGTGTCTACCACATTCCCAAGCTTACCGCGAATATAATCAGTCTCGGGCAATTAGACGAGGCTGGTTTCAAGATCCAGATTGAAGACGGGGTCCTCAAGATCCGGATCAACGGCGAGGTCGGCTTGGCGAAGGTCCAACGCTCGCTGAATCGACTCTACGTGCTCGAGCTCGAAATCGGGAAGCCAGTGTGTCTCGCCGCGCGGAGCACCGAAGAAGCCTGGAGGTGGCACGCGAGGTATGGCCATCTGGGGTTTCAAGGGCTGAAGCAACTCGCGAAGGAGCAGTGGGTACGCGGGCTCCCGCAGATTGATCAGGTTGATCAGATCTGTGAGAGTTGTCTTGCCGGCAAACAAAGGAGGCGCTCATTTCCTGCGGCAAGCACGTATCGGGCGACGAACCTCTTGGAGCTGGTCCACACCGACCTATGTGGGCCTATTACCCCGAAGACTCCTGGTGGCAAGCAGATGTTCCTTCTTATGGTCGACGACAAGAGCCGGTATATGTGGCTCGGTTTGCTGGCTTCGAAGGACGAAGCTGCTGGAGCAATTGTGCGGCTCCAAGCGCGTCTGGAGGTGGAGGCCGGGAGAAAATTGGAGACACTCCGCACCGACCGTGGCGGAGAATTCACTGCCCACACCTTCAGTGAATACTGCGCTGAACAGGGGATCCAACACCACCTCATCAAGACCGCATACGCCCGACAAAATGGCGTGGTGGAGCGGCGAATCGAGCGGTCTTTGGGGATGGCGAGGAGTATACTGAAGGCGATGCAGATGCCCGGCTGGTTTTGGGGGGAGGCTGTCACAACGGCAGTCTTCATCTTGAACAGGGCACCGACAAGAAGTGTCAAAGGTATGACGCCGTTCGAAGCTTGGTTTGGGCGCAAGCCGCCAGTCCATTATCTTCGGACGTTTGGGTGCGTCGCGCACGTGAAGCGCACTGGAGGTCATCAGCGCAAGCTTGAAGATCGGAGTACGCCGATGGTCTTCATCGGGTACGAGCTGGGCTCCAAAGCATACCGCTTCTACAATCCGAGCACCGAGCGCGTGGTGATTTCGCGCGATGCGGTGTTCGACGAGTCAAGAGCGTGGGATTGGAGCAAGCACGGCGAAGACCCAGGCGCGACAAATGAAGACCCTTTCCATGTCGGACAGATGACGGTCACTGTTCGCCAAGACACGGCGGCACGGGACGCTGGGTACGACAACGCACTTGGCAATGAGGCAACTACAACACCTGCAACGCCAGGAACTGCATCGACCTTGCCGACAGAGCCTCACACACCTCAGTCACCCCTGATTGCTACAGGGGAGATCGAGTTTGTCTCTCCACCAAGTGGGGACTTGGACCTGGACGGCGACCACGACGTCGACGTGCCACCCCGATTCAGGACGGTGGACAACGTGCTTGGCCCAGTTTCTCCACCAGGCCTGGCCGAGCGCGACACTGGGGATGACTTGCTACTCTCTGTAGGTGAAGAGCCGAACACTTTCGAGGAGGCGCGCGGAGAGGAGTGCTGGCGCAAAGCAATGCTGGAGGAACTGACTTCCATCGAACACAACAAGACCTGGACTCTGGTGGATCTTCCGGCAGGTCAGCGTGCCATCGGATTGAAATGGGTGTTCAAGCTCAAGCACAATGAACATGGGGACATCACCAAGTACAAGGCCCGACTTGTTGCAAAAGGGTACGTACAACGCCAGGGGATCGATTTTGAAGAGGTCTTCGCCCCAGTTGCCAGGATGGAATCTGTCCGAGTCCTTCTGGTTGTGGCAGCCCACCAGGCTTGGACGGTGCATCACATGGACGTCAAATCGGCGTTCCTCAACGGTGAACTTAGTGAGGAGGTCTACGTCAAGCAACCACCTGGGTTTGTAGCTGCCGGGCATGAGCACAAGGTATTGAAACTTCACAAGGCACTCTACGGGTTGCGCCAGGCGCCGAGAGCATGGAATGCTAAACTCAACGACAGCCTGCACACACTTGGTTTTTCCAGGAGCGAGTGTGAGCACGGCCGCATACATCTTGTGTGCTGGGACGTTCCGATCGTGGTGGGAATCTATGTCGATGATCTCATCATCACGGGGGAGACCACTGAAGAAATTGGGGCCTTTAAGGAAGAGATGAAGACACTGTTTCGCATGAGTGATTTGGGGATCCTGTCATATTACCTCGGCATTGAGGTTCGGCAGAAGCAGCGCGGCATTGAGCTCTCTCAAGCCGCGTATGCCAAGAAGGTGCTCAACAAGGCAGGTATGAGTACCTGTAATCCGTGTGCAACTCCAATGGAGACAAGGCTCAAGCTATCCAAACAGAGCACCTCGCCGGCGGTTGACTCAACCGAGTACCGAAGCTTGATTGGCAGCTTGAGGTACCTCATGCACACTCGGCCTGATCTGGCTTTTGCCGTTGGATATTTGAGCCGGTTTATGGAAGATCCAAGACAAGAACACATGGCGGCTGTGAAGCACCTGCTTCGGTATGTTGCTGGGACGATTGACTATGGCTTGATATACACAAAGGGAAATGCTGAGTTCAGTCTCGTAGGCTACAGCGACAGCGACATGGCGGGAGACGTCGACGACAGAAAAAGCACAACTGGGATTGTCTATTTCCTCGGGAGCAATCCGGTGGCCTGGCAGTCACAGAAGCAGCGGGTAGTAGCTCTATCATCATGCGAAGCAGAGTATATCGCTGGGGCAGCTGCTACCTGCCAAGGGGTGTGGCTAAGGCGTCTTCTGGAAGATGTGCTCGGCACCAAGTCGTCTCCGCCTCTACTCAAGATGGATAATATGTCAGCAATTGCCCTCAGCAAAAATCCAGTACTTCATGATCGAAGTAAGCACATTGACACCAAGTTTCATTATATTCGAGAGTGCGTGGATAGTGGGGCAGTGCGCCTGGAGTTCGCAAGCACCAAGGAACAACTTGCGGATATCATGACGAAGTCACTCGGGAGATCCAGGTTCCAGGAGCTCCGTGAGCTAATTGGCGTCATCAAGCTGAAGTGAACAATGCCAGACTTAGGGGGGGATTGTTAAATAACTCAGGCATGTTCACAGTTTCGTTTCTGTTAGTAGTTTGTTGAGTCGGTTGCTAGTCTTTTGGTTATTCACAGGTCTTCTCCCTGATCCGTTTATTTTGGTTGTTACCGAGTCTTAGGCGTGATCTGACACGATCTGGTTTAGTGGATCGTGGAGCACAATAATCGGTCTTTTCCGTTCTTGTATTTACAGCTATTTATATTCCCAGTCGTTTCAATGAAAATCGGTAACTTTTGACGAAACATCCGTGTTTCAATTGCCTCTGCTTTCTCCATCTTCTAATTCGAAACCATCCACCGCCTTGGATCTTACGCTAATCGAATTTGCTCGATTCATCGTAGCTAGTCTTGACAACAGATTCTGAGCTACAGATCGCAGGTGATTCTGCAGGTAACAAGTGAAGCTTTGGTTACTCTGACACCGGAGATGGGAGCGAACAGATAGAAGAACACAGTTTCTTTTAGTGCTCAATCGCGCTCAGCCTCCCGTCTATTATTGCTCCTTATATAGCTATGCTTTACATACTAGCACGTAACACACGCACAACCAACCTAATGACCAGTTCTCACGCTACTAAGTACTACTTCCACTTCGTGCATGCCTCAGGGCTAGTGCTCCACTACTACACGCTAATATCTAGCTGCATGCAAGCAACAACTAAAGAACTCTTCATACGCCACGAACCGAACTAGCCGTGCCATCCCACGACCACGGAACGCGCGGCACAAGTAGCGTCCACGCACACGACTCGCTCCGGCGTGGACTGAGCACGCCTCGAGCTGAACAGAACGACGTGCACACGACTAACGAATTAACATGCACATGTAAGTAAATACTAATCAAGATTAGTGTCTAACATTTCCCCCCTAATCTTGATTTCCCATGTTCCACACATCATCAAAACAATGTTGGTTCGTCGTCAGCATCTGCCATAATGAGATGAGCTTTCTCCTCTTTCTTCGATTCGGGACATTCTGAAGCGAAGTGCCCAAACTCATCACAATTGAAACATTGGATCTTTGACTTGTCGAACTTACCGCGGCGCTTCTTCTTGTCACCATCTTGGCCATGTCCACGGCTACCGCCGCGCCCGCCGCTGCCGGAGCCCTCACCGCTTCTCTTCTCTTTGGCGGCTTTGGCCTCCCATTCGGCCTTGGTGAGAAGAAGATGCTTCTCGTGTCCGTTCTCGCGCTTGCGTATCCGCTCCTCGTATGCTTTGAGGCGGCCAATTGCCTCCTCGAATGGCATGGTATCCACATCGGAGAACTGCTCAATTGCAGCAACAACCTGCAAATACTTGTCAGGAACCGAATCAAGCAACTTCTTCACGAGTGTGGTATCCTCCAGGGTGGTACCAAGACCACTAAACTTGCTCGCTAGCCCACTGATCTGGCCAGCAAACTCGTCGATGGAGTCGCTTTGCTTCATGCGCAGGGCCTCGAATTCACTTTTCAAGGTCTGCAGCCGCGCCTTCTTCACTCGATCAGCGCCGAGATACCTCGCTTCAAGCTCTCCCACGCCTCCTTGGCTGTCTTCTTCTTGGCAACCTGGTGGAGCACGTCTTCGGGAATGGCTTGAAAGATGCACGCAAGTGCCATCTTGTCCTTCCTCCTTTCCGCGACCACTCCGGCCGCAGGTTCGATCGCCTCCCAGATGTCCTGCGCCTCCATACAAACCTCCATCTTGATCGCCCAGGTGGAGTAGTTGGAGGAGGTGAGCATCGGGTACCGGAGAGAGACGCCTCCCTCCCTCGTCGACATCCTCGACATTGCCTCGTCGCCGGTCACACTCCCTGACAAGCGCGACATGATCTTGGATATGAACCTGGGAGCTCTGATACCAATTGTTGGCCCAGTTTATCTCTCACACAACACACGCGAGCACTATTGAATGGATGAAAAAATAGAGACAATTAATGCACCGGAGATGGGAGCGAACAGATAGAAGAACACAGTTTCTTTTAGTGCTCAATCTGCGCTTCGGCCTCCCATCTATTATTGCTCCTTATATAGCTATGCTTTACATACTAGCACGTAACACACGCACAACCAACCTAATGACCAGTTCTCACGCCACTAAGTACTACTTCCACTTCGTGCATGCCTCAGGGCTAGTGCTCCACTACTACACGCTAATATCTAGCTGCATGCAAGCAACAACTAAAGAACGCTTCATACGCCACGAACCGAACTAGCCGTGACATCCCACGACCACAGAACACGCGGCACAAGTAGCGTCCACGCACACGACTCGCTCCGTGGGTGAGCACGCCGAAATGAATGCGAGCGACGTGCACACGACTAACGAATTAACATGCACATGTAAGTAAATACTAATCAAGATTAGTGTCTAACATTGAAATGTTAGAATTAATCTTGATGGTTCTTTAATTAGCGCATGTAGTTAGAGGGTTAATTAGTTAGTGGCCACAAGGACGTGTTAGTGGCCAGAGGATGTGCGTGAGAATTGGTCTTGGAGACGGGTTAGTGGCATGCATGTAGGAGTAGTTGAGTCATGGCATAGGAATCGGTCATGGTTGTTGCATGGACGTGGCAAAGTACAGCTTAGGAGCATGTATTTAAGCATTGATATATGTGTTAACTTCACTACAAAAATGCCGAAAAGCAGATTCTTTGCGATCTTGAGTGCATGTGCTCCAAGAGAGGCATAGACAAGTGAGTTTTCTCCTTAGTTAATCCTAACAATTGGTATCAGAGCGAGGTGCAAGGAGAAGCTGTCTGGCGATGACTCGTCAGTCGGCGTGATGGCGAGCGCAGCGGCCTTGTGTGCGCGTCGGGCGGAGGTGCATGGGTGCCGCGACGAGCCGGCTGCAGCACCATGCGCTCAGGAGCACGACGGCGAAGGTCTGCGCGGCCAGAACGAGGCCTGCGCGGTTTGTCGGAATCGCACGTGACGTGCACACCGACGGCGGCGACGTGATTGCCACGAAGTAGGCCGACGACGGCAATCTCCACCAGAGGTGGAGGCTGGCGGTGGCAAAGTGAGGCGTTGCGAAGCCGCTGGGAAACGAGTCGGCATGAGGCCGACCAACGGCGATGGCATGGAGGCCGTCGTCGCAAGAAGAGTCGGAGTCGCCCGGTAGGCGTGTCACCGACGACGAAGTTGTGGCGGCCAAGAGGTAGCGGTGAAGAGTGGAGGTGGGATGTCTCCCAAAGACCCGATACTAAAGAGCGTCGTCGACAACCGACAAGGCAAGATGGGCGAATGTATTGTTCATCTCTGTGTCCCGACGAGAAAAACTACCAGATGCATGGGCTGTGGTGGCGTGCATGGTCACGGTCGCTAATGGCGAGGGCGAATGTATTGTCCCTCGAGAGTGATTGCGTGGCGAGGGCGATTGTACTGCCCCTCAAAGAGTGCACCACGTGGTAGAGAAGCGGCTGTGTGGGCTTGGCAACACATAAAGGAAGTTTGTGTTGCTAAACCCGTGCTGAGTGGGAAGGCAGAACTTCTTGGAGATAAGTGTTGAAGACCGTCAATAGCGCGTGTGTCGCGCAAGAGGATGCCACTATGTGTGGCAAAAATCTTCGCGTGTGTGGCAAAGGAGGTCGCTGCGTGCGGCAAGGCGATCCAGTAACGCATCAAAGTATCGACAAGTCAAGATTAGGGGGGAAAATGTTAGAATTAATCTTGATGGTTCTTTAATTAGCGCATGTAGTTAGAGGGTTAATTAGTTAGTGGCCACAAGGACGTGTTAGTGGCCAGAGGATGGGCGTGAGAATTGGTCTTGGAGACGGGTTAGTGGCATGCATGTAGGAGTAGTTGAGTCATGGCATAGGAATCGGTCATGGTTGTTGCATGGACGTGGCAAAGTACAGCTTAGGAGCATGTATTTAAGCATTGATATATGTGTTAACTTCACTACAAAATACCGAAAAGCTTCTTTGCAAGATCTTGAGTGCATGTGCTCCAAGAGAGGCATAGACAAGTGAGTTTTCGCCTTAGTTAATCCTAACAGGAGCGTCGGTCGAGCACGACCTCGTCAGGGTCAGAGCCGCCATGGAATGGAGATGTTGCCGCCCGATGAGCCCGCCTCCGTCATCGGCGACGTTGGCGGCGGCCATGTGCACGCGAAGACGAGAGCTGCTACCGAGATCCCAGAGCTGTCGCCGCACGCCCGAGAAGACGGCACTCGGCCGTCGTCGGGAGTGATCGTGTTGTCGTGGGTCGAGGCGTGGGCCGGAGTCGGCAGTGGGTGAGTTGGACTGGGAGCGCTCGGGTTGACGGGTTCGTGTGAAAGGTATTTACCGAGACCAGCTTACTTCGATTAACTCCCTTAACGAGGTTATGTCAGTGCTGCAAACAAGAAAAAAACAAAACTAAATAAAACAACAATACAATCATTAGCCCTCTCCTCTCCAACCAATTAAGTTGAAAATCATCTAATAATCTTGGTAAACGCTCCATCTTAGCACCTCTTTCGTACAAAACCAAGCAAACTTTGCTAAAATACAGGAGAACAAAATATGATAAATACTTTCTTTAGTACCATATAGAATACAATTTGCATCCCCTTTCCACCCCTTTTTTGACTCCATCATGATAACATCGCCACATTAAAATTGACTTTTAAAGGTATCTTGCTTTTCCACAGTTTTTGTAGGTTACTTCCCCGAAAACCACCTACCCATACAGAGACTTAACTGATAACAACTCCGGTTTTTCAAGACACCAAACAACCTTATTCACATCACCATTAAGATAAAATATTCATAATAGAGTTTTTCAAAAGCTTCCATTGGATTTCCTCCTCTTCACCAAAGTTTCTAATGAAAGTGATATCACACAGTTAGCAACACTCATGTAAGGGGATGACAAATATTAAAAAGCTTGTCATATTTAACCTTTAAAGGGAAATTTCCAATCCAAACATCATCCCAAAAAGAAATATTGCAGCCATTACCAATCTGATATCTTGCACCCCAATTAAACAGATTTTCACCCCTTATAGATTTTTCCGAAACTGAGAGACTCTCAAGGGTTTGGCGTCTCTGAAAGCACCCTAGGGAAATATTTAGCCTTAATAATCTTAAACCAAAGCTCATTCTTAGCGGAGATATTTTCCAAATCCATTTGGCTATAAGGCAATCATTCATAATCCTTGTGTTAATGACCCCTAAACCTTCAAAATCTTTAGGTCTGCAAACAACCCCCCAATTCACCATATATATTTAAAATTGTCACTAGCACCCCTCTAGAAAATTTGGATATAATAGAATTCATTTTTTATGAACCTCCTCATAAACCTATAAAAACCCATGGTGTAAATAGGAAGATTACTCAAGGTACTATTCACCAACACTAACCTCCCACCAAAAGGCAAAAGATTATTTCTCCAATTATCCAGCCTTCTTCTCAATTTGTTAAGAACATTCTCTGTTACTTTCTCCCCAACATGTCTATCTCCAACCAAAATGCATAAATACGTAAGAGGTAAATGAGTCAATTTACAATTGAAAATATTTGCTACTTTAGTAGCCTTTGCATTGTTCACTCCCCACACAAAAACTTCATGACGAGGATCTAATAATCCTCATTTAAATTGTTTATATGTAATTCTTATTATAGATAGCGATGTCTTTATATTACTCGCAAGTATACCCCTTGCCATTCATAAGGGAGAAGCTTAAGGGAGTGGTCGTAATTCCTGCTACGACCATCCCCTAGTCGTAAGCCTTTTTCTACGACTAGCCTTTAGTCATAAGCTTTCCTACAACTGGTACTAGGCTGTTTAAGAACACTCTGTGGTTGTAAACACCTTCACAACCTAGTCGGTCGTGACTACCCAACATCAGAGGAGTCTACAAACATGTGGATCTAGGAAGTCTAATGCGCCACGTTCAACCTACGGGGCAGTTAACATACGTTGTTATCCTATAGGAATAATTACACGATTTATACCTGTCTCTGACAATAACAACCTGGTAACATGCGGGGGTAATTTCCCTGACAATAACCTCCACCAGTGGTTCATCATTTGGAACATTGGGTTGTCTCTTGGCTTGGAGGAACTGTCACCTCTCCATACGCTATATAAAGGGTGAAATCAATAGACGGAAGGGAGATTGATCAAGAGATAGAGCAATCTGAAGTACAAGACATCAAGTTTTAGTCTTCCTCTTAATTGTAAACGGTACACTCAATACACTAGCACAACAGTATGGTTATTATTCTCTGCAGAGAAGGCTCGTACCTATATAAAATCCCTGTGTCATTCTCTGTGTGGCCTTATCTCTAAGAATTCCTCCAAATCAAACAATCATACGTAAGTTCAGCTCTAGATCACTGATACTTCACTTTTGTGATAATTGATTTTCAAACCAGACATCCACTGAAAACAATAAAGCAGAAACTTGAGGTTAAGAAGATATTGTTCCTCACATTCCAACATGATCACTGCATCATCTACATATTGATGAATAGGTACCCCTGCAGGAACCATATTAGAAATCACCCCCTTAAACAAGCCTTTTTCCTGAGCTGTTTCAATAATCGCTATTAAAGCATAAGCAACCAAATTGAAGAGAAGGGGAGACAGAGGATCCTCCTGTCTCAGATCTCTGTAAGTAATAAAATAGGGACCAACCCCACTATTGATATTGATGATGACTTTTCCTCTCTTTTTGAACTCATAGTCATTTGTATCCAATTCTCAGAAAAGCCTTTATTTACCATCACTTCCTCTAAAATCTCCAATAAATCTTATCATAACCCTTTTCAAAATCAAGTTTCAAAATCACCTCTTTTCTTTTTGAATGTCTTATCTCATGAAGGGCAACCACCCTATCTAAAATATTTCTACCTTTGATAAAAGCAGACATGCAATCATTAATAATTATATCAGCAATATCCCCCAGCCTATTAGCTAGAAGTTTTGTTAGAATTTTGAAACTGACATTTAACAAGTAAATAGGTCTATACTGCTTAATACTGTTAGCCTCTTTGAGTTTAGGAATTAAAGTGATAACTACAAAATTCAACATCTTCAGATCCAAATTCCCTTGAAAGAAATCTCTAACCAAATCAAGGAACGGGTGCTTAATAACCCCCCAAAACTCTTTATAAAACAGATTAGGAAAACCATTTGGACCAGGGGCAGAATTCATTGGTAGATCTTTAATGACTTTCCAAACTTCCTCCTTAGTGAAATCTTGAATCACAAACAAATTGTATGCTCCTGAAACTCTATGCTTAATGCTCCAAATCTCATGACATAATCCCACCTCTTGAATATCTTCAGAACTAAAAAGATCTTTATAAAAACTATATATATATATATATATATATATATATATATATATATATGATTTTTTAGCTCAACTTTACCTTTAATGGGAACCCCTTCATGATCCAAACAAAAAATAAAATTATTTCTTCTCCTCCCATTAGCACAATTATGAAAATAACCAGTATTAGCACCCCCCCTTGAGTGATCCAATTCACACTACCTCTTTGCTGTCGTACTTCTCCACATCATAAACTGTGTCCAACTCAGATTCTATTAAGTATCTCTGAAACCATTCTTCAGCACTTAACCCCCTCACCTCTGCCACATAATCTTGAATCACAAACAAATTGTCTGCTCCTGAAACTCTATGCTTAATGCTCCAAATCTCATGACATAATCCCACCTCTTGAATATCTTCAGAACTAAAAAGATCTTTATAAAAACTATATATATATATATATATATGTATGTATGTATATATATATATATAGGTATGTATATATATGTATGTATATATATATATGTATGTGTATATATATATATATATATATATATATATGATTTTTTAGCTCAACTTTACCTTTAATGGGAACCCCTTCATGATCCAAACAAAAAATAAAATTATTTCTTCTCCTCCCATTAGCACAATTATGAAAATAACCAGTATTAGCACCCCCCTTGAGTGATCCAATTCACACTACCTCTTTGCTGTCGTACTTCTCCACATCATAAACTGTCTCCAACTCAGATTCTATTAAGTATCTCTGAAGCCATTCTTCAGCACTTAACCCCCTCACCTCTGCCACATAATCTAAACTTTTGAGCTGAACTAAATTCTCTTCTTTTTTTGCTTGTAGTTTCCATTCAAATTGGCACCCCATCCTCTTAAAAAACTTCTCAAAGCTGCTATACATCCATTCCATCTATCTAGAGAATAAATATTTTCTGAAGCTTTGCTATTAAACTCAAACCATTTGTTCTTAAGCAAATCCTTAAAATTCTCTTGACAAAGCCACTTCTTTTCAAAGAAAAATCTCACCATCTTAACAATCTCACACTCACCAGAGTTCAATAAAATCAAGCTGTGATCAGAACCCACTCTAACCAAACTATTCACATGGCAAAGAAGAAAATTAGCTTCCCAATGAGTTGAAACTAAAACCCTATCAAGATTCACCATAATGGGACACTTTTGTTTATTTGTCTAAGTGAATCTAGTACTCTCTTTTCTTATCTCAATCAACTTATTATCAGATATAAACTCATTGAAAATATTCATGAGACTAAAATTCAAGTTACTAGAGTTTTTATCTCCTTCCCTAATCAAGTTAAAATCACCCCCTAAAACCAAATGAAGAACAACACGCTTGCATTTCCTGTCCAGCTCATCCAAGAAAAAGTGGACTAGCTCATGATGAGCATGACCATACACAACTATCAACTCCTATATGAAATTAGTAATTTTGTTCCTGACCACCATACTCATATAAAACCTTCCTGAATCACAATCCTCCACTTCCAAGTAGTCTTCTTTCACCCCCGAACAAAATGCCCCCATAATGTCCTTTTGCAGGAATCCAATGCCATCTGAAAAAGAAATCCCCAACAAGATTTTTAAGGTCTCTCTCAGAAAAATCGTTCTTAATTGTTTCCTGCACCTCCACAACACCTAAACCTTCTGTACAGATAAAATCCTTGAGTTGTCTTCTTCTTGTAGCTCTCCTCAAACCTCTAATATTCTAAAAAAGAAATATCATGATTTAGTACTAGTACTACCAACACCCCCTTTTTTCAGTTTATTCTTCACTCTCTTACTCGGTTTGAAACTTGTAACACCCCTCATCTCGTTGTCAATTATGTCCATATTTCCACCCACCTCAGATCTGTCGCCTTGGAATTCTGGACCCCCTTATCCCCTTTTTCTTTCCAGCTCTAGCCAAAGGAGCCCCAACTAATTCATGAACTTGCATAACTAAGATAATCTTACTAGCAGTTTGGGACTGAGAGACTAAAATAATACCAAATGAAGTAGCTACATTATCTACATATTCAATAGAAGTATCATTAAGAACATTAAAAGAGTTTTCATTTTTACCTTGTGTCTCCAGATTCTGAATAGACTTTAACATTTAGGCCTTCTTCTCCATGGGAATCCCTTGATCCTGAATCCTTGAGCTTTTCCTTGTTGCCAATTGAGGTTCCATGATTTTACTTCTCCTCCTTTCTTCCTTGTAGACATCCAAACTTCAGCTATCCCATCAATATCAGAAACTGCCAAAGAGTCCCGTCACTTTCGGTTGTTTGGGTGTCAACATCTACCCCTTCGCTAGCATCATCCTTTCTATCAAGGTCAACCCTCTCTTCTAAAATAACACACCCTTTGACAGATTTTTGAGATTTGATGTTATCTGTACAAGAGGGCTTGAACTCCTTTATGAACTTCTGAGATCCTTTCTTTCTTTTATCAGTAAGAGGAGTCTGCAAGCAAGGCCAAAGAGAAGCAGACACAAAAGTAGGCTTCCCTCAGTGTAAACCACTATATCACCCTCCTTATTTTTAGAAGTAGCTGAATCTCTCTTATCTTCTGTTGTGCTTTTACCTTCTTGAGAAAAGAGAGAAGCATTTCCTCCCAAAGAGTCTCTATCTTCCTCTAGATTGTTAGGACCCAGGGTTAACATCCCAAATCCGTTGTACATTTCTAAACCACTCTCATAATCAGTGGCTAGCTCACACAGTAAACAAATATAGTAACATCCATAATCACAAAGCTTTATTAATATATATCAGAGTTGGTTACCAGAAAGGCTTACAAGCCAATAAATAAGAACATAGCGAAAGATAAATAAATAGTAGTAGAGCCCAGCTAATCTGCCATAGGCAATCGATTGGGGTAGCGGCCTAGTCGTTGAGATCTTCGACAGCACGAAGTCCTTCTTCTCTGAAATTTATTTGCATTAAGCAAGGGTGAGCGACAACCGTGCTTCACAAGTTACACCTAATAACAAAATTATAATACATACATGGGTATATCAAAGGAAGACATATATGGTTGAATTTGCATAAAGCGATGTTTTCTTTAAATACCTGTACTAAGTTCCAAAGCATATATTTTATAACTAAAACTCATTTTCTAAATATTCTCAAATTTATAGTAAGATAATATTCACACAAGAGTGGTGAAGGATATCCTCCTATCACAAGTCATACAGCCTAATTTTCCAGTTGGATACAATATCCAAAATCATTTGATAAAGTCATTTAAAAATAAAACCAAAATCTAACTTTGCATTGGCTTTGCTAAGCATGTCCTTGGCCGTGGATACAGCTATTCTGGATAGTTTTACACTCTGCAGAGGTTGCACAACATTACCCGCAAGAGATAATCACTCGTAATATCCGTTTCACACATTTCCAAAGGTGTGCGACTAAGAGATTATCACAATACCTTTACAATGCACCATCCCACCGTAGTCCCACATCGCTAAAGTTTCACTTCCTTTGAATAGAAATCCTCCGAATTTAAGCTCCCTCTTGCGCCACGTGGGAATATATAAAAGTAGGTCGTAAAGACACACACACAACCAGATGGCACAACCACAGTGAAATGATGCAAATTATTTAGCCAGATCCCACCCACACAAAACATGTGGTAGCACGATGTGGCTTAGCCAGGGGTAGCCTGAAAACCGATCCTTAATTGACTTTGATGACTTTCCAAAATAACCCTGGGCCTCGATCATATAAATGAATCGATCTCGTGCATAAACATGCACCCATCCAAACATCCATTTCGTAAGTCCAAACAGATTTTTATTTTATTTTCCAAGTTAAATCACTTTCCAAAATATCTATGGTAAAGGCAATACCATAGCATCAGGTTAAATCATAGTTGATCATTTCGCTAAATTCCCCAAATTGAATATTTTTTGTCTAAGCTTTGACTAAGCATAAACTTTTGCAATGTATCCAGTTCATACTAATGTACCAACTATATTTTAACTATAGCATTAAGGTATGACTACTTCAATAGCAACATTTGGCTATACAAAGGAATTGAGAATAACTATAATTTTAAAACAGATATTTAAATAACTTGAATATAAATACGCATGCAATAATAATTTAAAACATAATTTAAATAATTTGAAATACTGGGATTCAAATATGATGAAAGATGTAACTTGCCTTGCTTATTTAGTTGTTGTTCTCAAACGGCGTCGCAATCCGGCTTTCCGAAGTCGTCGCAATCTACACGCGAAAGCAAGCCCAAATTCAAATAAACTCCTAATTAAATAATTTTGGTACAGATAGCTACATCTTGAATTTAGGAATTTGAATCAACGAAATCGGAGTTCGTATGAAGGAGAACTAACATCCGGAAGTTTGGATATCACAAGAAATGGTAGAATTCTGAAAATATTATTCATCATTTCGACTACCTGGTCGAAAGAGGTCTCGACTACTTGATCGAAAGATGTCTCGACTACCTGGTCGAAGGAGGGTTTCGACTACCTGATTGAAGAGGGGTTCAACTATCTGGTCGAAAGAAGGAAACATAGGAAGCCAGAAGCGGCTCGGACATGGCTTCACCAGCGGCGAGGGGGACACCGGCGGTTGCGGCACGCAAAACAGTGTCGAGGCGTATGGAAACAACGGTGCTCTCGCGATGCGCCGGTGAAAGTGAGGGGAGCACAGCGTAGAACGTCGTGAGGAGAATGCAACAGTGGTGACGATGTCGCCGGGGAATGGTCGACGGCGATGGAACGCGAGGAGGAAAGAGCTTTAGCCAATGGCGGTAAAGCTTCGATTGTGGAGAAATGAAAGCAAGAGAGGACGACGAATTTGGGGAGCTGGAAGAGGAAGCCAAGGGGCTTGCTGTGACGCGGTTGGCGCAGCAAGGCGAAAGTCGGAGAGAGAAAAATGGGGGAAAAGAGAGATGAAGGCGAGGGGGAAGGAAGAGGAGCTCGAGGAGCGCACATGGCTCTCTTTATAGGGGGTTGAGGAGTAGGGAAGAAGGCTCATGGCATGGGGCGGTGCTCCGGACGGCATGGTCGACAGGACAGAGCGGGGTGGAGGTGATGCGCGCGAATGCGGATGGGACGGGGCGGAGCAGAGGGCAGGTGGGGAGGAAACGGGGCGGAGACAGAGAGTACAGGGCATTCAATGCGTGCGGAAAACGAAGAGGAAAGGAGAGGAAAATGCACCGACGACGATGACTTTTCTGCAGTCGCGACGCAGCACGGACGTGGCTCGGCATGGGCTCCCAACGGGAGGAAGATGGCAGGGAGGTGCATCCGACAGGTGGGGACCACCGGGCGGTGAGAGAGGGAGGAAAGAGGTAGGCGAGCTAGCGCGCGGGAGGGAGAAATGGGCCGACGAGGAAGATTCGGCCCAAAGCGATTTTCTAGATTTTTAAGAATTTAACATTTTCAGAAATTGCAACAATTGAATTAGGTTTTTAGAAAATAGCAAAAAAGAGTTCAAAAAGTAAGGAAAAATTCATAGAAATTTCCTAACTTATTTTGAACTTAATAAAAATAATTTCCAACTTAAAGTTGGCTTTTATTTTTGCATATAACTATTTTAAATTTTTGAAATACAGGGAAAACCTTTTTAAATACAAGAATATTCAAGAAATTACATGAGTTTTTCTTTTTGACTTTAAATCCAAAGTAAACCCAGAATCTCAATAAACTTTATTTTTGACTTTTAAAATATAGGAAATCGAGAAAAGTAATAAAACTATTTTAAAACTCAGGAAATTCAATAAAATAATAATTTTATAATTTTAATTTTGGTAACAGAACTTTGGAATGTTACATAGATCTCTAAAGATTTTGACACCCTCTTGTTGGGAAGGAAAACTAAAGGCTAGAGGGACAATTTAGAGAGCATTGCTAGTAGAGTCCATTTCTACAATCTCTTTACCCTTAACTGAAACTTCAAACCCAGAAGATAAATTCTGATTTTTATGTTTGTCTTTACCAGTGCCCCTCCACTTTTGTGATATGAGAATTGCTGAGTGTCACTCCCAAATATCTCAGCAAGTTTCTTCCATTCAATTTTGTGGGTATTATCATTGGACTCATCTTCCTCCTCATCTTCCTCATCTTTTCTATTAGGCTTTCTGTCTCCTGATATTTTGTAAGAACTCCCTTTTTGAATAACAGAACTCCCTTCTACCTCAAACTTTATCTCATAACCAACAAGATTAATGAAAATCTCAACACAACAATTAATTTAAGAGAGATCTCTACAAAAAAAAAACCTTGACCCTAACAGGTCCTGCTCTCATCAGACTGATTTCATCCACTTCCAAAGGTTCCCAACAGTGCTAGTAATTTCTTTCACTAGTTCCTCATTTTTAGCTGGCAAAATAATTCCAGAAACTTTAACCCAAGATGTCATCAGCGCAGAAGAAGCTTTTGGATCCAATTTAGACTTCTCCACTTTGGCTTTGATGGAATGAAGAGCTAATTGCACCCCCTAGCTTTAGACCAAGTTTCCAAAGCCATCTTAGATGGGAACACGACAGCATATTCAGATTCAGAAATCCTCCTAACCTTCCAATCCCAGTCAGCTTGAATGAGATGTTTTAACTCCGCTTCTATTCTTTGCACAGTAGACACCCCTTCCTTAACACTAATCACCCCTGTAGCAGCTTGTTGCTCAGAAAGCTGAAGCTCATGAACTTGAAGACTATATCCCAAATCCGAAAAGTTTCAACCTCTGGTTTCTCTTATCAGCGGGACAACTAGAAGTCATACGACCAGATTTCTTGCATTTATAACAAATCGGAGGATTAGTGCATCTAGCTTGATGATGCCCACCCAGATTGTAAACATCGAAAGCAAGTAGCTCTATCCTCGGATCTAAGTACCCCCAGTATTTGTACCGATATCATCCCATCCTTTTTGCAGATCTTTGCTTTTACCTGTACCCGCAGAATCATCCTATTTGGGCACAGATCTGGGCTGATTAACATGAAAATGGTCTCCTCTTGTACCAAAACCACCCCTAATATCTCCTCTCGGCTAAACTTCTCGTCGGAAACCCCCTTCTGAACCCATGTTCTCTCGTCGAGAATCATCATGCCCCCCCTTGGACCGAGAAGAATCTAACCCCCCGGAAAAACGAGAATCAAATCTAGAACTATCAATATCATGAGATCCCTGCTGCTTACCTTGATTCTGAAATCCCCCTTGTTGATTCACCTAGAACCTTCGCTTCTGATCTTGATCTTGCTTAACTTTTTCTCTCAACTCCTTCTCCGACAACAAATCGTCTTCCTCCATCCGCTCCTAAGGAGCACTGCGTTTCCCCCAATCTAAGGACGAGATCCGCCACCAAAACGTCGTGGAAACCACCCTCTTCCGCGATCCATCACCCCTCCCTTCACAACCTCAGTGAAGGATCTGAGCAGGGGCTCTGGATCTCAAACCCGCCAAACAACTTTCACTCTCGACCCCAAACGACGTATTTCACCCCTCCTGACGAGAAAACCTAAATCCCCTAGAACCGAATGCTTTGGAATCCAAATGTGGAACTCTGTGCCATGAGTGAACGTATAGGTCAAATATAGTAGTGTCATACCGATGGGCCGACCCATTCCTGTTCACCCCATGGCGACTGAGTTCGACTGGATCGTTCGACGCCTGATGCACCCCTCCACCACCTCCATCCGATCGGCCCTCGGACATGTGCCTCGCCCTGCCTGTGTCGAGGTCCCTGGGATGAAGTCCCGAGCAACCAGCAGAAGACACGCTGCTCCTTCGAGAAACCTCCAGCGCTTCTAATGGATGCCCGAGACCAGAAATGGTGGACTTCCTCCTCCTTCTGGATCACCTCGAGCCGGGGCCGCGCGCACCAACACGTGTCCCAGCGCCAGCGACTTCTCCATGCCCGCCTGCAGTGAGCACCGCGGCGCCGCGATGCTCGCCACCGCACGGTCGTCGTCCTGATCACTTTTGGCCTGAAGCCAGGGCCTCTCCGAGGTGGTGCTCTCGTTGTCTCTGTGGTTATCAGTTTTAACGTCTTCCACACGCTGTTGGTAGGCCTCAACCGGAGTGCTCAGAGACTCCATGTATTCTCTCAAGCTAGGACTATTTACAAAGGAAAAGAGAGAGAAAAAAAAGGACGAACTCAAGAAAAGGAGGTATGACTAACATGGAACTCATGTCGGTGTTCGTGTTATTCTTGTTGCTGGCCATTCTCCTAGAACCAATCCACTTTCCACTGCTAATTCCTTGCGACCAAACGTCAATCAAATGGGTTGTAATTTTGATTGATGACTAGTAAAATCTTGAAATTTGCCCTCTACCAGTGGTTCGACTCTCCTTACAGCATGCTAAGCTAAACACGTGCATGTAAAGATCGCTGCCTCGCTGTTGATGTTGTGCCTGTGTTGACATCATGACGTGTGTTTGTTCGACAGTTGAGCCGAGGCAACACCATACGATTCAACAATACAGGCATACGGTTCGAGGCCACGGTGGATGGTCTCGCGCGGCGCGGGCCAGAAACGACCGATATGGCACACCGCACGCGTCCATCCATCGGCGCGCAACGGCAACCAACCTTTGCCGCATCACCCGGCCGCGGGCAGCTGTGCCGTGAGGTGGCGCCGCCTGACGCTCTGGTTCACAGGCAATGGACAACATCGCAAGTGAGCGCGCCTGTGAAAAATTTATCAACTGAGTTTTGTCATTTAAGGCTCCGAAGGCAAAAATGTGCAGAAAACTACTAAAGTTGGACAGTTCTAAGGGAGCGTTAGTACGTTGCAGGAGTACAAACTCCAGATGATGAAAGGAAAATGTAAATCCTTATGACTGTTTTACTATAATTACAAGGGCTATAACAGGACATTCCGACTTCTGTTCTGCAGCCTCCTCTCTGCAGATCGGTATGACCCTAGTTTCTCAGTTCTCCCTGTCCTGTTCAAGTAAAACGTAGGCAGCCAATGTTATGTTCAAATAATCAAATCACATCCAAACCTTACCAACAATCAACTTATTTTCCTCTCTCAAAAGCAATCAATTCAACCAATCATGATTAGATACACTGTGATGCAACAGTAATTTTGTTTCACGAATAAAAAGGCAAATATGGGATCTGCGACTAATCATGTCATCTTTTAAGAGACATCAGATTGAGTTTTTATTGCAGCCATCTTTCTTCCTATATATCAGTAAGGATCTCAAGTGCATATCAACAGGAAACCCTACATGGTACATACGGTTTTCAATAACAATTTAAATTGAAACGCTGTTAGAGATTTTCTACTTTAAAATAACCTTAGGCAACATTGCTGTGTAATTAGTAGTTGCTTCTAACATTTTGCATTAGCTTTTCTTTCCAGCCAAAAGGTTTAAAAAATCAAAGTGTGATCCAACCGGCATAGAAAATGTATGTCTGCGAAACAATACCAACCTTAAGAGTTAGGCAATGACGTTGTGTTCTGATTTCTAAACATAGGCTTCTTGGTACCGTCCAACAAGGTTAAAACTTGAGTCAGGAGGTATCTGAAGAAAACAATATTGCATTGCATATAACAATGAGATCATTTAAAGGAACACAGGGAACACAAAACAATATCTTGGTTACTGGAAAGTCCTTACCCAGAAAGTTTTCACCGAACATTTTGGGATGCAGAAGGGAGAGTTGGCTTTTTCTCTATTAGCTCATAATGGAGAACAAAGTTGTCCTGGAGCAAGACACGCTCAGCTAGAATTTGCAATAATGCATAACTGAATATAGATATTCTTCCAATGTAAATATACATGATCAAACCTTACGAACTGTCTCCCAGTTGTTTGGATCAAAGCAACCATAAGACCCTCGTTCATAAACAGGAGTTTTGACAAGAGGCTCCGCATTTGGAATTCTTGTGAACCATAACCGCAATTCTCTATGGTAAAACCATCCTCGGTTATATCTGAGGAAAACACAACCATATACATTTGCATTATATGGTTTATCCAAGAATTAGAATATATATATAAAAACTGGTTTAAGTTCCATTTGGTTGTGCTGTTCTTTGGTTGTGGATAAGGTAGTTATAGAAGATAAAGCCATATTTAGTAAGATAATATTGGTAGGTAATACAAGGCAAATATCCAAAAATGGCTAGATTTAAAGGAAATTTGTGGACACAGATTGAAACTTCACTAATTCAAAGAAGAAATAAGGATAATTAACTTGAAAACATTAGTGAAGCTCAGGAAGCCAAACTGGTTGTGAACAAGTTTCAATGTTGATGAGTTACAGTATTCACCCAACAAAATAAATAAATCCGCAATATTACTTAAAAAATGTTAGATCCAAAACATTCACTGGGTCCTGTCAAGTATCTGACAGGTTATAAGTTACTAAGAATGACCAGCGGAAACTGGCACCAGTGACCTAGTGGCAGCTGGCTTGTTAGCAGTTTTAAAAACCTTGATCAGGACACATAAGTGTATTGAACTTTGCCGCAAATGTTATTGCAATAAGATTGCATTTCTTGATAATAAAATATTCAGAAACATGAACAAAGCAAGGAGCATGCAGATCCAGATAACACTAGCATCAAGGTATGTAAATGAGATAGCCGGTGAAACCATGTACTCACAGTTCGTTGGCAGCACATAGCTGAGCTTCATCCTTTGGCATGCTGCAAACCAAAGACAACAGATAGTCACCTTAAAATTTGCTGCAACTAATGGACAAAGACTAATACAATCTAAGTAGTGCAGGTACCTATAGAAGATGTAAAAGAGTGTCAATGTCTGAAACTTCTGAAAATGTATAGGCTGCACCAAGACAGAATTTGTTACAACACACATATAATAATATGAACCGGCTGCTTCAAGAGAAAAGATTCTGGGTCTTTTTAAGAAATTGTGGTTTTAAACATCTCGTTAGTCAGAAATAGCCTACAGTTATTGGCAGCTTACCTGTAGTGCTGGAGGTTGCTCAGCAAAGTAGCAAGCTGGAATATGAAAATCAGGATCTCCTTTTGCTGGCTCATTTGACCATGGAGAGCCAAATGTCTTGTATAGATTGTCTGGTGAGTTCAAATTTAGACCCAATGTTGTCAGATCTATTCCTAAAGCAAGAGATGATAAGTCAGCATCATTCATCCTTATAACTCCCAGCAATCCTAACAAGCCATACGGATCAGGTGGTGTTTGCCCCCCCTGAATGGACTTAAGACTTTGATCCCTATATGACTGTGTAGATGAAGACATCTGCTGCAACCTGAAAGGACTTTGAGTCAGCGGCTGATGGTATTGCTGGAGAAGTTGCTCATACGATCCCAAACTACAAGTTTGACTTGGAGAATTTAGTGGTCTTAGTCCAATATTTTGGGGTCCAGCATTCTGAACCTAATGAAATTATGAAACATAATTGATATTACCACTCTGTATTAAGAGGTCAATATAAACAGCAAATCTGAACCATGCATCTGAATGATACAAGCCATGTGAAAATGGAAACAGATCAGAACCATGACAATGCAGTAGAAGCTGATTGCTGAATGGTTGTTTTAAGGAACTCCCAGTATTACTTACTGAATTAGCACCTTGCTGGTGTTGCTGACGATTTGGTTGGTAGCTACTTCCTAAATTGAAGCCAACTGACCTTGCCATCTGTATAAGTGTGCATATTATGTCAAAACAGAATTGCTCAGGGAAACAAGGATTAAAAATTCAGAAACAAGAACCCACAGGATATTGTTGTGCTTGCATTACAGGTACATTCTCGTGAAGTTGTTCCTTGTGATGCAACTCCATAGCATAATCTGAAGTGCTACCTGAAAACTCAAAAGGTTAGTATTTCGTACAACTTGGCGAAATGGAGTAAAAAAAAGAATGCACTAATGTAGTGCAATGTTAGGCAAAAAATGGTACTTCGGGAAAGAAATTTAAGACAAAAACAAAAACAATACGACAGTCCTATTTGATTTCCTGCAAGTTTGTGAAGTATTAATGCTTAAGCATGCCCCCACACTCCCACGTGGCCACGTGGAAAGATAGGTTTAAAAGAGGGTAAGAGATTACAACTACGCAAAACAAGTGACACAAATTAAAGAGGATCAACATGAAAATTGACCTCATAAATTAAATAAATGTTTGTTGCAAGAGATTCAGCAGCAAATATTAGACACAATTTGGTCAAAGTGCACTACTATGACTTTTGAAAAAACAGAAAGTAGTAATAATTGAGCGTAAAGTAAGACACAAGAAAACAAAAGGGCCATGACACTTCATGAAGTTGAGGACTCAAGGTAGGCGTGTGCAGCCAGATTGGCAGCTATGGTCGTAATCTCTTAGTAGTAGTTGCATCCAAGGATTCAAAAACCGGTCCCGGTTCAATTCCCGGCCGGCGGCCGGTACCGGTAACCGGCCGGCCGGTTACCGGTTTTTCCCGGTCGAATTTCGTTAAATTTTGCTTAAAAATCAATCAAAATTCGAAATTAAAAATTCGAAAATTGAATTTGCAAATTCCGGAAAAACCGGCCGGGATTTTAAATCCCGGCCCCCACCGGTAAGGCCGGTTACCGCCGGTAACCGGCCGGGATTTCCATCCCTGGTTGCATCTAATTTTTATGAGATTCTTCTGATCTATATTGAATACAGGGCTAGGTCACGAGATCAACATTTTCCTTTTAGTTAATTTACCACCATGCCATGTAGAATGGTATTATATACCTGTGTGAAAATGATTTCTAGCCATAGTAAGCATGAGAATACTTCATCATGCCCTGACTTCTAGCTGATGTCTTATATGAAGAGTAGCAATGTTGTAACTCGTATATAGACATAAGCAAGGGTTAGGCTGCGCTGTATAACCACGACATGACAAGAGGGTACCATAAATTCTCTTTGAGTTGTGATAGGAAGAAGACTGTCTATCTTCACCTAAAGTAAGTAAACAACTTAAAAGAGTTACATACTCCATTTGGTGTTATAGTCAGTGCCCTAACGTATGTCTCAGATAATATATGCTATCATCTCTTACCCGCAATTCAAAGCACTTGTTATAGCAATCCAAACAGCGGGGCAATCTCTTGCCCGCAATTACGAGCCCTTGTTATGGCAATCCAAACAGTGGGGCAATAGGCTTGCTAGCATCTCTGCACAAGTAGGCAAGATGGAAAGAAGATTGTCTATCTTTGTCTAAAGTAATCAAACAACCTAAAGAGTTACATACTCCATTTGGTGTTATAATCGGTGCCCTAACGTATGTCTCAGATAATATATGTTATCGTTTCTTGCCCACAATTACAGGCACTTGTTATGGCAATCCGAACAGTGGGACAATAGGCTTGCTAGCACCTCTGCACAGGTAGGCAAGTTGCACTTGGACCCTTTTATCTGAATGGCATTTGGCACATTTTCTTTGTTGACCCGGAATGTTTTGACACTGGTTCATGGCAATTCCAATTGTTCCATCATACTATTATAATTGTCGCCAACGGATGGTGCGTAGTACCATCCTAGATTTGGCATTAAATTAGCCAAAGGTGGCAAGATAATTAAAAAATGTCATGTCAAGCATATGGAATGGTAATAACCATTCATTAACCCGAGAAATACGACAGCCTTCCATAAAAGACAATGTCAAAAACAATGGGCTTTGTAACATATGGCAGATTTTATAACAGGGTGATATTGTTGGGAACAAAGCTGTTCAACTACTAAAGTTCAATAATTACAAAGTAGCGAGGGCCGTGTGAAACAATGAATTGCAATAGGCATGCAGCCGATATTGGAAGGACAACGTCATATAGTAACAAAATTAAATAGATCATGCACCAATACACCAAGAGTATAATGAGAACACTCTCACTGAATCAACAGACAGGTTCTAGAAATAGTTGAGCTCTAACCACCTTTGTATCCTGGCAAAGCTGGGAAATCTTCATTTTGAATGCTGAATTCCTGGTTTTGTTGAACAATGGTGTTAACACCAACTCCTTGCTTTCGTAGTGACCCTGTAATTTAAAGAAATTGGCAAAGCATCCTCCAAAAACAAATGAAACATATTTAAAAGATTCCAGCACTTTTACCATATTGTCCTTGCGAACCACCAGCAGAACTAGGTCGACCAGTCAATTGGGGAAAATCATTTATGTCAAATGGAGCATTATCACTGACGTCATGTAGCATCCCCATAGAACCTAAAGAATTATTTCCTGCTTGTATTTGATTCTGAGATAATGAACCTCCAGATGTTTGGTATGAACTTCCAAACACATTTATCAATTGAGGTGATGCTGGTTTCAAAGATAAATAAAAAACAATAACAGGCCGAATGAGAAGTCTCACATACATTCACTTCAATATAAGAAAATAATACACAATATATTCTTGTTAGCCATTCAAACCTCATGAAGCCATATTATCACAACCGTGCAAAATATAAATTGTCATCCTGCTGCTTTCGTGAATTTAAATTGGTAATATCACAAAACAGAACAACTTTACGAATTAGGGACAATAATAATTACAACTAAAGCAAAAAAGGCAATATTCCGATACCCAACATATGCCTGCCGAAAGGAAGAATATCAATATAACAGAAATTTAGCTGTTTGATACTTGAAGGATATTCTGTCCAACTTAGATACTTAAGCTCAAAATAGAAGTAAAAAAAAAGCAGTACTTACTAGCCTGTTGGCATTTTCATTTCTAAATGTTGACTTCTATTCTATCGAATAAAACCACTTATTCCTGCACATAGGTTTCGGATGGTGGTTCATCAGGATTTGCTTTCTCTATAGTCTGGTAACCCAACTTTGGCATCTGGGATTCCCGAGTTGTTCTGCAAACTTGTCATGTTCAAAACTCGTTTTAGGTGGGGAGAATCGTTGTCGCACTTGCATAAACTAGTTTGCAGTTTGCTCTCTAGCAGCACATGGTTCCTATTTTATAAAGCAGAAACATCACGAGCAACTTACTGATTTTTTTTATATTTCAAAAAAAAAACTCCAAAGAAATCATCATATCCCCCATATGCCCAACTTTAATGCATAGACAAGAAAAAATTAAGGGGTGATGATGCATCTCAAAGAAAACAATATAGTTAGTAGGCACTAAACAAAGTATTAGCATAGCAATGGTTAAACATGTTAAAAAACGATAGTTCAAGCTACAAATAACCAGAAAAGATAAGCAAGCAACCAACCATGAAGGCATGACAGCATGAAGCTTATTTAAATCTATGGAGTAATATATTCCACCTGTGTGGTATGTTTAAGTTACCTTGCTGAAGAAGGCCATTCATCATCCTGTTGGATCCTTGCACATTTAGACTTCCACTCCCAGCATTGCCACTGAAATTCATGCGTGATGCGATACTCGGCACAGACAATCCACCAGAGCTTATATTTCTTCCAATATTACTTCCGCCCACAATATTCCCAGCAGAATTTGTGATCCGTGGACCCAAATTTAAATTTCCTAAAGCTGGAGATACTGACATCCCAGGAACAGAATTCCGACTGCCACTGGTGCCCAAGTTTGAGGATAAGCCTTGAATGGTACTACCAATATTCGTGCTACTACTAAATGCAGGACCTCCGCCAACATTCATTCCTCTACCACTGACACCTGAATGTGCATGAGGAATCTGCAAGGAAACAAAAAAAACCAAAATAGTAACAATCATCTTGTTCCACATGAACGCACAACAGAGGTACACTGTAATTTCAACCAGCAAAATTGTTCCTTAGATTGCAAGAGACGTTAACATGCATGTTCATGCTTTCCACAATATAAGTAAAAGAATATTGCAATCTGCATAAAGGTAAGAATTAGAACCTGAGACATGGCAACCGGAAGGTTGTTCGAAGCAAATCTCCCAGAAATGCTCCCTCCAGGTTGTTGAACCCCAGAGGATGGAAGGCCACTCATTGCAGCATTCCTTTGTGCAAGTGATCCAGGCATATTTGGAAGATTGAAATTTCCATGAATGTTGTGCAGACCTTGAGAAATGTCGGAAAAAAAGGTTTACTCCGTGGACGTTGTGCTGTATTAATGGACTAACCAAACTAATATATTATATGCTCACCAGCAGGGATCAAAAAACCGGAACCGGTTGAAATCCCGCTCGGCGGGCGGTACCGGTAACCGGCCGGTTACCGGAAATCCCGGGAAAAAACCGGACGAATTTCAAAAACTGAAATTTGAATTGCCGATTTTGAAAACCGGTTACTGGAAAACCCGATCAGAAAACCCGGAAAAACCGGCCGGGATTTTGAACTGACGAATTTTAAATTAGAAAGTGTTTAATGAAGTGCATATTTAGCTCATACAATACGTAATCTATCATATTTAGCTTATACAATATGTAATCTAACATATTTAGCTCATATGAAGTGCAAACCGGCTAAAAACAATAATTCAAGCATATTTAGCTCATACAATACGTAATCTAGTACAAAATAGGCCTAAACCAACCTAGGAAGTGATGAGAAAAATTAAAAATTGAAATTTTCCGGTTGGTTACTGTTCACCCAGTCGGCACCGGGAAATCCGGCTGGGATTTTTTTCCCTGCTCACCAGAATGATGGAAACCTGGAACTGATCCGGATTGACCTGAAAAGGATGTTGTAAATGGTCTTCCTGTTGAGTCTGGAAGATTTGATGCCGAACTGTTAAGGTTTGACTGTCAAAAGGACAAAATATATCAGTTTATAAAAGACAAAGAATAAAACAGGCTATATGGGAAGTTATACTATTCTCAAGAGCAAAACATTGTTGAGTTAAACAGCAGCTGCAAAAGAATATACAGTACCCAGTCAAACTGTTTTTTCACTACTACAATAACAATCCATAACGTGCAGTACATGAACAGCTTGATTTGGCAAAACCAGGTAATCCTACCTAGCCACCATAGTTCTTTCGTGAACTGTCAAGCGTCAAATTTCATATCAAGCATATCCACTCATATAACCCATGTAAGGGTGGTAACGGAACCATAATGTAGTCTCAAGGCAATCAATTGTACATAAATCAATGGATATCTCACAACCAGACTTAAAGATGTTTGACTAGATGACATTAATCAAGTGTCCAAAAATGAAATACCCGCCCATTGTCCACACAAAACTGCAGCATGAACAAACAAGTTGATGACCTACCAAACTCAATTGTAAACAGATAGAACAGGAATATATAGTGAAAGCAAGATAGTGCAGTTGCAAGGATAATCCTGTACATTAAAGCAAGATAGTGCAGTTGCAAGGATGATCCTGTACATTGAGCAAGCCTGACATGATGATGACAGCAAAAGAGCAAGTCGAGACTCAAGAGCAAATGAAGATTGTCCACCAAAATGCATGACGCAGTGATCCCTCCAATCTGAAATAGAAATTGGATACATGTATAAATAGTTTGTACAACAAAGGACTCCGAGAGGTACTAAAAAAGGACTCTTACAACAAGAAAAGGTACTTATGTTTAAACAAGACAAACAATACTTAGCAAGTACAACAATGAAAGAAGCCACAAATTTTGAATTTGACCCTTGATCACTTGATAACTTTACCTATCATTCACTTGAAACCCCACGAAAGGATAAATGTAGGGAAGACACTAGATTGCTAAAACACTATATTACAACATTGTGGTAACCACCCATCATAGAAATGTCCTTTTTCAGTAATCAATATAAAAAAATACAGAATATTTGTACTGTGTAAGATTAATTAGACCATCCTTCCAACACAAACCAACGAGTTAGTCAGCACAACATAAACATGTGCAGATTTCAGCAGTAAAACAGGAAATGTAGCCTTCCTGATAGCCACACATGGCAAATCCATCTCTCTGCCTGATAAGGCTTCTCAAAACTAGAAGGCTTCCACAGGGTTAGTCCTTAGTCTTCAGCAAACTGGCTGTTGAATTGCAATCCGAAGTCAACACTGGCACAACTACAGTTGAATTCAGAATCCAAATTGTAATTTTCTACGTTACCATCAACTGATTTTTCTTAAAAGTCCAAACAGTGTAAAAAACAACCCCCATGATTAGAGCCATAAAACACAGGGCTTGACAAGTGGATTCCAGAACCTGATCAGCACAACACGACGCCAATACACTACTCTTAACAGTAAACACCGAAACTACAGAACTCCGATTGTCTGTCTAACCCCGGTCTCTCAAGCCAAATCTTCCCTGCACATACGAGCATACAGATCTCAAGTCTTTAAACACTCGAATCTAGACTCGCCCACGTCGATGTGAGAAACAAAAAAGATTCCCGAACCTCTAGGGACTCTTACAGCAGCAGCAGCATCGCAGCTGATCTATTCCACGGACGCACGCGCGAACGGGAGTCGGATGGGAGCGGAATCGAAGAGGCGGGTCGGGAATTAGGGCAAAATCGAGGGTTAGGGCTTGCTTACCCAAGGGACCCCGCGCCTGCGGCACGGGAGGTGGGGAAGACTGGGTCGGAGCGGTGCGGCGGCGGGGGAGGTTGCACGCGGTGGTTCTCCGGGGAGGCGGAGATCGCCGTGCGAGGGCGCGGGCGTGCGGCAGCGTCGGCGACGGTTGGGAACAGGGGGAAAGCGAAGGGAAGGGAAGATCGTCTGCCCGAACGGCAGGGGAGGGGAAAATGAGGAGGAGACGTGGGCTCTGGTCCGTGAGATGTAGTGAGTCCGGTGAGAAGAGGTCATGGGCCAGTCCGTAAATGGGCCTCCCTTGCTGGGCCTCGAGACAAAATGGATATGTGCGACTGTGCGTACTTTTCCCTCTCTGATCGAATGCCGAATGACGAGGTTGAGGAATTGCACATCTTATCTACGTTTGTTAATCCTCTAAAAAAGAAGTATACGTTTGTCAGTATCTCTATCGTGATCGTTTGCGCACGACTTTGATATATTTCCTGTTTAAAAATTAGAGTCGATTATCGTCCGTTCTCTTTATTCTTTTCGACGTTTATTGGCATCGACAGTTTAAATCGTATCACTAGCATAATGGCAATTGGCAATCTGGTATTATAAAAATATAATTTTTTTAATCCTTAGCAACGGACGCACAGTAACCAGCGAGTGCACACTGGTTTTGTTCCGACGCACGTTTCAGTGGCCCGTTGGCTTCGCTTCATTGCTCGTGGTATTTCTGGTTGCTTCGTGTGCAGTACAGAGCATTTGCATGGGTTTTTTATTTACTCTAACTTCTGCCTCTTTTGTGGGCCGATCAAGACGGTGCCCAAGATACTTCATCAAAGCTAACCAAACTAATATATTATATGCTCACCAAATAGGATCAAAAACCGAACGGTTGAAATCCCTTCGGCGAAGCGGTACCGGTAACCGGCCGGTTACCGGAAATCCCGGGAAAAAACCGGACGAATTTCAAAAACTGAAATTTGAATTGCCGATTTTGAAAACCGGTTACTGGAAAACCCGATCAGAAAACCCGGAAAAACCGGCCGGGATTTTGAACTGACGAATTTTAAATTAGAAAGTGTTTAATGAAGTGCATATTTAGCTCATACAATACGTAATCTAGCATATTTAGCTTATACAATATGTAATCTAACATATTTAGCTCATATGAAGTGCAAACCGGCTAAAAACAATAATTCAAGCATATTTAGCTCATACAATACGTAATCTAGTACAAAATAGGCCTAAACCAACCTAGGAAGTGATGAGAAAAATTAAAAATTGAAATTTTCCGGTTGGTTACTGTTCACCCAGTCGGCACCGGGAAATCCGGCTGGGATTTTTTTCCCTGCTCACCAGAATGATGGAAACCTGGAACTGATCCGGATTGACCTGAAAAGGATGTTGTAAATGGTCTTCCTGTTGAGTCTGGAAGATTTGATGCCGAACTGTTAAGGTTTGACTGTCAAAAGGACAAAATATATCAGTTTATAAAAGACAAAGAATAAAACAGGCTATATGGGAAGTTATACTATTCTCAAGAGCAAAACATTGTTGAGTTAAACAGCAGCTGCAAAAGAATATACAGTACCCAGTCAAACTGTTTTTTCACTACTACAATAACAATCCATAACGTGCAGTACATGAACAGCTTGATTTAGCAAAACCAGGTAATCCTACCTAGCTACCATAGTTCTTTTGTGAACTGTCAAGCGTCAAATTTCATATCAAGCATATCCACTCATATAACCCATGTAAGGGTGGTAACGGAACCATAATGTAGTCTCAAGGCAATCAATTGTACATAAATCAATGGATATCTCACAACCAGACTTAAAGATGTTTGACTAGATGACATTAATCAAGTGTCCAAAAATGAAATACCCGCCCATTGTCCACACAAAACTGCAGCATGAACAAACAAGTTGATGACCTACCAAACTCAATTGTAAACAGATAGAACAGGAATATATAGTGAAAGCAAGATAGTGCAGTTGCAAGGATAATCCTGTACATTAAAGCAAGATAGTAGAGTTGCAAGGATGATCCTGTACATTGAGCAAGCCTGACATGATGATGACAGCAAAAGAGCAAGTCGAGACTCAAGAGCAAATGAAGATTGTCCACCAAAAATGCATGACGCAGTGATCCCCTCCAATCTGAAATAGAAATTGGATACATGTATAAATAGTTTGTACAACAAAGGACTCCGAGAGGTACTAAAAAAGGACTCTTACAACAAGAAAAGGTACTTATGTTTAAACAAGACAAACAATACTTAGCAAGTACAACAATGAAAGAAGCCACAAATTTTGAATTTGACCCTTGATCACTTGATAACTTTACCTATCATTCACTTGAAACCCCACGAAAGGATAAATGTAGGGAAGACACTAGATTGCTAAAACACTATATTACAACATTGTGGTAACCACCCATCATAGAAATGTCCTTTTTCAGTAATCAATATAAAAAAAATACAGAATATTTGTACTCGGTGTAAGATTAATTAGACCATCCTTCCAACACAAACCAACGAGTTAGTCAGCACAACATAAACATGTGCAGATTTCAGCAGTAAAACAGGAAATGTAGCCTTCCTGATAGCCACACATGGCAAATCCATCTCTCTGCCTGATAAGGCTTCTCAAAACTAGAAGGCTTCCACAGGGTTAGTCCTTAGTCTTCAGCAAACTGGCTGTTGAATTGCAATCCGAAGTCAACACTGGCACAACTACAGTTGAATTCAGAATCCAAATTGTAATTTTCTACGTTACCATCAACTGATTTTTCTTAAAAGTCCAAACAGTGTAAAAAACAACCCCCATGATTAGAGCCATAAAACACAGGGCTTGACAAGTGGATTCCAGAACCTGATCAGCACAACACGACGCCAATACACTACTCTTAACAGTAAACACCGAAACTACAGAACTCCGATTGTCTGTCTAACCCCGGTCTCTCAAGCCAAATCTTCCCTGCACATACGAGCATACAGATCTCAAGTCTTTAAACACTCGAATCTAGACTCGCCCACGTCGATGTGAGAAACAAAAAAGATTCCCGAACCTCTAGGGACTCTTACAGCAGCAGCAGCAGCATGGCAGCTGATCTATTCCACGGACGCACGCGCGAACGGGAGTCGGATGGGAGCGGAATCGAAGAGGCGGGTCGGGAATTAGGGCAAAATCGAGGGTTAGGGCTTGCTTACCCAAGGGACCCCGCGCCTGCGGCACGGGAGGTGGGGAAGACTGGGTCGGAGCGGTGCGGCGGCGGGGGAGGTTGCACGCGGTGGTTCTCCGGGGAGGCGGAGATCGCCGTGCGAGGGCGCGGGCGTGCGGCAGCGTCGGCGACGGTTGGGAACAGGGGTAAAGCGAAGGGAAGGGAAGATCGTCTGCCCGAACGGCAGGGGAGGGGAAAATGAGGAGGAGACGTGGGCTCTGGTCCGTGAGATGTAGTGAGTCCGGTGAGAAGAGGTCATGGGCCGGTCCGTAAATGGGCCTCGCTTGCTGGGCCTCGAGACAAAATGGATATGTGCGACTGTGCGTACTTTTCCCTCTCTGATCGAATGGCGAATGACGAGGTTGAAGAATTGCAGATCTTATCTACGTTTGTTAATCCTCTAAAAAAGAAGTATACGTTTGTCAGTATCTCTATCGTGATCGTTTGCGCACGACTTTGATATATTTCCTGTTTAAAAATTAGAGTCGATTATCGTCCGTTCTCTTTATTCTTTTCGACGTTTATTGGCATCGACAGTTTAAATCGTATCACTAGCATAATGGCAATTGGCAATCTGGTATTATAAAAATATAATTTTTTTAATCCTTAGCAACGGACGCACAGTAACCAGCGAGTGCACACTGGTTTTGTTCCGACGCACGTTTCAGTGGCCCGTTGGCTTCGCTTCTGTTGCTCTGTGGTATTTCGGTTGCTTCGTGTCTGGTACAGAGCATTTGCATGGGTTTTTTTATTTACTCTAACTTCTGTACCTCTTTTGTGGGCCTATCAAGACGGTGCCCAAGATACTTCATCAAAGCTCGTGAGACAAGCAAATATCTTAGGAACTGGGTTAAGATACTCTTAAGACCTTCGTTGTTTGTTTTCGTGGGTGGGGTTGATTAATTTAACACTTCACGCTAATAACGCTTAGAACAATTCAATGTAAACCTCACAACAGTTTCATCTAACATATGGAATAAATTCATTGAACTTTCGAAACAACTCAACTCAAGTCTCGGAACAATTCAATTTAACTTTCGGAACAATTCCATTCAACGCACGGGGTCAACTCGATTAAACTCACGGAACAATTCCATTGAAGCCACCATTCAATGCTCGAAATATTTCAATCTAACCTTTAAAATATTTCATTGAACGCGTAGAACAATCTCATTCAGCCTTCGGAACAGTTTGATCTAACCTATGGAATAATTCTATTGTGCGCTTTGAAAAATCTCGACTCAATCTCTCGTAAACATTTCAATTTAGCCTTATGAACAATTCCATTCAATGCACAGAACAACTCGATTAAACCCTATGAACATTTCTAACTAACAATCGGAGTCTAGAACGAACCGATTCAATATCCGGAACATTTTGATATAACCTTTGGAGCAATTACATTGAACACGCAAAACAACCTCATTCAACCATCAGAACATTTTAACCTAACCTTCGGAGCAATTCCATTTTTCTATCAAGAAAATTTTAAATGAAAGATATTATGCCGGTTCAACAGGCCACACAGACAAGTCCGACGAAAAGTGAAAACTAATGAAAAGAGGAGGCAGAGCCACGCACCCAACGGTTACAGTCTGCCCCAGTGACGGTAGATTGAAACACAGAAATGGAAGAACGACGAAAACAAAAGGCAAACGGTATTACAGTGAACAATGGAAAGGCCAAAAAAGCCGTGAGAGGCAAAAATATGGAGACGCGGGGAATCGAACCCCGTGCCTCTCGCATGCGAAGCGAGCGCTCTACCATATGAGCTACGTCCCCGACGATGCCAACGTCTCTCTGTTTAGCTATGCATTCTGTAATAACAACGAATGTCATCTGCCGTTGCGTCCCATCACAAGCTGGTGGCATAACATAACCATTCCGACTTTTTTTTTCCTTTAAGAACTCGCAGGAGGTCTGCGTGTCATTAGATTAAGCGAGAAAAGCAAGATACAGGTACAACCTGGAAAGAACGACTGCTACCTGACAGTCGATCCTAGAAGACTGAAAACACCACTGTACAGATTAAAAAACATAGAAACACAACTTCTCAATACCACTAGCTCCAGCATCCTACCACAGTCCACATGACATTCTTCCTTGATTTCGCTAGAAGCCTGAGATGCATTCTTAAGAGGAATTTCTGAAGATTCTAGCATTTCTCTCTAGCCAAATATGTCTCAAGGTCAGTAAAATGATGGAATTGCATCCCTTGGCCTGGCCAGCATGCAAGAAATCTTTTAACGACAACCACCAATCTCTGAGAACATCTCTAGCGAAACCTGAGATGCCGATTCTTGTTCGTTTTCTCAGTTCTTACTGGCGAGGGATCTTCATCGTAACAGCAATGGACATAGTGTACATACTTGGAGCTTTGCAAAACGCAAGCTACATGTTAATAGACACCGAATCGATTGAAAATACAATGTCTTGGTACAACACACATCGACTCGAATGGAGAAAAAGAATGCAGTAGCATCGACGAGTTTTACATGCTAGGTCTCGTACAGGCCTACAGCCTATGATGAGCCAATCACCTCCTCGTACCAGCATCCGGTAAGACTCAAAGAGCAACACGGCGCTCTGCTTGCTGGCTGCACTATGACCCATGAGTCCTTGACACAGCCAGGACATCAAGGACCAATGAATTACAACAAAGGTTAAGCTGCTATATGCTGGTGCGAATTGGAGATCTCGTCTTCAGACGAAACATCATGCTTCGACGACAGCTTCTGCTTCCAACCGTCCCTTCTCCTGCTGGTGCTCCCGCCTCGCATCTTCGGGGCTTGTTTGGTGTCGCTCTTCTGCAGAAAGACAGGATAAAACTATCAGTCAACCTCAGCACAGAAGCCTAAGTGAAAGAAGTTTACAACCACAAATTTTCTGTCCCCCGTGGTGACTAAAACAATCAGGACATCCAAGATCAACTGTGACATGTCGTTGCAGTGTTGAACACCACAGCAAGTTCAGCACCAGCCAATTCAACCGGCACCGCTACTTTGAAGATTCTTAAAGAAAATAGCAAATATGGAATATATCAGAAAACAGATGCGGCCTTATCATAAAGCATCCAACTGGTTGGCAATTTAAGGTAGGACTAGGAGGTTATAAAACAAAGCATGTTCCAACAATAAAAGTATGCAGCGAACAGGTCAGCAACAGCACGTGACAACGTAACAATCCAAGAAAGGAGGATTCTGTAAATCAGAAAATGACATGTGGGCTCCATCTATCTGTTGAGATGCTAAACAGGTGATACTGTCGTTGAAACCTTGCAATCTCCCTAAATGACACAGAACATGAGACATGTCGCATCACACTGATACAAAAAAATCCATTTGCAAGCAATCAATATACGACAGAAAAGTAGCACAGTACACTGTACTACCATATGGACCACACCAACAACGACGAGGTACCAGTCGCGGAAAGTGGAAAGGCCCTATCCAGAAACCTCATAGCTGACTTCATGTGAAGAACACATCCAGTGGTGGAGCTAGATTTTGTAGTCGCTTCACTTTTTTTTACTATTTAGTGATTATAACAACTAAAGCCCTTAAATGGCTTAGGTGCAAACATCTAATGTGGTCCGGCGACCCAGGCCCTACGCCCTCTACCAACATCCAATTTAGGTGAAATAGCAAAGGCCAAAATGTTACTTCCTAAAACTAGAACCTTGGAAGAACGAGCAGCCACGCTGAACAATGGAGAAGGTGTATTCCGTAATCCATTCCGGAGTACAAGTTTGGTTATCTGATACTTAAAACTTATTAAGCAAAATCGCAAAATCCACACTGCCTAAGCACATCTCCAAAAAAAAGAAAAAAAAACTCAGCCTTTTCCTCTCAAGAGAAAGCATGCTTTTCAAGCCAACCTACGAGTATCTTGGATCCTTTGGTGAGGAAAGCACCTATCCCACCAAACAGCATAATTATTCCTTGCACAAACAAAATAATAACAAAGAAATGAAACAAGTAATTAGATCTTTGTAAATCCTATCTTCTATTGAAGATTCCCCAACACCTTATAGCATGGGCCATTGCATGACCACCATCAACAATAAACAACATCTACCAAATCAGACCACAGTAAGTAATCATGGCCCCTACCCAGATGCATTATTGCCAACCAACAAGTAAATGGAAACTGGCATGGGTGTACTTACCCCAAAACAAAACCCGGATTGGCTCTGACCCGCACACACTTCGCCAGCTCTTGGAGGCTTCCCTGAGTCCATTGCAGATGAACCACGCTTATTAATGCCGTTACATGATGGTGCTTCTGCCTCCGTAGCTAGTGGAGGCGGCGGAGATGGTGACGACGAAGGGGAGGTCGAGAATGTTCGAGTCTGGCTTTGGGCCTCGGCATGGTGGCCCTTGGCAGGTCCATTGCAGAATCCCGAGTCAAGATCAGCCTGAAACATGTCCACGAACAGCTGTTGCAGCTCCTCAAAGCTCTCCTGCCTCTGCAAATTTAATGATCCATAGTTATTGTATTGCTGTTGTCATGTTTATCTTGGATGCATCAGGTCCAGGAAAAAGAGGTCAGTTTCCAGCTGGCTCTAGAAAAATTCACCTAAAAGTTTCAGCTTTTAGTATCCACTAAAAACCATGGATGATATGGAGCTTTGACAACAATTCCTTTTTTTAAGCCTGTGAACATATGAACATGGAACAAACAATATCCAGTAAAAACTACTCCCTCCGGTCACACAAGAGTGATATCCTAGAATATGTGCAGTCAAAACAAAATAATTTTGACCAAACATATTATCTCAAATGTATAGTTTGGATATATGAAAATGATACGAGCGAATTTGTCATAGAAAACACTTTCATAATATTTCACTTTCATGACTTTTTTATGAATCCATGATGATAAAACAGAGTGATCAAAGTGGCATCTCGTTGACCTTGAAAAGTAAAAAACGTCACTTTTTTTTTACCAGGAGTATACAAAGATTTTTGAAGCTATAGAAGTTCTTTCAGATAAACCAAAGCAAAGCTTTGATGACTTAGCATTTGTTGTCCTGATGTACCACCTCTCTGCTACAACCTACAAGAAGCATCTAGTACTAGGACCGTGGTGCTATTACTGGTGCTATCGATTCTTACCGTTGGCTGCGCCTGGCTCATCATCTGGGCCATCTCGCCGATGAAGTCCCCCATCCCCTGCAGCTGCAACAATAACAGAAAACATCACTCCCACTATAAGCTAGAATTTGAAACATCATCAAAAGAAAGCGCAATTAGTATTAGGATTCCTACGCTGTCGTCATCTTCGTCATCATCATATACCCCCACGTCGTAGAGGAACCGCTTGTTGGCGTCGGAGAGTACTGCACAAGACCAATGGGACGGGAGCACGAGGGCTCCATGCAATAAGTTCACCAACTAGCTAGATCGGTGTGTTTCGTGGTGTTCGGTTCATTAGTTGTAGGTTAGTCGTTGTAAGTTGTAACAAGTGGTGTGGGGTGGATTGCGAGTATAGAACAGGAGGGAGGAGTGGAGCTTGAGATAAGGAAGATCAAGACCGGAATAGGCGCTCTGGATCTCCTGGAACTTCTCCTTGGCTTCCTCCGTGTGCCCCGCGGTGCTGGAGGATGAGCATTTGTCCGGGTGCCATCTCTGCAACGAGTTACAGAGCAAGTATACGAAATGTTAAATATTTTCACAGAGTGTAGTAGCATCAGAACTGGAGAAGAACAAATCTTGTGATGCTTTGCAATCTAATGAACGATCTTTGACAAGTACATAAATGACAGGAGCAAAAGAAATACATGACTAATGGACTAAAAAACAGGCAGATTTAGACCATTAAATCATTGTTTAATACCAGATCACGAAGATTGTACGTTTCTTGCAGAAAGTATATGGCGTGGGCAGCTAAGGAGCGAATTGGGAAAGGCAAAATATGAACATTGGCGCCAACCTTTATCTCTAAACTCGAAATCGCCCAGAGAAACATTTTTTTCTCCTACGGTACAATAACAGCAACAAGACTGACCCATAACCACACCCCAATTTCAAGACAAGAACAGGGCACATAGGTAAGATTACAATAACAAGAAACATTACACCAGATGAGGAATCCAGTTACTCACCATGGCGAGCTTCCGGTACGCGACCTTGAGATCGGCGTCTGAGCACTCCTTCTTGAGTCCGAGGACCGCGTACAGGTCGCTGCCGCCCTCGCCGGCCGTAGCAGGGTCCCCGCACTTGTCGCCCCCGGTGGCCATGTACCCTTCGCCGGAGAGCCTGTCCCGCACGTACGTGCACGCCGCGAGGAGGCTCGCGCGGAGAGGCGACTGGGGAGGCGGCGGAGGAGGACCGGAGGAGAGAGAAGGAAGGAAGCAGATGGCACCTCTTCTTTCCTTCTTCCTTCCTCCTTCCCCTCCCCTCTCTCAGGCCGCTCGTCTCCACGCACCCCTGGAAGCCTCCAGAAACACAGCCATGATGCCCACTTGCCTTTTAAATATTTGTGCCTGGGAATTTCCGGCCTTCCCTTATTTTTATGTCCTGGGCGTTGCAGGTTAGCTAAGCTAGCTAGCCTGCTTCGAGACAGTACTGTGCAGAATTGGATGTACCGTCAGAAAGTGGTATCGCCCGTTTGTGGTAAGTTTTCCATTGCTGTCCTTTGAGAATTGAGAGCGATGCTGGTAATTGCGGTTGGTGAAGAAGAGCACCTAGGATAACTAGATGGATAATTGCACATTAGCAATTTAGTATCCCCTTGATTGGTGTAAGAACGTGTAGAGTTCGTTTTTCTATATACGAGGAAAGGATGTAATGTGCATTTTTTTCCCTTTGATAGTAGGTAGTGTGAGTGTGACATGCATGTGATCCATTTTTTCAGAACATGGTATGAATCCACTATTCTGTGCAAAACGTGGCGAATTGCAATTGACAAGCTTTGCATCCATTGCCAAAACGGTTTGGTTTTGCTCTCTTTTCAATAACTGAAACAATCAAAACTGTCAAGTTTGATACAAAAGCAACTTTTCATGAGACGAAAGAGATGTTAATCAGGTGGTTGGAATTATTGGGCAGTAGTGGTAACCTGCTGGTCCTTCTCAGGCTAGTGTGTCAGTACTGCCAGCTGCAATTTGCTAAAGGCTCTTTTAGAAAACATAGCTAGCTCAAGATTCTCTGAAGAAAAGCTGATACTGATCCATAGCTTCCGTACGGTTCTGCCTCTACTGCTCTGCGAAGTGCGTTTGTTTGTTCGGATAGCGTGGGTATTATTAGGTGCTAATCAGGAGCTATGATTACGAGACGCTTGAGCAAATCTTGAGCAAATCAGGGCCACGCTTTCAAGAGCATCCAGAAAGCGCAGGGGTAGCAGCGGCGGGCAGCAGAGAGCTAGTGCAAGAACTCTCCGGTGTTTCGCGGGCCCCACCACGGCCAGTTACGAACTGCCGGATCTGCCCACGCGCCGAGGCAGCCATCTGGGCCGCCTGATGCGGATGAGGCGAGACGGACGGTCGCGATGGGCCGGACCGCACGGAGATATTTTTGGAGGCGAGCCTCGAGAAGGTTCCCGGTGCGTATGGCGGCCGCGTTTTGTGGGCCCCAGGCGCCCTTACCTGCGAGAGAAATAGTTAGGCCACGGATTTTGCGTAAAGGTACGAGCCTGCTACTCCACCTGGTGCGCCTGGCTCACGGTGGACACGAACGGACGTGGCACTGCCACGTGGGCGGGTCCGGAGGACGTTGCAGTCTGCAGCGAGTGGAGTGGACGTGTGACCCACAAAGTTCGGTACGCGCCGGATCATTCGGAACGGGTGTAGAGCGAGGAGGGGTCTGGTTGTGCTTTAGTCCTGTTTGTTAAGAAACAGGGGCGAGGATTCCGGAGAGTCACCAAGATCGAGTTAACCGAAGAGTCACGATTCATTGAATTCTCAAATGCCAGTAGCATAAATAGATAGTCTACCTCTCTCATTGCAACCCTGATTATTCCGAAGCAATAAAACGAAGCCTGAAGTCCTCTCATATCTCTATGTTCAATCTACTGTTGTGTTCTTGTGTTCTTCATTCGTTCTTACGATTCTGATCATTGTATACGAGGCACCCGTTCGGACTGGAATCTCCAGCGATGGTTACTCAACACGTTATCAGCACGAACGACTCTCCTCGCATCGAAAGGTAACCGTCGAAGAACGACTCTTGCATATTGAATCGTATTTTCTAGATTGTTTCCAATTATGCAAATTTGGCTTTCTAGATTGGTTTTCTGCGGTGCAAATACGTTCTAATCTACCGCGAGCAGACTTGAAGTCGTCGGCACAATGCAGATCGGTGGATTGTACGAAAGATCGGATGTTGCATCGCAGATTATTGCAAAAACAGTAATTGCACGAATGAACAGTAATCACATGTGGACAGTAAAAACCCCCCCGCAGGCCAACATCCGGATCGGCCGGTTTGGCCTCGAAGCCACGCCCGTGCGCCCGTACGCTCGCCAACCCCAAAAGGGAAAGAGCCGCCGCCGACCACCAGCACGGCATGGAGCCGTCGCCGCCGACCTCCACCGTGGCTTCCTCCCCCGCGCCCGTGGTAGTAGCCGAGATTGCCAGACAATACCAAAGATAGCCAACACATCACAAAGAAAGAAAAAAAAAAGGGGCGGGGATCGGCCATGGCAGACACCGCCGCCGACTCAAGTCGACGCCACCCCCAAGCACAAATGCCGCCATCGGCCTTGAAGCACACGGCGTAGCTTTGAAGCGGACATAGCCGCCGCCACCAGCCGGCCTCCTCTGCCGGCCACCCCACCCGGCCGCCCTCGAACGCCATGGCCCAAGTGCTCAAGTGCTCAGCCGCACATGCCATGGCCACCATGCCCCTGCTGAGCGCACACTGTAACATCCCAATTTTGAGCTTTAAAATCTTTTAAACAATGGTATTAAGAAAACTCACCATTTGGATTTAATTGAATTTTAATTTAAAAGTTTAATATGGACTTTAAGGATAAACCGATTTAATGAGCTTAATCCCAACATTAACAATTGCCAAAATTATTTTATTTAGATTCCATATGCTTGGTTATATTTTACGAATTTTCTAGAATTTTTCCAAGATCATTTGCTATTTTCCATTGCTTATTTGAATTTCGCTATTTTCTAAAACGAAAAACTAATTTAAATCTCCAAGCGATCGTTGGGTAATCTCTCGGCCCAACATCGCTCATCCGCCCATCTCTCGTGGCCGTCCGATCGGATGGACGACGATCTCGCCAGCGCGCCTCGCCTCCCGTCTCACCGCCGGTGGACCCCACCGCCGTCCTCGCCGCCTTCTTCTCACATGGACGCATACAACAAGAATCGCCATTGGCGGTCAACGCCGAAGCCAGCGCGGCGCCTCAACCTCCCGTTCCTCTCGCGTGCGCGCGCACGACTCGCGCCACCGCCGCCACGAACCCCACCCTTCTCTCCTTCTTCTCCGCGGTTATGCGCCGAAGCCGCAACCGCCGCCCACGACCTCGCGCGCCACGCCGCCGGACCTCCGGGCCCTATAAAGGAGAGCCCGGCGCCTCGCGTCACCCATCCGGCCGCCACCCACTCCTCTCTCTCGCCTGTGCTCGCCGGAATCGCGAATTCCCGCCGCCACACCGGGGCTTGAGCTTCGATTGCGCCGCCTCCGTCGTCCTCGCGTCGTCGCCACCGCCACCGTTGGATTCCCGTGGCGCCGCAAGCCGGTGCTCACTCGCCTTCGGGAGGAGCCCTCTAACGCCGCCGCCGCCGAGCCTGCATCACCTCCTCCGCTAAAGTCTGCCACGGCCGCCGCTCGTCCTTGAGCACCAGGTGAGCACACCGAGACCCCGTGTTCCCTCTACCTCCATGTACCACTCATCGCCGTTAACTTCGCCGCTTCGCGGGACCCTCGGGTCGAGTCTTGCCGCCGCCTCGCCGCCCCATGTCACTGCCACTTTCGACCGCGTCGCGCGCGTGTCATCCCCGGTGGCGCTGGCGTCAGCCACAGCCAAGCGAGTGCGCCACCTCGCCACCCCAATCTCAGGTCAGGTGGCTCGGTGGACTTAGTCCACGTGGCCGGGTCAGCGACATGTGGGTCCCACATGTCGATTATTTCTTTAATTATTTAAATTCGGAAAATCCTTCACGACGTCATGCTTGCGCAATAATCCGATTTTTCTATTGAAAAATAATTCGGAATTCCAAGAATCCTATTTTAGGGTTTTTCTTTTGATTCAAACTTTGAAACCTTATAACTTTTGCATCCTAACTCCAAATCCATCCATTCAAATTTCTAAATTTGTATAAAATCAAGATCTATTTATTGGAGATTTTTAATTATTTTTATCAGAGTTATTTACTTATGTTATTTATTTTTCTTGTTATTTGCTTCGTTCATGGGTAGACTTGACGATACTTACGGAAGGTTTGAGGAAGAAGGAGCTTTCCAAGACCAAGACCAGACTTGAACCTATTCCAAGGCAAGCTATACCATTGACCATTTTGCTTCCCGCTTTATAAAAGTATTTTAATTCAAATTATCGCATCTTAATTTTAAGTATTTATTTAAAAGCTTTTGGTGCGATGAGTTAATCCTACATTGTTATGCCATCCTTGTAAATTGCTATGTCCCGATTCCTTGTCACCTTAGTTGGTATTTAGTTGGTAAATATGGTAGCACCAACGTGGGTTGGTTAGATGTGTATTAGATTGCTTAGCCATGCCACGAATCACTTGTCATGTATACTGCTGTTATAAATTGACTAAGTGAATATGAGACTGTGTGAACAAACTGTGTGAACAAACTGTGTGTACTATGTGTCTTTGTGGCATATGTTGCACTTAAATCAACCAGGTGGTAAAGGATTTGGGTGAGGCAAGGGGTGATCTTGTGTGAAAGGGTGGACCGTGTGGATGTGTGAATAATATTAATCGTGTGTCTATGTGGTTTGGTTATTTGGAAGTCTTGCCTTGGTCAATTAAGGACCTCACCATGTGCGTCATTGAACTGAGCTTCTGACGACCACATGCATGCTTAAGACGGCCTAGCATAGTAAGATAAGGTATCTGAATTGCTTTGTTATGCTTAGTGTTAGCTACACTAAGTGTATCTTGTGGGTAAAGTGTACAAACCTCTGCAGAGTGTAACTTAATCTATTCGAATAGCCGTCATGATCATGGACAAAGTGCTTCGGGATTTCACACTCGGGGTAGATGTTTTCATAAAGCGTGTGGGAAGGGAGCTATGTGATTAAATCATCTAGCTATGTGAATAAACCGTCAGTGTGTGTCTTCGTGAAATAACTTGTTAAGATTATTATTGTCTATTGGTTTTACTGCTTTCAATCTATTAAATTGTATTAAATTGCAAAGGTTGCATTTATGCAAAAGAGCCACAAAATACCTTCCCTTGTAAAAAGCCGCATATATACATTTTGCATCTATGTGGTGTGGCTTATGAGTACGGTGTGTACTCACGCTTGTTTTGACGAATCAAGCGGAGGAGGAGTCTTCACCAAAGATTCGAGGACGAGTACATCGAAGGTGCTTAATCGTGAGGTCTTGATCGATCGGTTGCTCGTGGTGAATCGATGGGGTGCCACTACCTTTTAGTTTCATTGTCGTTTATTTTCTCTCGTTAGCCTGCGTGGCTCAAGAATTGTAACTCGACCTTAAGGTCAAAACCCTTATTTATTAATCAAAGTTATTCGCTTATGTTACTATTCGCTTGTATGGATCGATTTCCATCTTTGTTAACACTGTGCACTAGCGTGATCTGAGGCTAGTGCATTAAACCTGAGGGTCTGAACTGTAATTTTGGGTCCCGACACACCCGCAAGACATGCGCCGCCTTGAAGGCATCGGCCGTCGGCTAGGCTACTGTAGCACCGCCACCGCCCGCAGATGTCGGCTTCCCGAGCTCCACGCCCGCGGCCGCCAAAGTCGACCCACCGCCTCCGGTTCCCACGCCCACCGGACCCGCCGCCACCAAGTCGCCGCCACGCCGAAGCCGGCCATCATGAGCCCATCGCCGCCTCATGACGGCTCCAGTCTTGAGCGGCGCTTCGCCTCCACACAGCTCCCGCCGGCTTGCCGCAAGCGCCGCCTCCTCCGGCCGCCTCGCCGCCGCTTGGTGCGACCGCCTCCGCCTCGGCACGACCGAGCACCGCCTCCGGCCAGGCCGCCATCACCGCCATCGAAGCGCCAAGGTGGCGGGGAACCTAATCCTCCAATTGTCGCGTTCTGACAGGACAAGCGGGCGATTAAACAGCGGGCGGAGAAAAAAACACGAAAAAAAAAATCAGAAAATCTCGTGTTTTGCAAAAAAAGCCCCTTGGAATTCTTCAAATTACTAGTTTTTTCGGGAAAAATGATATTGTGCAGAAAACCCTTCGACAATTCCGAAAATTACGTGAAAAGTTTCTCAGAGCTGAAATTTTCGTGTTTTGGCCCCTAAAAATTGCAGAATTTGCCGAAAATTCATACTCCAGTAGAAAAGGGCCTCGGGAATTCAAATCTTGAATCGGTTTTTGCATTTGAAGCATGTTTCACTTTGTTATTATTTCTTTGCAATTTATGTACTGTATTGACTGTTTTTGATTATTTGTGATTATTTATATTGCTTTTAATCACTGAAAATAGCAGTAAATCATGAAAATACATGGAAAAATACGAGATCTCGAACTGAGAGTTCGAAGAGCATTATGAGAATTTTGTAACTATTTTATGTAAATTATCAGTAGTAACTCTCTGAACTTTTTGCATGAATATGAAAAATGACTGGCATCACGAACCAGAAGTTCGAAAGAGTTGGCCCAGCATGGTCAGAATTTGTACAGTTTTCAACTCTGTGATAAGGTAATCACGGATGAGAAGAAGATTGACAAGACCCTCTCTACCTTCACCCGAATGCGGTGCAATCCGCACGCAATTATTATCAAAATGACTACAAGGAGTATGCCGCAGTGATTGACATCAAGAAAATTACAAAGCACAAGATGATGTTCTAAGGAAGAATTACAACTCACAGCCACCTAGTATCAATGTTGGTCATGAAGCCAATACTAGTAGCTACAAGGCAATGAAGCCTCTCACGAAGGAGGGGCAAGAAGGGTAAGGTCTTGAGTCGCACGTAATTGGTGTTTTACAGTCTAAAAAAAGGGGCAAAGGATAGCATGAGGCACACCTCACCATTGCAGACACGGAAGATCCACACCCATTAGTATCACTTATGGATATGGACAGCCACTAGCAGCCCCCATCATCCCTCCTTTGGACATAGTAGCGGCCACAGCCGTAGTTGCCCAAGAGGAGAAGATCGCCATGTAGTAGATTGAGGCAGAAGTTTCTGAATACTTCACTGATTCGATCTAGTGCACGCATTGCACCCAGATCCTTTTATAGTCACTTGCAGTTTGTGATTATGAAGGAACTTTAAATAATTGTTGCAAACTGTAGAAGAGCAAAGCATTAAAATCTTATGATGAGTCCTGCAAGACTTATATTCCCGTATCTATGATAGCAAGTTATGTTCTGATATCCGAAGTATTTTATTTATGTGTTGTTTGATTTCTGCTACATATTAATAAAATACATTATATTAGAACGCATGTAGCGCTCTATGGAGGAAGTGTGCTTAGCAGGGAGTGGCACAATGAATACCAACTTGAGAGAGACAAAAAATTTTAGTCGATCAGTAAGAATGCTTGTAGCCTTGCGACAATCGCAGGCAGCGATACATGTATAATAGGCTCAGGAAGCGCCATAATTATACTCCCGACGGACACAACTTTGGTCATTAAAGAAGCCCTGTTGTGCCCATAATCGACTAGAACTCTCAAGGATATTCGCGCTAACGGTTTCCACGTAGAGACTGAAGAAGAGCATGTGAAGGAAATCAACCCCTTGATGAAAAATATCATAAAATGACGTGGCAAGCCACGGGAATCCATGCATACGACCTGCACACTAGTGATGCAAATAGAGAAGTCCATAAAATATTAGCGAATCAACTGACTAACCACTTTAGTGATTTGAAAAGCGTGACTAAGTTGCATCTGCCTACACGGAATGTACCGGAGAGGGTTGAAATACCAAAAAAAAATTAAAGGTATCCCTAATCCTGTTCAGATGCCTCAGAGTAAAACGACGAGAACTCTGACCCTTTGAATCCAAAGTAACCGGGGACGTCTGGGGAAAAAGGATAAGAAGAACTTGACACAGTCGATCACTGAAGTTCCCCATAACCAGGATAGGAGCCAGTTGAGACCTGGCACAAGTATAGAACCTTTAGTAAAAGGAATAGTAGATTTGAATATTCCCACAGAGGGAGACATCAACATGGATGTGTGCACACACATCGGAGCTGAAAAACTAAAGGGACTTGCCCCCGCAATTGAAAGCAGTGGTGAGCAAATAGAAACATTAGAAGTATCGCCTCATGAAGAAATAGTTATGAATTATGTGACCATGGGAGAATATATTAATAGAACAACAACCAAGGTCGATATTTATTTTGCAAAAAAATTGCCACAATCCTCGATCTTGATCGAATGCCTGCATCGCTCGCTGAATGTAAGAAAAGGTCAGAATGGGAAGATTGGAAAAGGCAATAGAAGCAGAATAATTATCTCAGAATAAAAGAGAAAAATTTGGACCTGTAAGCTGCACGCCTCCCCATGTGTACCCCCGTAGGGCACAAGTGAGTATTTGTTCGAAAGATAAACGAAAACAATGAAGTTGCAAGACATAAAGCAAGGCTCATTGCACAAGGTTTCACTCAACGATCAGGAGTCGATTACGAATAAACTTATTTTTCGGCCATAGGCGGAACTACATTTAGATATTTAATCTCAATGACAGTAAACTTGGATTTAGAAATAAAATTGATGGATGTGGTAACTGCATGCCTTTATGAGAACTTGGCTTTAGACATTTTATATGAAGGTACCTAAAGGTATCACTGTCCAAAACCAAGAGAGAGCAAATATAAATTTGTACAATGTACAATTCAGAAAGTCACTGTATGGACTAAAACAATTAGACAGAATGTGATATAATCACTTGAACGACTTTCTCTACAAGAAATGGTACACGAACAATGGGGAATGTCCTATATTTTATACGGCGATCCCATGATGGATATTTTATAATCTCAGCATATGTAGATGATCTGAATATCATCGGGACCCTGGAAGATATTAAGAAAGGAAGCTCTTACATGGAGTCGGAGTTCGAAATGAAAGACTTGGGTAAAACCAAATATTATCTAGGCTTGCAGCTTGAGCATACCCCTGGAGGGATTTTAGTAAATTAGTCAACATACACTTAGAAAGTGTTAGAACGATTCGACTTTAAAAAGGCGTATCATTCGAAAGTGCCGATGGTCGGCAGACCTTGCAGTAAGATAAGAACCCGTACAAACCTAAAGAAGAGGGGCGGAGTTATGGGACTGGAATTCCCGTACTTGAGTGCAATAGGAGCATTCATGTATTTAGCAAACTGTGCTAGACTAGATATTGCATTTGTCGTGAACGTAGTAGCAAGGTATAGTGCAGAACCTACCAAAAGACATTGACAGGGAATAAAGAAAATCTTCCGATACCTCCAAGGAAGTAAAGATCTTGATTTGTTCTACGGAAAGAACCAAGTCCTAACTATGACTGTCTATGCAGATGCTGGGTACCTATCAGATCCGCATACAGCTAAGTCATAAACAGGCTATGTGGTGGAACTACAATTTCATAGAGATCATCTAAGCAAAGTCTTGTATCTACTTCGATGAACCACTCGAGAATCATAGCACTGTATGAGGCCTCACGGGAATGCTCTTAGCTTCAGCGGGGGATTCACCACATGCAGCAGTCATGTGGACTGAATACCGCGCAAACCCCCACTATTATCTATGAAGATAATACAACTTATGTTGCACAGGTGCGGATGTGTTATGTGAATAGTACTCTTACTAAGTTCTTCTATACTCATGAATTGCAAAAGATGGACGAAATTAAAGTACTGCACACTAAGTCATGTGAAAATCTTGCAGATTTATTCACTAAGTCACATCCAGCGTCTAGATTTGAAAGATGCATACATGGAATTGGAATGATGAGACTTAGAGAAGTGCAGAATTCAGGTGGAGAATCTTCATGAACTTTTTATCAAAGCTTGATCACGAAGATCGAATACCCAAAGAATAAAAATGAAATTTGGTGGATTGTACTATTTTTTCCTTGACGAGTTTTCCTGAAGTTTCTTGGTTAATTTTTTTAATAAGGCAATTCATGCAGCACAGCAGAACGTGTATTATGTACTCTTTCTACAAAGTTTTTCTCATTGGGTTTTTATGGAATTTTGATTAGACATGAACCTGACGGATGAGTGCCCAAGAGAGAATGTTAAGAAACTGAGCCTATTCCAGGAGTTCCGGTCGAAGGTGGGCTCCTCATCCATTCAGTAACCTAAATGAAGAAGGGGGTACATCAACTATTGTACGACAGTTTTCGGAAGAGTAATAAATAGAAGTCATAAGTCTTCTCGTATCTCTGTGTTCAATCTATTATTCTGTTCTTATTTTTTGAATCGTTTTTACGATTCTGAGTTTGTCTACGAGGTAATCGCTCGGACTGAAATCGCCAACGACGATTCCTCAACAGGTAAACTGGATGTTACCCGTTTCAGTCTGTTTTTTTTTTTTTGAAACCGTTATCCGTTTCAATCATAGTAGAACCTGCAGCAGTGTCTACGCCGTCGTTGGTCACACACTCACATTAATTTATGCACACAGTTCACCTGGTTCAAAGTTGGGCTTTTATTTGGCAGGCCCGGCTCAGCACCCGGAAACAAATCAAAATCGAGGTAAGTCCGGGAGGGTTAGTGAACTCCAAGCACCCGGAAACAAATCAAAATGTCGGGCTCTGCATTGGTATTGGGCTTAGTATCGGGGAAAAGCATCGAGCATGTGCAAAGTGCTCAAATGCCGTGCTCTGTGCAAAGGGCCCAGCTCAGTATGAATTATGACATCATGGTTGCGGCACAGACACAGAGCCCATCCATCCCAATACAAATCGATTCCTAAGTGAACCCAGAACAGACGTGAACCAAATGAAATTTGGTAAGGCGCATTTGCTACGGCAATTCGAATTTGAGAAAATCGTCGTAATATTTTAGTTTGACAAATTTTGGTTTTAAGCAAGTTTTGGGTACGCCAAATTCTGGCCTGTTGGTTAGGACTCCTGTCGGCGCTCTCGTACCAGGCTCTTCCATGTGTCTCCCGATCCTTCTGGACGCGACAGCACCCCCACGGCAGCATCTCGAACCTTCGCTTCCTCTCCCTTTATGCCCTCCCCTCCCCCCTACTCCTCACTGGAGCAGAACCGCAAACCAAGCGAAGAGAGCTCGCTGTCACAGTTGAGAAGCACGCACTACGAGGAAGGTAGCCATGACGGAGCTGTTCGACACGGCCGTGACCAGCCTCCTCCACCTGCCGGAGGTGCTCGACCGCCTCGCCGCCGCCGACGGAGACCGCCGCTCGGCCGGCGACCACGCCCACCACGCTGCGCACGGGCATGGTCATGCCCGAGCCCATGGCATCGGCATCGGCGGCGGCGCGCCGGTGGACATCGTGGAGACCCCCGGCGAGTACGCCTTCCTGCTCGACGTCCCCGGTCTCTCCAAGTCCGACATCCAGGTACACTGCCACTTCCCCATTTCTTCTACTTCACTCGATTCACGGAGGATGCATGTAGTGCAATCCTCTAACATTGGGTGTGTTCCTTCTTGGGTGAACAGGTGACTCTGGAGGACGACCGGGTGATTGTGATGAAGAGCGCCGTTGGCGCCGGGAAGCGGAAGCGGGAGGAGGAGGAAGGCGACTGCAGGTACATCCGGCTCGAGCGTCGCGAGGTGCCGAGGTCGTTCGTCCGCAAGTTCCGCCTGCCGGAGGACGCCGACATGGGCGGCATCGCCGCGCGCTGCGAGAACGGCGTGCTCACGGTCACTGTCAAGAAGCGGCCGCCGCCGGAGAAGAAGACCAAGTCTGTCCAGGTCACAATTGGTTGAGCCTTGAGCAATTAGGTGCTAGTGAGTAATCAGTACTGGCAATGTAGTAGCTGTAGACATGGGGAGTAGCTGATCGAGTGGATGGTCGTGATGGGAGTTTGGAGGTTGCATTCTCTGCTTATCTCTGCAGTATCAGTTGTCGTTTGTCGTCCTTTGCAAATGTTGCTGTGCAACGGAGCTATGGAGGTACGAATTACTATCTTGTTTAGCTTGTGAAAGTAGAGCAGATGTCCGACACCTTTTCGTCTCGCCCGTAAGAATATGTTCCGAATTGATACTTACACGTAGGGCAACAGATCCTGTGTATATATCTCATTTGGTGGACATATGTATGTAGATCGTCTAGCCACCTCTCACCTCCCACTTGTGGCTTCTTTGCTTTCTTCGTTCGTCTCCTGCACCAGCCCGAGCTACTCCCTTCGCTCCCCATCCCCCGCACGAGCTAGCTCCCCTTCACTCCCCCATTCCCCTGCATCGCCCGCTTGCGCCGAGCCGAAGCTGCGCTGGCCCCTGCGCCACGGTGAGGGCACAGGGCACGGTGAGTCCCCCCTGTGCCGCCGCTAACAGTGCGCATGCATGAAGGCACTACTGGCATATACAATTCTGGTCATTTACAGACGACCATTAACAGCAAAATGCCCATTTTGGCTTCAAAATTGTATTTATGGCAACTCTCCCATTCCTGTAGTTTTACCTACTTTATCTGGCAACTCTCCCATTCTTGTATGCCTCGTTTTGGCTTCAAGACTTCTGAGACTCTTCCCATACCACAGCTCGCGCTTCAAAGTCCTCTTTCTTGGCTCCATCTTCATCTTCATCAGGGTTAGGGCTCTTGTCGGGCGAAGCCTGAACAAAATCCTCCTTGGGGGCCTCGCCGCCGATGCAGGGCGTAGGCTCGGCTCAGCTTCAACGGTGGGGGGGCACAGCACAGAGGAACCCTAGCTCGTCCCCTCCTGATCATCGCAGGCGGGAGCGTAGGGTGCGGCGCGGCACTAGGGAGAGGCGGCGGCACGACAGGGGGGCGCTCAATGCAGGGGCGGTAGCGCAAGGACTCAGGTGGGTGGGCGGTGCAGGAGGGCTGTGCAGGGGTCGGCACAGCTTCGGCTCGGCGCAGGCAAGAAGTGCAGGGGAATGGGGGGAGCGAAGAGAGCAAGCTCGTGCGGGGGAAATGGGGGGAGCGAAGGGAGCAGATCGGGTTGGTGCGGGGCGACTGAAGAAGGCAAAGAAAGCAGGGGGGAAGGGGGTATTCTCGCAAAGAAGCCACAAGTGGGAGGTGGCTCAGCCATGGATTTCGAAAGGAAGGGCTAAGATGTTCTATGTGCCCATGTCCACGAAATGGGTCATGTGTGCACATGATATATTGGCTACATGTAGATGATCTTTTAATGCTCGCCGAATCAGTTTCTGGTACGGAAGATGTGTGCTCCATTTTGTTCAGGCTTAAGTGGGTGGTATATCCATCCCCGTCCCCATCAAAGCTACTACTATTGTTAGAATTCTAAAACATGCATGATTTAGTCTCATATTGCCTAGTTAAATGGTGGGAGTGTAATTTATAAGATGTAGTTTTTGTCACCTCTTGATACATATGGCACATGGCGTGGGAGGGACATGAGGACTATAGCTAAAGTTATACATATGCATGTACGCGCGCACATATATTTGTGTGCCAATCTCGTGATTTGCGACATGTGATCGTGAACGTGTTGTGAATCTAGTTCACCTTTCTTTTGCTAACTATGAATTTATATCTGGTCGATTTTTGTGGTCGAAACACTGTAGTCGAAACAGGTCGAAGTCATAGACCAGTGTGGTCGTAACACAGTGATCGAAACAATATGGTTGAAGCACTAGACCAGTGTGGTCGTAACACAGTGGTCGAAATAATGTGATCGAAACTATAGACCAGTGTGATCGAAATAAAGTAGTCGAAACACAATGATCGAATCCATAGACCAGTAGTCGAAGCTGTAGACCAGTGTGTGATTAGGATCTAATAAATACTGTTTAATTACTATTAATTGGTTTGAATTAACAGTTACTAGTGGTTTAATACGTGCTTTACTATGCAGTTATTAGAGAATAATTATCTCGACCTTTAAAAGATCTGGAGACATCCAGACCTAAAACGTATTGATTCACTTACATTCTCTCCAACTTCCTCTTTGTTCTGTTGTGTTGAAGGGTTGTGTTGTTCCAACTAAACCGTCCCTTCTTCTCGGCGTGCACCAGAAAAGAGGATGAGCGGCTGTCTCTAAATTCTCCTACATAGGGTGGCAATAAGGTTTTTGAACAGCGCATCTGCGTGATCGCTCGTTGCGTTGCATCTTCTACATTCTGCACTACTTCGACCACTGTTTCAAGTCTATGTTGTTTCCTGTTCTTCGTAAAGTCCAATTGCAAATTGGTTGTACGACCACATTATTATGCTGTAATTATATTACTGTGTATATTTAGAAATACAATAAGTTGTCTGTTGTTAATTTTATGTGATCTTTACCTCATAATAAAAATATGTAATTAAACTGTTGTCAAAATTCCCAACAACTACTGCTGCTTCTCACTGAATCCAAGAATTGCCCAAAACTCCAGATTGGTCTGTTCGATTGAATCCGAAAGACCTTAAATTCTTCGGTCTCGGGCGCGTGTACCACGCGGCCACTATACAGTATCCAGCCGCAAGCGCCGTTGCGCGGGGCGGCATGACCAGCTCGGCGGCCGCCCGCGGCCATGCGGAGTTGTTTCCTCGCCCTCTGAACCTACCTCTTCCAGTCCCCTGCATCGCTAGTAGTCCGCGAAGTGCTCAAGGCAGCCTTCCTCCGTCGCCAGCGAACCGCTGTTCGCCGCGCCCACGGCGACGGCGCCGGGTCGGTCTCATCCGTACATGGTTCGCGGATGTGAATGATAATACGGTTTAAAGAGAGGGCTCTGATGAAATAATCTTTATGCAGATTAATCACGGGTCAATCACAGCCGCAGAAGGTTTATCCTACGGACATAGAGGACTCGCACGGGCACACCACGATCGCGATTGTCATTCGCGATCCAAATGGATGAGTTCAAACAGTATTTATACATAATGGGAGGGCTCTTATGCAAAGGTCCCCCATGGGTATCAGCTCAATTCGCCTTTGGCTGTGTGATTTTCAATCCAACGGTTCGCGTCGCGGGTACCCGGGCAGAAGCGACTGCAAAAGGTATTATTATACTCTAATTGGAGGGCTTTTCCAAAAAGTTCCCACAACGAGTTCTTCTGTCCTCAATCTGCGCCGTGAGATTTCGATCCAACGGTAAAAAGTGGGTTGTCTTTGGTGTCAGGTCGTTCGATGGTTAGAGAAGGCAATGGCGAACTGAAGATAAGGCAATGGCAGCGGAGATGATGATGAAGGTGGAGGCAGTGGCGACAGCATACCGTTAGGATTGCCGTGCACCCGTTTGACTTAAGCGATGGATTGGGGTGGCAAATGAAAAGCGAGAACTCTGGCTTTCAGTTATCTGACATTATTGCTTGTGAACACGCATGGACTTTGCTGAAGAAGAAGCTGCTACTGCTTATCTGTATGTTTTGTCTCTAGCAGAATTCAGACAAGAAACGTCCCTGAAATATACAAAACAGATGCTCGCCGATACGAGCCACATAGCCTTTTACAAGGACTTGTTTGGATGGGAAAAAAAATCCCAGCCTATCCTCGTGGAAGAGCTAAAATTTTGAATTAAACTCTTTGCTCATCCACATCCACAGAGATAGATCGGAGATTTTGGTTCACCCAAACAAAATCTAAAAAATAGCTCTCACTGTGTTCTTTAAAAAGAAAAGCGCATTAGTGCAGCCAGAAGGTGCCAACCACTCCTCGATCGGGCGGGCCAGAAGTGAACAAACGACCATCGATGACTTGTAAATTGCTTGAGATTTGAGAATTTATTTGATGACGGCATGACCTGTCAACTGTTGTTGTTGCAGAAGAAGCCTCTGATCGTGCAGAATGTATGCTTCGTTTTTTCCGAGACTTCGGTAGTAGTTTACACGGACAAGATGCCGCCGCTACTCCTATCTGAATATAATTTCCGCCCTAGTTAGGGTTAGGGTTCGGAGAGAGAGAGAGACTAGATTCTAGAGAGGAAATTTATGTGTGTGCTCTTGGATTGAGCTCTTGTCCTCCTTGAGGGAGTGGCTTTATAAGCAACATCTTGAATAAATCAATGGATGTTGTTCAAAGATGAGGTCTCATATGTTTTCCTCTCTCTTTTGATGTCTTTGGTGCTTCCTTGATCCGGTTGTTTTTTATTGATCTCTTGACCTCTTTTACATTGCTATGATGTGTGAGAATACTCCTAGGATCATCTAAACCATCAATCCCACACGAGCAAGATTTGGATCAAGTTTTTTATTTTGTTAGGTTTTGGACACTCCTTTGGTAAATCATAAAAGATCAAATCTTTGACGTGGATCTGGACGATCGTCGCTAGGAATAGGTTCCAGATATCCTTAGGGAGGTGTGTTCCAAATTTGGTCAAGTTTCCTCGGTTGAATAAAAAGTTGGACCAATTTTTATTTTAGTTTCTTGTGATATGCAGTGGCTCTGGACTAAATCGGTCCGACCTATTTCACAACGGCAGTCAGACCGCCGACTATTCAGACCGCCAATTGGTCGTCGGTCAGACCGCCAGCTGTTCAGACCGCCAATTGGCCGTCGGTCAGACCGGTCCAGTGAGATCAAATCTTCATTTTTGAATCTTGTGTTTAAGGGGGTAATCGGATTCAGCATAAAGATTCCTCTGTGTATTTACTGATCTTCTTAGCTTTCATAGCTATTGAAGAAAAGTGCGTGTTGAATTTGATTAAAATCAGAAATTAAGAAAGCGTCTATTCACCCCCCTCTAGTCGCCTTTCTACTCCTACACAAAGTCTAAAAAATAGCTCTCACTGTGTTCTTTAAAAAAAAACTGCATTAGTGCAGTCAGAAGGTGCCAACCACTCCTCGATCGGGCGGGCCAGAAGTGAACAAACGACCATGACTTGTAAATTGCTTGAGATTTGACACTTTATTTTATGACGGCATGACCTGTCAACTGTTGTTGTTGCAGAAGAAGCCTATGATCGTGCAGAATGCATGCTTCGTTTTTTCCCGAGACTTCGATAGTAGTTTACACGAACAAGACGCCGCCGCTACTCCTAGCCGAATATAATTTCTGCCCCGTCGCTACTCCTATCTACGCCAGCCAACTTTCCAGTTCTCCTGCTGGCCAAAATCGCATGAAAACTCGGAAAGAACTTGATTGGTACGTGTACGTGGAACACTGCTGCTTGCAGAATACATGTAGATTTGCCTCACCCTGTTTTCACGCCGTGCATTTGTACTTATTTTCTTCCACTAGTATCAGTAGAAGAGAACACGGAGTGTAGATTTGCCTCGTCGCCGGCGACGAGCGGAGCCCATGATGACTATCCATCTGCACACGCCCTGCGTCGCCGCAGGTTTGGCGCGTTTTCCTATAAAACGTGACAGACTCACAGCCACACTATCGCTGATATGTGATACGTGAACGGTGACACGAAACAAGTGTATTATGATCTGTGGGGAATCATCCTTAAAAAAACAAACGCACTCCTATATCTCATGCTCATCATGCATGCCTGATACAGTAGTACATCACAGCAGACTTTCATTTAGTAGACGCAGTACATCTCTGCCATATATATTGCAACATGCAGCTACTGTGACTAGATAGGCACCGCAATTAGATACTGAGAATTAAGGAACACATGATCAACACGTGTGATCGCCTAGCCTACCAGCTAGCGAGTCATCGCCAGGTGACGGCGATGGGGCTCGTCACCCTGTGCTGGCCGTCGCTCCACAAGATCGACCCGTACGTGTACTCGAAGTTACCGGCAGGCGCCGACGAGAAGGTGACCGTGTACTCCAGAGTTCGGTGCTGCGCGTTGAACTCTAGCCTCCCTGGCGCCACCGTGAGATTCGCTACCGTGAGGAGGTCGGCTTCGCTACCGACGTAGTCATCTTTACCTGAAATGATGGCACCAACGCCACCAGCTTGTTTGACAGCAGCTTCTTTCACTGCGCTTGAGAAGTTTCCGTTATCGCACAAGACAATCTTGCCAGCAACTCTCTTGGCATCAAGTGTCCCAAACTCACACAATGCAGAGCCGACATCACCACCATAGACTAGTGGTTTCATTATACCGGCTGAGTTTTGGCCGGAATAAAGTGAGGTGCCAACAAAGGTTTTGCCATTGCCGAGAACAACGTGTGCTGGGAATCGACGGTTTATGGTTGATGCGCCTACCGTCAGCACCCATGGCGCGAGGTTACTGGCAGTGTATAAACTAGGACCATCGTTCCCAGCGGCCGCAGAGACAACTATGCCATTGCGGATTGCATTATACGCACCAATGGATACCGGTTCATCGTAAAGGTTTTGACTGGGCACACCGAGAGAAAGGGAGATGACGTCAACTTTGTCGGCAATCGCTTCGTCAATCCCCGCAAGGATGTCGGTGCCGAAACATTCTTTCCAACACACCTTGTAGGCGGCAATGTGCGCACGCAGGGCCATGCCCTTGGCAGTGCCATTGGCCAAACCAAAGAGGCTCGCGTCTGGGGCCGCAGAGCCGGCGGCGGTGGAGGCGGTGTGCGTGCCATGGCCGTCAGTGTCGAGTGGCGACTTAGACTCCTTTGTCTCATCAATCGGACGGCCCATCGAAGCCTCGTACCCTGCGTAGAAAAACTTCGCACCGACGAGCTTGTTGTTGCAATAGGCAGTGGCATTAAACGCGGGAGTCGAGACACAGCGTCCGCGGAAGGTGCGTGGCGGCGGAGGCAATGATGGGTCTGCAGCGAAGGACGCGCGGTCCTTTGGGAAAATGCCAGTGTCCATGACTGCGATAACCGCCCCCGTGCCGCCGTTTGACTCCGGTATGAGCCCAGAAGATGGCGAGAGGTGGAGGAACGAGTCAGATAGAGTGGTGTGCAACACAGAGTGCTTGTCGCGGACGACGGCGAGGACGGAAGGCTGGGACTCCAGGTGCGCGGCCTGGCGCGCCGTCAGGCTCGCCGCGAAGCCCGTCATGGCGTGAGAGTAGGAGTAGAGGAGGCTAGGGGCTGGCTGGCTGATGTGTGCAGGGAGGAGTTCACCAAGGAAGGAGGTGTATGCGCGTGTCAGGTGAGCCGCATGGGGCGAGCCGCGAGGTGCGTGGGTGTGTGCGACGTGCACGATATAGCTGGATACATCATCTTGTTCGAGTTCTACGGACGTGGCCACCATGCCGGCGAGTATAAAGCACAAGAAGAGTACAGATGGTCTGCCCATGACACGCTTGGAGTTCTAGACAGATTGTGCAAGATGGTTAATTTGGGTGTGTGCGTGTGTTGAGTGGGTGACGAAGCCAGTAGGGAGACTTGGGGTGCCGGCCGTAATATATACTCGAAGCAAAGCAACGTACTATTCTAGTAATTAATTAGAAAGACTACATGAAGACTGACCACTTTAGCTGACGGACGTCGCCCGATTTCCCAAGGCAATATGATGTAGTATGCAGTTTTAATTTGCCCTTTTGATTCCCTATCTACTTGCCTTGCCACCATGATCTTTCTTTTTAAAAATAATAATCGATGCAACAATAACATATATATATATATATATATATATATATATATATATATATATATATAGACACACACACACGCTAAGTATATTTAGAACTACAAACAATAGTATGGTCGTTAATTAACTTAGCTATATCAAAAGATATCACCGTGACTTACAGAGAATTGCTCCGGCGAAGGTCGCAGTAGAGTCTTATGCGAAGAAGACGACGTGAAGCGGATGATAGAGAAGGAGGAAGACGTGAGCAGTCGCGCGAACGCCTCCTAAAAATTTGATTCGCCCCAACCTGTGCATGATTATGAGGAACGCCAGCTTCGAAGACACTGCTCTCCACACGTCGGTGCACGCCGAAGAAGGGATAGAGAAGCCGAGGTTGCGCAACACAGAGGAACAAAGCAATAGAACGTTATCGATTATGTCTCTGTTCTGTTTCTGAGAGGTTTCTCTCTATTTTTTTATTCTGAGAGGAGAGGTCTCTTCTTCGTATAGAATCAGCCACAAGAAATAAATTAAAGCAATAAATCTATATTAAATGCAATTAAAGCGCGCCATAAAAGCCTCATTAAAACAATGTATTTAGTTTTCAGTTTCTAATTTGTATGCGTGGTTTTGAGGTGCAAAAGGAAGCTACAGCCATAGCCAACCAAACACGAAATCGCTAGACCATTCACGCGCACGTCACGCTCGTGTTCTCCTTTTACTTGATTCAACTAGGTAAGACTAACTCCACCTTATATATTAGTCTCCTCTCCTCTAGACTAGCAATATGATACTAAACTTTTTTACCTTTCATCATACATGAATGGGTATTTGGAATTTCCAATTATTTAATTAGAATATTGAATTGCCCAAACCCAAAAACTCTAGCTTTTCGTGCGCAAGTTCCGTCGCTAGAGGACGCTGACAAGGGCCACATCACCGCGCGCTGCGAGAACGGTGTGCGCGGTCATCGTCAAGAAGCCACCACCGTCAGAAACGAAGACAATATCCGTCCAGGCCACCATCGCTTGAGCCTTGAGCCACTATGCTACGGAGCATGGATCAAAATCTCGTTCGGCGGTTCCGTGCCACCAAAAAAATCGGATGAAATTCGTTTGAATTTGTTTAAAACCAGTTTTGAATTTGCTAAACACTAAAACGCTTTTTCGTTCTTCGACCAACCGGTCAACCGTTCTGTAGGATTTTGATCCATGCTACGGAGTAATCAGTAGTAGCAATGTAGCGGTAGAAATGGGGAGCGAGCTGATCGAGTGGATGGTTGTGATGGGAGTGGAAGGTTGCATGCTCTGCTAGTCTCTAAAGTTGTCCTTGTGAATTTTTTTTGTATGATTTAATCTATTTGTGCGAGGTTTCAGGGTCTCCAAGGACTTCACATCGCCAAGCCGTCAAGCGCATTTTCAAGTACCTTCACTCCACCCTCCAGTATGGCATTTGGTATTCCTGCTCTTCTTCCTTGTCCATTCGGGGGTTTTCTGATTCTGATTTTGCGGACTGTCGGCTAGATAGGAAGAGTACAAGCACTTGTCACTTCTTAGGCACTTCTCTTGTCTCTTGGTCTTCTAGGAAGCAGTCCTTTGTTGCACAATCCACTACATAAGCTGAGTATGTAGCTGCTACTAATTGTTGTAGTTAGATTTTGTGGATGGTGTCTACTCTTAAGGACTATGTGTTATCTTTTGCTAGTGTTTCTCTTCTCTGTGATAACACTTCTGCCATTAATATTGCAAAAAACCCTGTGCAACATTCTAGGACCAAACACATAAACATTCGCTATCACTTCCTTATAGACCATGTTGAGAAGGGTGATATTGTGCTATAATTTGTGGAGTCTGATGCTCAATTAGCTGACATCTTTACCAAGCCTTTAGACCCAACTAAGTTTGCCATCTTGAGGAGTGAGTTAGGGGTAATTTATCCCTATGGGTTGGTTTGAGGGGGAGTTGGTTCTTTTCTGAGCTTATCTTGTTCATCTGATCTTTTCTCTCTTTTTTCATGAACTTGTTGATCTTTTTAATCTTTTAAGTTTTTTGTGCATTTCATTGTATCATATTGCATTCATATGAAAATCATAAAAAGATGCATTTCATTGTATCATATTGCATTCATAAGCTTTACTACTTTTCTTTTAAACTGAGGAAGCTTTGCTTATTACCCTATTGAGGTTTAGTATTTCAATTCTTGCTCAATACAATGTCTAGTTCTTTGACTTGCTAGAATTATCATGCTTTCACATATGTTGCTAAGTCTTTGCTAAATGAGCTAGAACCTTAAGACAATTTGAACTAAATATTACAATTTGTGGATCTTTTAGCTAGTTGCAAAATTAGTGATTCTCTTGTGACATCGGCCCTGTCAGAATTGCTTTGTTAGCTCTTGAATCTATGATTGAACATTTCTTGAGCTTCTTGTTCTTTTGTGAATCTAAAAAGCTCTTGTGCAAATTGAAGATCAAATTTCGAGTTTCTCATGTGATTAAATTGTGCCAAACTACTCTCATGAGACTACTTGTCAACTTGAACTTGCAGATAGTTTGATGATCTAGACGTTCTCATAGGGACTGCTTGTCAAAATTGACATGAACATCAAGATTTGTCGCCTTGGTTGAAGCTTAGGAATAGTTTATGGATGGCTCATAGTTCAGGATCTTCTTCACTAAGATAGGCCGTTAATTGTCTTGATTGAAGTTTAGGAAGAGTTTGTGGATGGCTCCTAGTCCAGGATCTTCTTCACTAAGATAGACCTTTAATCAACATCAATATTCATTGCAAATGAAAACTCTTGTAAAAAAATAAGTGTCTCTCGGATGGTCGTTGTTAGATTCTCGATCTCACAATGACATTCTGACATGGTCATTATCACTTTAGGATCTCTGTTGATGAACTTATTATTTTTAAAGTTTTGCTTAAATTGTTACAATTCATCGCTTTTACTTGAGCCTTCTAACTTAGCTTTGATATGTATTTCTTAACATGATCTTGCTAGCACCATCAGACTTGATATGTATTGAGTAATAGTATAAATGATATCTTGTTCTTTTGGGTAATCTCCAATGCTTCTTGTACTAAAATTTGAAAATTACAAAAAATGAAGCCACTCTATTGCATTTCATACATGCTCCTTCTTATACTTCTTCCTCTTTTCTGCATTTATTATCTCTAGATGAGAGGAAGACATGATTCTTTGATGATTCCATTGTAAAGGGGAGAAGATATAGCAAAAATGTTAAAATGAGGAGCTATTTGAAAAAATAGGAGAAAATGAAATTTTCTGAAAAAATGATGATCATAGTGAGGGGGAGTATGTATTTTGTATTCTTGTCATCTTATTGCCATTTCTGAATTTGAATTGCAATTCTTGGAACCTCACAATGATCAAATGTCAATTTGAACAATTATTCTTTCATATGGACCTTAAATGAGATTTTTTACTCTTCTTTGGAAATTGAAACTTTCTCGCTTTCTTTTGCCTTATCTCGCTTGCCTATACTAATCTGAAGCCAACATAGTCATTTCTATTGCTTTCTCTTGCTTTTGGACCAAGTTGTGCATTTACGCGAAAACGTAAGTACTTTTACTTTTCAAACATTAAACTTACATTTTTGAGAAATTGCTAATGTGTTCATCAAGAGGAGATTGTGGATATCATGATGATATGCTCATAATATTAGGATGACGTTATAATTGGCAATGGCGTTGAAGGTTTGTCGAATCAAGCGTTTTTTGTAAAGTTATTGTGCTGTCAGGTTACTAGTGGTCAGACCGCCCGAGGTAGCAGTGTCTGACCGGCCAGTGTGGCGGTCTGATCGACCACCTCTGGCGGTCAGACCGACCAGGCCTTGGACTTAGAAGCTGGCGGTCAGACCGGCCATGAGAGGCGGTCTGATTGACGATTATAAAAGTTGAATTTTGGAGCTAGACCAAAAATAGAGGGTGTAGGCAAGAGAGAAAATTCTCCTACACTTGGTCTCATAATTTTTAGAGATTCCAGTCAAAAGACATATTAATTTGAAATTTCCAGAGTGGTTTCGGATTTCCAGGGTGAAAATTTAGCTAAGTCTCTTGCTAGGCGGTCTGACCGACCAGAGGGTGGTAAGACCGGTCCTTGAGTGGTGGTGTTACCGGTTTTTACTTGTTCATCGTTATTTTGGCGGCGATGTTTGTTGATTAAGTCAAGTTCATGAGTTTCAATGCATATGTATTGCATGATGCATGTGTTTGACTAACGTGGGTCAAGTTGCGAAGATCTTATTCCCAGAATCGATTTCTTGGTCTATTGTTGTGCAGGTGGCTTGGAGGTCAACGGCGAGGATGATCAGGACTAAGTTTGGAGAGCTGAGGTTCAGAACGATCGAGGATGTCGGATGAAGTTGATGGTTTCAAGCATGGTGCAAAATGGACAAGGATGACTGAACGGGAAGTTCGGTGTGACGGGTTGCATCAGGCGGCGCAGGGGTCGGTGCAAGTGCCATGGTGGTTTCGGTGGGAGCCGGGTGGAGAGACTTGCCAACATGAAGAGAGTCGTTGATCAACCTACACGTGGCGAAGCATGAGATTGCTTCATGAAGATTGGACTCGGTCTTTGGAGAAGGATCGGTAAGGGGTATTTTGGTAATTTCAACGAGATACTACCTTGATTGCTTTTGGCTAAACCGTGGTGCAAGGCGGCGCAAGGAGAAGTGATTTAGGTCAAGAGAAGATGAAGACAATGCTTTGAAATACGTGCGTGAGTGAACTCGTTTGTGTGTGGGCTTAACGGGTGTCCATTAGGGAATACCTTCTAGAAGCTAACCTCCACTATAAATAGGGAAGGGTGTTGGTTGCTCCTCTCTTAACTCTGTTGTTTTCATTGTTGAAACCCTAGTTTTGGTGCTTATAGAGAATAAGGGAGAGGTTAGGTTTCTAGAGATTGGATTGATTGCATGCTTAAGTGTTGAGTATTTGTCCTCCATGATGGAGTGGCTGTAAACCAATATCTATCTCGAATCAATCTAAACAAGATTCCTCAAAGATGAGTCTCTTTATGTTCTTGCTCTCTATTTTTGTGATTTTGTGACTCTCTTTGATCCACGTCTTTTCTTTTGGTTTCGTGCGGATCTTACTTGCTGTGACATGTGGGAACTCATCTAGGATTATCTTGATCATCTATAACCCATGAGCAAGTTTTTGGATCATGTTTCGGTTTTATCTCGGTTTTGGATCAACCTTCACTCAAACGAAAAAGGTCGGAACTTTGACAAAGATCTTCGCGATCTTTGATTGGAATAGGTTCCTGACATCCTAGAGAATGTGTGTTTCATGTTTCGTGAAGTTTGGAGTTGTGGATCGAAAGTTAGACCTATTTGTGATTTTGTTTTCGGACTGATTTTACTGTTCATCGTGCTGGAGGTCAGACCGCCCATGTTAAGAGGTCAGACCGCCCAACTCTTTGGGATTTATGTTTTTGATGATTTTGGTTGTTTTGGTCCGGGGTTTCGATTGGATTCAATACAAGTCTTCCGTTATGCTTGTACTTTGATCTTCATAGCTCTCATAGCTATTGGAGTGAAAAACGTGTTGAATCTGATTGAGGTGAAAAAGAGATCGTGCTCCTATTCAGCCCCCTCTAGTCTCCTTTTTGGTCCAACACGATCAATGTATGAATACAGGTAAAGTTTCAGTCTATGTTCTTGTGCTTCTGTTCTCCCTTGGAAACTAGTACAACAGAGTACACACCGTAGATTCTTGGCTCGCCGGTGTGCGTACCAAGCGGACACATTGGCGCTTCATCTCCAGGATGCGCCGAGGCTTTAGACAATACAATATCTATTAGAATATTACGCTCTTCAGTGATTACATAATTCTATAAATAAATTATGGCTACAAAATACTATTAAAACTAAACATATTCATGGGATGAACTGTGACGATAAGCAATATGAATAACAAAACGTATAGATGGACTATGACGATAAGTAATATCAACAACAGAACGTAAGTGCAGAGTACTAGATGTTTTCGATGCGAAGCGAAGAGTGTCGTAGAGATGAAAAAGAAGACGTCGATGTAGACGATGTAGGGAAGAAGTGTAGTCCTCCTTTCTCTTGCTTTACCAAAGTTAGACATGCAACCTTATAAGGTGGTATCTCTCCACCTTGACTAGCAATATGTGACTAAAATATCACACATATCACCATGCATGAATGGGCCTTTAGAATTTTAATAAGAATTATTGATTAATCAATAGGCCAAAACATAATTAAATCCAACAATATCCAGCCGCATTAGCCGTTGTGCGGCGCATGATCAGCTGCCTCGTCGCACACGCTGCCGGCCACCCACGGCCACCGGCTTTGTCTGCGCACCTCGTCTAGCACGTAGGCTGCCAGCGGCCACCGACCATGTGGCCTCGTTTCCTCGCGCTTCGAACTTACCTCTTTCGTTTGCCTGCATCGCTGGTCGGGTGCACACGGCAGCATGGCCTCCGCGACGGCAGCCTACTTCTTTGCCTAGCGAACTGCCGTGTTTGCCGCCGCGCGCACAAGGACCGGTGATGTGAATGATAATTTGCGGTGTGAAGCGAGGCTCTTATGAAAAAAAATCCTTTTGCAGCTTAACACGGGTCGATCTCAGTCGCACAAGGTGGGTCCAACGGTTACGGAGGACTCGCACCACGATTACCCTTCGCGATCCAAATGAAAGGGGTTCAAACGGTATTTTTACATAATACGAGATCACTTATGCAAATATCCCTCTTGGTTACCCACTTAATTCGACTTGGGTCGGATGCTTTTCGATCCAACGGTTCGCGATGTGTACACCCAGACAAAAGAGACTGCAAACGGTATTAAGCTCAACTTCGAGGGTTCTTCCACAAAGTTCCCACCATGACTTCGTCTGTCGTCAATCTGCGCCGCAGGATCTCGATCGAACAGTAACTTGCGGGTTGCCTCTGGTTGTTGAATGATTCTCCGACACCGTAGAGAATGCAATTCTCCTATTTTTTTTAGCGATGTTTTGACTTTTTATGATTTACAAGATATGATTTTGATTATTACCATTTTGAATTTTCGTTTATATCTCTACTATTTAAAAATTAGAGTTGGTGATCGTCCATCCTTCCCACCCCCACTCATGTCCCTCTCTACCGACATATGAGTCACGTTATCAACAAACTATCTCCTCGCATCATGCGCTCCCTACTCATCCTCTCCCGGCATCGCCTGCGACACCGTCTACACTTCCTCCTCCTCCACCCCCGTTGCCGCTTCCATCGGCTGGATCTGGACGGACCCACTTCCTCCTCTCTGCCCCCACTCCTCTGCTCTGCTCCGCGATATATATTATATCTATTTAATTGATAAATGATTTCATGAGATATTTCGTATCAACACACGAATCCAATTTAAATATTTTAAAGATATTAATAATAAGTTTGACAATAATATATTTTCACGTATCCAATTTAAATATTTTAAAGATATTAATAAAAAGTTTGACAGCGGATTACATGATATCACTTAACAAGAAACGAAGGGAGCAACATTAAAGCTGGTGTAGATCATGAGTCTGATTGCGGGGAGTTAAAAAAGGTTGAGATTACCAACTCGATCTTTGTATGTGTTCAATACAAATTTGGTAGTACTCGAGGTTATTTCAATTCCATCGAAGTAATACCCTTTTGAGAAAAGAATTGCACACGCAGAGGATGCATAATTTTCTTGCAACAAGTGCCTGTTTGAAACTTAATTTGAACTGCACCTCAGAGGCCAGGCTCAGTACCTGTAATCCACTGTTCCTAATGATTCGTGGGAACGAATCTCTCCTCTCGTTCGTTCATACGCACGGGGAAACCGTGACGGCTTGACGGCCGGCCGGCCTGGTCCATCTCCTCCTACGGGCTGCGCCTCGTCTCATGCTCGTGCCAGCGCCGGTACCTGCAAGCGTGAGTTGCATGCCGGACGTGGCAGGCTACCCACCAGCGAACGGGAGCGAGGGCGCGCGAGCTAGCTCGACAGCAACGCCGGCCATCGACGTCGACGATCGGATAAACCACAAGGGATTCTCCTTGTCTTTCCTTTTTTCCCCCCCTTCTCCTCCCAAGTGTAGGAAAAGCGAAGTGTTTGGTGCTTAATTAATCTTTAGTAGTAGTATTCGCCAAATGCCTAATGCACGATTGATTGGAGTGTACGTAATCAGCAAAAAAGTTTGGTCACAAAAGTTGTTCCTTGGAAGCATGAGGTGTGTCTGTTGATATATTAGACAGTAGGTACGCTCTGTCAAATTCAGAATCCGATGCATTGCCTTCTCGTCAAACGGCTCTTGAATACTACTTACCGATGATGTGCTTTTCTCGAGCGATAATGCGTGAGATGGTTGCGTTGGTGAACCCGACGGCTGAGACTGTGTGACCACGATGCGTGGATGGGGCCATGGCCATACATGGGTTCCTTCTGCCCGAGGCACCTTCCTGCAACGAAAACAAGGGCGCCCTTTTGCAGCCGTCTCTCTGTAGGCCATGCGGCATCGAATGTTTATCGTCTCCTTTTTCTGAGTTTTCCCCTACCTAAAATGGTACCCTGGGTATGTCCAATACCAAAACTAGTTCACCACGCATTAAAGTAAAAAAATAATACATTGTTCGTGCTCAGAGGATCGGATTTGCCGTGCGGGCGACATATGGTCTTATCCGATTTCAAAGGGTGCGGAAATGCCTCGTCCTGCACCCAGAGGTGCGAAAATACCTCGTCCGGTCCTAGAGTCGTAGAAATACCTCGTCCAGCCCAGCGGCGCGGATTCCCTCTCCGGGAAAAGTCTAATAGTTGTAGAATTTCTAAATATGACAAATGAGTTATCAAATTTATGATTTTTTTGTGAAGACTTCTGACACAGTGTACTTGCCTGTGTAATATTTCCAGAATTTTATCTATTCTGCGTTTTTCACTAAAATTCCGTTAAGGATATTGTTTGTATGCTAATGAAATAATCGATTTGAGAAAAATTTAAAAATATGCTTAAAATACTTTTCATATTTATTCTCAATATAACTATTCAAAGTTTACAATTTTTGGATGTTACACATCGAGTGACCAGATCAGACAAAGCCAAAAATCATAGATAGTAAAGTAGTAATACGATTATTACTACTCGGAGCACGAAGGAAAAAAAGTATTGGTACCCGAAGTCGACCAAGGCATAGAGGAAATCGTAATCCGACTTCATAGTAACATTCCGATACGGTTTTATCTTCTATACAGAGGTAAAAAAGGATAAGTAAATATTATCACATACCAATTTTTCCACATTTTTTCTCACGTGGTCGGTCGCCTGACCCGCCCCTGCTGATCAGATCAAACTTTCATTGTCGGGGAAGGGGGTATTATCAAACGTGACGAAGTCATATCAAACAATACTAGCACAGTGCCCGTGTGTTGCAACGAAACACAAATTTTGCACGAGATGGGAGGGTGAGGGAGGAGATGGGGATGGGGAACTGGGTGATTCTGGTGACAGCGAGGTCGAAAGCATGGGAATCAAGGGCGCGGTGCGGGACGGAGCAGGGGGGTCGGAGGAAGAAGAGCGGAGCGACGATGACGTATATGTGAGGAGCGACAACGTTAGGGACATGTCGTGGCTGACACGGTGCTCTCATTGCACGTGGGAGTTTCGTTAATTTTTAACGTACGTAGGTGCGGGATGATCCTCCCGTTGTGCGGGGTAAACTCCTTCTTTTATTAGTTAAAATTTTTCAGATGAAATCAAATAATTTTATTCCAAAAAAATATTGTCACATATAACAAATAGTTGTAATTAATTAGTCCTATTTTACTTTGTAAATTAGTTAGTTGTATTTAATGAAGTCATAATTTATTGTTCAACCATAATCAATTAATCAACCATAATTAATTAGTTCTAATTTAATTAATTAGGATTAATTAAATTAGTTATTTGTAAGTAGTCTTAGTTAGTTAGTCGTAATTTTTCACCGGTTAGTCGTAGTTATTCACTCGCGGTTTGTTAGTCATAATTTAAATTCGTAACTAACATAGTTGTATTTAATTAACATAATAATTTAATCATAAGTAAGTAGGGTTTTTAAATAGTATTAATTAATTAGTCGACGTAATTATAAAGTCGTTGTTAGTTAGTATTAACTAAAATAGTTATAATTAATTAGTCATAATTAATTAGATTTAATTAAATATGCTTATTTTAATTAATCCTAACTATGTAGTGGTAGTTAATTAGTCACAATTTATTTATCATAATTTTTTAATCATAATTAATTAGAAGTAAGTAATTAGGCTACATTAAGTACTATTACTTATTTAGTCATAATTAACTAGGCTTAATTAAGAAGTTGTAGTTAGTTGTCTTAACTAAAATAGTTGTACTTAATAAATCATAACTAATTAGCCGTAATTAATTACTAACTAACTCTATTTGTTTCGAACTGACTCACCCTTGTTATATGAGTTACATAAAAATATTCTATCTTCCACTTTGTCTCGGAGAACTAGTCTCCGTGGTGCCGTTTTTTCCCTTTGATGCACGCGCGTGTGTGGGAGGGGCTAGATTTGTTATTTTGCAAAGCGACCATTCTATTTCAGCCAAAAACTCTCTCCATGGTTCGATCTTCCCCTATTCTTTTTTTTACCTCGCACTTGGATATGGGTAGTAAAAGTTCACGAATCGAGTGATTAGATCAGACAAAACCAAAATTACCAATAGTAAAAGTACTAGTCAATTGGTACTACTCGAAGGATGAACAAAAATTGTATTGGTACCCGAAGTCGACCAGAACGTAAAGGAAATCGTGCTCCAATTTTAGGTAACATTCCGATACGATTTTTATCTTCTTTATGGATGTAAAAAAAGAAGTAAATATTATCACGTGTAACAAATTTTTTATTATGCAAATTTTTTCACGTGGTCGACCGTCTGTCCCGCCCCTACTGAGCAGATCAAACTTTCGTTGTCGTGTCAAGGCGTATTATCACATGTGATAAAATAATATCAAACATATTTTACCAGATTTTTGCGAGAATTCGAGGACATCGAAAGCAAGATTTTAGTTAAAAACAAAAAGGTGGGGGCTACCGTGCCCATAGGGATCATAGGGGTTAGGACGAGGCAAATATAGCTCCGAGGGGTTATAAAATTTCAAAAGAAATGTAAACTTGAGATAATTATACTAAGAATAAATGTGAAAAGTATTTTGAGCATGTTTTAAATTTTTTTCTCAAATCAATTATTTCATTTGCATACAAACAGTAGGCTTAATGGAATTTTCGAGGAAAATGCAGAACAATTAAAATTCTAGAAAAATTGTAAAAGCAAGTACATCAGATCGAGCCAATCACGGAGGAAATGACATACCACCGGATATAACACAAATTGTAAGCAAAAACACACATGACATGTTAATATCACATAGAAAAGCTTCCAAGGTGCTAGAAAATCTAATCAAGTCAACCGTAGTGTAGTCGTGTTAGGCAGACAATCTGCAGTTCCACGTGTGTCTGGTCTTTTAGATCCTATATCATCCTCATCTAAGGCTCACTTCCAGTGTGCAACCCTGTCCTTTAGAGGTATGCACATATTTTGGCTACCTCTCTTGTGACATCGTTCTTACCATACGTCATTAACGCTGATTTCAATACAGAGAACACTTCTCTCTGTTGTATTCATATTGTATTGTTTAAATATACAATACGCCGCATACTCCAATTTATTATTGAACATATTTATTGTGGACATCTCACTGATAAAAAAGACTGCAAGATAAGGACACATCATATTTACTAAAACATTTACTGTCTGCTAAAAATGGAAGTAGTATGCAGAACTATTTTACTTTTGGATTTATCCATCAACCGTTCTTCATAATAAATTGTATATGCTATTAGTTGCCTACTAGAATTGAAACCGTTGTTTTCTTCTTCAGACAACCTCAACTGTGTTGCAGATTCAGCCGTTGCAGCACACACCCGCCCCATCAATATACACACTACTACACAAAAGCTCATCACAGACGGTTCTATTCACGAACCATCTGTGATAGTCTATTTTCACAGACGGTTCTATTCACGAACCGTCTGTGATAGTCTATTTTCACAGACGGTTCTAAACAAACGGATTCTCACTTCGTCTGGTGCCTCGCGAATGAATCTGATATTGATTTTCGGATTGAACTTTTCGCTAGCTTTCCCACAATAGCCATAGCATCACAGTAGCATCAACTCAATCTATTCACAGAGCACTAAAAACAACACGGCATGCATCACCCACATCACAGTTGCATCAACTCAATCCATTCACAGAGCACTAACACATCACAGTAGTAATCCACATCACAGAGCAAAAGGGGGGAGTAGAGAGAGTGAGGTCGTGGGAGGCTAGGGTGACGAGGTCATGGGAGGCTAGGGTGACGAGGTCATGGGAGGCCGGGACGATGAGGCCGGGGCGAGGTGGAGGAGGTCGCGGACGACGAACTCAGGGGAGGATGGGGCGACGAAGTAGAGGAGGCCGGGGGCGACGAGGTTGTGGGAGACCGGCGACGACGAGGCTGGGGCGAGGTGGAGGAGGCCGCGGGCGACGAGCTCGGGGGAGGTCGGAGCGCAAGGTCAGGGCGAGACGGAGATGGCAGAGGAGGAGATGGAGATGGCAAAGGAGGAGATGAAGGACTATGTTAATATAGAGAGATTTTCGGTAGCCCGCCCATTAAGTGCAAATTTTTATTTTCCCGCCCAAGTATCATTGACGGTTTTATACAAAAACCGCATGTGAATCACAGACGGTTCGTATCACGAACCATCTGTGATAAGCGTCTCATCACGATTCACAGACGGTTCGTATCACGAACCATCTGTGATAAGCGTCTCATCACAGATGGTTCTTAATACGAACTGTCTGTGATGAGATACTCATCACATACGGTTTTTGTATAAAACCGTATGTGATTTTAGGGTTTTACTATGGTTAGGAATTTTTTTTACTCTTCGAATTAGAACCGTCTGTGAAGTATCATAGACGGTTCAAACCATGGTAAAAATTCAAGTTATGGTAAATCTAAAATCACAGACGGTTCGTGATTAGAACCGTCTGTGAAGTATCACAGACGGTTCTAACCATGAATCGTCTGTGATTATTTTATCACATACGGTTTCAAAGAACCATCTGTGATAAGACGTCTTCTATAATCTGTTTTGCAGTAGTGACATAACCTAATGCTACTGTTATGTCATGCCATCAGCACCAACGAACTATGTACCACACTTAACTTCACTCGCTGTCTGCTTCTAAACAGGGAAGAAGTGACACGATATTTTTCTCTCATACTTTGTTACTCGCGATGAGACATTTTTATTCACATATATCATTTCTACTGGTAAGCAAATAAAATGTCTTTTTGGCTGTATTGTGCTATTGCATACAAAAAAAATGTATTGTCTTCTATACTAACTATGGATTATTTACAGGACACTGAAAATGATTCATGTTCCAGCCAAAAAAAAAAATCCACTGATAAGAATGATCCAGCTGATTCTCTTCAGAATATGCTACAGTCAACGTGAGCATCTGTTTATGCTAAATGACAGCTCGCTGTTTGGAACTGCCTGTCAGTTCATTGCGTTACCCTCTTTGCTTTCTATTACTCTACTGTAGATGGTAGTTTCGTAAGAACCACACGGATCTATAAATTAGATTTTGTATTCTTTATTATGTGTAATACACTCATCCTATTAAATGAACCATACAAACACAGACCATATAAACACAAAGCTATAAATTAGATTTGGTATTCTTTAAGATGTTTAATGCACCCAGCTCTATTACAGGTTATCCATTACACACATCTCTGCTATTGTCACATACCATATATAACTGTTGTCGTTATAGACTGTTATTGCACTGCAAATAGGTACATACATATTTACCTATGCTGTTGTGTTTTTGTGCCCTGCTATATGTCCCCGTCCATTTTTACAGCCTATCACTGCCCTATAATACGCAGTTGTGCCGCTGTCATATACTATATATACCCAAATCCTTACACACTATTACTACCCTACAGTTACGTTCTTCACTAGCTGTCGGATGGTCGTGTTGTTAGCTAATTCAAAAACAAACATGTCTCCAATATACTACTTAGTTCTGTTTTGAATCCATACTATCTGCCTTCGGGTGCGCGCGCTACTACTTTGCACTCAGTTTAACCCTACAGATAACACTTTATTACATGCTGTATTTGCTTTGCAGATCACACTGCTCTCCAGGTAATATTTACTCATATATTTGATCATTCACACAAGTTTTGCATCCTCTGAAAAAATATATACTATTTCATATCCCGTTCTTTCGTCCAGTTTTCTGCCTAACTTTTGTTCTTCTTCGTACATCCGCATTCACACAAGTTTTGCATCCGCCGTTACCGGTCGGGGTCCGGGATTCAAAATCCTAGCCAGTTTTCTTGGGTTTTACAAGTTCAAATTTTAATTTTTGAAATTCAAACAATTTTTATCCAAAAATTTTTCAGTTTAAACGGTAACCGGCCGGTCCCGGCCGGCCAACAGGAAATAGTGTGGTACCGGTTATGTGATCCCTGATTGTATCAATGTATAATCCGGCCATCGCGGACTATCAGATGGGCGTTTGCAAAGCACAGTGATAATCTTTTTTAATAACTTTGTTTAAGCCGTCTTTTGCATATTGTCGAACTATCTCCTAATATTTTTTTTGTTTCTTATTTTACTACTTCGAATGGAGATTGGGAAAAATAGATTAAAAAAAAGGCGTCCAATCAAATTGAACAACTGTATCGGTAGAGGGTTTTATTTCGCTCCGAAGCATACTTGTCAATTACAGTTCCAAGTTTCTCGTAAAAGAATAATAATCATACTACTGTGTTGTTATATGGACTATACTTTACAACATAGAATAAATCACTAGAATTAGGGTTTAATTACTTCTATCTGTTGATCATGTCTCGATGTCGTTGTCCTTCTCGTTGTCCCCTATTCACTAGCTTTACTCTTTATATAACGCGTGAAGGGGTGGCAGTTGTCCCATATCAAGATGCGCCTCAATGTTTCATGAAATATGCATGTTATTTGACAGTTACTATCAGAGATTAACCCTTCCGCATCGCTTTGCAGTTATATCAGAGGCAAAGGTTTAATACGCGCAGTTATCCCAAATAATAACAACACATATTAACTATTGTGTATATTAACCACAACGTATAAGTGTCCCTAGTCGATTGAGCCTATATATTTGTGGGTTTTGTTGACTTTAGTGATAAGAGGTATCCTTATGAATAATATGAAGATATTGCTATCTATAATAACAATTACATGCAAACAATTCAATTAATTAAGGATTATTAGATCCTCCACCGACAAATTCTTTATTAGTGATGGTATGAATAATATGAAGATATTGACCAATTACATCGAGGATTATTAGATCCTCGTCAAATTCCGTTGGTATGACCGGTATTGACCGACATCGAGGCCGGTACGAAACATAGGACTGCTCTGTGCCGATTTAGATGGCGAAATAGCACATACCGGCCGGTACCTGATAAGTTTGACTGAAACATTCAGATGAAAATACTGAGTGTTCCATCGTTTAGACATTTCCCTGGTTTACACTTGATATATTAGCTGTTCCATTTTTAATTTACTAGTCATCAACCCGTGCATCCGCATGGATATGCCACTTTTTAAATATTATTTTCAGAGTTAAGAATTTTTGTAACTTTTAGCTCCTAACTAATAAGAATTTGACATATATTTTTTAGTTTGAAATTATCTCTCAAATTATATATATTTTTAAATTTATACAATTTATACAATTTAATATTTTGTTTTTATATTAAGTGACATATATATATATTTTTTCGCCTCCAATTTTTGGTGAGTCTATATTATAACGCTATAGATTTAACGTTAACCTTAAGATATCATGTAGAAATCCGGCCATATTAATTTCTCACGTGCTCGGATGTCATTATTTAGTAAGTATCAACATCCTACACGGTTATTTTGGTGAAGCTATATGCATTCAAATTGGATTGTTAGGATTTTCCTATTTTTCTGATTAATGTGGGAATTTCTAGCATTTTTATTTTTCTCCAATTAATGTGGGAATTTCTACCTTTTTATAAATTGGATGGTTGTGATTTTCCCATTTTCTCCAATTAATGTGGAAATTTCTAGCCTTTTTATTTTTCTCCGATTAATATGAGAATTTCTACCTTTTTACGTCCTCTAGCATTTTTTCTTTTTCTCCAATTAATGTGGGAATTTCTACCTTTTTACCTCTTGGGATTAATATGAGAGCTTCTAGAATAGCCTCCAATTAGTATGGATATAGATAGATAGATATATATAGATTATTTAGTAAATATCTGCATCCTACATGGTTATTTGGCGAAGCTATGTGCGTTAAAATTAGATGGTTATGATTTCACTTTTTTCTGATTAATGTGAGAATTTCTAGTTTTTATTCTTCTTTTTCTCCGATTAATGTGAGAATTTCTACATTTTTACTTCCTATGATTAATATGAGAGATTCTAGGAGAGCCTCCAATTAGTTAGCATTTTTCTTTTTCTCCGATTAATGTGAGAATTTATACCTCCTATAATTAATATAGGAGCTTCTAAAAGAGCCTCCAATTAGTATAGATATAGATAGATTGAACTCTTTACTGATTATTGATACATAGCTAGCATGACTCAGCTCAACTGTTGGAATACTCATCAGGCAATTCTCTAACGCACATATATCTGCCGCCGTGGCAATGTGCATCAACAACCTGTGATGACCAGTTGATTTTCTCTAAGCTAGTATCTCGATCATATTTCACAGGAAAAAAAGAAGGAAAAATATAAATAAAATACTCAACCTCTAAATTAAAAGTATCTACATATTTTTCTAACTGTTCCATTTTTCAGCAAGGGTTGCAATTTGTTTGGACGAAAAAGAATTATCATATGAATATATGTCTCGGATGAATTATTCTCTTTTTTCCTACAAAAGTCTCGTTTGAAACACAAGATTTCCCCCCAATATTTGTTGGAATTAAACTGTTTTCTGTTAACTTTCTGTGTTCCAAACGAGTTCTCGAGAAATTACATCCTAGCTACCTAGGAGTGTGCGGAGGTGGTGACGAACAGGCGATGTATATATGACGTGGACAGAGCAATTCCCACGTGCATACATTCACACTAGGTCGGAAAACGCGCTTCGCTGTGTAATAGAGATGATCTCGATAGTATTCTAAAATCCTTGATTTTTTTACGACGATACGATGATTTAACAAGTGAGAATCTGTAATCTCTAAACATATACGGGCGTAATGGAAAAAATTCTCTAGGATAGGGCCTCGCAGGCGTCCTCCTAAGGCCCCGTTCCGATACTAGACACGCGTGCATTGAGAGAAACAATCTCAAAGTAGTTGAACTCTCGAACGGTCTCCTCCTCTTCCTCCAGTTCCTCGTCCTTGCAAACAATATCGCTCTACTCTTCGCTCGATGTTACTTGTTATTTTCTTTGTATGTCGTATTGATGATACACTTTGTTCAGTTTTTCTGAATTTTTGGATCTGTTTAGTTTTATTGAATTATTCTCTGTTCAGTTTTGACCACCGTGGTGGTCGAAACTGAGTGGTCAAAACCAAATAACAGTGTGGTCGAAACTCAATGATCGAAACTGAATGGTCGAAACCAAAGACCAGTGTGGTCGACACTCGAAACTCAGTGATCAAATCCGAGTAATCGAAATCAAAGACCAGTGTGGTCGAAACTCAGTAGTCGACTCTGTTCAGTTTTAACCACTGTGGTTACTATGGTCGAAACAAAATACCAGTGTGATCAAAACTAAGTGGTTAAAATTCAGTGGTCGAAACCCAAAACAAACTCAATGGTCGAAACCAAAGACTATCGAAATTCAGAGGTCGAAACTAAGTGGTCGAAATTCAATGGTCGAAATCAAAGACCAATGTGGTCGAAACTCAGTGGTCGAAACCAAAGACCAGTGTAGTCGAAACTCAGTGGTTGAAACCGAGTGGTTGAAACTAAGTGGTTGAAATCCAAGACCAGTGTAGTCAAAATTCAAAATTCGGTGATCAAAACTGAGTGCGTAGTCAATCACCATCCGTCACCTGTCGCTGAGAACCGTTGCCGCCGAGCAAAGCTCTAACGCAAAAGATCCCCGAGGCATGTGCGCCGTCGATCCGGTACGATCGGACGGCCGGACACCCAAGGCCAAACACGGCAAGGAAAACGCGATAACACGTGTGCGCACGCGTCTATTCGGGGACGTCTGGTAGAGACGGGGAAGTGGTATTTTCTCATGCATTAGATGTGTTTAGGTGAGCAGCCTGAAATTGGCAGGAAAAATACTCTGCCGAATTTTGTCCCCCATGCATTTGTGCACATCATATCGCATCACATCGTAGCCTTGTACGCATACGGCGAGTCTGCATGTTTCATCTTATACTCGTCTGCACTGTCCCCCGTGTTTCTGACCCTCTTTCGTGTTGCAAAAGTATTTTGTTATGTTATGGGTGTCTCTTTTTGTGTGATAGGATTTAAACTAAAAAATATATAGTCTGACAAAGTATTTTTATTACGTCGTGTGTTGTGATGTGATCAAAGAAGCTAGAATTAGAAATAAAATTAAGGAAAAGTTACCTATAAAATATTTTTAAAAATAGTTTAAATCATAAAAAATATTCGTTTCTGTTTTATATGGCATGTGAATCATCGATTGGTACGTATCGAATCGCTTCCTTTCGCTCTCGCGTACAAGACTCAAATCACCGTACCCTCCATCCTCGTCGATCTCCAACTCGTCGAAACCGACCGGCTACTAATTGATCAACGTGAAGTGCTGCTGCAAGCGTTTACTGAAAGGTCGCAATGACACCTTTGTGTTTATACGTTTCATATTCAGTCATTCTTCGCTTATTTAGTTCTGGTAAATTTATGCATGTATGCCCGGAGTACTTATCATCTGTTGTCTACATACAATGGATTTATGGCCACATAGTCCGCCCACTTGGTTAGAGAAGCTACTTCTCTAAAAAAAAAGATGCTATTCTATATTAGTATATTCGTCCTGCAAAAGACAATGACATGCCAATAATCGTGCCACTGTAGCTAGACCATCTCCATATGATTGACGCCATGCACCCAAAGTCTCTATATTATACCATTGATCTTGCTTGCTTCCCTCGATCATACCGCAGCACATGATTTGTTTACAAATGCGCTCTGCACAATTCCACACCAATTGTACACCTTACATCATAGTAAAAAAAAAAAACGGACCGGACGGTCCGACCAGAAAAACCCAGGCAGGAGCCGGTCCAGTTTGCTTTTGTGTCGTTTGAAAAAAAAAAATCCGGGGTGGAAATTATCATTTTTTAAATCACCGTACCACTAGAATTCAAACCGACGATGCTTCCCTCACGATAGAGTGAGCCACTTGAACTATATTCATTGTTGATCTAAGTGGATATAGACATATTTATTAGGTTACATTGCTTGGTGTGCTTGGTAGATGACATTGCCTCATTGATTCTGCCAATAAATTTTAAAATTGTATTACTATTGAACCACCACAGTTCAATCGAAGAAACAACGGTTGGATCGATGAACCGTGAACCGATCACATGAGTGGTTCACTTCTGATCCGGTTTTTCGCACTTTGTCTTACATGCACCATTGCACACCTCACATCTGTGTCATGTACGGTGGCCCCACAGAAGGCTCCCATCGATCGATGACCCAATAATTGGAGCACGATCGACACGCAAACCCTGAGGCGTCCAATTAGATCGAGCCACATCCCCGCTCGAACCTGACCTCTCGCTTGCCCGCGCTCGAGATGACTCGGTCGTGCACAAGGATGCAGGCGATGGCAGCGCAGACGTATCGTGCGTTGAATGTTGCGATTCTTGAACAAATAGTTCGAGGAACATGAACCTCCCACGGTTTCGCAAAATTTGTTGCTACGGTGAATCGTAGTAGAATGCAAACATGTTTTTGAATTGGGTATGTGAAATGTGAATGGTTTTTCCTTAAGTACTAAATAATAGCATTGCATTTTAGAGTGCTTTGCACTTTAGCAGCGAGAAGTATTAATCTAGTTTTAAATAATAGTTGGCGTCAAGTTTCATAACGGCAAATGTCATTCAAAAGATGTATATAAAAATCAGTTTTTCTACGGTTATAAATTTTTCTTATTTTTGCATATTTTTCTCGACATCATGCTAACTGCAATACTAATATAGTAATATCTTGTTCCCAAAATCACTCGAGGACTCTTTCGAACACAGGATTTTCTATTCCATAGAAATTTCGTAGGAACCTTGGGAGGTCATTCATATGTTTCAGAGGGCTATAGAGGAAATTATCGTACATGATTTTGTTCCCTCAAAATTTCTCTAAAAACGCTACATTCCAAAGAGGGGGCGGGGCCCTCAACCTGTGTTTATCTAGCCACCTTCGCAACAGGGAAACGGACTCAAACTAAATTTAAACGGAGAACAAATTTTCCCGTAACAACCTGTATTGGCTTCACCACCTCCTCCTCCCCCTCCTCCTCCGCCAACTCACGGATTTCGTTTCGCGAAATTCTCCTCGTCTCCTCCTCCCAACGCCTCCCCCAAATGTCCCTGTTCTAGAAGCTTCCCGGCTCGCGATTGGAGCTCCGAATCCCGCGCCGAGAGACGAGGCCGCGGTTTGGGGTGTTCGGGCGTCGCGGGAGCTGCTCTGATTCGCCGGGGCTCGGCGGGGAATGCTCTGCCTCAAGCTGCCGGCGTGGTATTTAGGGTTCCGGCGAGCGGCGGCGGGGCGGTGATCCCGTGGCAGACGGCCGCGGCGGGGCGTGAGGTGGCCCAAGCGGGTGATCCGGCCGGGCCGTCCATGGCGGCGGCGGAGCAGGAGGCCGAGGCGACCTGCCTGCAGAGCTTCGAGCTCTACGAGAGCGAGTCGGTAAGGCCTCCCGCGTCCAACTCCCAATGCGCTAGTTCACGCCGTGCTTTGCTGTTGCGTGGTTATGGAACGATTCGGGCCTCCGGATCATTTGATTCGGGAGAGGCGAGAGCTTTCCGCCGTTACTGGAGGCCTTCGAGTTGATTGGTTTGGGAATTCTAGCTGTTTGGATCGTTCGGGAATTCACATTTCTATCGATTCGTGCCAAGTGTTTTTGGAGGTCAATTCGTGTTGTAGCTTTGCTGCCAAACTATGCTATTCGTTGTGATTATATTGTAGCCTTATGCGGATAATTCGACACGCGAGTGCCCATGTGTGGTCAGGGTGCATGATTCTGGATATAGTTTTTGAAGAATAATATTTTTAATATCTGTGAGGTGAATTGGGACTTGGGAGAGCTAGCTAATTGGATCCTTCTACGTATTGAAGGGGTTGTGATTTTGTTGTTTTGGGGTCTACTTGGGTGCAAAAGCTTGGAGCTTTGTTGTTTCTAGATGCTTTTCTAATTCTTGATGTTTGCGGGTTTGATGTTGAGATGGTTTGGAGTTGGCATCTTCAAACTTTGCTGATCCAGGAGTTGAATACATAAAGCAGTCTATTGTTTGTTTTCGTCCCAGAAAGGTGGGAGCTTTCCTGTTTCTCCAGGTGTTTGGGGTGGAACGATGTGATCTGGAGGTAAACTGTGGGGCGCTTTTCTTGTTTTGGATGCTGAATTTCTTTGGGTTATGTATGGATTTCCACGGAGTTACGCCAACACAGCACCAGAATTTCACACCCAGCTAGAAAAATTAAGTTAAAAAATAAATTCAAAATTCAAAATTTCTCCTGATTGACATTGTTAGTCTGATTGACATTGTTAGTCTCACGACCGCACTCATATGAGCAACATGTGTAAAAGTCTCATCGTATTCTCGTGACTAGTCACGAGTGCACACAAGGTCAACATCGATGAAATATCACATCCATACAACGAATATAAGAATAAACGAGTATTTTGAGCCATAAGTTTTACATTTATTAAGCCAGCCTTAAACAAAGAATGAGCGCTCGATAGTACCATCGACCTCGGGTCTTAATCTTGTACACCCACTTCATACCACGTAATTGGTTTAACACTCTTCGAGGTCAGACACTTTACCCACACGATACAATCGGTGGAGCAAAGATCGACCATAACAAAACCTTTCGAGACTTCATCTCAAACAATGACACTCCGATGTGCTTTCCTCGCCATCCAATTTGTACACACACTCTTTGGAACGACACACACCGCTGGATGTGGATGCAATGACTCAATCCGCGATGTGACATATCACACCTCCAAATTTCATCACACGCTTTAAATACAACCTGAGTTGTCAATGTCAAGACTCCATAACTTACTAAGTTAGGCCCACCCATACTAGGCATGTGGTCGATGCAGAAGGCCCAGTTCAATGGCGCACAAAGTTAAGTCCTTAATTGACCAAGGCAAGACTTCCAGTTTTTTCCCAAATCACAAAGTTTTAAGCACACAGTTCCACCATTCACACAGATCCACCACTTGCCTCAGTCTAAATCTTTTCCCACCCTGTTGATTAAGTGCAACACATGCCATCAATGAGTAATAGCACACAAAGACACACGCTTTATCACATAGTTCCATAATCACTTAGTCAAGTTTATAATTGCAACTCTCATGAAATGATGACTCGTGGCATGGCTAAGCAGTCTAATCGTATCTAACCAACCCACGTTGGTGCTACGATAATACCAACTAATAATGAATCAACCTAGGGTGACAAAAGATCATGACATACAATAGACAATGTGGATATAATAGATTGGATTAATAGCTATCCCAAAAGCATTTAAATAAATACTTGAAATAGAATGCAATACATTGAAACAAAGTATTTTGAAAACTGGGTTCAATATGATCAAAGGTATAACTTGCCTTGGAATAGCTCAAAGTACTGGTCTTAATCTTGAGGTGCTCCTTCTTCTGCAAAATTCCCCGAAGTATCGACGTCTACTCGCAAACGAGACAAAAGAAACAACCACAAATAAATAACAGAAGCAAAACAAACTCCAAAAATCAAATAAAATCCACCATTAAATAGATCTTAATTTTATATGAATTTACAAATTTGAATGGGCTCAATCGGAGTTCGGATGCAAAAGATATGGGCTTTGGAAGATTGGAAAATCAAATAAACCCTAATTTGGATTTTATTGAATTTCCCGAATTATTTTTATAAAGGAAATTGGATTAATGACGCCGGTGACGTCGTGATGAATTTCCACCGAAAATGAAATAATTAAAAATCAGATCGACAGCGGGCCCCACTGCCGCTGGTTCTACCACGGTGGATCGAGTCCACCGAGCCACGGATCTGGAGTCGATGGATCGGGCCACACGGACGCTGGCGGCCGCCACGCAAGTGACACGCAGCGCCGAGAGGCGACGCGGCGCTTGCGTGGTCGCCGACGACGCAAGTCCGGCGGCGCGGCTCGGGAGAGGGCTCGCGGCGTTCGGCGGCGACTCACGGCAAATAAGCACAAAACGGGTTGCCAAGGGGCCGCTGGTTACCGAGGTGACGGCGAGCTCGACGCAGAACGCCACCGGCGGCGGCGAAGCAAATGATCCAAATGGTAAATTTTCTCTAGCATGCTCAAAATTGGGATGTGTGATCCAACGAACATGCACAGGTGTCAGTACAATATCCCAAATCTTAGTACGTCGAAGAGCATCAAGCTCCTCTGCCATAGTGAGCTGCCACTCAGAATAAGGAGCAGCCTCATTATAAGAACTAGGCTCAATGACAGAGAGAGCATAAGCCATCATAGTAAATCCAAGATGATCAGGAGGTCGAAGGGATGTCCGGTCACGAAGGACGTAACGAGAAGCATCATCAGGAGGATCAGATGTGGGTGTCGGTAAGTTACCTGGTGAAGGACGAGCGCGCCTGGAGTAGTGAATACCAGAGAAACGAGACAGTTATGCTGTAGGAACAAGAGGTGGTGCTGCAGGAGACAACACCGGAGGCGGAGGTACAGAAGAACTACTGGAGACAGACCAGGGGAAGACTGTGATAGTGGAGAAATGGGTGAATAGTCAGAAAAAGATAATCATAAAATCGACTCACGGTGGAAACAGGAGGTGCCGAATCTTGATAGAAGAAAGATCGAGATTCGTCAAAGACAACATCTTCATCCGTCAAGTAGAAGGATCATAGCAGCGATAACCCTTATACTTAGAACTATAACCAAGAAACACACACTCAACTGACTGAGCTGATAGTTTGGTGCGCTCACGAGGTGCAGCAGAACAAGACAGGTGCAGCCAAAAACACGAAGGTGAGTGTACTGGGGGCTCGAGAGTAGAGACGCTCTATAGGACTCACCCTTAAGAGTAGTGGAAGGCTGCATATTGATGAGATATGCAGTCGTAGAAATAGCCTCAGCCCAGAACTGTGGTGGAACGTGAGAGGCAAGGAGAAGAGTGCGGGCAGTCTCAATCAGATAACGATGTTTGCGCTCAACAACCCCATTCTTAGTATGAGCACCAAGGCAAGAAGATCGATAAAGAGTGCTCAGCTCAGAAAGAAACCGTCTAAAAGTGCCAGAACAGTACTCGTCAGCAGAATCACAATGAAAAGTACAGATGGGAGAATCAAACTGAGTACGAACCATCGTTGCAAAGCTACGATAGATTGCAAGAAACTGATCACGATTAGACATAGGGAAAATCTATGTAAAACAGGAATAATTATCAATGAAGATCACATGAAGTTTATGCCTGCCTTTAGAGATAATAGACGCAGATCCCCATACATCTGAATGAACTAAGTCAAAAGGATGAAAAGACAAGGACTCACTAGAATGATAAGGAAGTTGTAGCTGCTTGCCCAACTTACAGCCCTGGGAAAACATATATGTGTCAACAGTAACACGTTTAAGAACACCCTGACGAGCTAATGAAGAAAGACGTGACCCACATAAGTGACCTAAACGATGATGGCACTGCGCAAAAATGCCAAAGGTGGTGGCAGCAGTGTCGGTGGAAGTAGATGTAGAGGTGACAGGAGCAACTGAAGTGGACGAAAGGTGGAGCCGATCAAGGATGTAGAGACCCTGACGATCCCTACGGCGTCGGCCAGTCCTAAGTACCGTCTCTGTCTGTCGATCCTGGATGAAACAGGTGTGAGAGTCAAAACCAACCCTACAACCAAGAAGAAGGGGTAGCTTGCACAGTCGGAACAAACTGGGCTGCTAACCCGCGGCGAACCTCCTCAGCACGAAGCGTCGAAAGTGTCTCGGTGACCGTGGGTAGTGGTGAGCGGCTCAGCAGTTGAGCCCTAACAGGCTCAAACTCTGAGCGAAGACGGCAGATGAAGTCATAAAGGCGAAGGCGATCACGATCCACCTTCTGCACTTTATGACACTCCTGGCAGAGCGGAGAAGCCAGCTCGTCCAGCTGACGTTAGAGACGGCCAGGGCTCAAAAGAAGTCGTCAACGGGGGAGTCTTCCTAGCGAAGCGTCTCCAACTCACGCTGAAGTGAAAAGAACTGAGTATCGCTACTCTGCTGGTATCACTCACGCAAGTACTCCTAGATCTGACGAGTGGCATGCAAACCAACAATGTTTGGCTGGATGGAGTCGTCAACGCTGACCACCAGTATGGCGCCAACACGGGCCTCATCACCACACCAGTGCTCAAAAACGTCTAGGGCATACCGAAAGGCCTCATCATCAGCAGCAATAGCGGCCTTTAACTCCTTGGCAGTCTCATCTTCTGCAGGAAGTGCAGAAGCAGGTTGTCTGGAAGAAAGCTGAACCGGCGACAGCGGACAAGGTCGGACACCAGTGACATGTCCCCAGAGGCGGAGGCCATCGAGGGTGATCTCCATGAGTGAAGACCATAACCTGTAGTTCGTCCCATTAAGCTTGGTTCCCGAGAATGGGATCACAGCTGATGAACGGAAGCCATCGGTAGGCGGCGCTGGACGGCGCGGCGACCAAGGCAACGAAGTCTAGCAGGCGGCGTTGGACGGCGCGACGGTTAGATTAACGTACTGTTTTTTTAATAACGTGGGCCGGCTGGCTCACGTCCGCTCGCGGCCGTCGCGAGAGAAGCAAGCGCGAGGAACTAGGGTTCTTTTTGCTAGCGGCGGCGGCAGCGACGGCGTGGGACCAGCGGCGGTGGCAAGCAGACCGAGGCGCCGAGCGGCGGCAAGCCGAGGTCGAAGCGGCTTCGACTTCGGCGGAGAGGCTTCGTCGGCCTGCCGCCGGCTCACGGCGTTAGCCGAGCGAGGAGGCTCGGCAACGGCGGGCTTTGGGAGTGGAGGATCGGCCGCCTCGGAGGCGAGCGGCGTTAACCGAGAACGGAGGCTCGGGCAACGGCGGCGTCGGCTTTGGGAGTGGAGGATCGGGCTGCCTCGTGGCAGAGCGGCGGCGGCTCACGGTTCAGAGAACCAAGACGGTAGAGCGGCGACGACCCAAGGAGGGCAACGGCGACTCAGCCGTGGGCTGGCGGCGGCAATGAGGCGGGTGCGGAAAAACTAGGGTTAGTGCCCTAGTTCTGATACCATGTTATGGATATTGTGTGTATATTCAAGAGGGCCCAATGGGAAATATATAGAGAGTATAAGGGGTTGTCATATACAGATAATACAAAAGAGAGTCCTATTCTAACAGACAACACTATAGACAGCTCATACAATGGATTGTCTTTTCACTTGTCTTTGTAGATGACACAATATTTTAATGCTTGTATGGACCTAAGACATTTACTCCTTGGTTCTGGTGATACAGTCGGCTACATAATTGTAAACAACACATTTATCTCTCTTTATTCTCTTTCATCCACACCAGCTTAAGTCCTACGTGGCAGAGACTATATACAACTAATGTAAGTCCATTGTACATGACCTAAGTATGCTTTCCTTTTCCCTGCAGAGATTTTACGTTCTTGGAACTAATTCTGAAAAAACAATGTGGAGATTACTCAAGATTGACAGATCGGAGCCATCAAAGCTTGATGTAGACGAGTGTTCTACTGTGTATACACAAAGTGAATATCTTGAACTGTTAAAAGGTCTTGATGAATACCACAGGTTAACTGGTGGGGTGAAATTTGTTATGAAATTTTATGGCATAATTGGTAAGTGGTCCTTTCTTTTTTGCTTGCAAACCAAGAACAAATTAACTCGTATGGCTGTGCATTTGATAATGATTTCCCCCCAGGTTTTATTAAGTTCGTTGGGCCTTTTTACATGTTAATTATTACCGAACAGAGAAAAATTGGGGAAATATTTGATCATCCAGTGTACCAGGTGACTAAGACTTCAATGGTCGAGTTAGCAAATTCGAAGACACGATCCAGTTTTCTAAACTCCAAGGATGAGAACAGGTTGGTTGCATCCTGCTTAGTATAATTGCTCTGAAACTGTGTTATTCGTTACCGTGAAACTATTGGATTGATGGAGGATAAATTATAATTGGCGAAAATACATTTATGAACAGCATTAAGTTTTTTGCTTTCCTCTTCTGAACTTGGTTTTACTCAACTTACCACTAGGAAATTTAAACTTATTTTCCAGTAGTATAGTAGTATTCTTAAAAAACTTTATAAGCTCCCATTGATGTGTTATCAGAAAGTATTCTTATAAAGGTATCATATGCCCTCAAAATCGAATGCATCGCTACATAAAGTATCCATGTCATCATCTAGTTCCAGAGTAGGCTGTTTTTTTTTTCTTTGGTAATTTATCGAGGCCAACAACCCACAAAGTGTAATGTTAGTTTTATTTTTCATGATCCAAATACTAAAGTGTGAAAAATCTTTTCCCAGTTTTCCATTTTCTAACACTGAACTATTGCATTTCTTAATAACAAGCTGACTCTTTTGTAATTCTGCAGATACAAGAAGATCTTGAATACACTTGATCTTAGGAAGGACTTCTTTTTCAGTTATTCATACCATCTCATGAGAAGTCTTCAGAAGAACTTGAGTGATCCCCAGGAAGGGTGGACCTTATATGAGTCAACATTTGTGTGGAACAAGTTTCTTACACGACGGATACGCAATTGTCTCAGAAGTACTTTGTGGACCGTTGCATTAGTCTATGGATTTTTTAAGCAGGTATGTGCCAAAGAAATTAGATTAATTTAAATTGCTATTATATCCAAAGATCGGTAGTTATTGAAGAGAGATTACTAAAAATGCTTTTATCTAAAGGAGGTATTTTTTAAAAATCAGTTGTGACTGGACTTAAAAAAACTTCCCTGTTTACCAATATTTGACAGGAGTCTGCTAGATAGGTGCTTGTTAAAGTCAAGCAATCGATTCAAACCTCCCACTTTCTTTCTTTCATTTGTTGTCCGCTTTAACAGACTTACATTGCTAAAATGTTTCTTCATTTTGTCTATAATCCTATCTTGATCCAGCCTTTTCCTCACTTCGATATATATTACCTAACACTATCCCAGTTGCGAAGTACTGGTCTTAGATTTTGCCTCTGAACGTTAAAAAACATGATGTCATGTTATTAGGATAAGTTTGCAATATCCGGGAGGAACATTATGTTCACGCTCATTGCTAGACGCTCGAGGCATTATGCTGGAACCAGGTTTGCCCATGTGAAACTTTTTGTTAAATAATTGATTATCTTACTAGTTTGGCATGAGGTTTGTATTGAAATAGTATAGCGAATGCTCAACAGATATTTAAAGAGGGGGGTGAATGAGAAGGGCAGAGTAGCAAACGATGTTGAGACTGAGCAAATTGTCTATGAAGCTGTGCCTAGGCCTACAGAAGTAAGTTCTGTTGTGCAGAACAGGGGTTCGATCCCGCTATTCTGGTCACAGGAGACATCAAAGTTGAATCTTAAACCTGATATTATATGTAAGCTCCTAAACCTGTCTCTGATGCATGCAGTACCATTCAACAACTTATCAAATAAAAATTTCCCATTTTGTCAGTGCATAAGAAGGACAAGAATTATGAAGCTACCAGGCTTCATTTTGAAAATCTTAGGGGAAGATGTGGAAATCCTATCATTATCTTAAACTTGATTAAGGTGAGTTTTATCATCTTTTTCTGGAGTAGCAGCATCTTGTGCATACATCTTCACATGAACGATAATTTGGCCTGTCCTTTTTTTAAAATTTGTTGCTTACATGGAAGACACGTGAGAGGCGAGAGTCTATACTTCGTCATGAATTTGATAGGGCAATAAGGGCTATAAACAAGAGCTTATCAGAGGAGAATCATCTGAGGTTCTTACATTGGGATCTTCATGAAAACTCTCAAGGGTATTGATTGTTATATTTCTCATTTTTTGTCTCCCATCAGTTAGTATCCTGTAGTGTGCATTATTGAAGTAGTTTGTTTCAGCAAACCTACAAATGTGCTTGATGTTCTTTGGAAAGTGGCATTTCGGGCTCTGAGTTTGACAGAGTTCTTCTATTGTCAAGTTGCACCACCTCTGGGGTCTGAGACTTCTCATTGGCCTGCCCTATTGTAAGTCCCTTTTTCATCCCAATACTAGTTTGTTTGCTATATAATTTTATTTCTATTGCGTTCTTCTATCTCAAGAATGGGTTATTGCTCCTCTTTATGCATTTAATCTCATTTTTTTGTTTGTTCTTTATAGGAATGGTCTTGATTCATATTTATGTGATGAAAACAGCAACAGTGACAACACAGACTGTGCAGATATTGCTGGTGACATTTCCCAAGAAGATATCTCTGGCAGTTCCGATTCCTCTGGCAATAGAACTGCAGAAGATAAAGCTGAGACCAGTGAATTATCCCCACTAAAATCGCCAAAATTCCAAAAAGGTGTCTTACGGACAAACTGTATAGACTGCTTGGATCGCACAAATGTTGCTCAGTATGCCTTTGGATTAGCTGCTCTTGGACATCAGCTGCATGCGTTTGGTTATGTACAATCCCCAGAACTCGGCTTAGATTCTCCCTTGTCTCATCATTTGATGCACTCTTATGAGAAGATGGGTGACACGCTTGCTATACAATATAGCGGTTCGGCTGCTCATAACAAGGTATTTTACCGGAACCCTGTTTTTCTCTGAAAACAACCTAGTATTTCTACCGATGAGATAAGCTGTTGGTGCTTTCATTAGTGACTATGGATTGAATTTGGAACAAATGTTCGATTGAGTTTTTTTCATTTAACAGAAGATGAATAATGATAGGACCTGTGCAAATTCAACATTAAGAGGGAATTTTGTACTGGCAAGAAGGGGATTACAGCATTTGGTTTCAAGTTTTAGCAACTCATTCTTTCAATAGCATTTGGGCATATGAAGAAGCTTCTTTTTACCATGAACTGTTTTAGGCTCAAACAAGAGCTGACCATTCACGAGTCTTTCTATTTTGATATCATTATTTCTATTGAAAATCCTGCTTAGCCTATGTAAAATGTAACTATGTAAGGAAAAAAAAGCATAAGCTGCACTATGGCCCTGTCTCGTTAATGGACATTGGTGGATTGCATCATACAGTGACTTCCAAGATGCCAGGGAATGGCAGACATAGTTCCACATAATAGCAACAAATACCGCGAACTGTAACAAAAAGTTGAATGAACATCATATTGTTAGATATGTATATAGCTTAGGTCGTTCTTTGCATATTCACCTATTGTACATGATATATTAGCCTTTTGGCCCTTTGGAAGAGATCGATGTTTATTCCAACATGGTAGCAGATCAAGGTTAGGGTTTGCCGCCCCCCCCGCACCCTTCTCTTTCTCCCCGCGCTGCGTGCTCTGCTCCAGCCGCGAGCATCTCTGCTCGCACTAGCCACCGCCACAACTCCTCGCCGCCGTCGGATCCACGCCGCCCCGCGCTGCATCGAGCCGGATTCACGCTGGCCCGCCCCCGACCCGAGAACCGCCGCTCGAGATCTTCCTCCCCACCGCCGCCTCCGCCACCGAGGACCTCCATCCTTGACGCCGCTGCTGCCACCCAGGACCTCCATCCCTAACGCCGCTGGAGTGAGCAGAGCTCCCTGCTATGTTTTCAATTCGAGTGGAGCCACCGGCTCCACCGATCTATGTGGAGCCGAAGTCAGCTTCACTCTGGCTCCACCGATCTACGTGGAGCCAGTTGCTTCGGCTTCAATCCGGCTCAACCGATCTACGTGGAGCCGACTGTTTTGGCTTTAGCTTCACCTCAGCTTTGGCTTCTCCGACCTCTCCGCTTTTTGGCTCCCCGATCTAGCCGAGCCATTGCTCGGGCTTCGCTCCCAAGACGCCGCCTCCCGACTCTGGATTCGGTCAAGTCATCACTGATGGCTACTACCGGAGGCTCCTTCGCCATCCCACCCCCCTGTTCAATTCGACAGGACAAATTTCAAGCAGTGGGCTGTTCACCTTAGGATTCACCTCAACAGCCAGTGCCTCTGGGGTCATCTCACTGGTGAGCGGCCTTGTCCGCCTTGCCCTACACCGCTAGTTTTGCCAGCTCTTCCTGCTAGTGCGGATCAGGCTGTCTAGGAGGCCACCAATGCTGCATTGGAGGAGGCCCTAGAGCTCTACCAGTCTGAGCTGCACCTCTACGAGATATAGCAGGATGCTGAAACTTGTGCTACCGCCATCCTGGTGGGTAGCATGACCGTGGCCATCTCCATAGATGTGGCTGAGCTGCCGACGACGCAGCTAATGTGGGAGCGTCTCCAAGCTCACTACCAGCCGACTAGTGATGCTATGTACCTTTCTGTCGTGCATCAGATGCATTATCTTCAGCAACTCGATGCCACCATGGATGACTTCTACCAGCAGATGTTTAAGGTGTGGCATCAGCTCGACTCTCTGGGGCCGGATGTCTGCCGGACTTATCCCAGCTGTGTGCGACACCGCTCACCAGGAGACTCACCATCTCTACGACTTCCTGACGCCGCCCTGAGTTCGAGACTGCATGCTCAGCTCCTGACTCGCTACCCGTGCCGGACCATGGTGGAGGCTCTCATGGGTGTTCGTGCTGAGGAGACTCGTCATCGTGGCGCGGCTCAGATACATGTCTTGTCTGCTTCAGCGTCTGTTTCTTCAGCACCGATCGTAACCCCTCCAGCCTCCCGCGCACCGGTGGTTCTTGTCGCTTCATCAGCGGTCTCCACTCGCACTCATCGCTAGCGTGACGGCCATAGGTATCAGGACTGCTACAATCGGAGGAGGGACCAGAGTCGCCGGGGGGGGACATCCCCCGAAGGGCTCTGGAGGTTCCTCCCACTCAGGAGCTAGCGCCTCTCGCCAGGGCTTCGGTGACGCCACGTAGCAGCTTCTCTCCGTGCTCCAGCGCCTCAGTGTCGGCTCGTCCTCATACTCCTCGGGTTCTGCTCGTCTGGCTCTTACTTCTCAGCAGTCTTCCTCAGCTCCACCTCCCTCGTCAGGTATCTTGTCTTCGTGGATCTTAGACTCTGGTGCCTCTTTTCACATGATACCGGATTCTACCCACCTCACTTATGTGAGTCACACAACTCTTCCTTCCACTGTTCAGACTGCAGATGGTACCTCTCTGTTGCAGGCCGAAGCACCATTTCCACTTCTTTTCATGTTCCTGCGGTTTCTCATGTTCCTCAGCTTACTATGTAGTTTATGTCGGCTGGTCAGATCACTGATCACGACTGTTGTGTTGTTCTTGAGTCTAACTCTTGTTGTGTTTAGGACCGCCGCACGAGGACTCTACTTGGTACTGGCCTTCGACGCCGTGATTCGTAGCGTCTTTGGGAGCTCGACCGGCTGCATCTTCATTCCGCTGTCTCCATTAGCCAGTCAGCCGCTACCACTACCTCTGGTTTTGCCGCGTCCTCCACTACTTCCTTCCCTTAGTGGCACCATCGTCTGGGTCATCTTTGCGGATCGCGTCTATTGTTGCTAGTAGGTCGTGGTGTTCTTGGGTCTGTTTCTGGGGACACCTTTTTACATTGTATGGGTTGCAAGCTTGGCAAGTAACTGCAACTCCTCTACCCCTCTAGTGATTATGTTTCTAGTCGTCCTTTTGATCTTGTTCATTCCAATGTTTGGGGTCCGGCTCCTTCGTTTCGAAAGGGGGTCATCGATACTATGTGATTTTTATTGATGATGATTCTCGTCATACTTGGATCTACTTCATGTCCTTTCGCTATCAGGTTCTCTCTATTTACCAGATCTTCGCCACCCTGGTTCGCCTTCAGTTTGATTCGGCCATTCGTGTGTTTCGTGCTGACTCTGCTGGCGAGTACCTGTCTACTGCTTTGCGTGCTTTCTCGCTGAGCAGGGTACTCTTCCCCACTACTCTTGTCCTAGTGCTTACGCTCAGAACGATGTCTCTGAGTGTAAGCATCATCACTTGCTTAAGACATCTCGCGCTCTCATGCTTGCCTCTTTTGTTCCACCTCACTTCTGGGTTGAGGTTGTCTTCAGTGTTGCTTTCCTCATCAACATGAAGCCTTCCACTGCTCTTTAGGATTCTACTCCTGCTGAGCGTCTCTACGGTAGAGCTCCAGAGTAGTCACCTTCGCAGTTTCAGTTGTGTCTGCTTCCTCTTCCACCTCGTGAGCGCACAAGCTGATTGTTCAGTCAGTTGAGTGTGTTTTTCTTGGCTATAGTCTTGAGCATAAGGCTTGTCACTCTACGACCCTGTTGTTACGACTTTGTTGCCCCTCTACTGTCAGCTCAGATTGTCTTGTTGAGTCGATCTCCTTTTTGACTTTTCCTAACACTTAGTTTTCCACTCATGTCTCGCTCGCCTTCACCTTCTTCGCTTCCCTCTCCTCCGGCTCCACCTATTCCTCCTCCGCCGGAGGTTCCTTCCCGCTCTTTTGTTGAGATTCCATGCTTTCCCCTGCACTACTCGCCGTCCTTGTCCTACACCTTCTCCAATTGAGCCTTCATCTTTCCTGGGCCCTTCTCCGTCCTTGCTGGGTCCTGCTCTACCTTCTCCCAGATACGATCTTTGTGATCGTCACACTATCAGCCTCTTGAGCGCCATCGCTTGCTGTACCGCTTCTTTCTCGAGCCTACGACCTCTAGTGAGGTCGCTACTCACCCTGAGTGGCAGCTCGCGATGTCTGAGGAGATTGCTGCTTTGGATCGTACTGACACTTGGGATCTTGTGCCCTTACCTGCGCGTGTCACTCCCATCACGTGCAAATGGGTGCACAAGATCAAGACCCGCTCGGATGGTTTCTTGAGCGCTGCAAGGTTCGTCTTGTGGCGTGTGGTTTTCAACAGGAGCATGGTCGTGACTACGATGAGACCTTCGCTCCTGTCGCTCACATGACCACTGTTTGCACTCTCCTTATTGTGGCCTCTGTTCGATAGTGGCCCATTTCACAACTGGACGTCAAGAATGCCTTTCTCAATCGCGAGTTGCGTGAGGTCTACATGCACCGTCCCCTGGGTATTCTGTTTCTGGTGGTATGGTTTGTCGCCTTTGTCGCCTCTATGGGCTCAAACAAGCTCCTTATGCTTGGTTTGATCACATCTCTTCTGTTGTCATTGTTGCCATCTTCTCCGCCAGTGATCACGACTCTGCCTTCTTTGTATACACATCTACTCGGAGTCAGACGCTCCTCCTCTATGTGGATGATATGATCATCACCGGAGATGACTATCAGTACATTGCCTTTGTGAAGGAGCTTCTCAGTGAGCAGCTTTTGATGTTTGATTTGGGTCATCTTCGTTACTTCCTTAGGATTGAGGTCACTTCTACGCTTGAGGGCTACTACCTCTCCCAGGAGAAGTACATTCAGGATATCCTCGCCCACGCTTGTCTCATTGATCAGCGCATGGTGGATACTCCTATGGAGCTTGGTGTTCACCTTTGGCCTACTGATGGTGAGCCTCTTGAGGACCCCACTCGCTACCGCTATCTTGTCGGGAGTCTCGTCTATCTTGGGATCATTTGACTTGACATTTCACACCCAGTTCATATCCTGAGTCAGTTCGTCTCTGCTCCCACTCAGCTCCACTGCAATCACCTTCTTCGAGTTCTGCGATATCTTCATAGGACCATCACTCGTCGCCTTTTCTTTCATACTGTGCTTTTATTTATTTATTTGGCCATGTTATGCCCTGAAGTGCCATCTTTTTCACCCACATTCAAAAATTTTACTAGAAAAAAATTAAATACGACATACATAAACATACAAAGTTCATAACAAAGATTATAATTCAATGAGTATCTTTTCTAAAAAAATTCAATGGGTATCATCACAAAAGTCCATAAGAGAGGCAAGGAGGCAGGATATGTCGTTCACAATTCTCCTTATCTTTATTAATCAAAGCTACCATTCCAAATCTGAAAACCACTACATCAAACGACAACAACAAAATGAATATCGAGCAGGCAGCGCCCCCCACCTCGCGTCTCCGTCCGAAAACCACTACATCAAACGACAACAACGAAATGAATATCGAGCAGGCAGCGCCCCCCACCTCGCGTCTCCGTCCGAAAACCACTACATCAAACGACAACAACGAAAAACACTACATCAAACGACAACAACGAAATGAATATCGAGCAGGCGGATAAAAACTACATCAAACGACAACAACGAAATGAATATCGAGCAATGGCAGGATAAAAACCCACTTCGCATCTGATTTCCGGGACCGGATCCAAAATTCTGGCCAGAATCCTTCAAATTCAAATTCAAAATCCCAACGGTTTCATCCCGAATTCAAACTCCATTTGACGAAATCCAGTCGGGATTTTTCTGGGATTTCCGGTTACCAGCCGGTAACGGAGAAATGGCGCCGGGCGGGTTTTTGCCAGGTTCCGGTTTTTGGATCCTTGGGCAGCGCCCCCACCTCGTGTCTCCGCGGCGGCTTGCAACAGCATGATCAAATACTACAGAAAGATCCTTTTAAAAAATTACACAAAGTAAGAGATTGGGCTCAAAATGTTTCTCACAGAAATGGATAATCAGTCGATATATAGATGGTGGTAATATGCAGCTAAGGCTGAACAGCTCAAAAGGTTGATTTTGTCACCATTTGACATGAGGTAGGAGACAATGCCTTCAACCGTAAGCAGTATCCAAATGTTAGAGAATTGAGCATTAAAATGGTGAGCAAGGCAGCATAAGTGCATAACACACACCAATAGCAACAAACGCATGAATGATTCAGAAGTAATAAAAGAGGAAAGATAGCTAGTTAGCCACACCGGGTGCATTCGACAAAAAATTATGTCCATAACTAATTTACCATAACAATAACAAGAAGCCATATTAGAGTCAACATGAACATCGTTGCAGCAACTTTATGAATATGATTAACTTTTACATAACGCTGGAATTGAAATCAATCCAACCCAACACTCAAACCAGACAAAGAACCTCAGCCCGACACCAATTTCACAACAATGATAAGAACATTAATTGCTATCTGGGCATCCTTAGAAACGTGTGGCGAGATGAGCCCCACGATCCGGCCCTTCAACGACTTTGCTTGCCCATTTCACGAAACTTCGACATGCTCCGCCACGGGCGCAAGAAAGCGGTCTTCATTCAAGATCGCCAATGCATTTGCAAGAAGCAAAAAAAACCCCAGCAACGTCCACAAGCCCATCTGGCAAATCATAGCTCTGTTAGTTCTAAATTTGCTTCTTACATGCCACCAATCATCAGACCATCATAGCTAAAGTAACAGGTTACTCCATATTCATGGATTGAACATAGCAAAAGGCAACATCATCTTGGAAGATATACTGAAACATACAATATGTCTTCCACTAGGGCCAGATATGACATTGCAATTGAAGTGGTATACCATAAAATTTCCAAGTAAACTACAAGGTTCCCACTGAGCAAGAAATCTATGATACAGGACTCCTTATGGGCAAAGCATAATGATGCCAGTGAAGTGACCAATACCGATAATTTGTATATTAGATAGTAAACCACTATACCACATCTAGCTTACTGTCTAATTAGGGGATTTGTAATTGTAATTAAACAATGAAGGAACGATTCAAGGGCTGAACAGCTAGGATCCCCTACCCACTCAACCCAATAGATCATCTATACACCGAAGTCTCGCAGATATCCCAAACCAAAGCATCAAAGGCAAGCCTATAAACTTCAAGAAACGGGATCTAGATCGGTTTGTGCAAAGAAAGCCTACTAGTCGGGGGGAATCAAGGAGAGAGGAGAGCATAAGAGGGCGAGAGGCAGGTGTAGGACGTCACCTTGCGATTTTAAATGGCGCTGATCTCACATGTGTCACTCCGGCAGTGGGAGGTTCACCCCACGAGACGCTGAGGCGGGGCGCCGCCGCTTCTATATTGCTTCCGAGGAGGAAGACGCCGGGGAGGAAGCCGCTGGGGAGAGGTCGAGGATGGGGGAGGAAGCCGTCGTAGCTGCCCTAGTCGTTGTTGCCGCCCTGGTCGCCACCTCCCTCTAGGGTTCTGTGGCTGTGGCGGAACGGGATGGGAGGGGAATCGAATAGACGCGCTCCGGCTTGGGATGGGGATGGGGTTTTGGTCGATGGCAGTTGCGGGTAATTCCCAGTGAACTCCATGGGCAATTAGGTAAATAGGATTGTGCGGGGAGCAACCTCCTCGCAACTCTGAGAAAATACACTACGGCCTACTCTAGATTCTCAAACTCCAGATTCGATTTTTTGTTGGAGTTGTACCGTTTTGTATGGCTCCACCTACTCCGACCATGAAGCTGGGAGTTGGAGCCATGCCAAACAGGGCTTCAGTTTCTGCACCGACTCCTCTCTTATCAGACAGTCCTGGTACGATCAGCATTGCTCGAGATCCAGTAAAGTTTGAGCTCGCTAAGCACATTGGAGTAGATGCTTCGTACACGAGATCGCAGGTGCAAGACCACGTTATTGCTCTACAGTATGTGCCTTCGGAGGTTCGGTTAGTTTATTTCTTCACCAAGGCACAAACTAGAGTTCAGCATAGTTTCTACCTCTCCAAACTCAGTGTTGTTGATCAACCATGAGTTGGGGGGGGGGGTACATATGTATGTAGCTTAGTTTGTTCTTTGCATATTCACCTATTGTACATGATATATTAGCCTTTTGGCCCTTTGGAAGGGATCCAGGTTTATTCCAACAAATATGTTTGTCCTATGGTTTCTAAATGCATGGCTGGCATCTGAACCTTAGTGAAGACTAATCATGGTACTGAATGTTAGACAATAACCTAACAGGCTTAGATTACTTCATGATAAGATTACAGAGGTGTTACATATAAATAGATTGGAGGAGGGTAGCCCAAGGGGCCACCGAGTCCCAAGAGGCCACTGGTATTAACCCTAAGACAAAGCAAGGGGATTACACAAGTAACTAGGGATTACAAGAATAGCAATTAATTCTAACACCACTCGCAATGATCGTCGGTGGAGCGAACGCTCGACCGGAGCGAAAATCCATGAAGACACAGGAAGGAGCCCTTGGTGAAGACATCGGCGAATCGCGACGTGGTGGGCACATGAAGAACCCTGACAAAGACCCATGGCGACTCGCTCACTGGACGGCTAAGATCGATTTCCACGTGCTTGGTGCGCCGATGTTGAATGGGTTGGTGGAGAGGTAGACGGCACGACATTGTCGCAGAGATGAGACAGCAGAGTCCGTGGATGGAGAAGTTCTCGAGCAGCTTGCCGCAGCCAAGAGGCTTCAACGCGCTGCTATAAAAAATTTCAGATTCTCGCCTTTGGGCCGGACCGGAGATGTTGGTCGCCGCTTGATGACCAGAGATCAGTCGCCCGAGGAAGACGGCGTGGCCGAGGTGGAAGCGGCGGGTGTCCGGACACCAAATTTAATCGGTGTTTGTACACACGGAGTCGTGTTTCGGGTCGTTTCGGGAATGACCGCACCATGACCGAGGGTACCACGAAGGTAGCGAAGGATCCTCTTGGCGGCGACAAGATGAGTTTCTCGAGGATCATGCATATGAAGGCACACTTGTTGGACAAGATAAGCAATGTCGGAGCCTAGTGAAGGTGAGGTATCGAGGGCACCCACAAGGTCGCGATAAGCGGTGGATCAAGAACAGACGGTAGCCAGATCACCGGTACTTTTGCACAAGTGTCAAGCTGGAGTGGAGCAAGGCTTGCGATCCACTCATGCCATGGCGAGCAAGTATATCCGCAGTGTATTGACGCCGTGAAAGGAGAATAGAATCCTCGTGGCGTGAATCCGCAATGCCGAGAAAGTGATGCAGGGTCCAAGATCCTTCATGGAGAACTCCTTTTTAATGCAAAGAATGACACGGTGAAGGAGTCTGCTGAGACAAAGCCGTAAGGACAATGTCATCCACATATAAGAGCAAGTAGATCGCCTCGGTGCCGCGGTGATATGAAGAGAGATGTGTCCGACTTGGCTTCATGAATCCTGTGAGATCGAAAGGAGGCAAATCGGTGCATGCCGGGCCGGGCTTGCTTCAAGCCGTAGAGGGATTTGTTGAGTCTGCGCAGACATGATCGGGAGAGCAGGATCGCCGAACCCAAAGAGGGCCGAGAGCAAGATATCGCCTCTCAAAGTGTTCCGTAGAAAAGCGTCTTCACATCTAGCCGATGTATCGCCAATCCTCGGAGTGTGCCACGTGATGACCGTGCGAACAATGGTCGGCTTGACAACCGGCCAAGGTTTCATCATAATCAACACCGGCGTTGAGTGAACCCCAAGAACCCAACGAGCCTTGTATCTCCAATGAGCCATCGGCATGGAACTTGTGTTTGAAAATCCATTTGCCAAGAATCACGTTGGCCTTGGCGGTATGGGACGAGGTCCCAAGTGTGGTTGTCCCGGCGGTCGATATTCGCCTTCCATGGCTCGGCGCCAATGAGGATCGGCAAGAGCATCACGGCATGACCGCAGAGTGGAGACAATGCCTCAGATGCAAGGCGGCGAGGTCGCCGGTGATTCTGTTTTTCCACGGTCGCCATGCCATGGGAGTTGGCGATCGGCTGAATGGAAACAACACCAAAGAACCGGAGGATCGCTTCGACATAGCGAGGCGGAGAGGGACCATGCCGGAGCGCCGAGAGAGGAACCACGGGCGCCGGAGGCGGGCAGAGCAGGGCAGGGCACGCTGCTGTAGACGTGAATGATGGGTGGAGCGGAAGATCTGTATGGGGCGCTGTTCGAGGACGCGGGGACCTCAACACTGCCGGCGGCTGGAGCGAGAGCGCGGCAGCACCGAGGTGCTTGTGGGCGACGCCGAGGGGCGGGAAGCCGGAGGAGCCCTTGACGCGCTGGCGTGCCCACATGGGCCGCGATGGTACCAGAGGCACCTACCGGGAGGGAGCACGCGTCGGGGAGGTGGTGGCAAGGGGCCATGACTCCGTGTACTCGCAGGAAGAGGGACACCGGAATAGTGTCGCCGCCGCTAGAAAATCAAGTTCTCGCGGGTGGGGATGGCCACCGTGGGAGAAAGGAACGTTGTCTCGTCAAGACAACGTGGCGGAAATGATGACGCGGTTGGTGTGGAGGTCGAGGCACCTGAGCCCTTGTGATCCGGTGAATAACCAAGAAACGCATGAGAGTGGAACGGGGCAAGCTTGTGAGGAGGTGGCGGAGAGGTTGGGATAGCAGTGCACCCAAAGCTCAAGATCATGATAGGAAGGAGGGTGCCATGGAGGCGAAGAAAGGAGTGCTCATGTTTAGTGTTTTGGTAGGGAGGCGATTGATGAGATAGGTGGCGGTGGCTAGAGCATCACCAAGAAGAGGGGCATGGAAGCTCGGAAGAGGAGGGTTAGTGTGACGTTGTTGACGGTGCGGATCATGCGTTCGGCTTTCCCATTTTGGTTGGGAGGTATAGGGGCACGACATGCGAGGGTGGTGCCGTGAGCAAGAAAGAAAGCACGAGAGGTGGAGTTGTCAAACTCGACCGCTGTCACATTGGACCGATTTGATGGTGCAAATTAATTGAGTAGACACATGAGCGAAGAAATTAGAAATTGTGGGAAAGCATCTGACTTAACGTGAAGGGAAAAGTCCAGAGAAAATGGGAGCAATCGTCAAGAATAACTAAATAATATTGGAAACCGTAGACACCGACAACGTGGAGATGTCCACGTGTCACAATGGATTAAATCAAAATTCTTGGATGCTCTAGACAGGGAAGTAGTAAAAGGAGATTTAATATGATGCCCAAGTCGACAAAGCGTGGCAGAGGAGTCAACTTCGGCTTGCCGCAGACAATGGAGGAAGATCGAGCGAGGTTCAAGAGTGGCCTTGCCGGGGTGACCAAGGCGCCTGTGCTAGGTAGTCGGGGAAGGAGTGGCGACAAGGGCGCAGGAGCCATGGTGGATGAAGGCAAATGTAGGGTGTAAAGTGGCCTCGTCTCGTTAGATCGAGGAGGGTGTTCCGCACGGAGATCCTTTACGAAACACCAAGAGGTCAAACTCAATGTAAACGAAATTGTCAAGAGTAAATTTTCTAATGTAAAGGAGATTTACGATGATGTCGGGCGACAAGGACATTATCGAGGCGAAAGGGTCCAGAAGGATAGAGTAACCGGTGCCAATGACGGAAGGGTGGCACCGCTGCCTCACGATAATGGAGGAAGGAAATGAAGAGGATGGCGTCGCGTGACCATACCGTGGTTGGCGGTGATGGGAGGAGGCACCCAGTCGATCACCCATCCGAGGAACTCGGCAAGGGGAGAGAGAGGCGAAAGCTTGGCGGTAAGGCCCTCGGCGCCCATGGCGCCCAAGGGAGGTGCCCGAGGTGGTCGCGGGTAGTAGGTCCCGGCCGGCGAGCCGAGCGAGTACGAGGGTGGCACGCCGGCCATCGAGCTCTTCTGCGGAGATGTAGGTCGGATCAAGCGTGGTGGGGACCACGAGCTCACGGCGGTGGATCCTCGCCACATGTGGATAGAGCCGGCCCACGGTTGAGTAGCGACGGCCATTGTGGTGTGGTGGTGCAAGACGGGTGCGGCTCATGGATCGCCATGGGAGCCGCCAGAGCCACGTCGCCACGTGGCGCGTCGGCCATGGTTACATCGAAAGGTCATCCAAAGAAGAATCGATGAGCGAAGAACACGAGGGTACGAGGCGCAGCGCAGTGATGACGAGTAGGCGGCTTTGGTGGACGGCGCGACAAGAGCCGAAGGAGAGGCAGAGGGCGCCCCATGTTGAGCTCGGCCAAACGGAGGTCAAGACGAACATCGGCGAAGGACGGAACGGCCTCTGGCGGGTGACAAGTCGGGACATGAACCGAAACGCTCATTGAGACCCCAGAACGCTCAAAGACCAGAGTTCGGTCCTCGATGGGCTCGCCGAGGTCGGCAAGGGCATCCGCCATGCTCTTCATCTTGCGGCGAGAGTCGTCGATGGAGAGGCACCTTAGCGAGAGCGCGAACTTCGGCCGAGGAGCATGGCGCGGACTCGCGATTGTTGAGGAACTGCTGCTCGATTCCGAGCCATGCCGCTCGGGCGCGAGGCCGTCGTGCTCGTGGATGACATCCGTGAGGTCGGCGGATGGTGTTGAAAAGCCGAGAGGACGACATGATCCATGCGCGACCACGCCGGATCGTAGGGCGGAGTCGCTGCCGAGGACGTGATCCTTCAAGCGGCGGCCGAGATGAGGAGGACGAGCCGCGCCACTTGGAGTAGTTGAGGATTGAAGATCAAGAACTATTGGAATTAAGTTCTTGATGTTCGACAGCAGCAGCTTGACTGTGGAGGCGGGCGATGGCGGCGCGCTTCATAGGAAGCGTAGCGGACGTCGTCATCCTCGTGAACGCCGGCATCGTCCCGAAACTTCGGTGCGGAGGTGATCCCGGAGGCCGCGGCTCGCTTCCTCGGGGCATCGGCTGTGGCGCGCTCTTGTCAAGAGCGCCGCAGCCGGCGCGACACGCTCTGGCGGCGCATGGCAGACTTGAGAAGAGCGGCTTCCTCCGCGAGCCGCCGTCGCGCTGTGTTGGTGGTGCGCAGAGAGAGGCCTCGCCTCCGTGCGCTTAGCAGCAGAGAGGGCTTTGTCGCGAGCTTGGCCGCAGTAGCCACTGGAGGAGCCGGAGGCGGCCATGGCGCGCGCTGAAGCGAGAGAAGCAGCAAGGCTGACGGCCGGATCGGGGTGGGATGGGAGCCAAGCGATGGATCGTTGTTTAGTCTCGATACCATGTTAGACAATAACCTAACAGCTTAGATTACTTCATGATAAGATTACGAGGTGTTACATATAAATAGATTGGAGGAGGGTAGCCCAAGGGGCCAGCCGAGTCCCAAGAGGCCAGCTGGGTATTAATTGGAGGAGGGTAGCCCAACGGGCCAGCCGAGTCCCAAGAGGCCAGCTGGGTATTAACCCGGCACAGCTAGCAAGGGGATTACACAAGTAACTAGGGGATTACAGTAAATAGCAATTAATTCTAACACTGAACATAACCCTATATGCAAAGGGAGAAAACTCACACAACACTAAAAATGTAATCTTCTGATTATTGAAATCTCCAGAATAACCTATCAGTTCAATGACCGAGGTACAACAAAGTAAAAGTGTCATTTAATATGGATCTTTATTCTGCTCTACTAGCAAAACTACCAATCTTTGAGTGGAAAATGTATTTGTACTGCTGCTTCGCAACTCGTATTTTCGTATGTTTTGTTTCATGTTTAGCTGTTTGGGTTCAGCACTGCTCTAATATTTCTGTGATGTGATCTTTTCTGAAGATATTCTCTGCAAAGAGAGGTCACTTGAAGCTTTTTATTCGGTCACAAGAGTTCTTCAGGACACTACAACGGCACTACAGCAACACCTGTATAGATGCTAACAAACAGGCAGCCATAAACTTGTACGTTTTACTGAGTATCCATGTTCACTATGCAGGAACAATTTGTTTCATTAAAGTATCGAGATATATTGTGGGCTTTAACAATGGTACTATGAGTTTGTTTTATTTATCACTTGGTGTTCCCCTTCCTGTATTACAGATTTTTGGGATTCTTCCAACCACAGCAAGGAAAACCTGCACTCTGGGAGCTAGAATCATCCTCCGCTGAGCATAACAGTGAACTTTTTTATGAGCATACAAGGTGAACTTAAGAATATATATAACCATGCAATACAACAACCACTAAATCTTCAGGGCCCCAAAATATGCTCTAAAATATGAGTCACCTATTTACTGCCATAGCCACGTGAAACTGTCACAATATCACGTAATAAATAATACGTGCAATGCATTGCATATATGCAATCCAAGGAAATATTGTATAAATGAAAATCTATGTGTGGCGAGCAGTCCCTACATGAGTCTCCCCTTCACATGTGAAGTCACTGACAGCAGAATTTTCAGTGTTCCTTTTTCATCTTAAAAATAAAAAATGATTATATCTTCAAAAAGGTTGTTATATGACATTGAAAAACCTGAGGATGTGAATAATTTGTGATCCCCATCAAGGATCAAAAACCCGGTACCGGAGGAAATCCTGGTCGGCAGCCGGTAACGGTAACCGGCCGGTTACTGGAAAAACCCGGATGAATTTTGAAAATTGAATTTTGAATTTAAGATTTGGAAAACCGGTTGCTGCCCAAAAAAAACGGTTAAAAATTGGAAAAACCAGAATAATACAAATATTAATTAGAAAGTGTTTAATGAACTACATATTTAGCTCGTACAATACGTAATCTAGCATATTTAGTTCATATTTAGCTAATACAATATGTAATCTAGCATATTTAGCTCATATGAAGTGCAAACCGACTGGAACAATAAATCAAGCATATTTAGCTCATACAATACGTAATCTAGCATAAAAATGTTTAAACCTACCTAGGAAGTGCATTACGCAGTCAAAATTCAAATTCAAATTTAAATTTTTTGGCGGTACTGTTCATCCCGGTCCCTACCGGGATTTCCGGTACCGGCCGGTAACAGCCGGGATTTTGATCCCTATTCCCCGTTATGTTGTCCTCTGTACATCACATATTAAATATGCCCCTATATGAACTAAAATCACCTGATGTTATGCTATTATAGAACACACAAGGGCATTTTAGTCTTTTAGTACAAACATCCTAGGGCATTTCAGTATCATGGTACAGGAGTCATGGTATTTTGTTGTGTAGTGCAGTAGCAAAAGCACAGTGATGGCTGAATATTATGCTGTTTTGCATTGGTGCAGATATTTTTTAAGTAGAAAGAATTTCCGAAATGTGTTCAAATCTGTAGGCAGTGTTTATTTGTGCTGAACACACTAATGAGCAAGGATCCAAAAACTGGTTCCGGGGGAAACCCTCGCCGGGCGGCTGGTAAAAAAACCAGGCGGTTACCGGTTTTCCCGGGAAAAATCCGGTTGAATTTCGCTTGAATTTGCTTAAAAACCAGCCAAAATTCGAAATTTGAAAATTGAATTTGCAAAACCCGGGAAAACTGGCCGGGATTTTGGATCCCGGACCCTACCGGGAAATCCGATAACCACCGGGCGGTTACCGGCCGTTTTTTCCCTGCGAATGAGCACTGTGGGGACCTTTTAGCCCATTTACTTCATGTAACTTTCCCAGTTATTACATTCAAATAGAACCGAAGTTTTAGTCTTAATGAAACATGCATTCTGTAAATCAGCAACAACCCTCTTAAAATTGACTAATGATTTTGATGTTACAGTACAATGAAAAGAGTGAAATCAGATGGCAGTATTCTTCGTGAAAGCAACACGTCCATATCTAGCTGTAGTGGCTGCCATAATGAACTGTTGAATGCAGCACCGCTTGATGTTAATAACAGGTCACAATTTCCAAAATCGGAATCTGATTCGGTGCATGAAAATGAAATTTCATCAACCTGTGAAAGCGAGGTGTCAAACTTAAGGTTGGTTTCTGTTCATTCAGGCTTTATACCTTCACTTTTTTTCTTTGTTTATAGCGGAATAATTTACTAGAAGATAAGATGATGAGAATGTGTTGTTTCAAATAATGGAGATTTACCATTAATATCTGACAGCTTCTCTAAAATCTGTTGCAGGTATACTCCCACGGTGTCTCATATACATCATATCCCAAGCACCGAACTTGATTATTTCAATGATTCTGGTGATTCAAACTTCCTGGATCTTGAATGTCTTTCAACTTCAGGCAACTCAAGCGATGAAAGGTATTTTTATTTTAATTTATGATGGTTTATTTTCATAGTTATCTTCTCCGATGTATACTAACCATCGTAGCCTTCAACTGACAAATTTCCTCATAACAACAATAAATTTATGCTGTGTATACTTCCTTTGTCTTAGTCTTGGGGGGGGGGATAAAAGGAAAAAATATAAATGAAGGATAATCATCAGTTCAATGTCCTATAAAAAACCTTGTGCTTAGGTCCAGGGATAAAAAAACTGGAACCAGGCAATTTCCTGCTCGAAGGCCCCCATCCGGTTATCGGCCGGTAACCGGAAATTCCGAAGAAAAAAACCGGTTGGATTTCGTCGAATGGAATTTGAATTCGGGATGAAACCGCAGGATTTTGAATTTGAAGAATTCCGGCTGGGATTTAGGATCCCAGCCCCACGATAAGACCGGCGGTAACCGGCCGAGTTTTTCTTCCATGCTTAGGTCCATATCTGGAGTTGTTGGGTTTTGCTATCACATAACTATCCTTGTAGTATTAAACACAAATTTGTACTATCACTGTGGTACCATTTGATAATATCATACTACCTCCGATTCCAAATAATAGTCATTTTGGACATTGACACGGTCTCTAAGGTGACACTTTGACCATCAATTTCTATGTAAATATGATGTTTCAAATAAAACTAATTATACATTACGAAAGTATATTTCATGATGGATCTAGTAATACCAATTTCATGTTGTCAAGCTTGGCAATTCTTTATATATTGATTGTCAAATCTAAAAATGTTTGACCGGCACAGATTCTAAAACGACTTACATTTGGAACAGGATGTAGCATATACTGAGAAGTAATTGGAAATATTCTGTTGATATCAACAGAGGCATCTATTCTTTTCTCACTGTATCTTGGCAAATTGTGCTTGAACAGGTCAACTGCAATTAGCACACCAGATGCAAGCCTTTCAACTGAGAATGTCATTAGTGACATAAATTGTGAGATCATGGTGAGCATACAATCTCAACAATCAGAATTCTATGAAGCTATCTTGTTCTTTTTTGCTATGATGTGCTAGAATTTGTTCAAAATTGTTCTGGGAACTAATAACGTGTGGATTTACAATGGTGGGGTAGACAGCTGATCACGTAATGCAAGTTATGCCCTCGTAATTATCATTGAGCCAATAAATTAAACCAATTGCATATATTTGAAACTTTTCAGAGAAACCAAGTCGCTGAGATCCAGGCTCAGAAGTTACCTGAACATTTCGTGCAGTGGGTTAATCACGGAGACACTTTTTGGTATTGAGGTTACTCTGATGCAGTGTCATGTATATGCCTCTGCTACTTGGAAGAACCAACTTTTCTTTTCCAAGTAGTCATTGGGCGGATTCGGGTAGGAGATTAGGAGGTGAGAAGAGATATATGACACCACTTCAGGCAGTCGCCTTGTGATATACAACGTCCCAGAGTCCTTTAGGGGAGTATACCGTTCTGTTTATTTGTTCACTTGTTTCTACTAGGGATGAGTAGATAGGTATTTTCTTACTTTTCTGAAAGAAAATAGAGATAGGTATGGTTAGTACTATTCTTTGGAAAATCGTATCATTATTCGCGGGAACCTTTCATTTTTCATGTGTAAATATATATGTGCTTGAGGTGTTTTTTTTGTTGTTGTTGTGGTGGACTATAAGGCACCATTTTCCCCTCAACTTTGTTTCATATTTCGATCTCGTGAAACAGTATGCAAAAGATTATCCTTTGCGGCCTCGTTCCCTTCCCCATACGCGCATGCCCGAACATATTTCTGAAATGTTTAACTTGTCAAAAGCTTACTTGTGTCATCAGCTTCCATTTGTAATCCGTGTATTGCTTCATTGGAGTTGCTACATGTTGAGAATAATCTAATGCATACTAGGAATATTCTACTCGGTACTACACTGTGTGGAAACAACCATGTGGTTGTTGCATTGCGGAAAATGTTGCATTTCATCAAACTGAACCAAACCCGTCCCCAAGGGAGGCAAGAGTGTCTCAAAGGGTAATGCCTACGAAACCCGGTGAAGCAATGATAGACAGGAGCCGGTTACATAGTCGGGAGGCATATGGAAATTCAGAAATGCTTTGTTCGTACGATGCCTGGCCACCCGCTCCTCCTCCTCCAACTGATCTGTTCGCGCACCTCTACCTGCCTCCCACGCCATCTCCGACTCTGATCGGCTTGCCCACCTCTTTTTCCTCCTCTGATTGGCCCACCCGCCGCCTCCCTCCTCCGACTCTGATCAATCCACATGTCAACCTCAGCCGCCCGCTCGTGCCTGTGCCTCTGCCCAACCGCGGCCCCTCTCAAACGCCCCCTCCGCTCCGACCGGCCCGTACATTGTCTCCCTCCTCTGCGCCTCCGCACATTGCAACACCACTCTGGTCAGTCCACACGCCGGCCTCGGCCGACTGCTCATGCCTTTGCCTCCGCCCAACTGCGCCCCCGCTCGGACACCCCCTCCGACTCTGACCGCCGTACACTGTCTCCCTCCTCTCCGTATAGCAGGGCCGCTTTGTTTTTAGGCAGCTCTCTGGATGGCGGTTTTCATCATTCTGGGATGTACGAGTCGACGACGAATCAACCACCAGCATCTCTCTGCATGCTAGATTCAATGTCGTCAAACAACGTGACAGCGGTCGATGCAAGCAGCAAGTCTTAAATTGCAATCTTTCATTGAGTGCACAACTGAATTAATTAACAGTTTAGAGCATATCCGTTTCAGGTTTTCTAAAACAACAGTAAGAGGAGATAGGTCAAGAGGTGTTGTATGTGCATAACAAGTGACACGTGATTAACGGTAAATGTATTAAGGAGGCTCCCCAAATAAATTAAGAAGCTTTAATGGTAAACGCATCAACTTTTGAACCGTAAATTTTTTCATGAAACAGTTTACGGGTTTTAAATTTTCAGAGTGTCTATTTGTTTCACAAGAGAATTGGTTATATACCATCAAAACACTTCCACTTTTGATATATACCACTAAAAAATCTGAATTTTTTTTAAAAAAATAATACATCATTTTATTAAAATGACAAAAATAAATGCTCATTTTTAAAAGAAGAAATACATGAATAATGCCCTCTCGCCTATTCATTTGGCGACAGGAGAGCTTCCATCCCCAAATGAATTGGTGACAGGGTATTATTCATGTAATTTTTAAAAAATGAATATTTTTTATCATTTTAATCAAATGATGTATTAAAAAAACAAAAACAAAAATCGTAGGTAACTTTGAACAATATCACACATACACACACACACACACAAATACAATATTTTTTTTTACAATTTAAGAATTTTTAACATCACACGCATACCAATCATCCATTTCTTCTAAACCCCTTCAAAGTCCCTATTGTAAGGTAAATGCTTGTGGGAATTCAAATGAATACTTAGGGCCAAACTCATCTTCTCTACAAATTTTGCCCTTGTCTTGCAGGGGGAAAAAGTAACATAGTTCTTTAAAAAGCAGGAAAAAGTAACATAGTTTTAAAAATGTTCTTGAAGATTTTACAAATATAACAAGATAATTTTTCAAGAATATCCTAGAAACAAAATATTGGCTTGATATGAAATGTTTAAATATAACATACATATATGAGCATATAAGCTATTTTGTAGTATGAAGATGGTTTAGCGCTTCTAGAGATCTCATGATATGTGTAGATATATTTTTCTATGTATAGCTGGGATCACCAAATGACAAGAATCTCATGTTATGTGTAGATATTTTATTTGTAGAGCTAGGATCTTTCCAAATAACAAGAACCTAGTGATTGGTTTGATCTATATTTGAGAGGCGATGACGAAATTGAACTCTACTTGTGTGTAGAAAAGGTGAAATGAGGGGGAATTTGACATCATTACAATGACTCGAGATTAAAATAGTGTAAATTTTATAATGCATATTTAAACTATATTATTTGAAATTTGTTTCAAATTATTTAGGGCCCGTTTGGAAGTCGAGAATTTTTCCCAACACCAGCAGGAATTGAAATATAATCTGCAATTTTTGTGAAATTTCGGCGTTCCAAGCGGCCTTAATGAGAAATGAACAACAAACCATATCATAACTAAAATATGTCCAAATTATAGCATATGATCATTAGTATGAGTATTCTTCAATTTTTTGAACATATTTTATAAATGTTTCTATCATAAAAGTTAGAAAAATATTTGTGAACTTAAATCTTTAATTGTGAAAAAACAATGGATCTAGCCAAGCAAACACATATCAATCATTCCCGTACAAAGCAGCAAAGAATGTGTCATGACAAATCGAAGAAACCCATTAATTAAAGGAAGGTTGCACTATTGAAACTTCATAGTAGTGCCGGAAAGATCCACGATTAGGATAGGATTAGAAGGCATCATGAACAAAACAATGCACACTACATGCATGACTACTGCGTCTGGTGGTTGGCCATGGTTCAGATCGCGTGTGTTCTTTTGACACATATAGTTTTAATGTCGTCTTTTGGATGGTTTAGAAGCATTGCTAGCTGAGCTTAATTGAGATGAACACGTTACGTGAAACAACATGTGGTAGTTTCACCATGCCGCGTAATTTCATCCACACTAAATAGACGAGACCTAGACGACCAACACAAGCATGCCAAAACAAAAGAGAAATATCGAAACATGCAATGCTGGTTCCTTCAAACATATGCCGTCTGGAAGACGTTGGAATTTGGGAATGAAGCGGTGACTGGTCTTCTTTTCTAATCATCGATTTGATCTTTGGATATATATGACCCTGGTCCAAACATATATGCAAGCATTTCTTCTAATCTTTTAGTCAATCTAATACTCAGATGTGTTGGAATTAATACGAGCTGGGTCAGTTTTTATTTCTAATTAATTCCTGAAGAATCTCAAAAGTTCATGTACACGTGCTAAAATTAATTAGTCCCCACATGGAGAGTTGAAGAGAGTTACATCACTTTATAAGATGGAACGTGGTAGCCCCCTTGTGGAATACGCGCGCGCTTGCTCGCTCGCCTCACCGAGCCGTGCTGTGCTGTGCGCGCAGGCACGTCGGGTGCAGGCGTGTTTTTCTTTATTTATTCAAAAATCGAAACGCGCCGACTCGAAGTAATGACATTAACGAAGGTTCAGTTACCAGTGAGTTATGGCTACGCGAGGACGAATAAGGTTTTTGGGGAACGTTCGCGCGACTGCTCGCTCCTTCGTCTTCATCCGATCCTCTGCATCAACTGCACGACGTCCACTACGCAATGGCGAACGACGACCTCACCAACACTTCTGCTGCTGGTGTTCCTTCTTCTGGTTCTGGGTATATCAATCTCTCACTTGTTGTTTGTTTAGCTTTATTATCTGTTGTTTCACTTGTTGTTTGTTTAGCTTTATTATCTGTTGTTACCTTGAACACTGAGATAGGAATACTACTTTCTGTTCTTCTGGAAATTCGTATGACTATGGTGTTCATAATTATTTGCTTGATGAAAAAGACAAGACTCATATACTCAACAGGATGTCGATAGACTAAAAGTGAACAGGCAGGCTACGCTAGCTACAACAATTGATCTTCTACCTTGTTCAACCAGAAAACATACGTGTAAGGGAGTCATGGATAGTTACCACCAGATGCGTTGTGCAGCGGAAGAAGAGTTGGAGCAGCCCGGTCCAACGTAGATACGTGTTGATGAAGAAGGAACAGTCGATCGTTTCACGAACTGAATGTCTCCTCCTCGAGTCCTACGCAATAGCCTTGCGCTTTTCGCCAATCAGCACAGCAGCAACAGCAGCGACGCCTCCACGGAGTTCACACGTTCGGGATGGAACGCCGTGCGCTGGTGTGCTAGCACCGCGCGCCTGGCTAGGGTTTCGGGATACGGCTAAGGGGAGGTGGCGGCCAGGGTTTCGTCCAATTGTGCCTGCAGCCCCGCCTCCATATTTATAGAGCATGCTAATGGGCTTCCACGTTGTAGGCCCAATAGAACCCTAGTCCCATATGGATCAATATCTCTCTTAGCCCATAAACTCGAATTGTTTATGATTGCCTCTTGGGCACATCACTAACAATCTCCCACTTGCACTAGAGACAATCATATAGGTAAGCTCTCCAATTCCAACCCCTTAAGTGTGTGACCCGTTAGGTTTATGTGTAGACAGCCATGACCCGAAAACCCTTTTCAAGCCATAAGTCAATAGTGGCACCTAGCAGGGCATATTGACTCCCGAATACACATAAAGATCATATCGGCTAAACCTTGATATACACATACTTGGATCCCTTTTCCACACGATACCAGTCGAACTTAAGGCGAGATTCGTGCCACCCTTGTGATAGCTCAACCATTTATTCGATCTTGTGGGGAATTACAACTTATGACTAACCCTTTAGCCACATTGTGATTAACTCTTTAATCACCTTGGCATGGCCATGCACTTCCCTAATCCAACCACATCGAGGGGCCCAAAAGTATCTCTCCTGTTATGTAGGAGGGGCAAATTCCATCTTAATTCGCTCACATCCCATTCCATGTTTCATGATACACCTGAAGACCACTTTTATAGCTACCCAGCCATTGTAGTGTTTGGCGATCCCAAAGCGCACCACTACACACAGTGAGAAACAATGGCGATTTCAGGTCGAAGGATCCAGTAGGTATACCACTCGAGATCGCTTGATGGCACATATTAACATAACAATCCCAGCAACGTCTCGGGGTGGGTCAATCCAACACCATGTTCTCTAACATGTGTCCACATTATTGATTTGATATTTCTATATCCATGATCCGTGAAACATGATCATCAATCAATACATGTGCTAATCCATAAATCATTGTTGTCCCACGTAATGACATAAGACTAGGGATCTTTAGAGTAACATTAAATAAAACAAAGAGTTCCACGAACAAGTCACATACTTGTCAATCAATGCATATAATCATTATTCAAGGAACCAAATAACACCTTATTCAAAATTTCATAAACATAGACTTGATACAATTATCTCCCACTCACACTAGAGTCAATCATGTAAGTATCTAATACCCATTGCACTCGTGTGTGTCTCATGCTTTGGTTGTGGAGAGGCTTTGTTAACGGATCAGCAACATTCAAATCCGTGTGCACCTTGCAAATCTTCACTTCACCCCTATCAATGATCTCACGGATAAGGTGATAGCGCCGAAGTATATGTTTAGACTTTTGGTGTGACCTAGGCTCCTTTGCTTACGCAATGGCTCCACTATTATCACAATAGAGATCCACTGGACTAGACACACTAGGGATCACACCCAACTCAAAAATAAATTTTCTAATCCAAACAGCTTCCTTTTGTGTGTATTGTTCATACCATGTGTGCACTGTTCATGGATGCAGTTAGCGTTCCTGCAATTACCGATTGGCTTTGCTGGCGACATCAAGTCGGCTCGCAGTAGGTTAGAACAGATTTGCAAATTCAAACTACGGTACAATCGACATACAATCTTTCATGCAATCTACCGATCGATATTGTGCCGGCGACTTCAAGTCTGCTCGCGATAGATTAGAACGGATTTGCACTGTAGAAACCAATCTAAAAAGCAAATTTGCATAATTGAAAGCGGTCTAGAAAATACGATTCAATTTACGAGTGTCGTTCTTCGATAGTTATCTTTCGATGCGAAGAGAGTCGATCGTACTGATAACGTGTTGAGTAACCGTCGCTGACGAGTCCAGTCCGAGCGATTACCTCGTAAACGATATTGAGAATTGTAAGAACAAAGCAAGAACACAACAGTAGATTGAACACAGAGACCTGAAGGGCTTCGCTTTATTGCTTTTTAATAATTATATTACAATGGTAAGTGACTAAGTAGTCCCAGCCCAAAGTTTCTTAACAGTACTTTCCCGTCCAAGCATCAAAATCTCAAATACTGTAAACCCAAGACAAAGCTAATAAAAATTAATCTCCGTTTAGGACTAACCAAACCCCAAAACCAAGAAAATGTAAATATACTAGGTAGAATTGGCGCTACGCTACCTAAATCAACATGAAGCATGAGTCGTCATTTGTAGAGCGATCTGCGATACTTTCTAATCAAATACTTTGGTTGAAAAGGCTAATGGCATCGAATGATATAACACAACATGGACATTATAACAAATTTGGCTAAGTGATCTTAGGAACAACACAACATGTGCTCTAAGAAACTGTGAGTTTTTCACCGCTATAACACAAAAATGGGAAAACTAATTGGAGCGGAAAAATCCATAAGTCGTATGCGAGGATCGGAGTCGGTGATAAGCTCATGACTCTTTCGCGTTCCCCATTGAGCTCAGAGGATGCACAAAGCTGCGGCATATGCAAAGAAGGCAACAAAACTATTAGGTAATCCCCTAAAAACATTCTCAATTGTAATTTTATCATAAATAGAGAATATGATGCATTCATTAAAGAGATATTCATAAAGCGGGTGGCATGAGAACTCATAAATCTTATTGTTATCATGTTTGGGACAAACATTTTCTTGTGACATACCAACAGCCGAGTTGTTATAATCTGGAATATGTAGAGTGCAACCTTGAACATAACTTAAAGAAGATAAATTTGTGGTTAGAAATAAACCATTTACGTGTTGTCGTTGTTAGATATATATATTGTGTAGGGTGTTATTTGCATTTGTTCCATCCTTGTACATGTATATATTTTGGCTTTTGGCCCATTGGAATACAAGGGTTCATATACTCAAACATGGTATCGAGCTACCTCTGCAGCCGCCGCCGCCATCTTATGCCATGCCGCCGCCGTGTGCCGCCGCTCGTAGCGCCGCCGCCCATTGTCCGTACGCTTCGGATCCACACGGGTCGGCGACGTCGCCTCCGCGCCACGCACCTCTTCTCCCCTCGCGCGTGGCAGCGACGCCATCGGGTTCGCGCCTCCATTGCATCGCCCTCGCTCCGACCGCCGCGGGGAGCAACGAAGCTTCGAAAGGGGCGGGGGACGGGCTTGAGGGGGCAGAGGAGGGAAGGCGCGGCGGCGCCAGAGGAAGAGGAGCCTCAGAGCATCTGCGCGGCGCCTCGCGTCTCTGCCGTCGCCGCTCGGAGTCCGCCGTGCCTCGCCGCCGCCGAGTCCGCGTCGCCCTCGCCTCGAGAGCCTTGCCGCGCCGTCGCCGCTCGGAGGCTGAGGAACCCTTTAGGTTTCCCAGTGCGTTCTTTCTTTGGTAGAGTCGGCCAAAGAAAAGAAATATTAAAAAAACAGAGACAAAAAAAAATGAAGTCGATGGCTTCTACCGAGGCTCTTCGCCATCCCGCCCCGATTCGTTTTGATGGGACGAACTTTGGAGTGGGCCATTCACCTCAAGATTCACCTCAGCGACCGGCGTCTGGGGTCATCTCATCGTGGCGACCTGTCTCGCCTCGTCCTACCGCCGGCAACACTCTCTCTTCACAAAGGGACGGCGGCCGGAGGTCAACAATGCTTTGAGGAGGCGCTAGAGCTCTACCATCGAGGTACACGCCTCGAAGGCCGGGCAGAGGTCGAGGCTCGTGCTACCGCCATCCTAGTGGGTAGCATGCCCGTGACCATCTCTATGGATGTGGCGGGCCGCCGCCAACGACACGCTTATGTGGGAGCGTCTCCGAGCTCACTACCACCGACGAGCGATGCTATGTATCTCGGTTGTGCACTGGCACATTCTCTTGGCGCCTTGATGCCACCGCTGATGACTTCTACCGGTTGTCGAGGTGTGGCGTCGGCTTGACTCTGGGGCGGATGTCCTGCGGATCTGTCCCTGCGTGTGCGGCCGTGCTCACCAGAGACTCACCGCCTACGACTTCTGGCGCGCCTCGGCTGAGTTCGAGATCAGTGCGGGCTCGGCTCTGACTTCGCCACCGCGCCGAGCTTGGTGGAGGCCCTCACGAGTGTGCGTCTTGAGGAGACTGCCACCGTGGCATGGCTCGGATGCGATCTGCTTTGTCTCGCTTGACATCTCGCTCCTTTGCCGCCTCTTCAAAGACCGCCGTGACCCTTCTCCGCCTCCTCCGGTGGCTGCTTTGTTTCTCTGCGGTCTCCATCGCACCTATTGTCGGCGTCTTGCCGCCACAGTATCGGGATTGTTACAAGCGGAGGAGGGACCGAGTCGTCGGGGCGGGCGCCCCCGAGGGGCTCTGAGGTTCCTCTCCCTCGTGGATGGCCCCTCGCCGGGGCTCCTCGGTGACGCCACACGCCAGCCTTCTCTCATTGCTTCAGGCCTCGGTGTCGGCTCATCCTCGGACTCCTCGGGTTACCTTTCGACCGCTCTTGCTTCTCGGCGCTTTTCCTCGCCTCCGCCTCCTCCCTCGTCAGTATCTTGTCTCCGTGGATCTTGGACTCGGTGCTTCTTTTCATATGACACGATTCTACCCACCTTATTTCATGCTCCACCGATTTTTCCTCCACTGTTCAGATCGCAGATGGTACCTCTCTTCCGTTCTGGCCGAGGCATCCTTTCCACTTCTTCTTTTCATGTTCCCGCAGTCTCTCATGTTCCTCGACTTACTATGCGGCTTATGTCGGTGGTCGATCACCGATCACAACCGTCGTGTTGTTCTTGAGTCCGATTCTTGTTGTGTTCAGGACGCGCCGCGGACTCTCGCTTGGTGCGCGCCCTCGGCGCCATGATTCGCAGCGTCTTTGGGAGCTCGACCGCTTCATCTTCCTTCCACGACTCCACCAAATCGGCCACTACCACTACCTCTCTTCTTGCGTCCTCCACTACATCTTTTGCTCGGTGGCACCATCGTCTCGGTCATCTCTGTGGCTCGCGTCTATCGCCTTTAGTTGGTCGTGGTGTTCTTGGGTGCATTTCAGAACACATCATTACATTGTATGGGTTGCAAGCTTGCAGCATTGCAGCCTCCCTATCCCACTAGTGATTCTATTTCTACTTGTCCTTTTGATCTTGTTCACTCGATGTTTGGGGTCCGCTCCCTTCGTTTGAAAGGGGTCATCGCTATTATGTGATCTTTATTGATGATTATTCTCGTTATACTTGGATCTACTTCATGTCCGAGCGCGACGGTGTTCTTTCTATTTATCGGATGTTCGCCACCATGGTTCGCACTCAATTTGATTGATCATTCGTGTTTTTCGTGGCCGACTCTGTGGTGAGTATCTCTCGCTTTGCTTTGCGTCGCTTTCTCGTGGCGGGCACTCTTCCTCGATACTCTTGTCCCGGTGCTCACGCTTCGAATGGTGTCTCGAGCGTAAACATCGCCACTTGCTTGAGACCGCTCGCGCTCTCATGCTTGCCTCCTCTGTTCCCCTCACTGGCCGAGGTCGCTTCTCTCCGCTTTTCGATCAACCTCTGACCTTCTCTCGCTCTTGTGGCTCTACTCTGTTGAGCGTCTCTTTGGTCGAGCTCGAATCATACCATCTTCGCAGACTTTGGTCATGTCTGCTTGCTCTTCTTCCACCTCGTGAGCGCACTGCCGATCGCTCGGTCGCTTGAGTGTGTTTTTCTTGGCTATCTTGAGCATAAGGGTTATCGTTGTTATGACCACTGTTGCTCGAGGATGAGGATTTCTCGGGATGTCACTTTTGACGAGTCCCGTCCTTACTACCCTCATTCCCCATTTGTCGGCCGGATTCTCTTCGAGTCGATCTCCTTTCTCGATTTTTCCGACTCTCGCTTTCCACCACTGTTTCGCCTCATCCTCCATCTACTCCCCCGGCTCCATCTATTCCGCCTCCACCGGATTTTCCTTCTCGCTCTTTTGTTGAGGCTCCATCTTTACCCTTGCACTACTCGCCGTCCTCGCCTTCTCCTTCCTCTCCATCATTCTTGGGTCCAGCTCCGTCTTCTCCTTCCGATATGCTCTTCGTGATCGTCACACTCTCGAGCCACCAGCAAGCGCTACGGCTTTGTTGCCATTGCTCTTCTCGAGCCTCGACCTCTCGGTGAGGTCGCTTTGCTCACCCCGAGTGGCGGCTTGGATGTCTGAGGAGATTGTCGCTGGAGCGCACTAGCACTTGGGATCTTGTGCCCTTGCTCGCACATGTTACTCCTATCACGTGTAAATGGGTGTACAAGATAAAGACTCGCTCGGATGGTTCTCTTGGCGCTACAAGGCTCGTCTTGTAGCGCGTGGTTTCAGCGAGAGCATGGTCGCGACTACGATGAGACTTTCGCCTGTTGCTCACATGACCACCGCTCGTACTCTCCTTCTTTGTGGCCTCTGTTCACGATGGCCCATCTCTCGCTTGGATGTTAAGAATGCCTTTCTCAATGGCGAGTTGCGTGAGGAGGTCTACATGCAGCCGCCACAGGTATTCTCATCCACGATGGTGCGTTTGTCGCCTTCGTCGTTCTCTTTATGGGCTAAAACAAGCCCGCGTGCTTGGTTTGACTTTTTCTCTGTTGTCCTTCGCCGGCTTCTCTGCGGTGCTCACGACCTGCTCTCTTTGTTCACACCTCTCCACAGTAGTCTGACGCTTCTTCTTCTATATGTGGATGACATGATCATTCTTCAAGATGACTCTCAAGACATTGCCTTTGTGAAGGAGCATCTCAAGAAGCGCCTTGATGTCCGATTTGGGTCCTCTTCGTTACTTCCTTGGGATTGAGATCACTTCTACGCCGAGGGCTACTATCTCTCCGTGAGAAGTACCTTCAGATATCCTTACTCGTGCTTGTCTCAGCGATCACAGAGTGGATACTCCTATGGAGTTAGGTGTTCACCTTCGCCCTATTGATGGTGAGCCTCTTGAGGATCCCACTCGCTATCGCCATATTGTCGGAGCCTCGTCTACCTTGGGATTACTCGACCGACATTTCTCACCCGATTCACATCCCGAGTCGGTTTGTCTCTGCTCCCACTCAGCTCCACTACAGTCACCTTCTTTGTGTTCTTCGATATCTTCGTGGAACCCTCACTCGACGCTCTTTTCTTTTCTCGCTCCACTTTTTACGACTTCAGACGTACTCGATGCGACTGGCTAGCGATCATTCGATCGCGGTCTCTTCTCGCCTATTGTGTTTTCCTTGGTTCCTCCTTGATTGCCCGAAGACTAAGAAGCAAGCTGTAGCTGCTCGAGCGAGTCGTGAGTTGAGAGCCATGGCACTGCTGATACCGAGATCACACGCCGGTGGCTCCTTGCGATTTTGGTGTTTCGCTTCAAAGACCGACTCGCTTCTATCGATAATCTTCGTGCGACAAGATTGCTCGTGATCCGTGAAACATGAGCTTACTAAGCACATTAGAGTGGATGCTTCATACATGCGATCGCAGTGCAAGACCAAGTTATTACTCTTGAAGATGTGCCTTCTAACTTGCTTAGCGATTTCTTTACTAAGGCATGCATGAGCTCAAGATAACTTCTACCTCTCCAAACTCGGTGTTGTTGATCCACTATGAGTTTGAGGGGGTGTTAGATATATATATTGTGTAGGGTGTTATTTGCATTTGTTCCATCCTTGTACATGTATATATTTTGGCTTTTGGCCCATTGGAATACAAGGGTTCATATACTCAAACAGTCGTAAACTAAAAAATGTTATCCATGATAATTGGGAGAACAAATCCGAATTAGTTGTTTGAATGCTCTGCACATTCTAGCATTTGTAAAAATGACAAGCATTAAATGCGTTAGTCCGTAATTAAATATGTTGAATAAACAAGAATCGTGTTTTGTATGGAAAATAAGAAAGCAATGTGATGGTATTGTCTAACCAATTTTTAATAGTATGGTACTGCCAAACGCAAAATGTAGCTAGAAAAACTCTTTGAAGGCAACATTTTTTTGTCCATGTTTTTTTTTGCTCACAAGCAATTTCTCAAAGATTACCTTTACTGGCAAACGGAATGGGTAAATGAGCGAATCGATGGTTCATAGCTGAGTTATTTTGATGAATATATACAAACGGGCCCAATACATAGCCTAAGAATTAATACGCAAAGAAATATAATAGCACGGTATTTGAACCGAGACATAAAGGTACATTGGTGTTTGTATCTTAGGTAGAAACTACAATATTAAATTCAGAGAACCATAAAGTATAGAGTCCTGTCTATCCTAAATCTTCCTACTAATGGACCAGATACACAGCCTTAGAATTTACAGGAGTACTTTTTAAAAAAACTAAGCAATTGGACAGAGAGCAGTACCAATTGACCGTAGGGCAACCTATTTAGTGTTTGGATGTATGGTGCTTTTTTATTACTGGTTGGTTTAATAATGATTATTTTGTGTAATGGATACTGAGATATCAGCTACAACTCTTGCAATAACTCGTAAAATGTGCATAACCTGGCCTTGCAGACTTATTGCTTCATCAAAAATGTTTGTGTTCACATGTAACTAAATAGTTGAAGTGTTTTGGATAACAAACTTAAAAGTATTTTGGATAACAACACTTCAGATAACACTTAAAGTATTTTTGGTAGAAACCTAGCCTTGCACATTTAATGCCTCAGTAAAACCGTGTGTTCACATGTAACTAAATACTTGAAGTGTTTTGGATAACAAACTTAAAAGTATTTTGGATAACAACACTTGTATAACACTTAAAGTATTTTTGGTAGAAACCTAGCCTTGCACATTTAATGCTTCAAGAAACTGTGTGTTGACATGTAAGTAAAGCTACAAAGGCACATTGTGGATGGAGGTAACAAACTATCTTGGCTCTCTGACTTGATCTCCCAACAAGGCTTGTTCAATTTTCAACAACATAACATACCTCGCAAAAGTCAAGCATTCATCCTTCTGATCATATTCTCCATGGCCCTAAGTTAAGGTCTAAGATGCCAATGAGGTCATAGAGGGATAGAAGAGAGAAGGAACTGATCCGTTGTCTCTGCTATCTAGAAGAAAAAAATCTCTAGCATGTAAGGAAAAAGCGAGAGCGAAAGGTGGTTGGTGTGAGGCATATTCTACTCTAGGTTTTAGAAGAGTCATCTAGAGCTAGAAGGACAACTTGGTAAAGTGCCCCAAAAAGTTTTTTTGCCTTGTTCCTTTACTATCTTGGATGGACATGTACGTAGCATGGATGTTCAACTCCCAAGTTTAGTACAAGAAGGCGTATAAAGCAAGAAACATGCAATTAGTGTTTGTTGGTAATAGCAACTAAGTTCTTGTTCACATAGACTCAATGGCCCAAAGGGAGGAGGATCGAACATAAGTTCAGTGTGCTTGTCGAATTTACCAACTAAAGTGATGGTTAGGTCGTATAATCACTAAGAAATTAATATGGACCTCACTTGGGACCAACAAACTATGTGCTATAATTAGCTCAAGGAAATTATCATGGCAAAGTAATGTGTAAAGCGGTTGCTCTTGATTCAATGTACTATCTACCACAGGGCCCTAGCAGAAGATAACACCGATTTGTGTAAAGTTAATTATGCGAAGCTCTTCACATGTAAGGCCATTATGACGAGTAGTCTTTTTTTCTTAACACATTTCAATCAAGGGAATTCAATAGGGGCAAAAACATATTTTTGGATAACGAAAGTATGTTATTCATTCATAAGCAAAGAAATGTTAGGACATTTAGGAAGATGTATAGACTAATAATATTGTATACTAAATTGACCAATAACAAAAGATACAATCATCATGTAATCGACGTAACAACGGTATATTAATCGCCGCACACATTAAAGGATTTGATTGTAAGATAAAAGGTACAAAAGAAAATACGTAAATCGATAACTAAAAGTCGATCTTTACAGGAAAAAGGAGAACAGGAGAAAATCCCAAATGAAATCATGGAAGAAAATATCTATCAACTATACCGCCCTTGTTCAACTACACAGTAGGTGACCCAAATGAGACCAAACAAGTCATGCCACCTCTTTCATCTGTCTATTCCAATGCATCCTCTTCACACGGCTACCAAAGTTTCTTAACAGTACTTTCCCGTCCAAGCATCAAAATCTCAGCTACCAGAAACCGGCACAGGCTAATAAAAATTAATCTCCGGTTTAGGACTAACCAAACCCGAAAACCAAGAAAAATGTAAATATATTATTACCTATTAGGACTAACTGACCCAATAGCGACACGTGGGCGATCGGAGCTATCAGATCCCGACCCAACGGCAGTCGATTGACCTGTCACACTCAGAGTTAGTCGGATCCTTGTATACTAACCCTAGTTAAAAAGTGGAAGACATTCTAGAGCAGGTTAGGTCAAGGTGAGGTAAGAGGCGAGCCAGGGTTGGTGAGTGACTGAAGGAACCTGCACTGCACAAGCTGTCTGCATTCAGAGTTTCAAACCTAGCCCCAAGGGCTTAATTGGCGAGATAGAATTTTGCGCTGCACACGCTCCTCGTGTGACGCACGCGCGCAGCTGCAGAAATGGTCGCTCTCCCGTGCAATGTCTGGACAAATCACATATCGCCACTAGTGTATGTTCCGTCATTTAGGTGAACGCCATGCGTTTAACACGTGAGCTTAGAAAGAGAGACGAAGATGGGAGAGAAAATAAAAGGCATGAGTGGGATACAAGTAAAGAAAATTAGGTGAGTGACATCCTAATCGTTGGAATTTAGAGAAACGGTATAGCAAAAGCCAAATAGCAAAAGCCAAAATTATGAAAAATAATACCTACATAGTAAAATGAAGGTTTTGCCATCTCTCTTCCGTCCCCCTCCCCCTCCCCCTCTTCTCCAGCTTCACTCTCTATCTCTCTTCTCCAATCGAGCTGCGCCGCCTCCTTTGAGCTATGTCGCCGCCCCTACTGGTCTCCAATCACGTCGTCGCCGTCAGTCGCCATGCCACGGCCCACCGGTGAGCTCACAGTCGGACGAGGCACGTTCTACCCCCTTCTCTTCTCCAGCTTCAGCCCCCTCTTCTCCAGCCGAGTTGCACTGCCTTCCTCAAGCCGTGACAGCACCCCCATCGACTTCCAAGCGCATTGCCACCCCTACCTATCTCCAAGCGCGCCGCCGTCACCGATCTACGTTTGTGTGTGTTGCGACTTCCAGTGGTGGCTCAGCTTGCCGAAGAGAGACAGCGAGAGGAGAGTTGAGGGACAAGGGGACAATGTTGTGTGTTTTAGAAAATTTGTTATAGAATATTCCATTACATTGTTATTTTCCATATTTCTTAGCTTTTGAGTGTTATTTAGCTGTCAAGTTTTATTACGATGTTATTTCTCTAATTTTAACTTTATGTAATGTTACTTACCAAATTTCCCCTATAAGTATGTCCAAGCATGACATGAGACCGCAGTTCGTAAATATTGTAGTAACACTGACCGAATCAAAGTAAGACGCAAGGATATTTGACTCGGACCAAAACATCTAGAACAGTGAGGCAGTAAGAAGCAGTCACTGAAATCTCACAAGCTTGGAGGTCTTGGTTTGGAACTCGTCCTAGTCTTCCAAAATATCTCAAAAAGCGTGGCCACAGCATGTGTTCAAATTTATTTTTTCTTGTCATATGAGAGCATACTTCATCACATCAAGAAAACACAGGAGAAAGCATCGCTTCATCACGCGGCCAGTGGCAAGGGGAAAAAAATAGGCACCAAAGATTGACACATCTGGTATATTGCCAAAATGATAAAAGATAAAATCCGCATGATAATCACGGAGATTTCCAGAAATATGTAAACAAATTTGCTTTACCTTACCTCTATAGTAAAAGTTTTACAAACAGCAAGCTAATTTCGAATTTAACAAATAAACTTAGATACAGCAGTAAGACATGCTGGTTACCTATCACCAATCAACATAGCAAGATACTAGAATTCCCGGAATTGCAGGAAAGGGCAATCAAGTACATAGATTAAGACATGTTGGCCACAAAATTCATAATGTTCACAGCCATATACGGTAGCAACAACAGAAAAGTAGGAAAAAAAGCAGCAGTTCTTCGGTCTCATGAATGGCTGTCATACAAACAGTCAAATAGGGTACAAGGTCTAATCACCGGAGTTTCAGGATGCAACTTTTTGCATCTAAGCTAGACATAAGCGTATGCTACCCCAAGTTGCCAAGCAGGTGCTTCCCAATCTCCCATAGTCTTTATTCCGGAAACACGGAGCAAAAATTCAGAGCAGCGAAAATGGAATGTCTTAAGAGAAATTTTCCAAATTGTCCCTATGTACATACTCCCAACTGCCATGCTTCTAATTCCTCAATAGAAATCGCCAGAGATGGGCATGTCATCAAAGCTCCACAGGTCCATGTCGCTGACAACATCCTGAGATCCATCAAGATTGGGAAGGCTATCAATCGACTCACCCACGTCACCATCCAGAAGAAACCTCATGTATGGTTCTAAATCGGTCAGCCCATCAGTGAGATCAACAGTGTTGTTCTCCATAACAGGAGGCACCAGTGAGTTGTGGGTATTGCTCTTGATGAATGCAGATTCATCACCTTCAGGTATGGTGGAAATGGGAGCAATAGATGTAATATCTGGAGTCTTGGTATCATTCTCCCAGCCCAAGTCTGAGCAGCCAAATGAATTGCTTCCCTGGTCAGAGTACATATTCATGGGATCATCAATAGGGGCAGCAGAGTTCATTGCAGGAACAAATAGCTTGTTTGAGGTGAAATCAGCAGATGGGTAGATGAATGCATTTGTGTTGGCAAGGTTGTTGACTGCTGGCTTGACAGTAGGCTTCTGTTCCACGCTTGACTTGGGCGCTTTAGCAGCAGTTGGGCCAGCATGGCGCTTCTGAGCAACTGTTGGTGCCTCCGGAAAGTTAACCTTGGCCTTCTTGCCACGAATCCTGCGTGCTTCAGCATCATAAGCTCTTGCAGCTTCTTCAGCACTGTTGAAAGTACCAAGCCAGACACGAACACCCTTGCGAGGATCTCTGATTTCAGCAGCCCACTTACCCCAAGGGCGCTGGCGGATACCCCTGTATTGGTTCTTTCTCTTCCTTTTGGCTGACCTTGCTGCAGGCCCATCAAAACCAGCAGTAGTCATGGTGCTTAAGCCATCTGCAATGGAAAAGGCAATGTCAATGCTAAGCAAGGCCAACACAGACAAACTTCTATTAATAAAGATGTTTCTTTTGACCATAAACATGAATTTATATGCACAAGATCACAACTAAAATGAATATTCAACCATGAGTATAACCCCTTAAATTTTGGAGAAAGCGCATGTCAAATCACAACTTATATAAAAGTTTAGGGTTGTTAAGTACAACCTTCGTGCTATGTTCCTCATCATCATTCTGCAATCATATCTAAAAGTTCCATTATAGACGATGCAGCATCCAAGATATTTCAGGAACAATTTGGACAATTTAGGCACCACCCCCACAAGACAACTGCATATATCAATAGTATTTGCAGGGAATACAAACTTGCGAGGGGCCTCGTCAAACATTAAGTGCATGTTCTGTCATCTAAGTTTCATAAAACACAGATTTCGAACAACAGTAATGTTCTCATGCAGAAACAAATGAAATGATTGTCTACTATAATTTAAGCAAAACAAGAACAACAAAAACTTTTAAAACTTTTGGCGAAGTAAAATATATGGATTGAGAGAAACCAATCCTACGACAGTCATCCAGAAGACCAAACAATCTAGGAGCTACTATATGCTGAGAAATATGTGTGACTCAATGGTCAAACACCATAAGAATTCTTTAGACTAAGAGTTGAACTAAGTCTAGAACAGTCATCAGGCAAATCTACAACCATCTAACAAGTAATAATTCCAAAGGCGGAGACCTCCAAGCAAAACGGAGTAAAATTGCCCCTTTTCCGCGGATTCAACTTCTTGGACTAAAAAGTAATAATATGAATCACCATCCAAGCTCACAAAAGGTAGAAATCCCCAGATCGAACAACCTAACAACCGAAATCGCTTCTCTAAAATCTCTGGGGATAGAACCCCCAAACATCCTGCGAACCTCATCATTTCAGAATATTAACACAACAGAGAACAAAAGCCCTAAGCTTTATCCCAAATCAGACCATACCAGCACATCCAATCCGCCCCCAAACAGACAGGAGTAGCACCCCCCAAATCCAGCCTTTCAACACCAATCCTTAAAATTTTCTCTTCCTCCCCAATCCAGCGATCAAGCCGCCTAAAACCTGAATCCACCACCCAAACCCCAAAAATTTCCCAATCAGCCCCCACAAATTGCGATCTCCTACAGCAATCGAGCACGAAAAGTACAAACAGGCACAAAAATTAAACCACTCCCGGCGACGCCAGTACCTCTGGAGAAGGCCCTCTTGACGGCTGGGGGCTTGATCTCGACGACGTCGTCGTCCTCCTCCTCCCCGAACTCCAAATCCGAGTCCCCGGAGTCCCCCTCGAACTCCTCGAAGCCGGCTTCGAAGTCCTCATCGTCTTCCTCCACAAACACCACGAGGTTCCTCCTCTCGCCGCCGCCCCTCCTAGACTTCTTCTTCTCGGGCCACAGGGACCCCTCCGCCAGACGCCTCGACCCCGCCGGCTTCTTGAGGTTGGAGAGGACCAAGCCGCCACACATGGCTCGTCGTCGGGAGCTTCACCACCGCGTCGCAATGGAACGAGCAGTAACTTGTGTGAGAACGAAATGGAGAAACGAGTTTTACTTGACAAAAGTGGGCTCGGGCCTATATAGGGGAGCGCGCGTGAGGTGTAGGCGCGTAGGTGTTAGGACGCGTGGTGGGGCCACTGCGTCAACCAGTGGATGCGTGCAGCGGAAGGCACCGCGGTAGAAACTAGTGCCGGCCAAATGAACGATTTGGTACGAGGCGTCTCGGTGATCTGATTAACAGGTGGATTGTGTCGTGTTGGCCACATACTAAAGAGGCGGTTTAGACACGGTTCAGTAGTGTGTCGTGCTGAGTTAGGCTTGTTCGAATCCATTTAGTCTTTTCGGCTCACTTAACCTCTTATGTCTAAAAAATCCAAAAAATAGAAATATATATAGAATTCAAAAATAGATATAAAAATTATTAAAAATGAGATAAACATACTAAAAATATAATAAAGAGATTTATTAATGTTCAAATGGTTGACTTGTTAAAATATTTACAAAGTAGAAACTCAATATGAGAAAACATTACCAAATAAAAAAGAGTACAACTTATAGCTCTACATATATCCTTATTCTACATGTCGTTGTCTAGGTACAGATTTTCAAACACCTATGACAACTGTGGATTTTTCAAATAGTATTGTGTTCGTGAATCAGCTTGTTCTCGTTCCTTTACAGTTATAAGCAGGGTCGTTCCTGAGGAGGGCGGGCCGGGGCAACCGCCCAGGGCCCACCAGAGGCGAGGGCCCCCGATCAGATACATTATATATATATATCAGTATATCATGTTTAGGTTGCATGGCTCAGCTCATTAACTACTAGTCTGCTAGCAAGGAGCTCAGGAGTCACGAGGCAATGACATGGGCCTAATTCAAACGGCAACTAAAGGTCTAAAGCCCATTGCCCACCCAACTAGACAGTAGACACTAACCAACCAACGAACCACAGGCTGCACAGTCTCCCATCGTTGATTGCACTTGCACATCTGCTCTATGCCTCCATCGATCCATCCTTCTGCAAGACGCCAAGACTCCAGCGAAAAGCAACGCCGCCGCCTCCCTGGCTCCCTCACACCTCATGGTCTCCCTTCGACTCTTCCCCTCTTCTCCTCTTCCCCAGATCACAGGCAGGACCGTTCCTGAGGGAAGGCGGGTCGGGGCGACCGCCCAGGGCCCACCAGAGGCGAGGGCCCCCAATCTAGATACATTATACATATACATATATGTACACGTATATATATATATATATATATATATATATATATATATATATATGTGTGTGTGTGTGTGTGTGTGTGTGTGTGTGTGTGTGTGTGTGTCAGTATATCATGTTTAGGTTGCATGGCTCAGCTCAGTAACTACTAGTCTGCTAGCAAGGAGCTCAGGAGTCACGAGGCAATGACATGGGCCTAATTCAAATGACAACTAAAGGTCTAAAGCCCACTGCCCACCCAACTAGACAGTAGACACTAACCAACCACCGAAGCACAGGCTGCACAGTCCCCCATCCTATATTCCTATTGACTATCGTTGATTGCACTTCCACATCTGCTCGATGCCTCCATCGGTCCATCCTTCTGCAAGACGCCAAGACTCCAGCGAAAAGCAACACCGCCACCTCCCTGGCTCCCTCACGCCTCACGGTCTCCCTTCGACCCTTCTCCTCTTCCCCAGATCACAGGCGCCTCCCTGGCTCCCTCACACCTCACGGAGTCACGGTCTCCCTTCCCCTCTTCTTCTCTTCCCCAGATCACATATTCACAGCCATTAAGGGAGGAGAAGAGCCCAATCTCATGGATTTCCAACAAATTCGCCATCAATCCCTTCAATTTGCAATGGAACTTCCCGAAATCAACTCATATAGCCGTTGCATACATGGTGCGTTTTCTTGATTTTCTCCATCCTTGATTCACTATTAAATACCACTGCCCCCAAGTCCCAAGCCCCAGCCAACATCTACTGATATACACTCTGTTGCTGTGCAAGAGGGAGTATGGTACTTTGGTTGAGTTGATTCCTAATTCCTAAAGCAATGTTCGGTTCAGTAAAAAAAATCAGCGATTTATTGTAAGTTGTAACTTCAGTTTCTTTTGGTTATAAAGATTTCCATTAGGTGTGAGAGAGGGACCAGATGGTTAAAGAGAAGAGGATTGAAATTGTAAATTCTTGTCAGTTCGTGGTATGATTTAATTTAGTTGATTATACTCTTTAAGTTATGGTTTTGCACTCATTTTCTAAAGATCATGCACTGATGCACTTATCTATTTTCAGGACCTTTTTCACATATATCACGGTTCAAGTTTTCCCTAGATTTTTCTTGGCACTATTTCGGTATCTATCCAATTATCAAAATGCAGGTGCTTATGTTCCTTATATAAACCAAGTTTTAATGTGTTATATCGCTGTATGGTAAGATGTCGTCTAGAAAGTATTTATCTGGAAGTGAAAAAAGAAAAAAAAAAGTAAACAAGTTGATGAGTTGATAGAATCGTAGAAAGGAGTCATTGACAATTTTTTAGGATTAATACAAGCCCTTCTAGGAATTATGAGGAATTGGCCATATTTAGTATTGAACAACAACCTAATGATGATTTAGATGGGAATAATGATACCCATGAGGATGATAATAATTTGAGTGGGCATGAAAATCTAGCTAGTTCACCTAATACAGAAACTCTAAGTGTTGATGAAGAACCAGTTTTTACTATTGATATTTATGATCCAAGAAACTGGGATAATCTTGATAATAAAGCAAGGGATATTTTGGTAGAAAAGGGGGCCTACAAGAGAAGAAAATCTTGTATTCCCATTGGATAATAGCTTTAGGCATTTTTCATATGATTACTATTCTAAAAAATTGAGTAATGGAGAGGTACATGACAGAAAATGGTTGGTCTATTCTAAGCACATTGACAAGGTGTATTGCTTTTTCTCTGTAAGCTTTTCAAATCTAGTGACAACAACAGTTCATTAGCATCTAATGGATATAGAGATTGGAAACATATTAGTGAGAGGCTTGAAGAACATGAAAATAGTGTTGTGCAAATCACTAGCATGAACACTTGGAATGAATTAAGAATTAGGTTGAACAAAAACCAAACAATTGACAAAGATTTGCAACAAGAAATCACAAAGGAGAAAGAGCGCTTGAGACATGTGTTGGTAAAAATAGTTTCCATTGTGAAATATCTTAGTAAACGTAATTTGGCTTTTCGATGATCCAGTGAGAAACTTTACCAAGATAACAATGGTAATTTCTTAGGATGTGTTGAAATGGTTGCAGAATTTGACTTGGTAATACAAGATCATCTTAGACACATTCAAAATAATGAAATCCATCACCATTATCTTAGTCCTAAAATTCAAAATGATTTGATTTCTCTTTGGTCATGTTGTGTTAAAAGTTTTATCATAAAAATTGTTAAAGAGGCCAAATATTTCTCGGTAATCTTTGATTGTACTCCAGATGTGAGCCATCAAGAACAAATGACTTTAATTATGCGATGTCTTAATATGTCAAATAACAAAATTAACGTAGAAGAGTTCTTTCTGGAGTTCTTAAAAGTGGATGACACATCTGGTTTGGGGCTTTTTAATGAATTGCTTAATGCTATGGAGTCTTTTGGTCTTAATATTAACGATGTAAGGGGTCAATGTTATGACAATGGTTCTAATATGAAAGGGAAACACCAGGGGGTACAAAAGCGGTTGCTTGATATGAATCCAAGAGCATTGTATATGACATGTGCTTGTCATAGTCTTAACCTTACTCTTTGTGATATGGTAAATTCTTGTGGTAAAGCTGTCTCATTTTTTGGAATTGTGCAACGCATATATGCATTATTTTCAAGTTCTCCTAAAAGATGGAAGGTTTTGCTTGAACATATCCCAAGTTTAACTATGAAACCATTGTCTAATACTCGTTGGGAGAGTCGAATCAAAAGTGTTAAAGCTATTAGATATCAAGCTCCTCAACTAAGATTAGCTTTGTCGGAGTTATGTAAATCTTGTGATGACCCCAAGTCAAAGAGTGACGCGAAAAATTTATTTGATGTGCTTGGAAGTTTTGAGTTTTTACTTGGTATGATTATTTGGCATGATATTCTATTTGCTGTAAATATGGTGAGTAAGAAGTTACAATTTCCATCCATGTGCATCAACTCTACCTTGCAACAAATTGAAGGTATAATGCAATATTTTGATAAGTATAGAAATGAAGGATTCACATCTAGTTTGGATATTGGCAAAGTCCTTGCATCTAATATGAATATAGGACCATCATTTCCAGTAAAACGACGTATTCTTAGGAAAAAGCAATTAGATGAAAGTGATCACAATGAAGTAATTCTATCAGCTGAGAAGGCTTTTGAAGCTAATTACTTTTTAGTCATGGTGGATGTGGCAATTGCTTCATTTAAAAATAGATTTGAGGAACTTAAAGTGTTTAAAGGTATTTTTGGGTTCTTACTTAGCTCAAAAAACATGAAGTCATTGTATGATGTCGAGCTAAGAAAATGTTGCACTAAATTTGCAAAAAAAAAATTCTCAAAATGGTTCATCTGATGTTGAATTAGATGATCTTTTCTCTGAATTAAGAGTGTTGCAAATGACTTTGCCAGATGTGACATTGTCTTCTATTGAGATTTTTGAGTTTGTTAGAGATGTAGATTGTTATCCAAATGTTTCAATTGCTTATCGAATCATATTTACTGCACTGTGATTGTAGCATCAGCTGAAAGAAGCTTTTCAAAGTTGAAGTTATTGAAAACTATTTGAGATCATCAATGTCACAAGAAAGGTTAAATGGTCTAGCCACTTTATGCATTGAAAAGGATATGTTAGATCACATTGACGTGGATACTATTGTTAATGACTTTGCATCTAGAAATGTTAGAAGAAATTGCTTTCTATGAGTAGTTTATATCTTTTTTATGTATTAAATAGATTTGTCGTTGATATAAAAAGTAGTATTATATATTTATATTAAAATAAAGGGCCTCTCATTTTGTCTCGCCCCGTGCCTCTAAAATGCCAGGAACGGCCCTGGTTATAAGTATCTCCACCATCTCACTTGTGAGACTTGTTCTTCTCTCCTTCAATATTGTTCCAGCAAGACTAAAAGTTGACTCGGAGGAAACCGTCGAGACAGAAATAGTTAACACAACACGTGCAAGTATGGATAGCACGAGATATATTAACTTATAGGCTTGCCACTTGACGAGGATCTAATAATCCTCATTTTAGCTTTTATCTATAATTCTTATTATGGGTAAATATGATGTCACATAGTCCCCAGAAGTACCTATCTATAAGGGAGAAGCCCAACAAGTGATTGTAAGTTCTTCTACAATCACCCCCACAGTCGTAAGTCTTGCTACGACTATATCATGGTCGTAAGTCCTTCTACGACCACTACATAGTCGTAAGTCCTTCTACGACTGTTACCTGGTCGTAAGTCTTTTTACGACTGCTACCTGGTCGTAAGTTCTTCTACGACCAGGTAAACTTCGACCACCTTATAATCAAACCTACAAAGTAGTGGGTCCAATTGATTAAGGAATCGAACGGTCTACACGCACTATTATTCCGCTTATTAATGGTGTGTAATTACCCCATTATCTCGGAAGATAATAGCGACGGCGTGAAGAAGCCGAGGCGCCGTAATTCTGCCATCATGCGCCTGCATTGGATTAATTAGGCGCATCTCCCGCAGGACAAAACGGCTACTTCTTCACGACTATATAAGGGCATCAATCAGAGGGACAGAGCAAACAAGAGCTAGTCAAGTAGAAACACAAGTGTTATTCTCTGTAAGAGTCTTAGTCTTTTACTTGATCATCAAGAATACCATACACACAGGATTAGGGTTATTATTCTCTCCGGAGAAGGCCTGAACCTGTCTAAATATCCCGTGTCAACTACTCTGCGTGATTTCATCTCTAGGAGACCCCCTGAATCAAATAATCTTTACGTAAGATCGGTTCTAATACACCGACAGTTGGCGCCGACCGTGGGGATCTTCCGGTAATCTCTTGTCAACATACTCTCTTTTTCCAATCTCATGCAATCATGGCAGGAGAATGGAACGAGGAGAACTGGTTTGACTTGGCAGATTACGCAGACGTCGACATGGATGCCGGTTTCGACTACGAGCCGAGTGATGCATCCGCCGATGGTGATGTTGCCTCGGAGATTATTCTCCAGAAACCATCCCATTATTGGAGTTGAGGAGGATCCTTATCCCCACAACAATACGCCCAACAGAGGAGCCAATTCCTCAAAGGACAAGGGTCAATCCGACCAGGGACCGCTCCTGGGAGGACTCACAACACAACGAGTTTTTCTCCAAGTGTTCAAGTCCCTTAAGACGGTCCGACTTGGTAAGTCAAGTTCGGGAGCCACCATTCCAGACTCCACCAAAGATCTAGTGATCCTCTCTCTCGAGTAACTCCAGAGAGGGTGGGATCAAGCATGCTTTTCCTACAAATTCGGCCGCCTCCCGCAGATCTCATTTGCGAATCGGAGACGATTATAACCCGAGTTCCCCTACGGAGGATTACTCCAAGTCGCCAGATGGTGTCTCTCGAGCACTCCTCAAGCGGGAGGCCTCGGCGCAAGTGAGAATCATCAACGGAGGTCTTCGTCCTTCCCCAAATCGAGGTCACCTCATGGAGGCCGAGATAAGAACACTCCCGAAGATCACACACTGCGCCCCGTGGTAATGGCAAGGGCACCACCGCTTGGCGAGAGAACCAACACTGATGATGAGCGAGGAAATCCTCGACATTCTCGCACTCCACTAAGAAGGCCTCAAAGACCGATGAGGAGGATTTTGATGTCGTCGAAGAAAGAAAATTGCGATCCGAAGAACCCGCTGGCGCATTCAACATCGATCGGAGGAGGTACAAGAACTCCGGACATCAACGACTTGCTCGAGAATCCCACCAAGAGCTTGCTCGAGCGCCAGTGGTACGATCTCTTTGTCAAGAGATTACGCAAAGACTTCGAATCGTGATGACAAGACCGAGGTACCTCATCGACAACATTCGGTGTAGTCGTAGCAATACGACTTCCTCACTACTGATCAATCGAATATTTCACGTAGGAATCGACACGGCCATAAGTCAAATCGATCCCCTATTCAGAGAAATACATTTCGATCAACTGAAGATCAAGAAGCCCCTCGGAGAGGTGATCATTCACCACTTCGACAAAGAAATTCACAACGGGTGGAGTACGAGGAGTATTCCCCTCGTAGAACTAAGACCTACTACGAGCAGTCACTGTTCATCGGTATCGTCGTATACGATCACCTGGTGACATTAACCCTTCTTTCCTACAAAGAAGGCGCCAAGAAGTGATTACCGGATGCCGGGCATTTTCGCCTGACCTCCGAGCAGTTCGCTGGCCACCTCATTTTCGGCCAGTGAACATGGAGAAATTTGATGGATCTCAAAATCCCATCGAATTTCTTCAGATCTATACATGTAATGGCGAATTACCTTCCGACTGTGCTCGAAGGATCCGCTCGATCGTGGTTATTAAACCAACCACTCGAGTCGATCTACTCTTGGCAACACCTCTGCGATCTTCTACAGGCGAATTTCCAAGGCACATACAACCGCCCTGGAAAAGAAGACGACTTGCACCGGATAAAACAGAACAACAACGAGACTTTGCGTCAATTCATCAAACGCTTTAGTCAGGTTCGTAACTCAATTCCGGAAATTTCTGATTCCTCTGTGATCAGGGCTTTTAAGCAAGGAGTCCGTAGTAGAAGGATAACGGAGGACATTGCTTTGAATCCTCCCAACACTGTTGCCGAACTCTTCGAGATGGCCGATCGATATGCAACTGCTTCTGAGGCAGTCGAGTGGAACAACACTATCGATCGAGAAACATATACTCCTCGAGAGCCAGGTGAAGTTGGTAAGGATAAAAAGCAAAAAAGTTCAAGAAGAAAATAAAAGTCAAAACCACAAACCAAAGGTTCCAAGGAGGTTCTGGCCGTGAAAGATGGAGAGCCCTAAACCACCAAGTCGTACCCTGATCAAGGCAAAGGTAAGCGCCCTGATCGTAGGAACGACAAACCAAGGTGGTGTCCTTTTCATAAAAAGGAAGGACATGACCTCCGCAACTGCCGAGTTTTCCAAAGAAAGCTCGAGGACTACTACAACGGCAAAGCACCACTCCTACTCGGCGGGTAGGACATACGAGTGGCCAAAAGTCGTCGGATGATGAGGAGATACTGCTTCCAAGATCCGCAACATACTGTTGAGCATATCTACGGAGGATCATCGGCATACGACTCCAAACGACAACTTAAAGCTGCCGGACGAGAGGTAAATTCCATACATACTCCTCTCGTCAATAAATTACCGAAGTGGTCGGAAGTTACCATCTCTTTTGAGAAGGACGACTGCCCGATCACTATGAGTCGATCAGGTCGATTTCGATTGTGGTCGAACCCACCATCAACAAGCTGTCGGGTCAATCGAGTGTTAGTTGATGGTGGCGATTCTTTGAACATATTATTTACTAAAGCCCCGGACGAGATGCAAGTACCGGGACAAAGGTAAGGCGATGCGATATTCCTTTCATGGAATCGTCTGGGGGTCTTCGACCAAACCCATTGGCCAAGTTTCTCTTCCTTTAACATTTGGCTCACCAAGTAATTTCGGAGACGAGAAAGTCTCTTTGATGTGGTCGATTTCGATCGGCATATAACGCCATACTCGGACGACCAACTTTGGCAAAATTCTTAATGGCTACTCATTATGGGTATCAATGTCTTAAGATGCCAGTCCCAAAGGAGTGATCACAATTCAATGTGACAAAAGATGGCGTATAGTGCGGACCGTCGATCCTCGAGATGGTTGGTCAAATACCAACTCGAGATGAAAGTCGACCTTCGACTAGCAAGTCGAAGCCTAAAGTCGCACCAAAGCCGACGACCAAGTCAAAGAGGTTCCTCCGGCGCAGAGAAACCCTCAAGACTGCTCGCATTGGGAGACTTCCGACCCCAAATAGGAAGACGCTCTCATTACTTTCCTCCGAGCTAACGCAGATGTCTTTGCGTGGCAAGCATCCGACATGCCCGAGTCCCGAGGAGGTGATCGAGCACGAGCTAGCTTTACGGCCGATAAAGTACCAAAACAAAAATTACGGAGATTTGCCCTGATCGGCGAGATGCTATTAAATCGAGTTGGATAAGCTACTTAAAGCATGCTTTATAAGAGAAGTCAACCATCCAGTGGTTGGCTAACCTGTAATGGTCAAAAAGTCAAGCGGCAAATGGCGTATGTGCGTGGACTTTATTGATCTTAATAAAGCTTGTCCAAAAGATGATTTCCTTTACCTCGTGTCGATCGGTGGTTGATTCTCTGCGCAGTTGTGAGATATTAAGTTTTTAGATGCATATTCGGATACCACCGGATCAATATGTGTTTAAACGATGAAGAAAAGACCGCATTCATTACTCCATTTGGTACCTTTTGCTATGTCAAAATGCCATTTGGTCTAAAGAATGCCGTGCTTCTTTCAACGCCTAATGCAATCGACTTTTCATCTCAATTAGGCCGAATTTGGAAGCCTATGTTGATGATCTAGTCGTAAAAGCATTAAGAGACTTAATCATATCATCGACCTACAAGAAACATTCGACAACCTCGTAAAGCACCGCTTAAAACTCAATCCGAGAAGTGTGTGTTTGGAATTTCTTCAGAAAATTGCTTGGATTCCTAGTATCCGAACGAGGAATCAAGCAAATCTGAAAAATAAAGGCCATCCTCCGGATCGTCCTCCAAACACAAAAAGGAAGTCGAAAACTCACTGGGTGCATGGCGGCTTTAAGTCGTTTCATCGCACGACTAGGAGAAAAGGACTACCTTTCTTTAAACTTCTCGGAGACATGAAGGTTTTGAGTGGTCGAACGAGGCAAACGCCTTTGAGGATGTCAAGAGGTATCTTTCGAGTGCTCTGCTCGGTTTCTCCAAAGCCGTAAGAGACGCTCTTAATTTACCTAGCCGCCACGCCACGCAAGAAGCGCGATGACTAGTCGTAGAACGTGAAAACGCATAACGACCGGTTTACTACGTTAGCGAAGTTTTACACGGGCCTAAGGAGCGTTACCTCAGGTCCAAAACTTCTATATGCCCTCCTCATGTCTTCGAGAAATCATGGCATTATTTTCAGCGCACAAAATAGTCAGTGCCGCCCGAGTTTCCTTTGGGAGCAATCCTCCATAATAAGGAAACAATGGACGCATGGCAAAATGGTCGGTCGAACTTGGGAGTTCGACCTCCATTTCGTGTCCCGAACGGCCATAAAATCCCGAGATCTTGGCGGACTTTGTCGCCGAATGGACAAATCTGAACTGCTCAGATCCCGATCTGATTCCCACGACAAGTGGATGATGTACTTTGACGGTCACTTACTTTAAGTGGCTCGGGTCAGGTGGTCTGGTATCTCCTACCGAGAAACCTTAAAGTATGCCATACAATTAAACTTTCGCCACTAATAATGTGGCAGAGTACGAAGGTTTGCTAGGCGGCATACGAGCCGCGAAAGCACTCTCAATTAAATCGACTACTCGTGAGAGAGACTCTCAACTAGTCGTGAATCAAGTCGGAAAGAGTACGGTGCTCTAGCTCGACAATGTCTCAATACTTATCGGAAGTTCGCAAGCTAGAAAAGCATTTTTTAGGTTTCGAGGTACAATTCATCCTCGAAGGATAATTTCCTCATGACCAACTTGCTCGGATGGCTTCTTCCGATCTACGGTACCAAAGGGGTTTTCTTGGAGCAACTCCAAAGCCGTCTCTGGTCGAAGAACCGAGACACCTCCTATTGAGATGGCCTCATTAGACTACGAGGATATCGGATGACTCCCATCTACGAGTATCTTTACAAGGGTTCCGTGCACCAAGATGATCTTGAGGCGGTCGATTATCCCAAAAGCCAAAATGTATACTTTGGTTGAAGGAGTCCTCTATAAACGAGGAACCCAAGGGATACTCATGCGATGCATTCCATAAAGCGAAGGAATAACATTCCTTCATGATATACACATGGCATCACGTGGGACGCATGCTTCCTACGAGAACATTGGTTGGTAAAGTCTTTCGACAAGGTTTTCTTGGCCTACACTACATGCGATGCTATGGAGGTGGTTAAAAGTGTGTTCGATGCCAATTCCATGGTAGACAGATACACCAACCACTCAAGCATTACAAACAATACCTCTTTCTTGGCCTTTTGCGACACTGGGGCTTGATATCCTAGGACCGTTTCCCAAAGCTCCGGAGGTTTGAATTCCTTTTGTGGCTATTGACACGTTCACAAAATGGATCGAAGCCGAACTCAGAATCGGGATAATAACAGGCGACAAAAAGGTTCATGATGAGAAGCGTAATTAGTCGATTTGGAGTTAAGTCGGATAATTACAAACAATGGTAAACAATTAGCAAGTGCAAAATTTCGTGAATTTTGCGGCGAGTTAGGTACCAAGCTATGCTATGCTTCGTTGCACATCCCCAAAGCAATGGGGCGGTCGAGCGTGCAAGCGGCCAAATAATGCGAGGAATTAAAACTCGAGTCTTGACCAACTTATTAAGCGCTCGGGGCTTGGGTACAAGAATTACCCTCCATATTATGGGCGGTTAAATGCGACCACCATCGAGCAACGGGAGAAACACCATTTTTCTAGTTTTGGGTCGAAGCCATGCTTCCTCGGAGCTAAAATGCGGTCGACACGAGTTGAAACCTTCAACAACTCGGACCAGGAACAACTTCGGCGGATGACATTAACCTACTCGAAGAGAGGAGAAACCTAGCCTTAATCCGTTCGGCGGTCTACCAACAAGCCTGCGCGAGATACTATAATCGTAGGTCCAACCTCGCGACCTTCTTTGTAGGTGACTTGGTATTGAGGCTCGCCAATCCAAGTCTAATCGAATAAACTTTCCCTAAATGGGAAGGTCCTTACACAAATGGTCGAAGTAACTCGGCGAGTGGCCTCGATCGACTAGCAATGGAAGATGGACGAGTTCTCTCAAACTCTTGGAACATCGACCGATTCACGCAAATTCTATGTGTGACGACTTCTCGGCAATAAAAGTCCGAGTTCTTTCTACCTCTTTTGCCTTATTTTTTGAGTAGTGCTTTTTAATCTTTCGACTATGATATGAAAACACCCGGTTTTCTTTACACCGGCCAAAGGCGAAACGTCATCCGGTGAAACTTCTCCTCTCTGCATGTGGTTCTGCCCACTAGAAGGAATTTCCTAGCATCGACTCGTTACTCATTTTTGCTGCCAATACAAAGAGCTCGGGTTCTATCTAGTCGTAATGTTCTCAAAGCCAACTCTCTCAATCTTAGTCTATTTTTTCAGTAAATTCAAAAAATATTCTAAGTAGAGTGCACTTTCTTACATTTGTTCGACCACCTTTGGTGTACTCGATTTGTTTTAACTGGTCGAAGGAAGAGACACACCTAGTCGAAGTCTTTCCTCTCTGCATGTGGTCCTGCCCACTAGAAGGAAACTTCCTAGTGTCGCTCAGTCTCCTACTTTTGCTACTGGAAAAGACTTATCGAAGTCCACAAAAAAAAAGGACGAACGAATGACTAAAGTCCTCTAAGACGTTTGTTTAACTCTGTAAGATCGAGGTGGCCGACTAGAGGGGGTGAATAGGCGGTTTTAAAAACTTTATCGGGCTAAACCAATAAATAAATGCGGAAGCTAATAGCGAATTGGTTTTGCACAATTAAAACCTAAATCAACTAGGCTCAACTAAGTGCACCGACAATATGAACACAATACAATATGAGCAATCATACAAGATATATAAGCAATTAAAGCAAGAATGTAAATTGCTCAAAGTAAAGCACAAGTAAACACAAGATGACACGATTATGTTTCTGGTGGTGTTCGGAGACTTGCGGTCTCCCTAATCCACGTTGAGGTAAGCCCAACCCGCGTTGGACCGGCTCCTCAAATGAGCACACACCTCCGAGGTAAGTCCAACACTTGGACCGGTTCCAAACCGAACCAACACCTCGCTCCACTATGGTTGCTCTTCCTCCACTCCGAGATGGCGAGCACCAAACCACTCACAACCGTCGGGCCTTCTCACAAGCTTCTTGAGAAGGTCACCGAGCACGACGCCTCCACGCCGCCTAGGTGTCGGCAAACACCAAGAGTAACAAATCCGAACTTTCACTTGAACTAATCAAGTGTCAACGCTCACGTGGATACACAATCCACTACCTAAGGCAACACATGCACTTAGGGTTTACTCTCTAATCTCACCAAGTGCAACACATGCACAAAAGAGAATAGAGGCTTGCTCTTAGCTCAAAGAAAGAGTGTATCACTTAACAATAGCACGACAACCTCTCCCAACCGGCCAAGGTGGCTATATATAGCCCACACACAAAAACTAGCCGTTGGGAGACAAACCCCAAAAATCGGGGCAATCGGAAGTTCCGCGTGCAAAGGCCTGAACTACTGCAGAGAGAGAAAGGCACCGCAACGGCTATGTCGACGAGAAACTAGCCGTTTGATTTTTAGTCGGAACTACCGCCAACTACATATCGGAAGTTCGATTCTTGAAGTTCCGCTCAACACATAGCGGAACTACCGCACATTGAATTTTAGCTAAATCCCAAAATGGTGCTTCTCTGGAAAAAACCAACCGCCGGTTTTGAACAACCGATTAATCGGAAGTTCCGCTAGTTACACTCGGAACTTCCGCACTTGGAAAATCGGCTAAGTCCCTAAACCGCCGCTCTGGAAAAATCAAGCCGGAAAATCGGACGGTCAGGAGTGCGGAACTTCCGCGTTAAACTACCGAACTTCCGATTTTCTGACGAAAGTCGAAATGGCTTTTTCAACAACTTCAATTGCAAAACACATTTGCTAATTGACAAGCCATGCCAACAAGAGTCACAAGCAAGATTCCCAACAAGTTGCAAAACACATTTGCCAACTTTTGGAATCATACCACAAGGAAAAGGTACATGGACTTACACCATTTGCAAAACGCATTTGCAAACTTAAGTCACATGCTACAAGGGTTGAATGCATGAGCATCGGCTATTTGCAAAACACATTCGCAAATAATAGCTCCATGCATAGATGAGCTAGAGCAAATATAATGAGCTATCAACACATGACTAACTCAAACTACTAGTCAAGATCCTCTTAATAGTACGGCAAACCTATACTAGCAATCCGGTCTATCAACCAAACACCGAGACCGGTAAAAGACTAGGAACACATCCTTAGCCCTAGCTAGTCATACCTTTGCCTTGCATCTTCTTGAAGATTGATGGCGACATCAATACTTCAAGTCCGGGTCCTGACTTTGACAATCATCAACTCATGATGATTTCTTCACTTCGATCTTGTCTTGAACATCATCAACACATGATGATTTCTCCATCCCGAGTCTTCACATGCATCAACACATGATGCAATCCTTCACTTGACCTCCATCAACACATGATGGGTCTTCTCTTGTCTTGATGATCAACTCATGATCATCTCTTCTTGATAAGCATCAACTCATGATGCATTATTTACACCAAGCTCTTGACTTGATGATCAACTCATGATCATCCCAAGACTTCATTATCCTGGAACATAACCTATATATCCAACTCATGGAAAATGTTAGTTCCACAATGTGATCATCACTAATTACCACACCATATCATTAACTCATAATGGTGGGACAAGATACCTCAATCTTTCCCTCTTTGGTAATTGATGATAACCACTCAAATTCTCATAAATATAATGATGATAAATGAGAGAACAATTGAGTATATATAAACTACACAAGTTATATATACTCTAACATGAGTATACAAGAACTACACAAGTTCTATATACTCATAACATGAGTATATACAAACTACACAAGTTTTGTATACTCAAAGGTTTTGTTTCAACGTAAAGATCCCAATAAATGTGGAGAATGGAATATGGATCAATACTAATGAAACCACAAAGTATAGGATAAAACTCCCCCTAAATGTGTGCATACACAAATGTGTAATACGATCATATGCACATATTCAAGTTTGACTTATGGTTGAGTTCAATCCTATATTTTGGATCCGAGAAATGCAACATAATATAAATTGAGATGTCGATTGCATACCTCGTTGTGTTTCACCTTTATATCCAAATGAGACTACTCAAAGATAATACTTGATAAAAGAGTTAGTCTCATATTTGGATTTGTCATTAATCACCAAAACAATCCATTAACTCATAATGGCGGGTCTAGATCTTTCAAACTCAAGTTGCTGTTCTTGGTTTGATTAAACTAGTCGGAGATGGAAACATCACCTAGTCGAAGCCTTTCCTCTCTGCACGTGGTCCTGCCCACTAGAAGGAACTTCCTAGTGTCGAGTCGTTTCTACTCTTTTCGACCAGTGCTTGACAACCGTAACAAAAGCTATAAGTTAAATAAACCTCTCTTTGTTTTCAGAAATCCCATTTTAAACACTATTTATTTAGATTGTCTAAACAATCTAAGCAAATAGTCGGGGGCTAGGATAAAGTTATTAATTTGACTTCAATTCTTAGTCTTTCATTCGTTTATTATCTTTTGAGTTACTAACTACTCGACAAGATGATTTTCAGGAAATGAGGCGGATCATATATTACTCATCAACAAAAATTGTCTGCCTTACAAGGTAGTTACAAGATTACTCTGAAGGGGGAGAGCCTAGCTGCATTTCCTCCGCCACCTTTTTGCCAACTGACTGCATTTCCTCAATCAGACGACTTGCCTCGATTCGGGATACCAAGTCGGCCGATTGGTTTAACATTAAAGCGGGGTCTTGAGCTTTAAGTTTTGCCAAAGCGTAACTTACTGCACTTATTGCCTCCCTTATTGATTCACAGATTAGCCTTGAGTGGTCACCATTTCTTGCAATTTTCCGACTTGTTCCCCAATAGTACTTGTGTGAGCAGCTATAGTATCTTCTCGAGGAGTTTTTCCCTCAGAATGTAGCTCACTAAGCACATTGTTCAGGAGAATGATGTTGCCTTGAAGACTAGTCTTCATCGACTCCATCTCCTGTTGGGTACAAGTCGAAGCCTCGCGAAGCTTCTTGTTTTCGACCACTTGTTCTGAAAAGAATAATACCGGTCAAACAAAAATATACTTCTAGAGAAAAATAACACAAAGATAATTGTAGGTAAAAGCATTTCTTACCTACTAATTGAGAATCCAATTTCTTGACCTCTTCTCGATGGGAAGCAACGGTTTCAGCATGCTTTTGCTCCCATGCTCTGATGTCCTCTGCATTCATCTTAGCAATGCGGACGGACTCATTGTAGATTAAGGTCTTTGCTTGGATTTGACCTCGAGGCTTCTCAATTGGCGACAATTTCAAACAAGAAATTGGCATTAGAAAAGGAAAATACTCAAAAGGATAACAGGTAAAGATTTACTTACATTGGTGAGTTCTAAGACCCTCGAGTTCTTGATCCTTATTCGCGGTAATACGGGAAAACTCCTGAATGACCAAAGCTTTTTCTTGAACTTCGGTCTGGAGCTTCCGCATCTCTTTTTCTTTATCTGGAGAAGAAAGGAGAGTCGGGTAAAGGTTAAAGATCAAAAGCAGTCTTAAGTTCAAGAACTTCTTGTTTATTTTTTCCTGCAATCTTTTAGATGCAGAGCAGTCTCTCGAAGTCTATCCGAGAGGACTAATACTTCGTTCCTTAGCCTCCTCGACTCTTCTTTTCATAGTCGAGTGAGTCACTAAGGTCTTCGTATCACCGCTTAACCTACAAAGAACAGAGGCGAAGATAAACATCACCAATGGTTGTAAGTACTTCTACAACTACCGACCTAGTCGTAAGTTTTTCTCGACTACGATATGGTTGTAAGTCTTTCTCGACCACTACAGTTGTAAGTAGTCGTAAGCTTTTTACGACTAGTACTTTATCATGAGTTTCTTCCATGACTATTCTCGTAAAACATTATACGAGTATTTAAGTCGAAAACAATTATGAATGATAAGTGACTTACCATCTCTCTGCCTCTGCACAGAGTAGTTCTTTCTCCTGTCTTAGCTCTAAAAGTTGTCGATGATACTCACCGATAACAAAGAATTTGCTCTAGAGCTTTAAAAAAAAAGAAAACAGTGAGAAGAGAAGGAAAGTCACATATATAAGTATTTTGAAGATACTTACATTCATAGTCGTCCTAGCAAACATCGAATACACAAGGTCCGGTTCTGCAACTTATCTATCCTCGCAACTTTGTCCCACCACACCTTCTCGAGGCGCTCGTTATCAAAAGTATTCTCCATATTGGGAATATCTTTGGGATGGGGGACTCGGTCACGAGATCTGTAAGCAGAAGACCCTACGACGGAGGCAGGCCCAAAGAAGTCACCACAGAAGTTGAAATTTTCTCCTTCAGTTCCGTGATTTCTCTTTGGGTAGGGAAGAACGCCTCCTCGATTTCCTTCCCAGGCGGTGCGCAGTGGTCACCACCTTGACGGAGGCTTCCACACCGCCTCTGTTGTTTCTCGACCTCGATGGTCGTAGCGGCCACCTCAACGATGAATACCGCTACTTCAAGGGTCGTGAGTTACGACCTCGGCAGATATGGGAGTCACTCTGAGTCTCGACTTTATCGGCCACTGGTCAAGGGTGATGCTTGACCACCTCCATTGATACCTCTCCGGTGAATGAAGGGATAGCAATGGACTTCTCGTGAAAGCATTCCAAAATTTGAAGGAGTCTGATGAAATAAAGAAAAGCAAATCGAGGTTGTGAAAAAGAAAAGGTAAATGTTGTTCTTACACTTTAGTACATTTCACATACCTCGCACTCGGTCTTAACCAGAATTTTGGAGCAATCCTCCCTACGGAGGACCTCTTCTTCTCCACGACCACGTGCGGTCGAGGTTCAATAATTGGCCCGGCTACGACCACGTCGTCGTAGAGTTTGAACAGGATCGTGGCTCGGTTTCTGATCCTCCGGATGGACGAGATCGGTCTCGACCATTCCGAAGCGACCACGCCCTCGATTGCGTTTGTCGATGATCAAGATCGTCCTTCATAAAGACATAAAATCTTTCCAGCTTCTCCTTTCAGGTTGCTTAATAAAACTAGGAGTGGCGAATGCGAAAGATTCTTTGTCATAACAGAAGGATACCTTAGCCTTGCGAGGTTTGCGCTTAAGAGATTCAGCTGCCTCAACCTCCTCGGCTTCGACGGCTGCGGCCTCGGCTTCAGATACAACTACAACCGCGCGGCTTTGTAGAAGTCCGGTCGAAAGACCGAGCTCGAGCTTGCTCCCCTTATCGGCAGATTTTACAAGTCGACGTCTCTTGAGGGAGGAGCGAGCCTTTGTCTTTCGACAACCCAGCGCCAATAGTCATCGAGCGACTTCTTCGTCGTCCGACGATTTTCCATGCCTACTTTACGTAAAGCAAAGCGAAAAAGAAGAATCACTAATTAGTCGTAAGTTTTTTCTACGACTAGTACCAAGTCGTAAGTTTTTCTACGACTTTTTCTTGATCGTAAGATATTCTACGATCACCATTAGTCGTAAGTATCTTCTACGACTATATAGTCCTAAAGAAAGAATCAGATTTTTGATTACCTTTAGGCGCTCTATCCTTTCATCTGCGACAAAGCCGCAATGACTTGAGGAACCGAATTCTGAGTGGCGGGGACTTCTCACGATGAGTCGACTGAGTCAACCTCATCTGTGAAAGATCCGTAAAACAGATAAAAATATTAGACAAGGTTGAGAAAGACCAAACGGAGAGCTAAGTTGACAATTGCTTACCCTCCTCGTAGTCTTTGGTGGGGTCTCCTCTCCCCGAGTACCTCCACATAGGAGATGCTCGTTTCTTGAGAGGACTAATTCGCGTGTGATGAAATCCTTCACCACATGCCATCCGTCAACCCTTCTTCCTTCAAGTCCTTAATGGCTTGAATATAAAGGCTAATCCTACTGATATCTTCAGGTTGAATCCCATGAAGATTTCTTTTCAAGACCTTCCCATAAAGAAAGGTGTCTTGAGGTGACCTTCCAAGAGAACCACCTCTTCCTCGGCCCGACCATGAAGACCGGGTAAAACTCGAATATACTCCTTCGACTTCGAGTCGTGGAGCTTGAGATCAGCTTCCTTGGCGATTCCGGTTTGTCGAGCATTCCCATAATAATATTGGACACTCGAGATCCGCCGAATCCCGTGTATGCCTCGCAGATATACGAACACACTCGGCATGGTAATGGAATTGGGACCTAAGTTCACCGGTTCCACCCCAAAGTGTTCGAGTACTCTTCAGTAAGAAAGGGGGGCGAGCAATCAAGGCCGCACTCACAATACGCTTGGAAGACGGGAATTTGCCCATTTTCCCCCGATGGCCAGTGCTGCCCGATAGCTGGAATCCACTTCACCATAGCCTTCTCTGGAATCTTCCCGGCATCGACCAAGATCTTGATCTTAGCCGCATCCATCTCCGATTCCTCCCATTCGAAAACTCTCTTGGCCATTTCGCCGAAGCAGAAGTTTTTTTAATTGGGTTGGCGGCGGAGAAGATGAAACCTAGTCGAGGATGGAGAAAGCAAGAGCTCGAAGAACAGCGGAGTGATTTGGGGGAAAGGTAAAAATCCAAGTCTACCTCCTGGTAAGTTTTTATAATCGCACGATCTCCGCCGCTTCGGAAACCGTCTCGGCTATAGGTCTATGAGAGATGGTTGTACCGCCGAACCGCTTCATCGGACAAGTCTATGAGAGCCGGTTGCAATTCCCGGATGGTCCGCTCGAGAAAAATAGGTGCGTATTGTCACCTCCAAGCGAAATTACATTCTTGACCAAGTCTTTCTAGTCGAAGGAAGTATCAATCGGAAGAGTTTTTCTCCGATTCCTACTACGACCACCGGGCGGTCGTAGGGGTTTTTATGACTTTTTGATAGTCGTAAGCAACCTTCCCGACCAAGCAAATTCACGGTCAAAGCAAAGACTCAAATGTCGAAGAGTTTTTCCTTCGACTATCATTCTACGACATTCTCATGGTCGTAAGTCCATTTACTGAAACCTTTACCAAGTAAGTTATTTTCACTTGAAGTCGGGGCTAGATGACGAGGATCTAATAATCCTCATTTTATCTTTTATCTATAATTCTTATTATGGGTAAATATGATGTCACATAGTCCCCGTAGTACCCCTTATCTATAAGGAGAAGCCCAACAAGTGATTGTAAGTTCTTCTACAATCACCCCACAATTAGTAAGTCTTGCTACGACTATATCATGGTCGTAAGTCCTTCTACGACCACTACATAGTCGTAAGTCCTTCTACGATCATTACCGGTCGTAAGTCCTTTTACGATCGCTACAGTCGTAAATTCTTCTACGACCGTGTAAACTTCACCACCTTATAATCAAACCTACAGGCGAGTGGGTCCAATTGATTAAGGAATCCGAACGGTCTACACGCACTATTATTCCGCTTATTAATGGTGTGTAATTACCCCATTATCTCTGGAAGATAATAGCCAGACGGCGTGAAGAAGCCGAGGCGCCGGTAATTACTGCCATCATGCGCCAAGCATCTTGGATTAATTAGGCGCATCTCCCGCAGGACAAAACGGCTACTTCTTCACGACTATATAAGGGCATCAATCAGAGAGACAGAGCAAACAAGAGCTAGTCAAGTAGAAACACAAGTGCTATTTTCTGTAAGAGTCTTAGTCTTTTACTTGATCATCAAGAATACCATACACACAGGATTAGGGTTATTATTCTCTCCGGAGAAGGCCTGAACCTGTCTAAATATCCCGTGTCAACTACTCTGCGTGATTTCATCTCTAGGAGACCCCCCGAATCAAATAATCTTTACGTAAGATCGGTTCTAATACACCGACACCACTATTGTAAAATTTGAAGCATTCCGAGTTGAAATCCACCATATCGTTGTCCAGATAGGTGGATAGTTCCTCACTCCTTGAGGTTCTTGACTGAGCAGGCGGTGGTGTAGAAGAAGAAGATCTAGGCCAGGAGGATGAGCCACCGAAAATCTCGTCCCGCATATTTATCTTGCTACTTGAGGCGGGGGTTACTGGAGGTCATTGCCAGCGGACTCCCCTGAAGTTGGATAATCCGTTCTCATGGGGTAGGACTACGACACTGGGGTATGGACTAGGACAAGTGTCCCACATCCACACGGCTCTACGGTGCTATTTTTGATTTTGATTGGGTGAGGTGGCTAGAATTGTTATTGAGCGCATCAACAATGCTGTATTAACCAAAAAAAAAAAACTCTCAATCTGCTATAGCTTCAACAGTAAAAGCATCAGGGAGATTACCATAACATCGGGCTTCCACCGCTAGAAAACGCCCAGAATGATCACGAATGACATGACCTGGTCCTCATGTACGACTATCCTCGTGAAAGGATTCATCAGTATTTTCACCGTTCCCGGGTAAAGGGCGGAGCCAGCCACGGCCTAAGACCTGGGGCGGGCCGAACACAATATACATGCATAGACTGCTACTATTTTTTTTCTGAACTTTTGATCTTAAGTGTTAGGGTATGCCTCAGCAGTCCGAGATCAAGCTCTGCCCCCGGCACCCTACCCAGGTCCGGTGGTCACCATTTTGCGGACCAGGAACAATGGTAGCCTGGTTAGGTGTATCCATCGTGAAGATATCCTCCACCATCAAACATACATGTTTATCTGCCATGGAAGGGTTCCAATTTTCTTTGCCATGTCTTCGATTATTGCGACCATGTACCACAAATGAAACAGGGCTGCATCATCTTGCGAGCACGAGTTCCCATCAAGCGAATCCTTGGACCCTCGAGTATTTGATGCATTGATGCGTACCCTCCCTGTGAGCCGTTCAATTATTGCTGCAACTGAGGTGAGTTAGCATGAATTAATGTGCAATAATTAGCATATTCTCGCGCTCCCTAATCGTTGGACTGTATTTCCCACCTTACTCTGTTAAATTAAGTTTTTAGGTGAATTGGTTACTACATACAATTCAATATGGTATCCGAGTTAAGAGATCATGAGGTCAAGACCTGACTAGCATAATATATTTTTAAAATATAATTACGGCCTATTTCTAGTCCACCTTTTATACCTAGAGGACCCTAGACACGAGGAAGACTGTTGAAATATATTGCCCACATTTCTCTGTTAGCATACAATTCAATACTAATGAATACTTATCATTGGTATTTTGTAACCAATGCGTGATCTTTTTGGAGATGAATAAATGCATGATCTTACTAACCATTTACAGAAAGATTTAAAGTGGCCTTGCTATAAGACGGAGATCATTACGAGCTTTTGGAGTTTACAAGTATGAACTCAGAAAATGACCGCAAGAAGCCATCTGTAATCCGTTTAAAAGGGCGTAGACCGTGTTACTTAGGAGAGTAATTGTGCTTAGATCTTATTTGGAGTAGTACTACAAACTAGTAATGGCAACCATGGAGGTTTGTTTTAAAAAATATAGTTAAGGGGTTAAAAACCGTAATCACGAGTGCATATGATCATTTCTCCCAAGTGGTAGGCGGTGGGATTCACGGCCATGCACCCGGTAAGAATGCCGCTAGAAATGGTCGATCAAAAATTACGCTCGGTAATTTCCCCGTCCTTCTGGTCCGGTCAAATTCAATGCCCGACCTGCTCCTCTCCGAAACAACAATGGAATTGGTAGGCACCGTACGTCGGATGCCATGGGACGCTTGCAACTACAGGGTACGACCCACGAGCTCGATGAGGCGTTTTGCTCGGCTCACCCGAAGTCTTCGTTGTTCATTTATTTCCAACCACACGAGCACTGCCTCCTCTTCCCTCCTCTAATGACTTGTCAGTGACAGGAGCTTCGCCGTCCATCGGCACCGTAATCTTCCCCATTCTCTCTAACTATTATAGATGATATGTTTGTTATAGATCTGGTTATTGCATCCTTGGTTACACAATGTTGTAACTATTAATTTTAAATGTTGCAGTGCTATAACGTTTTAAATTTATTTGTTGACAAACTTTTGGTATAAGTTATGGAAATCTTGTGTAACATTTTCGATTTGTTGCAAGCAATGTCTATAATTGTTGTGCGGGTAATTATAGAATATTGTCACTGGTGTTTACAAATATTATGATGTTGTAACAGTGTAAATTCGTTTGTTTGGTGTTTCTGAACTAGTTTTAAAATACTACTAAATTGTATACTCATAGTTTCATCCAAATTTGGTGTAAAAATAAATATTTCAATTATTTTGTTAACATTGCCGTCGCAATTCTCTAGTTTTGTTACACACATTGATTACAAGTGTTGCGATCAAGTATGTTGCGCGAACGCACGCTAGTCGCCTCCAAACAACAAATAGCATGTAAAATTAAGCGGTAACCATTCTACTGTCAATTGTTAACCACTTGAAACCAGAAAATATCCATCGCCGCTAGTCCCACCCTGTAGCGCAGTTAATCAAGCCAACAATCGCGTTGCTGCCTTTTTTTTTGTGTGTCCCGTCGATCGATTTCCGCACGTTTTTCTTTCTCCTCTGCAGTGCGTCTACTACCGTTAGGCCGTGCTGTTGTCAAAAGCATCTGGTGCCGATCTCGGCTGCTAAGAAAAGGCCAAAAGGTGACGTAGACTCCATCCTTTTGATTCACCCTACAGTAATTTGCCCATATGGTCTCCTTTTCTGGCTTTTTTCACGGCGGCAAGATGTCCATGAACAGCGGTTTTGACAACTTGTCAAGCTTTTAATTCACAGTCTTTTACAAAGCAGTCCGGTATTTGTAAAAATTTCTATAGAAGTCCGTAACATTTAGATAATTGACCCCACAAAAAATTAAAAACTTTACATCTAACCCTACAAATTTTAGATCCTGGCTACGCCATTGCTAGTAGTAGCTCATTTATTTATTACCCCGTGTATTCGTCGGCAACTGGTCTAGAATTGCGACTTGTTTCTTATATCCTTTTATTTTATAATCAGCTATTTTAGTGCCCCCCTCTCACCCACCCAGTTAGTAGTTTTGACCGGCCAATCAGTCAGTGTGTTTGTCTGTCTAACGTGCAAATGTGCTCCGGTCTAGCATGTCTAAAAGAACTTTTGTCCTACGTTCTCAAGAGCCGTTGTCTTAACATTTAACTCACAAATATCAAAAGTAATTCACCGATACTTTTTCAACCGTTGGTTTGCTTGGTCACATGTCCTAGCTAGCTGCCTAGCTCCTGTATAAAGCAAGATTGCTTCCAGTCCATTTGGTTCTCTCACTTCTCCACGAAAATCGTCAAATAAGTCCGGAGCATGCATGCGCCATGCTTCATTTTCTTCTTGCACGCACCGAACTCTTCCCTAATTTCCATGTACCGGCTGGTACCGTTCTAAAGAGGACTTTCTGTTTGTCTGTTTGTTAGGTAGGAATAATGGCCCATATAACTAAGAATTATAGTGAGGAACGGACCCAACACGAGGCAGCCGAGGCAGGAGCACCTCCTACCGTCGGTCGAACCTTAGGTGCTTCAGGTGACACCAGCATTCATGCGCTATATTAGAGAGGGAGCGGTGTCTAGAGATAGAAGAAGATGTGTGGTTCGTTGTGTTGCAATTGTGTTTGGCCGACTACTTGCTCGTTCACGAGCATGACGATGATCGATGACTAGAAAGTAGAGAAACTCGATGCGATCTCTTAGGTGAGCAGCCAGACTTCAACTTGGTTCTTTCTACGAACGGTGTCGGTTGGCAAGATAGCCGGCTCGTGCCGCCGTCGACGTCTCTGGGCCCTCCAATTTTTGACAGACGAGCTCGGTTGCATGCAAGTAGCCAAGAACCTATGAACGCTCTACTAGCCCAGTGCTTGCATTTGTTTAAGCAACTTTCAGCGACGCGTGATATAGTAGTACTCGATCATTTCTTTCTTGCAACTTTCGGAGTGCGTGCGTACTACAGCTTTGTACTACAGCCAACTGTAGCCTGCAGGACGTACATTTACCAAGCACAAGTGGTGCAACTCTCTCTCTCTCTCTCTCTGGTGTTGTTGTCCTGTATTATTAGCGACCATTTCAGCTTTTGTGCTAACCTAACACTAATCATATTGCTGAGGAATAAAGTAGTACCACGAGTAGCATTGCCGGGCGGAGCTAGGCCTCGACCTTCTGTGACAATAGATATAGACCGAGATCTAAGATTAAAATGACATATAATTTTTTATAAAATAATAATAATAAATAACTTTAAATCAAAAGTAGCTATACCGGTGCGAGGCTTACCCATGGTCAGCTCTGCCCCCTTTTTCCGGTATATGTTCGTTGTAGTAGTGCTTCCTTAATAAGCACAGGACATATGGTCGCACGCATTGGGTTTGGAGGTGCATAGTAGTAGTACATGATGAAACAAAAGCATCCACGTGAAAAGGTAACCTTTTTTTACGGTGGTTTGACAAGGACACAATACTATTTTTGTACCCAAAAAAAATCTGTATACTACTACCTGCGTAGGCTGCCTCGTAGGGCAGAAGAATATTTGGCTTAAGCTGCCCCTCTAACTTTTTTCTACAGTATTTTACAGTATAAAGCAAAAGTATACTCTGAGCACGTACGGGAGGGAGTAGATTCCTGCAACTCGAGGACTTTGCTGTACACCACCCCTGAAAAGGTCAAGTACGGATTCACCTCACTTCCAATGCAAGCCCGATCGACGCGCTGCAGATGGAATCCCATTGTGATTATGATACACCGACGCACGGAAAGAGCCCAGACACACTGATCTAGCAGGGCAAAAAAAGCCCCAATTCTGATTGATTCGCGTGCATGTTGATGCTCGATAGATCAGGAGTACTACTGGTATTAATTAATCACCGCATTATCGACCGTACCGATCAATCTGGACGAATCCGACACGCGATGGGCCGTGAGCACGTGGCGCGCGTGGAATCCAGGATTAGGAATGCACGCCGTGCCATGCCGACGTTATCGGCGGGCGGGTCATCGCGGCGCGGCGACGTACGTGTAAGCACCGTGTGGGCGGCGCCGATAAAAAGTTGCTGCGCTGCGCGCGCGTGTCGACCATGCGGCTGATGCCGGATGGCTCGTTCGTCCGTCCGTGCACGCCTACGCTGAACCGGAGAACATGACCGCCCGTCCGGCTGCTGCTCGTGAAAGTACTGGCCCGTTCGGCTTTGGCTTTGGCTTTGGCTTTGTGCAGTCCCGTGGCTGCTACAGCGGACTAGCCTCGGGGACCAGAAAACACGAGACTGTTTGAGACGCTTTAGCTCTAACTTTTCGACTAGAAAAATCGGAAGCTGTTCTAAATGAACGGATTTCTTCAGCACTTTTATCGAAGCCGGAAGCCGTTTTCATGTGAGGTTCCGATAGTAGCTTCCTGTGGCCTATACGGGATTGTCTTCCGATATTGCTACTAGAGCTAGAGAATTTTACCCCATCCTACCACTTATAAATTCTGAAACGTCACTCCTCTCACCCCATTTCCCACCCTACCTTTCACGGTCTCGTTCCCAATTTCCCCAACCCTAGCGGCGGCGCTAGGGTTTCCTGGTGCGCACCGCCCTGGTCGCCTATGCCCCCTTGCACCACCTCCTCCCGACCGCCCTGCCCCCGACTGCCTCCATCCCCTTCCAGCTAGCCTCCTCCTCCCTTGGCGTCATAGCCCCGGCCGGTCTTCTCCTTCCTTGGCGCCCTCGCGGCGGGCCTAATCTCGTCTTCTTCACTTCTTCCCTCCCTTCCATCCCCAACCAAAACCACACTGGTCGGTGTGACGCGCGACAAGAGGGCCACCACCACCACCTCCTCCTCCTCCGCCTCTGCAACCATGTTCTCCGTCCACATCTTCCTAGCCCACCGCCGCTGTCTACCTCCTCAAATCCTCCCCCAAATCTCCACTCCACAACCCCATCTTGATCACACAACATTTTTGTGTTTGGTAATTAATGACAATCATTATTTTTGGATTAATATGTTTTCTCGAGAAATTGAAAGGTTTAGTCCCAGATGTAAGAAAAAGAACACAAAAGGCACCCGGTGAATGGATATCAAGATGAACTAGCTCAAGGCAAATGTAACTAGTTGAATAAGGACCTTTCTATAGTTTTTTATGTCTAAGTGTTTGAATAATTAAAATACCAGATTGCTAATATAGGTAGCCGTACTATGAAGAGGGATGAACGGCTAGTAGCTTGATAGCGAATTGTGCCACACTACTCACACTTAGTTGGATGTTCATTTGAACTCTTATTTGATCTCACGGTCATGAAATTCCTTTACATAATTTTGTGGCCGAACTGACTGCAAGCACTCAGCCGGTCTGATTGGAAGCTCGGTCTGCCGAGGTAGTCAGCTTTTAAAGAGAGCTACTTTTGTTTTACACTACTCTGTTTTGCCTCCCGAACTGGACGCGGGCATAATGTCGGTCTGACCGGACCTCCAGTTCGATCGTAGCGGTCAGCTTTTTCCAGAGAGTATCATTTTGTTGATCGCTACTGATCCCATCACTCTGGACTGATCACAAGTGTTCGGCCGGTCTAACTGAAATCCCCGGTCTAACCACCATTGTCTTTTCGAGCAGTACTCTTCGCCGTTTTTAGGGTGTCTTGAACCTGGTCTGACCAAACCATGAGTGGGCGGTCTGACCAGACCCAGCGTAACAGTTATATTCTATAGCAATCATTACGGTAGAGTTTACCATTATATTGTAGCCCGGTCTGACCGATCTCATACATGTGGTCTGATTGGGCTTGCTATTTTTTTCAAAGTTTCGTGTGCTAACGGCTAGTAGAGGGGGTTGGGTCTATAAATACCCCTTCACCAACAGCAAGGTATACTCTTAAACCTTTATTGAATGCGCTTGAGCCCTTGCTTCATCTTCTACTCCTTGAGAGTAAACTTTTCATCTTCCAAAGGTTCTAGAGTGCTTCCAAGTGCATTGAATTGAGTTTGATCTTTATGTCACTTGAGCATTATCAAGCGAAGCAGTGTTGATTTGTTACTCTTGAAGGTTGTCGTCTCCTAGACGGCTTGAAGAAGGTGCATCGGTAATCTTCTTATGAAGTTTGTGAGAAGATCCGATTGATTGTGAAGGTTGGAGCCCACCTATCTGGAGTGGATAGGAGCTACCACTAGTGTTCGAGTGGTGTGCTCGTGTGGAGCCAGCTTGATTTGTTTAAGCTTTCTCAACGTGGATTAGGAAAACCAAGAAGTCTCCAAGACAACTTGAAAGATCGATTGCCTTCATATTGTGGTTTATTCCTATTGCTCTTCTCTTAGCGCATTTACTTTATTAACAATTATTTGTCTCTTGATTAGGTTGTTTAGCTTAGTCTAGAGTGATTGGTAAACTTAGAAAGACTTATATTTATTTAGGCATTGAATTATGAAAGCAAATTTCATTTCATTACATGCTATAAATTTGATTTTAGCCAAAATTTTTTTAAAAAAGCACTCATTCAACCCTCTTTTATCGGTTATCCTTGGTCCTACATGGAGAAGAAGAGCCTGCTGCTGGAGTGGCTAAACGTGACGACGGTCGATGCCAAGACTTGGAACTCTGGTTGCTCAAATGTCTAATATTCTTGATAATGTGTGCTTTTTGACCCATGTTAATCATCAGTATTGCAAATTTAATGAAGATGTGGCAAATAACTTGTTGCTAGATTTTTTGTGTGTGATTATGAGTTAGAACCTAAGCTCTTCCTGTTGGCCTAACCTATCATGGTCATGGGCTGATTTTAGAGCATGTTTAGTAGGGTTCCACTCCTTATTTTTTTAGTTTGAGAATCCGGAGTTGTCCGACGGAAGCATTTAGTAGGAGGTTGGCTCCCAAAATTCTGAAAGAGAGGATTCGAGGCAAAAAAATCATGTTATCACTGTTTTTAACACCTAAGTCTATTTGTATCACACTCCTTTCTCTTTGTACACAAGAATAAAAGGATTGTATGCAAAATATCTATACTACCCATGGTTTACATATTAATGCTGCCATGTTAATAAATTTTTTTTGTAGAATACACAGCTATATTTATGTATAACATACTTTTAAGATGACAAAATTGGCTCCTGGACACTAGTTGTTTGTCATTGGTTATGACAAAAAAATTTGGCTCTCGTGAGCAAACCAACATGGATTTACACGATCCGAATCTGATTATTGTGGTTATGACAAAAAGAAGAAGAAGAAGATGTTTCATCTGATGGGAACGGCAGGCTTTCGGATTCGTATGGAGCTGCATGGTTTATTGTACAGAGCACATCCATTGTAAGTACATCATCAGTTGGTGCTACTCCACAGGAGACCCGCAGAACAATCTTATCATTAGACTTGCATATGAAAAACAACAACAAAGCTAATATCACGCATCGTACCAGCGACCTTGCAGTTACGGTCAGAAATCTGTGTGCTAAATACTGTCATTATTCCAAGAGATACCCTGCAAGTACATGTAAAAATCAGACCACAGTAATACACTACCGCAAGACGTATTTTCTTTTCTCTTGTTACATCTACCGGTTTTAGGCTGCATGCATTTCAGTTTCATGGTATTGGCCATTTGTCCTGATCTTTCTTCAAGGTGGCCTTTGCCCTGAATTGATCGCTTTGTTAATTGAACAAAGAAACCAGCAAAGCATCAAGTACCTTAAACCTTTCTTGTCATCTCATCCGGATCATGTGAGCTCATCACAAGTGTTGAGGACAGGTGTTTGTGCACTTCTCTAAAGTCCAAGGTGCACATCTCTAAAGAAGAAGAATCTTTGTATCAGTTCACAATTAAGTTTGATGGTTGCCATGAACCTAAACCACATTTTCCATAGCTCCCTGTTTTATTTTTTGTTCTGTTTAGAAATGCGAAATGAATGCTGAGTACTACGTGAGTAGTACATCTGCTTATATACCCACTGCAATGCAATCGTATCGAAGCCTTTGCAATTAATTGTTTCTTCCTGGCTTCTAAACCAAACTGAAAACCAAAGCATTAGATATGGGCACAAAATTAAAATTAACACCAACTACATGAATCATTCATTCATCTGCGTGACAAAGAATATTATAACCAACTCAATCAAACATTCCAGATCTATGCATTATAGTGAGAGAAAAATATCGCAATCAACTCAATCAAATTAACATTAAATCCTATAAGTGTTTCACCTACTAGCATCATTCAAGCATTTGGACCGAGGACAGCGAGCTCTTACCATGACGGGCAGTTGGCGAGGAGGACGGAGGCCAAGGGGGAGGGCGGGGCATTCTGCACGGAGGGGAGAGGCGAAGGCGGAGGAAGCTAGCACGGAGGAGGGAGGCAGGCGCGGAGGGGAGGTGGAGGCAAGGAAAATCGGCGCGGAGGAGGGAGGCCGGCGTGAAGGGGGAGGCGGAGGGTGAAGCCGGTGTGGATGAGGGGAGGCCGACGTGGAGAGGGGGAGGCCCGCGCGTGTTGGAATTAATACGGGCTTGGCCCAATTTTAACTCTAATTAATTCCTGGAAAATCTCAAAGGCTCATGTGCACGTGCTAAAACTGTTTAGTCCCACATGGAGTATTAATGGGGAGTTACACCACTTTATAAGGTGGATCGTGGTAACCCCTTGTGGAATTGGAGAGAGTCAACACACGCGCGCGCTCGCTCGCTCGCTCGCCGAGCCGAGCCTTGCCGTCTGATGCAGTGCGTCTTGCACGCGTCTGAAGGCCGTCAGTGCTGTGCGCGTTTTCTTTATCTATTCGCAATCAACTCAATCAAATTAACATTGAATCCTATAAGTGTTTCACCTACTAGCATCATTCAAGCATTTGGACCGAGGACAGCGAGCTCTTACCATGACGGGCAGTTGGCGAGGAGGACGGAGGCCAAGGGGAGGCGGGGCATTACGCACGGAGGGAGAGCGGCGGCGGAGGAAGCTAGCACGGAGGAGGGAGGCAGGCGCGGAGGGGAAGGTGGAGGCAAGGGAAGTCGGCGCGGAGGAGGGAGGCCGGCGTGAAGGGGGAGGCGGGTGAAGCCGGTGTGGAGGAGGGGAGGTTGACGTGGAGAGGGGGAGGCCCGCGCGTGTTGGAATTAATACGGGCTTGGCCCAATTTTAACTCTAATTAATTCCTGGAAAATCTCAAAGGCCCATGTGCACGTGCTAAAACTGTTTAGTCCCACATGGAGTATTAATGGGGAGTTACACTACTTTATAAGGTGGATCGTGGTAACCCCTTGTGGAATTGGAGAGAGTCAACACACGCGCGCTCGCTGCTGTCAGCCGAGCCGAGCCTTGCCGTCTTGATGCGGTGCGTCACGCACGTCTGAAGGCCGTCAGTGCTTGCTGCTTTTCTTTATCTATTCGCAATCAACTCAATCAAATTAACATTGAATCCTATAAGTGTTTCACCTACTAGCATCATACAAGCATTTGGGCCGAGGGACAATGAGCTCTTACCATGACAGGCGGTTGGCGAGGAGGACGGAGGCCAAGGGGAGGGGGGCATTCGCACGGAGGGGAGAGGCGAAGGCGGAGGAAGCTAGCACGGAGGAGGAGGCAGCGCGGAGGGGAAGGTGGAGGCAAGGGAAGTCGGCGCGGAGGAGGAGGCCGGCGTGAAGGGGAGGCGGGAAGCCGGTGTGGAGGAGGAGGTTGGCGTGGAGAGGGGAGGCCGCGCGTGTTGGAATGTCTACGGGCTTGGCCCAATTTTAACTCTAATTAATTCTGGAAAATCTCAAAGGCCCATGTGCACGTGCTAAACCTGCTTTAGTCCCACATGGAGTATTAATGGGAGTTACACTACTTTATAAGGTGGATCGTGGTAACCCCTTGTGGAATTGGAGAGAGTCAACACACGCGCTTCGCGCTCGCCGAGCCGAGCCGTGCTTCGTGCTCGTGCTCGTGCTCGTGCCAAGCCGAGCCGAAGCGGTGCGCGCAGCGTCGGTCTGCTGCGTTTTCTTTATCTATTCGGAAATCGAAACGCATCGACTCGCAGTACTAGTGGCTGCTGTTAGCACTGGTTGATGGCGATCGTTTCCAGACTCTTTGTTTTTTGTGGACCATTAAAAGAACAGTGAACTGTTCGTGAGACTCTCCCTCTCCATTTTTTCTTTTCACTCCACGCGACTGAGACAGTCCCTTCCTCTCCACGTTTTGCTGCTTTCTCTGGCGATCTCCATCCCGGCCAGGCTCGTGTACGGTCGAACCGGGAGAGCAGGCCTCCGGAACCCCGTCCTTGAAGGCTTACACGAGCGAGGACGAATAAGGTTTTTGGGGAGCGTTCGTGCGACTGCTCGTTGCTTCGTCTTCATCCGATCGCTGCTTCGTCACCATCTGATCCTCTGCATCAACTACACGACTACTACCACTACACCGTGGCGAACAACGACCTCACCAGGGCTTCTGCTACTGCTACTTCTTCCACTGGATCTGGGTATGTCTATCTTATACTTATTGCTCGGTTAGTTTTATCATCTACTGCTAATCTGAACACTGAGATAGGAATGCTAGTTTCTGTTCTTCTGGAAATTCGTATAACTATGGTGTTCATGCTTATTTGCTTTATGAAAAAGACTAGAGTATTGTTCATGATTCATCTAATATATTTCTGGATTAAAGTAATTCGAAAAGTGCTTATATTTTCAACCGCGCGGAGGTGGGGGAGGTGTGGAGAGAGGGGATGGTGCAGGTGGGGAGGGGGGAGTTTATATGCAATGACAAAAGATGGGTAAATACATCTCAATTTGAGAGACATTTTTGTAAAAGGTGTGCTGATTCTTGCAAAGTGGTCCAAAGGTTGCTCCAAGTTTTCTACAAGGTCCCCACTCCGATTCCAAGGTGCTCTTGATTCTAAAAAATTAGGAGCCGAGGTGTTTAGCTGGTCTTCCCAGTTGAAAATTCAGGAGCGAGGTCCTACCAAACATACCCTAGTTTGGACACTGATAACCTAATGTATAAGACCCCCATTTCACTTTTGTAGGAGTTGCTTGTGAATTCTTTAGGATTTACGCATGATTACACTCTTGTGCTGAACTTGGACATATATTTATATTTATGTTTTTCCCTGAAGTACTCTGTTGTTTTCTTTTTGATAAAAGGATCAATTTATTTACCTCATAGATTGGTAACCTGGACGTTCCATTTTGTGCAAATGACGCGTTTCTTGAAACTAGGCATTGTGATTAGTGTTGCCCTTTGACGTAACAGATCTATCTGAGATTTGATTAATTGTTAAATATATAAGATATGTGCAATTTTTCAGTTCCGTGGCAAAGACTGAAATCGTAGGTGTGTATATGAAATATGTAATAAGAACAAATCATTTTTAGTGAGCTAACAAATCATTTTCTAACTAGCTCATATAAGATAGGAGCTAATTTTTCATTACTTTGATTAGTATTCCAATTTGATATTTCTTTTGGTGAATGTTCCTATTTTGAATTTCGGCCCCGATTTCATGAGAAGCTAGAATTTGTAAGGGGTAAAATAGACAGGAACCACTACAAGAAGCAAGGAAATATTCTGATGGAGACTATGAATGAGTTTGGTTTGTTGAATAAAATAGCTTGTTGACTTCTGCTGCTAGCTGCTATTTGTGATGTTGGTGAGAGGTAGTGCGCAGGCAGAGGGACCTAGAGTTTCAGAAGTTTGAAAAGTATGTAAACTTGGTTGTGGTTATCTTGATGTAAAAACTGAATTTCAAATTTGAGTTGTATCAAACGTGACTATGTGGGTATCAAATGTTCCTTGTGGAACATATGATGAATTGGAATGCAAACTGTTATTTTTTTCAAAGCAGAATGAATATTGAACTATGGTTATTTTCGTGGCCAATTTGTGCATTAAACATCACCAAATTTTGCTAGCCTTGTACTACCTGGAGAATACAAGAAGCAAGTAGAAGTAGCACCAAATTCTGTTCGTATAGAGAATAATGTTGTGTATTTAATACTTGGTGAAATCCTTATGGTGTTCTAATAATGCAATACAAACGAATACGCGAAAGTTCAAAGCAAGTATCCTATACATATAACATTTTGTATTTAATACTTGGCAATTGAGACTCTAGTACGTTTCATTCTTAACTTTACATTTCTATGTGAGCATGCAAAATAAATAAATAAATCAAAGCCACACATAACGTCTGTTAAACAGCATCAAACAAGGTATCATTTGTCTCACGGATATTTCAGATATTTACCAATTCAGAAGCTCCAGTCGCTCAGTCCTACAGCCGTTCAACCATTCGGTCCAATCAAAAGTTACTTTTCAAAAAAACTGCAACCATGACAAACTGGACCGAGGACTGACCGGTTGACTTAGCCTACCTAGACTGGCCGATTCCAACGTCCGTTAGTATTTCAATGCGGTCGCATGATCGACATCAACTTTCCCATATTTTGTCCTCTCAAACTGAAACTTTGCATGGTATATGGCAGCTAAATTTGGATGTAAGAGACTTGGGCATGCTTAGTTCGAGCCCAGGCGGCAAATCGCCTGGCCGGGAGCGGCCCTGGAAGCTGAGGGTGGTTTGTTTGGTTCGCTTCATGTATCGCTGCTAGACCCATGCAACCAAGAAAACGAGCGCCTGGGACGACGCTGCTGCATCCACCATTGCTTGGTTAGACAAAAATTATTAAATTTTCAAACTACTTTCAGCCATCACTTTTAACAAGATAGATTGTCCAGATCCACAACAAAACCAAACAGAAGAAGGCCCTCAGATAAACGCAAGCCCAGACTGGGGTGTGTGGCCGTGAGAGGATGTCTTTTCTTTGGTCTACTCTAATAAAAATGGAGAATGGGCCTAAAGGACATAAAGAAAAGGCCGAAGTTATCATATGCGGCCCATGTTGTACATGGGCCTGAGGCCCACATCATTGACATCATACACGCCCCAATCGAAAAATAAAATAAGATGGCGCCACCCGAATATTTTGGCGGGAGACGCCTTCCATTTACCCCCCTCCGAAATACCGAAAACCCACGCGAGAAAAAGTGGGAAAGGGGGGGAAAACAACAGACCGGAACCCTAGCGGCGGCGATGGGGCGCGGCAATGGGCGGTGGAAGGAGGAGGAGGAAGAGCTGAAGGCGGCGAAGCGGGGGCACCGGGAGGCAGTGTCGGAGGGGAACCGGGAGGAGGAGGCGCGGTGGGCGAACGTCATCGGCGACATCCACAAGCGCCGCGGCGAGTACGTCGAGGCGCTCCGGTGGCTGCGGATCGACTACGAGGTCTCCCTCAAGTACCTCGCCAAGCGCCATCTCCTCCCCTCCTGCCAGTCTATCGGCGAAGTCTACCTCCGCCTCGGCCACTTCTCCGAGGCCCTCACCTACCAGGTCACCACCATCACCACTAGACCTTTCTCAGTTCATATCACTTACGTTTGATCAGATCGGATGCCTGAGCTGTTTAGGTGCAGGCGTTTGGTTCAGTTGTGGAATTTCGGTATTGAGTTTTGGAATGGGATTTTTTAGGAATAAATTATTGCTAGTATCCATGATCACTGTGGTTTGGACCATTTGGTAGTGTGTCTGCAATAATCAAATTTCGATCTGGTCATATATTTAAACCATTTAGTGGCAAGCATTCGGCTTGGCTGTAGAAATAATTGTATCAGAGAGACTTTTGCTCATTTCAATGCCCACAGCAGTTTGAGCCATTTGGTGGTGCACATGTACATCAAATTTTGATCTGGTTAGGTATTTAAAATGTAGCGTTACTGAAAATTATTTAAAATGTTTAGTGATCAGTATCAGAATAAGCTGTATAGAAATTGGTATTATGTGTTAGGCTGGCAAAATTTGGGTGGATTTTTGCTTGTTTCAATGTATACTGTGGTTTGGGCCATTTGTTGGAGTGTTGGACTGTGTCAAATTTTTATATTTTTATGGATTGATCAATCTCTAATCAGAGCTGTAGAAATTTGCTGTCGTTTATTGGTGTGAGATTGTCAAATCTCTAAATCTGACATTTACTGACTGGTGGATGTGCATGTAACACCCTGGTCCAAGCTGGCCTATGTTTGTGCTGCTGCTGGTGGATTTAGTTCCATATGGTTAGTCTAGTTGGCACTGAATTGTAAACCTTTGGTATGCGCTTTTAGGTGAACTGAAAGCCTAATTGTTGGTATGCGCTGAATGTACCCAGGCCTGTTAGTACATCTATAAAAATCTGATTGTTTGGGTGATTTAGTCACTGCACTTGTGGTATTAAGTGCTGACCTCTTGTTTCATTCAGCTGTTAGTTATTTGGGTAACACTCACAGTTACCTCGTTAATTCAAATCATCTGGTTTGGTGTTTCTACTACATGAATTCATGTTTTCTTTTCCTTGATGTTTGCATGCTCCACAGAAGAAACACCTAGAGCTCGCCAAAGAGTATGATGACCTTGTTGAGCAGCAGCGAGCTTGCACCCAACTTGGGAGAACCTACCATGAAGTCCTTCTAAGATCTGAAAATGACCACAGTGCCATACGGAATGCCAAGAAGTATTTCAAATCTTCCATGAAACTGGCAAGGGTTCTAAAGGAGAATTCCCAGTCTCAAAAGTCCCCCTTTCTAAAGGAGCTTATTGATGCATACAATAATATGGGCATGCTTGAACTGGAACTCGATAATTTTGAAGAAGCTGAGAAACTACTTATCCAAGGTCTTAAGATATGCGATGAAGAAGAAGTAAATCCATATGATGATGCTCGAAGTAGGCTCCATCATAATCTAGGGAATGTTTATACTGAATTACGCAACTGGAATAGAGCCAAGGGTCATATTGAGAAAGACATAGAGATATGTAGAAAAATACGCCATCCTCAAGGTGAGGCAAAGGGCTTTATAAATCTGGGGGAGTTGCATTCTCGGGTTCAAAAGTATGAAGATGCAAAACTCTGCTACAATAAAGCTCTTCAAATAGCAAAGTGCTTGGAAGACGAGGATGCACTATTTGACCAAATTCAGCAGAATATCAAAATTGTTACCAAAGCAGCTGAAGTACTTGAGGAGTTGAAGAAAGATGAGCAGAAGCTGAAAAAACTTGTCAGAGATACTTCTAGTGCCCGTGGAACATCTAAAGAGAGAAAACTCCTCCTTGAGCAGCATGCATGGCTGGATAATCTTATAGAAAAGGCAAGGATGATATCTGCATGGCCAAAAGTAAGTTGAGTGAATGGTAACTGACTGTGATCTTTAGCCAACTAATATCAGCTTTAACAATGGATTCGTTCCTCATCGTGAACTTATTTTGTTACTTTTGGATTTTTTTTTTAGAAAAAGGATCTGGTTGCATGATTTCATTAGTTAATGCATGACTGAACATAATTTTCCTAAGGGTCTGTTTGGTTGACTTGGTCCATGTTTTGTTCTGGGGGTTTGTCCTGTGGTGAGGAAACAGTGTCCTGTTGCCTGGCAGTCAGAAATATCCATGTTTAGTTCGAAGCCTCTTGTTGGAATTAAAACTTCTATCCTAACTAGTTGTGTTTTTTGCTTGCACTACTGAACTATTTCAGCTATGCTGAAATTTTTGGCTCTCAGTATATGTACCTATGTTGTGTTATGAATATTGTGTATATATTCAAGAGGGCCCAATGGGCTCTATATATAGAGAGTACAAGAGGGTTACCATATACAGATAAGGAATACAAAAGTGAGTTTTATTCTAGCACCCCCTCAAACTCATGGTGGATCACACACACTGAGTTTGGAGAGAACATACAAATGTTGTGCCTTAGTTTGTGGCTTCGTGAAGAAGTCAACAACCTGTAACTCTGTATATGGCCGCCTTTAGAGATAATCATCAATGAAGATAACATAAGATTTATGCCCGCCTTTAGAGATAATAGGTGCAGGTCCTCATACATCTGAATGAACTAAGTCAAAAGGACAAAAAGACAAGGACTAAATAGAATGATGAGGAAGTTGTAGTTGCTTGCCCAGCTTACAACCTTGACAAAGCATGGCCGTGTCAACGGTAACATATCCAAGAACACTCGGACGAACTAATGAAGAAAGGCGGGACCCACATAAGTGACCTAAACAGTGATGTCACTGTGCAAAAACTCCAGAGGTGGCAGCAGCAGTGGCGGTGGAAGTAGACGTAGAGGTTACAGGAGCAATTGAAGTGGACGGAAGGTTGAAGCGATCAAGGATGTAGAGACCCTGACGATCCCTACGCCGCCGGCCAGTCCCAAGTACCGTCTCTGTCTGTAGATCTTGGATGAAACATGTGTGAGAGTCAAAACCAAGCCTACAACCAAGATCAGTGAGCTGACCCACCGAGAAAAGTTGCATGGTAAGCTGGGGAACATGGGAAACTGCTGGAATAGAAAAGTCGGTGGACAAAAGAGTGCTCTGACAATTGACAGATAGGAGTACCGTCAGCTGTCTGAACAGAGACAGAAAAAACAGGAGGTCCTACTGAAGTGAGTGATGTGGAGTCTGGTGTCATGTGGAAAGAGGCACCAGAATCCAGAATCCAAGAAGTACCTGGATGAGACGTTTAAGCTAGATTGGTAGAACCTGCTGAGCTGTGAGAGAGCTGCTGAAGTAGAGTCTAGCAGAACTGTTGAACAGAGTCACGTCACTGAGAAGGTCCTGACGTGCTGGTCTGTCCTCCCGTCGAGGAAGGGCCTCCCTGCCCCCTTGGATCGTCCACGCGCCTTGTTCTGCTTTTTTCGCACCGCACAACGCTGGTAGTTGTGCCCGAAGTTCTTGCAACAATTGCACTGATCCCCAGTTGGTGCAAATACAGAGCAGAAATAGACACCTGAGGAGGGACTGTAGTCGAAGTAGAAACTGTCGGTGTAGTCGAAGAAGAAGGGCTAGCAAACACAGCCGGAACAAACTGTGCTGCTAACCCGCATCGAACCTCCTCAGCACGAAGCGTTGAAAGAGCCTCGGCGATCGCGCCGTGGTGCGTGGCTTAGCGATTGAGCCTAGCGTGCTCAAACCACGGGCGTGACGACGAGCGAAGCCATAAAGCGGCGATCATGATCCGCCTTTTGTATCTTATGACACTCCTGGCAGAGCGGAGAAGTCAGCTCGTTCAGCTGGCGTTAGAGACTGGCCAGGGCTCGGAAGAAGTCGTTGACGGAGGAGTCCTCTTAGCGAAGCGTCTCCAACTCACGCTGAAGCGAAAAGAACTGAGCATCACTGCTTTGCTGGTATCGCTTGTGCAAGTACTCCCAGACCTGGCGAGTAGAACGCAGACCAACAACCAACAATGTTTGGCTGGATGGAGTCGTCGACGCTGACCACAAGGATGGCGCGAACACGGGCCTCATCAGCACACCAGCGCTCAAAAGCGTCTATGACATACTGAAAAGCTTCATCATCAGCATCTGCAGCAGCAGTAGCGGCCTCTGCCTCCTGCTTGGCGGCCTTATCTTCTGCAGGAAGTGCAGAAATAGGCTGTCTAAGAGAACGCTGGACCTATGATGGTGTACAGGGTCGAGCACCAGTGATATGTTCCAGAGGCGGAGACCATCGAGCATGATCTCCATGAGAGAAGACCACAACTTGTAGTTTGTCCTATGAAGCTTTGTTCCCGAGAATGGCATCGTAGCTGATGGAACAGAAGCCATCGATAGGCGGCGCTGGACGACGCGGCGACCAAGGCAACGAAGTCTAACAGGCGGCGTTGGACGGCGCAGCTGTTAGATCAATGTTCTTCTTCTGTTTTTTTGCTTTTTTCCCCCTTTTGGTTGGCCATTAATCAGCCCAGCCCGGCCTGCTCGAAAAGAGCAGGGGTAACTAGGGTTCCCCCCTGGTGGCAGCGGTGGCTCCGGCGAGTCAGCGACGAGCGGCGCGTCGGGTAGTTGTCGGGCGGAGCGTTGAGCGGTCGTTGGGCGGCGCCAGGAGGCCGGTGTCGGGCGGTCGTTGGGCGGAGCGTCGGGAGGTCGTCGTGCGGCGTTGGGAGGTCGGCGTCGGGCGAAGGCCGGCGTCGACTTGGCCCACGTCGTCCTCGGGTGGCAAGGCAGCAGAAGGAGTTAGGTTAGAGCCATAGCTCTGATACCATGTTATGAATATTGTATATATATTCAAGAGGGTTCAATGGACAATATATATAGAGTACAAAGGGGTTGTCATATACAGATAAGGAATACAAAAGAGAGTTCTATTCTAACATGTTGAACTACATTTAGAATGTTACCTGCTTTTGCATTGTACTAAGTACTAACACGAAGTGGTTCACTAACACAAGTTACACAACACATTGTGGTAATTATGCAGGATTATTTGGTTAAGTTGGGCAGTACATAATTGTTTATAATCATTTCATTATTTTTCTATCTTCATTTTGGTGTCAATATACTACTACTATGTTAATCCAAAGGAGGTTAGTGGTATATATCAAAGAGAAGGCAATATATATGAAAATAACTCGATTTTAGTGAGCTATTAGCTGTGTTTTAATACTGGATTGTTAGTAAAAGGGAAATGCTTTGGTGCATCGTCTTTGTGTGGTCAGAAGTTGGTAAAGAGAAGAATCAATATTGAATGATCAATGTAAACTTGTAGTACAGTATATGCAATATTCTTTATTTTCCGATTGCACCAGCTGTTTGAAATTGGTCATTGTTAATAGCATGGGAGCCAGAAAACTTATCATACATAGTTTTCTTTGGTATATTAGGTTTTGAAAACTGAATAAATTATCAGTATATATACTTTTAAAGTTTCAGAACTGAAATTGAAAAACGAATCTGAAATAATCAAATTGAAAAATCAAACAGGCCGAATGTGCCTATGCACACCCCAATAACATTTATAAGGCATTATGGTGTGCTGAAAATAAGCACATGGCTCATTCTCATGTGAAATATTTGTTTTCCAGCACAAGGAATTTTCAAAAGGGAAAAAAAGGGTAGCGAATGAACTTCGTGACAAGGAAAAACAGAGTGACTCTCTTCTTTCCATAGGAGAATCGTACCAAAAGCTTAGAAACTTCAACAAAGCTCGTAAATGGTTCATGAAAAGCTGGAACATTTATCGATCAATCGGAAACTTGGAGGCAAGTTTACATGTCCTTATTTATATTTATGGATTGCTGACATGCCTGCTACCTGGTAATAAGACCACCTTCCTGTTTGCACTCATTTAATTGGTGCTTCCAGTTTCAAATCTTGATCACCTTGGATATGTGCAATTTCAGGGGCAAGCATTAGCAAAAGTGAACATTGGGAATGTTCTTGATTCTTACGGTGACTGGGCTGGTGCATTGCAAGCTTTTGAAGAAGGCTACAGGCAATATCCTTACACCTTGCTGTCCAAAACAAGTTTTGAAGTACACTCACAATCTTGCATGATGTGATGTTTTAGAAATATGTCAGATTAAAGTAAATGGTCATCAGCAGCTCATAGGACATTACATGGGAGGTTATCCACCACATGTTCTTCTGACGCATTTGAATATAGGAAAATGATAGATCTAAAAGTTTGCTGGTAAGAAATATGGAGTGCCAATATTTTGAGGCAGCTGTTTCTTCAAATCTAGGTTGGACCAGTCTTCTACCATGTCCAACAAAGGTCAAATGTTCAACACTCTGACATACATCAAAGCTATGCTGAACACCCAACACTTAACATGATGGATCGTTTTGGAACTTGAGGAAATCATAGATTCATAGGTCTATTTTGATATGAAAATTGACCTCTCCCCTGGGCCATGACACAGACCTAAAAACTCGCCATATATCAGTTTTAATATATTATTATTAACATAACTGACTACAACTATGAATCGCTATAAATTAATAAAACACGTCCTTATTGTTAACATCATTGACCACAACTTTTGGGAATGAACCCTTTATTTATTCCAATGGACCAAAGGCCAATATAACATGTACATGGTAGAGCAATATGCAAAGAACACTCTAAGCTATATACATATCTAACACCCCCCTTAAACTCATGGTGGGTCAACAACCACTGAGTTTGGAGAGATAGAAATTGTGCTGAACTCTAGTATGTGCCTTGGTGAAGAAAATATTCTATTTGAGCTCCGAAGGCACATACTGAATAACAATAACTTGGTATTGCACCTGCGATCTCATGTACGAAGCATCTACTCTAATGTGTTTGGTGAGCTCATACTTCACTGGATATCGAGTAATGCTGATTTCACGAGTATTGTTTGATAAAAGAGGAGTCGGTGCAGAAACTGAAACACTGAAATCTTCAAGGAGCCACCAAAGCTAGGTGATCTCAGTTATCAACGGCGCCATAGCTCTCAACTCAACCTCACCACTCGAACGGGAAATGTCGATATGCTTCTTGGTCTTCCGCAATCAGAAAGGAATCAAGGAAAACACAATAGGTAGAGAGATCGGCGATTAGAATGATCGTTAGCCCAGGTTACATCAGAGTACGTCTAAAGTTGTAGAGAATTGGAGCGAGGAAAGAAAAGGTGACGAGTGATGGTCCTGCGAAGATATTGCAGAACACAAAGAATGTGACTTTAGTGGAGCTGAGTGGGAGCAGAGACAAATTGACTTAGGATGTGAACTAGGTGAGAAATGTTAGGTTGAGTGATCCCAAGGTAGACGAGTCTCCTGACAAGATGGCGGTAGCGAGTGGGATCCTCAAGAGGCTTACCATCAGTCAGTCGAATGTGAACACCAAGCTCCATAGGAGTATCCACCATGCGTTGATCAGTGAGATAAGCGTGGGCAAGGATATCCTGAATGTATTTCTCTGAGAGAGATAGTAGCCCTCAAGTGTAGAAGTGACCTCAATCTCAAGGAAGTAACCGGAAACCGGATCGGTTACCGGCTGAGAACCGGTTGAAAAACTGGAAAAATAATAAAACAGAGAAAATTGGTAATTAGCAATTTGAAATTTGAAATTTAGAATAATGCAAATATTAAAGAGCTATTTTATGTTTTAATAGCGATAAATATACTAAAAACTAATGTTTCAATACATAATTTAGCATAACAATGTCTAAACCAACTAGGAAAGGACATTATGGAGTCAAAAGTTCAAATTTGAATTTAAAAGTAATCGGTCGTTTTTTTTCTATCAGAACCGGCCGGTAAAACCGATTACCGGCGGTCCGGTTGTTTTTTTCTCTAGGCGAAGGGCTCATTGTAGTCATGGCCATGTTCCTGTTGAAACCCACATGCCACAAGACGAGCTTTGTAGTGTTCAAGAGAACTATTCGAGCGGATCTTGATCTTGTATACCTACTTGCACATGATAGGAGTGACACGTGCAGGTAAGTGCACAAGATCCCAAGTGTTAGTACGTTAATCTCCTTAGACACCACGAGCTGCCACTCAGGGTGAGTAGCAGCCTCACTGTAGGTTGTACCGTCGTAGGCTTAGAAAGAGCAGTGGTTGCGAAGCCGTAGTGCTCAGGAGGCCTGATAGTGCGACGATCACGGAGATCGTATCTGGGAGGAGAAAATGGAGCAGGACCTAGCAAGGATGGAGAAGAAGAGCTAGGAACAAGGCCCAGCAAGGATGGAGGTTTAACTGGAGGAGGAGGCCGAGGACGGAGAGAATAGTGCAAGGGAAAGGGTGGAATCTCAACAAAAGAGCATCCGGAGGAGAGAGAACAAGTGGAGCCAGAGGAGAGGGAAGCGAAACAGAAGTGGAAAGCTGAGTGTTAGGAAAAGTAAGAAAGGAGATCGACTCGATAAGAAAATCTCAGTTGACAGTAAAGGGACGAGGGTAGTAAGGACGAGACTCATCGAAGGTGACGTCCTGAGAGATCCTCACCCGGCGAGCAATAGGGTTGTAGCAGCAATAACCCTTATACTCAAGATTGTAGTCAAGAAAAACACACTCAACTAACTTAGTAGTCAGCTTGGTGCGCTCACGAGGTGGATGAAGGACAAAGCAGACACAACAAAACAGTGAAGGTGATTGTACTCGGGAGCCCGACTGTAGAGACGCTCGATAAGAGTAGAACCCTAAAGAGCAATAAAAGACTGCATGCTATGTCGCATCGATACGCGATACCAGTACGGCGATACAATTACGGTGGTAAGCAATTTCCTAAAAACAAGGATACGTCGATACAACGAGTGTATATTTATTTAAAAATTAGAAAAATGTATAAAGGCTGCGAGAGATTGAGACAATGAGATTACCTGGATGAAAACAATGTGTTCTTGCCAATAGCCATTTTTCGGGGCCGGTCGAGCTCCTCAATTCCTCCCCAGTCCATGCAAATAAATCATGTAGACAACATTGTTACTAATTATTAAATTGCAGATTTGCAGTTAAAGGCTATATGAGAAATTCTGAATAATGAAAGGATGACTTACCCAACAAAATGTCAAAATGTGACTTCACTGACTTGACATCAGATCCATGAATGAATCCTTGATCACTACACAATAACTAGTTCCTTGCGTATCGGGATTTTGAGAGCTTCAACTTGCCATCCCAAAGCAAAATGATAACCCAATCATCTCACAAATCAATGAATCACATTCTCATCTAGGCATCTACTGAGTATTGACTAGTGACTATTGCTACAGAACCAACAACATAAAATGCAAGTATGCAACAATCACAGACCTGGCGTCAGTTGGGCGAGATGTCTTGGTCTCTTGGAGGAGGGGCGGCAGTAATAGAGAGGGAGGAGAGGCAACAACTGCAAAGAGAGAGAAGGGCGGTGGTAGAGAGGGGTGGTGGGCTGGCTTGGAGGAGGGGCAACAACGGCGGTAGAGAGGGGAGGAGTGGCGGCGGTGATTGGAGAAGGAAGCCCAGGAAGGAGCGGCGACAGTGGCAGAGCTTGGAGGGGCGCAACATGACTGAAGATGGAGGCCAGGAGGGGTTAGGGTTAGATGAGATGAGTTGTGATGTTGGGCTGGGCTTTTCTTGGGCTTTCAAATGAATGGCGTTGGGCTTTGCGTATCAATGACGTATTGAGAGTTTATTTATGTATTTTTTAAGCTAAATTCCACTGATACTTCGTGATACCATATCGTGTCATATCCCGCCATATCGTGGTATCGTAAGAGAACAACAATTTAGTGGAGTATTGGGGTATCCCAGGCTGCATGTTGATGAGAAAAGCAACAGTAGAAACAATCTCAGCCCAGAAGTGAGGTGGAGCAGAAGAGACAAGCATGAGAGCATGAGCTGTCTCAAGCAAGTGAAAATGCTTACGCTCGGAGACACCATTTTGAGCGTGAGCACCAGGACAAGAATACTGGGGAAGAGTACCTTGCTCAGCGAGAAAGCGACGCAAAGCAGCAGATAGGTACTCGTCAGTAGAATCAACATAAAAAACCCGAATGATCGAGTCAAACTGAGTGTGAACCATGGTAGCAAATCTCTGGTAAATAGAGAGAACCTGATTGTGATAGGACATGAAGTAGATCCAAGTATGACGAGAATAATCATCAATATAAATCACAGTACCGATGACCCCCTTTCGAAACGAAGGAAGCTGGACCTCAAACGTCGGAGTGAACAAGATCAAAAGGACGAGTCGAGACAGAATCACTAGCGGGATAGGGGAGCTGCAGCTTGTTTGCCAAGTTTGCAACCCATACAAGGTAAAGAGGTGTCATTAGAAACAGACCTAAGAAGACCACGACCTACTAGAGACGACAATTGTGATCCACAGAGATGAGCCAAACGATGGTGCTATTGAGCAAAGGAAGCGGTAGAAGATGCAGCAAAAACAGAGGCATGTGTAGTGATTGACTGGCTGGTGGAGACAGTGGAATGAATGTGCAGCCAGTCGAGCTCCCAAAGACGTTGCGAATCACGACGCCGAGGGTTAACACCAAGTAGAGTCCTTGTGCAGCGGTCCTGGACACAACAAAAGTCAGACTTAAGAATAACACGACAATCACGATCAGTGATCTGACTGGCAGACATAAGCTACATAGTATGTTTGGGAACATGAAAGAAGTGGAAAGGATTTCTTGGCCTGTAACAGGAAGAGAGATACCATCTGCAGTTTGAACAATGGAAGAAAGAGCTGTGGGGCACAACAGTGAGATGAGTAAAATCTGGCGTAATGTGAAAGGAAGCACTAGAGTTCAAGATCCACAGAGACAAAGTACTGGATGAGGAAGGTGGCGGAGGCGAAAAAGATTGCTAAGAGGCAAGAGCCAGACGAACAGAGCCTGAGGAGTAGGACAGGAGCTCGGGGCAGGGGCGGCGGCGATGGCCTCACTGCCGTGGACGTCGGCGTCGCTGTTGCTAGGAGCGCGGAGAGGAGCTCGTTGTGCTTGACGTGGGTCCGCAACGCGGTGGCCGTCGCCGCCTCGGTGAGCCGCTCACGAGGGAAGCGGCCTAGTCGTTGGCGGTCGTGGCACGCGGGAGGTGACGTCGCTCGTCCTCCATCCAAGAGACGTGGTGGCCGTCGTTGGGGATCCGGAGCAAGGGAGCCGTTCAAGCACGTGTGGTGGCGCTCCCCGAAGCAGAGGAGGGCTCGGGGCGGCGTAGCTCGGGGGAGAAGAGCCGAGCTCGGGGGGTAGGATGGGATCAGCGGAGGCAGAGCAGGGGAGGGCCGTGTCGTGTCGCCGGATCCGATAGGATCCCAGGAGTTTGGGTGGTGCTCGGCAGCGGATCCGGGGAGGGGCGGCACGAGGCGGCAGCCAAAGCTCGAGGTGGCGACCGGCGTCGTCGGGAGCCGAGGCGGAGCAGGGGAGGTTCGGGGCCCTGGATCCGGGCAGGGGGCGGAACAAGGGAGGGTCAAGTTCTGGTTGGAGGAGCTCGAGCTCGAGCACAGGGGGTGCGGAGGGGGGTGGGGGCCTCGGCAGCGGCAGGATTCGGGCGGGGCAGAGGGCGTGAAAGCTCGGGCGGCGACCGAGCGGTTTGAGGAGGCGAGATCCAAGCGGCGCAGAGGCTCAGGGCGGTGACCGAGTAGTGCGGGGCGAGAGCTCCAAGTGGCGCGGAAGCTCAGGGCGGCTACTGGAGGCTCGAGCCTCTAGAGCCCGAGGCATGGGAGCCGAGGTGGCGTATGGAAGCAGAGGCGAGGCAGAGGAGGAAGATAGCCAAGTCGCTGTGGAGGAGAGGAAGACAGCGGTGGTACTCAGGCGGCGGCTCTCTCTCTCACACACAAATCCTAAATCATGCTGTGATACCACGTTGGAATGAACCTCTTTATCTATTCCAATGGGTCAAAGGACAATATAACATGTACAGAGTATAGCAATATGCAAAGAACACCATAAACTATATACATATCTAACACAACTATAAACTATTATAAATTAATAAAACACGCCCTGAAGCATGTACTGTATTTATGCCTATGGTAATAGAAAAAGTGATTATTTTTATATATCTGTATAGCTGGGTTGGTGTGCCAGTTATTTCTTAATAGACATATTGCCGTGTTTTGTGTCACAATATTGTGCTGTGTCTGTTTGTGAGGTCTATCTGGTAATAGTTCCAGTGAGTGCGTGACTGCTTGTGGCCATTGTGGGTTGTGGCATTTCGCTTCCACCTTTAGATTCTGATACTTGCATGTCAATGATATTCAGAATTGCCGTGGAAGGTGACCTGCCAAATGTGCAACTGTCTGCCCTTGAAAACATGCATTACATTCACATGGTCAGATTTGATAATATTGAAGAAGCCAAGTAAGTTACTAAGCACAGATGCTGCACAAAAGAAAGTTAACTTATGCAAACCTGTCATTAAAGTGACTTTTTACTTCAGGAAACTGCAGCAAGATATAAACAACCTGAAGCAAATATTGAATCAACATGAAGCAAGGGATACAGTTAGTGACTACTGCTCAGAAACTGAAACTGAAGGTGGTGATGTATCTGATAATATACTTGATCCAGAGGACAATGATAAACATGTTGCAAATAAATATTCTGTGGAACATGATGATGATGTTATTCTTGCCTCACTTTTTCATAAAAGTAGGAGCCGATCCAAGACCAAGGCATCTGAGAAAAATAATATTCCGATGAAGGCTGATGGATTATGTGATATGGATGACGATGCTAGAGAAGTTTTAAGTAAATCAGGTAGTAATCACTCTGGTAGAAAGCGTGTCCGTGTGGTCCTATCAGACGATGAAGCTGAAGAGAGTCCTGAAACTGATCAATCTAAAAGGACACTAACTAGTCGAGCAGATAGTCTGTCTGCCTCAGGTACAGGGTTTATGAGCATTGTATACTTTCAGTGATTGTTGGAATGACTGGTATTTGTCTCCTAATTGTTTTGCTACACACTTTTCTATGTCCAACAGAGCACATAGCAAATGCAGCAAACAGCAACAGAAATCAGGTTATACAAAGCTTATAGTCCCTTAAGATTTATGTCTTTTATTGGAATTTGAGATATAGAATGTTTTCTCATTGGTTCCATCAGATCCTGGCGATCTTAAAGAGTCAGTGATTGTTTTTTCAATTTTTCTTTTGAAAGCATTGTATATTGATAACTAGTATTCATCTTCAGGATACTTTACACCCTATGGAAACCAGGGATATATACAGTGTCTGCACACCCTGCCCTGCTGAGGAAAGTATATGTTCGTTCAAATCAAGTAGTCCCATTGGTCATGGTAATGACGGCCCAGAATTAGGAGCTTCTAGGGCAGGAAAGGTGTCTGCATCCAAGCCAGCAGCAAGTGTTTCCAAGGTTGGTACTCCTGCATCAAATGGTCAGCCCCAAGGTCAAAATGCCGCCGGCCTTCAATCCACAGATGCTGATCATGTAAGTATTATTGTCAATCCTGGCTTCGCATGCTCACTGAAAAGCATCAGCCAATTGTGCTTTCTCATTACTCCCCCCTCTCGCTCTTTTAAAAAATCCTTTGAGAATCAATGATGCTTTACATAGCTGTAGATGTCCATGAATGGCAAAATGCATTAAAAGGGATTCATATGTGATATGTCAAATTGAACATTTGCTATTCTGATATCAAACATCAAATTTCGGGAAGGCATTAATTTGTTCTTCCCTTTTTGGTTGCATGGACCAGAGGTTCAAAGCAAATAGAACTTATGATTAAGCTGCTGTGTGCAGCTCACATATAAAAATCAATCATTGGGTGGGTAGTTGATATGTAGACCTACCCTCAAAAGATACTGCTGCTAGTCTGCTACCCTTAATGTGTATCGCTTCTCTACCATTATGGATGACCCACATGTCAAAAGCACTTGATAAGATTTTTTGGGATTGAGCTTCATACCATATTCATATTTAAGCCTATCTATGATTAATGCTTTGTTCATCTGAACATTCCATTTTTCTCAATATCAGAGTTATCTTTTAAACGATCTAGACATGGTTCTTAGTCTCATTAGTCACTACTTGCAACAACTGCTCCAATTATGGATATTACATGTCATCTATGATTTATATAGATGATCCTTAATGTGCAGCAGTTCTGGGTGTTCAGAATTGGTGAACATTTGGTTTACTTGGATGCAAATGCCTGCGAATGTGAGGGTGCTTTTAGCATTGAGTCTCTTAAAGTCGAAGTGGCATGCGTTTACTACCTTCAGTTTCCTGATGAGAAGAGGTCCAAAGGTTTGCCCCTTTTTTCTTAATTTAAACAATTCACATGGTGTGTCAATTCAATAACTGTTGATAGCTTTCTATCATGGGAATTGGGATCAAACTTGTATTTTAATGACTTCATTTTCGCTATTCTCATTAGTAAAACAAAAAATAGTATTCTGCATTTTCTAAGAGGTAAGGGATGGTTGTAAACATAGGAAAACATTTTCATACTTTTACGAGTTACGATCTTGTTAAGAGAATGTAGAATGTCTTTGTGTGGCTGTGTATTTTTCCTTGTGCTCTTATGCGGTTACGTTTATGGGATATAGTCCATTCTTATTTGACTTGATTTGAGTGCTGATATTTCTCTGCATTGTATTTTTTTCATCAAGTTGACAACATAGTTCGAAGTTCGAACTGTTAGACTATCAATTGTTCACTTTTTCTGGAAAATATGAGCTATTGTTTCCCTGGAAACAATGTAACTTTTTCTTCTTTTTTTTGATAAAAAATGCATGTTTGCCATATCGTAGGACCAGTACCTAACTCCATGTATTAAGCATGTTAGCTGTTAGAGATGTATTAGAGATAAGATCTGTCTTTTGTATTTTCTTATATGTATAGGGTATATCCCTTTGTACTCTATATATATTGCCCTTTGGATCTCTTTAATATACACACAATATTCATAACATGGTATCAGAGTAGAGTTAGGTCTAGGGTTTATCAGAGTGCCGCCTCCTAGCCGCCATTTGCCCGGAGGAGCTTCTTCGCTCCGGGCGGCCTCGTCGCCGCCCGTGTTTCTCCGCCGGTGAGTCGACGCCGGCGCCTGGCGTCCTCCCTAACATTCTTTGCTCAGCTGAGCTCACCACCACCGGCGCACCAATGCCTCCTCTGAGTCCCACTCGGCGGCGTCTCCACCCCGCGCCTCGGGGCGCGCCTCGGCAATACGACCACGCACTCATCTTCTTTGGCTGCACACTGGCTCGCGTCTTGTCGCCGAGGAGCGCGACGATGCGGTCCCACCGTGGGTACAGGTGGCAGAGCAGCATCTCCAGCAGCTTGTCCTGCTGCCGTGTCCACAATCTCCACATAGGAGCCGGTGGTGGCGGGGCGCCGTCGCTCGCGGACGTGGTGTCTGCATACATGGGGGCCGGCGTACGTGCGAGTGCGCGTGTGGTTTTGCAGAAGACCCCTTGCTAGAAGCTTCGCGCCCAGGAGATGTGACGAGCAAGGAGGGGAGGAGACGTGCGCGTGTGGTTTTGCATCTCTGTGCCACTCACACTTATTGGAGGCTTGCTAGGTACACGTGTTGCAAGCATTGAATATCCTGTCCGTACCAACCAAATTCCACGAGAGATCCCTGAGCGCAAGTTCCCTTCATGGTTGCTTGTGCTCGGTGCGGGAACATTGCCTTTTGGCACCCTCTTCATTGAGCTATGCTTCATCCTTTCTAGCATTTGGTTGGGGAGGTTCTTCCTGTTTATTGTCCTTTTCCTGCTGGTCATTGTCTGCGGTGAGGTTTCCCTGGTCCTAACCTACATGCATATTTGTGTGGAGGACTGGAAGTGGTGGTGGAAAGCCTTCTTTGCGTCTGGCTCCGTTGCTTTCTATGTCTTTCTGTACTCGATCAACTATCTGTTGTTCGACCTCAGGAGCCTGAGCGGACCAGTCTCCGCGACACTCTATCTTCGCTATTCCCTCATCATGGCTCTTGCCATCATGCTATCAACCGGCGCGATTGGCTTCTTGCTCTCATTCTACTGCTAGCTCGTTATTCTTTTAGGCTTTTCTCTTTCATGTTGTTTCTTCCGTTGCGTCCATCCAAGTCCATACCACTTTATCTGTGAGTTCGTTTAAGCCATGCGAGTCCACAAATTTATTGTCAGTCATAGAAGCACATGAATTTTTTTTCATGACAACAACCGTCGCTCTTCTCTTTGAGCCGCTGCAGATCCGCCGCCCTAAGATTTTAAGGTCGCGCGCTTGCTGTGCACTGCGTCTCTATTGTGCTTTCTTGTGTACTGCGTCTTTATTGCGCTTCTTGTGCACTGCGTTGCCGCCGCCTTAAGCTTCGATCTGCGCCGCCATGCTTCTATCTATTCCTATTCGGTTTGATTTGACAGTTTTATCTATTTTTGTCGGTTTCATCTTCTTCGTCATGTTGTCGTGGTCGACTTTGCTCCTGCACCTTATGGGCTGTCACACGACCCCGGATGGGAGGAAATCTTTTATCGACATTTTTTCCAGGAGCTGCATGCTACGACGACATTATCAAGACTCGGATTTTGGATTTTTCATATTTTAGTGTCAACCCTTTACAAATGCAATGCTATTACACACACCTTGCATTTGAGAGGTGGGTGCTAGAGATATATTAGAGATAAGATCTGTCTTTTGTATTTCCTTATCTGTGTAGGGTATATCCCTTTGTACCCTATATATATTGCCATTTGGATCTCTTCAATATACACACAATATTCATAACATTAGCTATTTGTCCAAGAATCATGTATCTAATATTCTAATATGATGCAGCATGCAGGAATCAAGTTTTGTGCTGGTTCAGTTCCTGTATCTTTATGCTTTGATATTGCTAGGGAACCACCTCTTCTTCTTTTCCTTTTCTGTCTAAATTTACATTTATCTTACATTGCTAGGTTTGTTGCCTATTATTGGGGAACTCAAGTTTTGTGGGAAGGTACTGGATGGTGCAGAATCTAGAGGTCACATCGATCAACTTGCTTCCGAACAGAAGTGCATTGATGTTGTTATTAATGGTATGGATGCATTGTACTCATCTGTGCTTTTAGGACTGCTATTCTGCCCTGAATGTCAGGACATTTGAGAATCATTTTGAATTTGGCATCTTTGTTGCTGGCGTAGCATATGCATTAAGGGACACCAATTTGATGGTTGAGCTGAGTACAATACAATGTACTATTGTCGCTTTCTATTCGTCATACTACTAGCCTACTACAGTGAGGAATGCTGACTGCTCAAATAAATATCTTTTGTTGTATGCTTAATAAATAGAATAGTCAAAATCATGGCAACACTTCCTCTCATTTTGAATAAAGTTTCCAATGCTTGTGTAGTCATGTTGCATTGGATTATACAAGTTTAGATTATCATAAATTCGTGCTGGTTTACGGTACTGGTTAAATTTTAATCTTGCAAAAAATGGCGTCTACCAGTAGCTCCCAAGTTTCTGGTTTGCCATTGCATCAAATTTGCTCGAATACAAGCTTCTCATATCAACACACTGTTTGAGGCTTTGAGCTACCCTGCTCGAAAACAAGTGTTAGATTATTTTCCTCTATTTGCTTTACATTATATTTGTGTTTTTCCAATGCGGAAGGTGTACTTGTGTTTGCCTCACGGTGCTATTAGCTGTTACCTCTGTATATCGACCGATTTCATTCAATATTTATAGGTGCTTGATTCCATGGACATTTTTTTTTTCTGTTGCATACCAACGCATCATCTTGAAACATAAAATCCATATTTCCGATCAGTTAATATCTCACCTGATATACCATGTTTCTGATGAAGATTGGGTGCCAAAGAGGTTGATGAAATTGTATGTTGATTTCTGCACAAAGTTACCAGAAGCACCAAATAAAAAGCTACTGAAAAAGTTATATAATCTTGAAGTAAGTTTAATATATATGTTTTACTCATATTTGAATGATAATGTCATAAAGCAAGTCTAATTAACTTTGCAAAGCCAAATGTGTTCCTTCTGTTTTCTGACAGGTCTCCGAAGATGAAGTCGTTGTGTCTGATTGTGCACTGCAAGACCTGTCAATTACACCTTTTCTTGATGCCCTAAAATCACATAAAACAATAGCTGTGTTGGATCTTTCGCATAATATGCTAGGTATCCTTTTCCGCTATAACTGATTATTTCCAGTGTATCTTTAATTTTATGCATCAAGTCTTTGGCAGCATTGTAGAAAGCCAGTTACAGCTAAGTGGTAATGCCTTTAGGTCCTTGTTAGTGTGTTGTATTAATTCCCTTATACTCTTAGACTTATTAAGCATTTATGTTTACAAATGGCAGGAAACCAAACAATTGAGAGGCTTCAACAGATATTTGCTTCGTCAAGCCAAACATACGGCGGCTTGACACTGGATTTACATTGTAATCGATTTGGGCCAACTGCTTTATTTCAGGTTTTTTTTACTATTCCAGAAAACCTGTTTATCAAAGTATCCTCTTTTTTTTTTACAATAGATGAGGAAAAAGCATGTATGCTAATTATATATACTATCCACTGGAATTATGCCACGAGATATTCACTGGGATGGTTTACATATTAATGCTGCCATGTTAATATTTTTTTTGTAGAATACGCAGCTATATTAGTATGTATAACATACTTTTAAGATGACAAAATTGGCTCCTGGACACTATTCATTTGTCGCTTGCCAAAACATACCGCAAAACCATATTCGGTTGGACACTGCAAAATCACGTACATTTGCTACAACAAACTTTTGACATTAAAATATCATTTTTGAGGCATTTGGAGAGAGAAACAATTCAAAATTCCCGAACTACCCCCTGCTCTCTCCCTACTCCATTTTTAGGGATGGCTTCATATGGCGAGCTCACATGTCGGTGAGAGGAGAGGTGATGAAACGTGGGGCACGCGTTATTAATGGTATGGATGCATTGTACTCATCTGTGCTTTTAGGACTGCTATTCTGCCCTGAATGTCAGGACATTTGAGAATCATTTTGAATTTGGCATCTTTGTTGTTGGCGTAGCATATGCATTAAGGGACACCAATTTGATGGTTGAGCTGAGTACAATACAATGTACTATTGTCGCTTTCTATTCGTCATACTACTAGCCTACTACAGTGAGGAATGCTGACTGCTCAAATAAATATCTTTTGTTGTATGCTTAATAAATAGAATAGTCAAAATTATGGCAACACTTCCTCTCATTTTGAATAAAGTTTCCAATGCTTGTGTAGTCATGTTGCATTGGATTACACAAGTTTAGATTATCATAAATTCGTGCTGGTTTACGGTACTGGTTAAATTTTAATCTTGCAAAAAATGGCGTCTACCAGTAGCTCCCAAGTTTCTGGTTTGCCATTGCATCAAATTTGCTCCAATACAAGCTTCTCATATCAACACACTGTTTGAGGCTTTGAGCTACCCTGCTCGAAAACAAGTGTTAGATTATTTTCCTCTATTTGCTTTACATTATATTTGTGTTTTTTCAATGCTGAAGGTGTACTTGTGTTTGCCTCACGGTGCTATTAGCTGTTACCTCTGTATATCGACCGATTTCATTCAATATTTATAGGTGCTTGATTCCATGGACATTTTTTTTTCTGTTGCATACCAACGCATCATCTTGAAACATAAAATCCATATTTCCGATCAGTTAATATCTCACCTGATATACCATGTTTCTGATGAAGATTGGGTGCCAAAGAGGTTGATGAAATTGTATGTTGATTTCTGCACAAAGTTACCAGAAGCACCAAATAAAAAGCTACTGAAAAAGTTATATAATCTTGAAGTAAGTTTAATATATATGTTTTACTCATATTTGAATGATAATGTCATAAAGCAAGTCTAATTAACTTTGCAAAGCCAAATGTGTTCCTTCTGTTTTCTGACAGGTCTCCGAAGATGAAGTCGTTGTGTCTGATTGTGCACTGCAAGACCTGTCAATTACACCTTTTCTTGATGCCCTAAAATCACATAAAACAATAGCTGTGTTGGATCTTTCGCATAATATGCTAGGTATCCTTTTCCGCTATAACTGATTATTTCCAGTGTATCTTTAATTTTATGCATCAAGTCTTTGGCAGCATTGTAGAAAGCCAGTTACAGCTAAGTGGTAATGCCTTTAGGTCCTTGTTAGTGTGTTGTATTAATTCCCTTATACTCTTAGACTTATTAAGCATTTATGTTTACAAATGGCAGGAAACCAAACAATTGAGAGGCTTCAACAGATATTTGCTTCATCAAGCCAAACATACGGCGGCTTGACACTGGATTTACATTGTAATCGATTTGGGCCAACTGCTTTATTTCAGGTTTTTTTTTACTATTCCAGAAAACCTGTTTATCAAAGTATCCTTTTTTTTTACAATAGATGAGGAAAAAGCATGTATGCTAATTATATATACTATCCACTGGAATTATGCCACGAGATATTCACTGGGATGGTTTACATATTAATGCTGCCATGTTAATATTTTTTTGTAGAATACGCTGCTATATTAGTATGTATAACATACTTTTAAGATGACAAAATTGGCTCCTGGACACTATTCATTTGTCGCTTGCCAAAACATACCGCAAAACCATATTCGGTTGATGGACACTACAAAATCACGTACATTTGCTACAACAAACTTTTGACATTAAAATATCATTTTTGAGGCATGTGGAGAGAGAAACAATTCAAAATTCCCGAACTACCCCCTGCTCTCTCCCTACTCCATTTTTAGGGATGGCTTGATATGGCGAGCTCACATGTCGGTGAGAGGAGAGGTGAAGAAACGTGGGGCACGCGTACCAAGGTTGGCGATGAGGTGGTAGCTGACGTGGACATGACGTGGCACCGACGATGGTGGTTGAGCTCGGCTCCCCATGGTCGCCGGTGGTGGCGGCCACGACAGCGTGTGAGAAGCAGCTCAAAAGGAAGAAGAGATGATGGTGATATTTATGATGCAAATGCGATGGCTGAAGCATGTCGAAGGCGACTGGCGACGAGGTCAAGTAGTGGCACGACTTTGGTTCATCGCGACGGCGACGAAGCAAGGATGCTCTGGTGATGTGATGTGCGCACCGGAACTTCGAGGATATGAGAAAGACGACGGTGAGTAGATTGGGGCAATAGCTCCTCGGTGGTGAAGAAGGGTTTGATCTGTGCGCATGGTTACAGGATAGCAAAATCAAAAGAGGGGAAAAGTAGAACATGAGATGACGTGAACGGAATAAAAACGGAGTCATCGATGCGACGAGAGCGCCGGCTGTCGTACCACCTCGCCCATGACTGTACCTGCGAAAGGTTGTGCTCATCGTCCACAGCCTCGGCCTCGCACGCCTCGAGGACTACCGTATCCCTCTCGACGCTAGCAGGCCTAGCCGTTCGCATGACCGCGGTGATGCGAGCACGACCGCGTCCTCCTTGATGGCGAAGCACGCCGAGCGCAAGGAAGAGAAGAGAAGTGAAGAGGAGAGGGCTTATCAGACATTTCACCGTCGTTCTCTTAGAGAAATATTATTTTAATCAACAAAATGTGTTATAGCAAATGTACGTGATTTTGAAGTGTCTATAAGGCGAATATGGCTTTTCCAGTGTGTTTTAGCAAATGACACAAATGAACAGTGTCCATGAGCCGACTTTGCCTATTAAGATCTAACTCTATTCTGTTTATCAAATGAGGAACTAACTCTTGCAAATTGGCTCTGGAACAGGGTGCAAAAAAACATTTTGAACCGTTACTACAAGCAGCCAACTGTAGTTCCTAGCAGAAAACAGTCTAGGATCAGTTAGTTTTTAAAGTTTTTTTTTTCTGTTATCACTATTATTGTTTGAGAAATCAAGATCACTTGAAGGCCAAACTCCATACCCTTCTTAGACTCAACTGGTTATGGCCTTTTAGCAGGCAGCTGGTTGTTTTTGTTTTGGCTTTGTTTGGAACATTTACGTAAGCTGTGCATTTAAATTGGATATTGCTCCTATGCTCAAAGAAAGAAATGTGACCTTGCTAAGTCACTGGCACTTGTCCAAACTCACTCATTCAGAAATTTGGATAACTCCATACTCTGAAACTGGCGGGTTTATCAAACTATTCTATCGGTTACAACATATATTGGGAACTTTTCTTTGGACCCTGCATATCTGAGTCATTTTCTATCACTTGTAACACAAATGAAGAAATACCAAAATAAATTTTCTTTCCTTCCAGCATATACTGCTTTGAGGGACAAAATTGTAAAGTCATTTTTTGCCTCCTTATTTACTAATGAACAGATATGCGAGTGTGCTGTTATGACTGATCGATTGGAAGTACTTAATCTGTCTGGGAATCGCCTCACAGATGCATGCAGTTCTTACCTTTTCACAATCCTGCAAAAGTGCAAAGGTATGCATTATGTAACTCTTAACACCTCAGTAAGAAGTGCATATACGTTTTTTAAGAACTGTAGGAACTCTAGGCTTCTGGCATTTGTTTGCAGCAGCTGATACTTTTACACCTTCTGAGTTTTTGCCAGTCTTCTTTTTCTTTGACAGTGTCAGCCTTTACTTGCCTCTTATAAATTGTGTATTATGTTTTTATTTTGTGACAGCACTATATAGCTTGAGTGTTGAGCAGTGTTCTATCACATCCAGAACAGTTCAGAAGATGGCAGATGCACTAAATGAAGGGTCGGTCCTCTCACATCTCTCCTTAGGTACTTTTGCTGCATCTGCCTCGTATATAACTGAAACTGTTAGCCATGTTCATGTAGAAACATTATTAAGTTAAAAAATTCCATACTTTTGACAGGAAAGAACAATCCAATTTCTGGCAACACAATGCTTAACCTTCTCTCCAAACTTGCCTCTCTGAAAAGGTGAGCAGATATATTGTTCCATTACTGTTGATTGCTATGAGTTGTTGTGAGATAATAGACCAACCATACATTTCATCACTTTGCAGGTTTTCAGAACTAAGCCTGACTGGTATTAAACTGAATAAGTTAATGGTTGATAAGCTGTGTGTACTTGCACAATCCTCGTGCTTATCAGGATTTCTGCTAGGTGGAACTTCCATTGGACCGGTGAGTTTGCTTTCCACGTATGGTTAGTATTTGCAGCTTACAAGCAACATGTATTCTTATCTACGTTGCTCTTTCTTCAGGGGGGAACAATTAGGCTTACTGAGGCATTATCTTGTGCATCTCAAGAATTGCTAAGGTTGGATTTGTCTAATTGTGGGCTTACAACTCCCGATTTCTCACAAATCTGTACAAATCTTTCTCGAATTAATATTCTTGACTTGAACCTGGGTGGAAATTCCATTAACCTGGAGGTTTGCTTCCTATTCTCTGATACTTAGGTATATTCAATTTGGTAGTCATGATCAGTTGAGTTATGTTGTACGATGCAGGGATGTGATGCTGTTGGGGCAATACTTGCAAATCCACAATGCAGTCTCAGATCTCTCACCCTTGACAGTTGCAATCTTGGGCTTGCTGGCATTGTTTATATTCTTCACGCACTAGCAGGTGAGGAACAATTGTATCGAAAACGAACAGCTTCTGCATCAAACTGACAATCTTCTGCTACTTTCAGGAAATGACCAATTGGAGGAGCTGCGCTTGGCTGAGAACACAAACTTGGCACTAGAGAGAACATTGCAGTACGATGAAGATATGCAGGATGTATCGGCAAATACTGAGCATAAACAATGTAACAATCCTGAAGCAAACAATAACGTAGCCCCGGGAGATGTAGATCTTGACAAGATGCAGGTGGCGGATAGCGAAGATGAAACAGTCAATGAGGACCACCGTGCAGTATCCGGTCCCGATGGGAGCTGTGCAAGCTCATGCCAGAGAAACTCTTATTCTGGTTGTCAGGTCATCCAAGAACTTGCAGAGGCCCTCTGCTCAGCAAACCAACTGAAGGTGCTCGATCTCAGTCGGAATATGTTGTCGGAAGGGGCTATACAATCGCTGTATTCTGCGTGGTCATTTGGTCCGAGAGGTGATGGAATGGCTCGAAAACATGTAAACAAGGAAGTGGTTCATTTTTCAGTAGACGGCATGAGATGCTGCGGCCTGAAACCCTGCTGCAGAAGAGACTTACAAATGTAAACATGGATGACCTTCCAATATCAGATTAGAGTTGCTCTCTGGAAGTGTTACCAACAGTAAATTAACTAGGGGCGCCTGTCAATGTAACCCCGTGACTCTTTAAAAAAATATAATTCCGTAATTATGTCCAAATAGAGTGTCGACAGGAAATGTAACTAATATGACGAAATGCATGCTTGTTATTACTCGATTATTATATATTTATGTTCACTTATGTTTATAGTCACACGTGTAAGTGCGTAGTAATATTAGTCTTTTTAGAATCACATAATGATGCCAATTGCAGATGTGCTTAAAACGACAGGATAAATGCCCAGTTGCCCACTATTGGTAATCAAAATCAAATTGTTATATAAAGTGCCACGTCACCAGATAAGGGTTTGTCGGTTGAGGATAATGTCTATGATGGGATGGGATGGGCCCACCATCCCAAAAGGAGGCAAGATAAGCTGAGAGACCTCATTCTAGCTGGCTAATGAAAGAACAATGCTAAATGAACCTTAGAAGGTCTGTGCTAAGTTTTAAACACCCTAAATCAATGTTAGGCCATCTTTGAATGCGCCTCTTTTTGAATTTTTTTTCATACCATTCCTAGTTTAGTTATCACATCTGCTCATAAAAAATATGGGTCTAGCATTAATTAATAAAAAAAATTCTCGCACCAGCAAATGAGCCTTGCAAACTGTTATGAATATTGTATGTATATCCATGAGGTCTAATAGGTAATATATATAGGGAGTACTAAGGATTCAAAAGCTGGATCCGGTGGAAATCCCGGCCGGCGGCCTGTACTGGTAACCGGTCGGTTATCGGAAAACCTGGTCAAATTTCGACAACCAAATTTTGAACTGCGATTTTCCCAAAACCGGTTACCGGCCGGGAACCGAAAAAACCAGTTGAAAAACCAGAAAATAGATAAAATTGGTAATTAACAATTTGAAATATGAAATAATGCAAATATTAATTAGAAAATATTTGAAGTTGTACATAAAAAGTCCTCCTTGCTAGCTTGACTCTCTAGGGCATTCCTCTCCGCTAAGTGTTCTAAAGTATATAAAATAATAAAAACATAAGTTAATGGTAATGAATGATAACTTGATTAACATACTAAAAACAATAATAGAGTAATAATTCATACCAATACATTATCGAGAAATGTGAAGGTTGTGTATTGTAGTCATTGTTATCATAGAGAACAAGTCCTTCAAATTGAGCTAGGTGGGTTTTGTATTGATCCCAAGTGTGTATTTTATGGGCATACTGTAGCTAATGATTATAAATTTACTGGTAGTATTCGGGTTCCACCCATTGATAAACCATTCTAACATTGTTATTGGAGGATACAAGACCGTAATGGCTAGTAGGACCAGAAGAGATGTCTGGTAAATGAGAATCATCACTAGAAGGTAATAGATTGGCATCTTGACGTCCATAAATCCGAGTAGACCTTGAGCTAGCATGAGATTCATAGAAAGAAGAGTCATGTGGCCGATATTAATCTTTTTGGCGACCCTTAGCCCTCGTGTAGGTCTTATGAATTGTTCTTGAAGTATGACAACCATGGTCTTCATACAGAGTAGCATACATGAAGTTTTTCTCGCTGGTGAATTCCAATGGTTAGTCTTGCCTGCATCATGAATTGTCCCACCATCAGCACCATCATCGGACGACAGAGAGCTACGATCACCAGACTCTTGGTACAGGACTTCATCAGATGGCGGACTTTTCGTTTTCTTCATCGCTTCCCACAATATCCTCGTCCATATCCTTTTTCTTCTTCTTATCAGGCACTTGTTTCCTTGTTTGTGTAAGTGAGGTAAAGTCCGCAGCTAATTTTTTGGTTGGTTGGCTACAATATTTCCTTTTTTCAAGATGACTCTTGCCAATATTTTTCTTTGTTCATTGCTTCAACGGTTCATCATCTAGTACTTTATCAATTCCTAAGGGATGACATCAACTACAATTGTGGATGGCATGGGGGCTCACCTTCCTCGTCTAGTAGAGGCTCCGATTGTATCATGGAGCTATCAAGCCACTCATGGATTGTGTTCTCTCTATCGTACATAGTGGCATTAATTAGATCACCAAAAGGATCTACATCCCTATCTTCATTACTAGTCTCATGCTCTTGCAATAGTAGCCTTAGATTGTAGTGGACATATACGAGTTTATGCAGTTTTTTTATCTCAATTGTGTATGCACCAATGCAAATGTGCTCCAATTACGTTCACATCCACTGGAGGAAACACATTGTGAGACAATCCGCAATGCATATTTTGTTAGTGTTGGTGTCTGCGCTCCAAACGTCATCCACCATGTAGCTACAAGTAACATAAAAATTGTATTAAACTCATAGTGATGGTTCATTTTCTATGTATATATAAGTTCATAACAACATACCTGCAGTATGACGATTAGCACTAATGTAAGCCTCGTTTGAAGCAAATAAACCTCGTCGTTTACGATATACTTCTAGCTCGTTTAGAGCCTGCACCGCCTCATCGGGTGTATCGGCTATTATTTGAATTGCCATTGTCGATAAACGACGAGGGCTGGATTCTTCCCCAAACTATATAAGTTGTCGTTCTGCGGGTTTAGCAACGATGTTGTCCAACCAAACACACTTAGAATGTTAAAAATACAACAAATATACATTATGTGTTTGGATTTAGAAAACTATCTACTTGCTTGGAACTATATATGCGCGATCCTTCATCATTGCAATTCTTCTATTAACAAGCTTTATAACACGATCATAGGTAGCCTTATCTTCTTTCAATACGTCTTGAAGTTCGAAATTGAGACCATATGTTTTTCCAATCATTTCTACCACTGTTGCGGGTTTCTGCTGGTCTACATATCTTAGTAGTCGGTATATCGGTTTTACCAGTTTATTGACCCAATCCATACTAGACCACCATTGCCTACTTGTGAGACATGAATATATGTATTCTCCTTCCTCGGTCATGCTTAAATGGTTGAAGCTCCACACATTTGATACCATCCACTTCATGAACTTTGCTTTTTCTATCCCAAAAACTTTTCAAGGAAATAAATATCGTTCCAAATCTTGTGGTGTTTGCACGAACCATCTCTCCTCTAATTTGTTGGCGCATTTCATTATGGAGGCGACTGTGGTTGTATAGAAACTAACAAATCCTCTTAGCCGCCTTGACAACTGCATCAACCTCCTCGAACTGGCCAATGTTTCAATACGTAATCTAGCATAACAATGTCTAAACTAACTGGGGAAGGATATTATGGAGTCAAAAATTCAAATTTGAATTTAAAAATTTTCGGCCATTTTTTCTACTGGAATAGGTCGGGAAAACCGGTTACCACCGGTAACCGGCGAACTTCTTTTGCTCTGGGGAGTACAAAGGGGAACTGGCGACATCAGACAAGGTCAGGCACCAGTAACATGTCTCTAGAGGTGGAGACCATCAAGCGTGATCTCCATGAGTGAAGACTAAAACCTGTAGTTCGTTCCATTAAGGTTTGTTCCCGAGAATGGAATCATAGCTGATGGAAAGGAAGCCATCAGTAGGTGGCACTGGACAACGCGGCGACTAAGGCAACAGAGTCTAACAAGTGGCGCTGGGCGGCGTGGTGGTTAGATTGATGTACTATTTTTATTTTCTTTTCTTTTGTGGGCCGGCTGGCTGCCTAGCTCACACCAAAAAAGGGGGCCTACGATGGCCCGTGCAACGAGAACGCGAAGGGGAGACACATGGGAGAACTAGGGTTCCCCTGCTTGCAGCGACAGCGGTGGCTAACGAGCAGTGTACTCCTCGCTGGGCTTTCGGTCGACGGAGATGTGGCGCATCGGACCCCTGTCGATGGAGCTCCTCGTGTCGGGCTCCCAGTCGGCAAAGATGCGGCGTGTCGGGCTCTTGGTCGACAGAGCTCCTTGCGTCGTCCTCGCGTCGGGTTCCAAGTCGGCAGAGATGCGGGGAATTCCCCCTGTTGGCTTGGCGACGCGGCGGCGGCAGGCGCAGCAGGGGACTCGACCTTCTCTGTCGCAGGATTCGGCAATGGCGCAACCACTGTGGTAGCGGAATGAGGGAGCTAGGTTAGTGTCATAGCTCTGATACCATGTTATAAATATTATGTGTATATTCATGAGGTCCAATAGTCAATATATATAGGAAGTACAAAGAGGTATAACATACGGATAAAGATACCATATACAGATATGAAATACAAAAGAACCTCCTATTCTAACACAAACAACTTATAATATGAACTGGACAGGCCCTAACACTGCCCATATTCTCCATCTCTGAGCGTTGCTTGTGAATATAGCAGCAATGCATATAAACATGCCATCTTGTTTAGCAGCAACCAATAAACCAATATAACCCTCCAATAATAGACTAGGCACCAGGTCAAACTCCAATGAATTCATCCTTGAAAAGCCTGCTCCTATGGTAACCAGTTCACCACCCATCTCCGTCCAAAACTAGCAGGGACTCTCACCAAGAACAGAATGGCAGTCAGGAGCTCTTGCCAACACCCTTCTTCCATTTCCATCCCAAGATTTGGAACAAGGAACGCAGCCTTGAGGTTCAGCGCTCCAGTGCACAGCTGCAGCTGCAATGCACCCTCTCAAAACCTGTAACATCTATCAAGATGGTAAGGGCATACATCTCATTCATATGCTGCTACATGCCCCATGGTTTCAGATCAAGCTATATATGCATGAACTGGGGTAAATCCCTTGTGTCAAATTGTTGCAATTGTTCAGGTATTTGAAGACCAGGTGAGAGGGGTTGTGTGCTACAGAGATGACAAGGGAGAGGTGATCTGTGAAGGGTACGACGAAGGGCCAAGATTCGGGATGCGGCTGCCGGAGAAGGCCTGCTTTCCATGGTAGTAACTAGCAACCCATAGTAGCATCTTACTTCATTTCATTTCCTTGCACGAAAAAAAAAGATTGACACAAGAATGCCTATTCAGACTTCCTTTTATGTTGTGAATTGTGAATTTGTGATGCAGGCCTATGGGGATTCAGGTCACCGATTTCATCAAGCTGTCGACGCTTCGAGTTTTCGAAGACGTCGATGTTCTGCAGCCCAACAATGATCAGAAGAGGCAGTTCTGAAATGAGGGACCGACGAATTGATCATGCAAGACTGCAACAGTAGCTGCGTTCCTTCTGGTTGTGTTTTTTCTCTTCTTGTTAATTCTTGAACTTGCTTTATCCACTCTTTAATGAATTTGGCAGAGCTCCTACCTTATCGTTAAAAAAAAATGAAGTGATCACGTAAGACTGCAACAGTAGCTGTCTGGCATTCAGTCATGTAAGAATGACTAAACTCTCGGTTCTTCCTGATGACATATCTGTAGTCTGATTACATTCATCGCCATTTGTTTCTGATAAATGAGGTGAAATCCCGGTCAAAAGATGAATGAGGTGAAATGTTCGTTTGGAGTATCAATTTGTATACATGCACTAGAATTTCAGTGCTTGTGAAGGGTTCAAATTTGTGTGCAATACGGAGTGAGCAAAAGATATAATCAATCACATAAGAAGCATCGTAATAGAGTAATTGAGCTCAGCACATCAATGATTTCTTTTATTTGTTGAGAAGAGCACATCTAAGGGACATGTATAACATCAAGTGGTGAATAATTGTACGAGACCAAAGTAGAAAAGCACCCTATATATGTCGGACCACATAGATTAGGAGCTAGCTTGGTAGTTGAGCAGCGTCCACTTTGTTGTTAAGACATATTGAGCCCATCCTTATATTTAATTTGGTCCATAGTGCGGCACACTAAACACAACATTATATATCTTCGTCAAATCCCCAAAGTGTAGCTCACTCCAGTCATAGCCCCGAAGTGTAGCTCACTCCAGTGCCACCCAACCATGAATCTCCCAAGATAAAATTCCCTACGGTAAACCTCGTGGCGTCCACGGTGGACAATGACGTGTGCACACCGCTCCATTTCACCCGCCCGCTTGTCCCTGCACCGGGCCCGGTGTTACCGTACTCCCCATAGTACAACGTGCTCAATGCGAATTGGCCTGACCACTTCAGCCACCCAGCTGGCGCGATCGAACGGTCCAAATAGCTCTCCATCACGACCGTCTCGTGAGTACTTCTGCCACGGACGGCCCAGATACACCGGCGTGCCGCCAAGATCTGGTGTGCCAGTGATCCGGCACTTGTGGATGGAGATGCCGGTGTTCTGGTTCGGGTCGGTCCGGCCCTGGGCCGTGACCGTGTCCTCCGGCCGGGCCGGGCCTTCTGGGCTGGATGTTGCAGTTCTGGATGACCACGGCGGAGTTGCCGAAGATGAAGTCCACCGTGCCGGAGATGTCGTCCTCGGCGTAGAACTGCCGGTTGGAGTGCGTGTAGAGCGTGTCCTGGTACGCCTGGATGTCGCACTGGTACACGACGGAGAGGTCGCCGCCGACGCGCAGCGCGACGGCCTGGCCCTTGCCCGGACCGGCGCTGTTGACGATGGTGAGGCCCTTGGCTATGAAGCCCGAGCCCATGGCAGCTGTGACACATTCACCAAAGCGTTAGTAAAGACACTGTTCTGCTTCTGCAAACTAGGTAACGAGGGTGTACTGTCGAGCACAACTGAAAGAGAAAAGGTGAGCGACGCATCGCTGCCGTCTGCATTTGACGGTTCCCATGGCATGCAACTATGCATAGTGCTTTGCTACATTTAGATGAGATGGCGATAAAGGCTTGGAAAAAAAAAGTGCACGTGGAGAAAGTCATGCTCTGATATTGGGTGGAATCTCTCGTACGATATTTCTGGTGGTACGAAGAAGCACGTCGTTACTTTACTTAAAGAACAAATCTGAGCCGGTAGGGAATATTGAGTGTTCTTATTTTAACATCTCAACGATTAGTCTTTGTATTCGTGTTGTCAAATCTGCTGACATGAATATTGTTTCATAAAAATATCTTGGGTAATTTTATATGTTTTGGCATGGGCATCTTCGGCTTGCTTGTCCCTTTACATCTGGAGGTACAGTACAGTACAGGCGGTAGGTAGCAGTAGGCCATTGTGCCATTTTATTGCTTTAAGCTTTTGCATAGCGGATGCATGGCAGAGTAATAACTTCATGACTCTTCTTCAAGGCTGAACCTCTTTAAGCGTGAAAAAGAAAAGGTTGCGACCAAATTAAAGAGGGCAGGAAAAGATGAGCAATATGCCGCCTTTGCAGCTGTACTTAACGTTCGTAATTGTGATACTATTACTTAGGGAGTAAACAATTAATCCTGGACAAATTGGAAGCTTCTCTTGTAGCTGTAGATAACTAGAATTAGTATAGCATTCTTTCTTCCTTTTTTTTTTTTTTTGATAGGAAGAACTAGTACTAGTAGTGACCTTAAAAAAAAGTACTAGTAGAACTCCACTAGATACGCGCTTTAGCTAATTATGTTGGGCCAGGAGACTGGGCCCACATCGATCTGCTTGTATGGAAAAAGTGTTTAATGACACATGCGTGCATGAGCGTACGTACAGAAGATAGCTGGCCAATACGTACCCGATAGTGTTCAGCGGTCAGTGCGTAAGAACGTACACTTTGAACTACACGGCCATGTATGTGTTTATACATACTAATTATTGTAAAATTAATGATTCTAGCAAATATTTAGAAATAAACACGCGTAGCTGTACGCAATGTCAATCTCGATCGTATGCATGTAAGTGCGTACGTACCGACGGTGGCGGAGGCGTAGGTGGTGTAGCCGTCGGCGGCGCTCTTGTGGCCGACGATGACCGTTTTACCCTTGCCGTCGCCCATCAGCATCACGTTCTTCTGCTTGCTCGAGATGCTCACGCTCTCCTCGTACCGCCCGGCCTTCACGTAGATCACTTTCCTCCGCCCTCCTCCTCCTCGGCCGTCGATCGCCTTGGAGCCCACCCGCGCCGTCACGGCCGCGATCGCCTCGCCGATGCTTCTGTGCGTCCCGCTGCCGTTCAGTGCAACAACGGCGTCGGGTGTGACGCTGCCTGAGGGTGATTCCAGGAGATGCCTGTCGTGTTTGGACACCCACGACGGGAACGTGCGGCTTGGTGACGACGGCGTTGGGGCGGCGGACGGTAGGTTCCCGACCCCGCCCTTGAGCTTGGCGTGCAGCGCCAGCGCGGTGCCGATGAACTGCACGAGCGCGCCGACCCGCGCGCGCACGGCCTCCCACCCCGCGGAGTCCTGCACGGCGGCGAGGCTGTCGCCGCACGTGCCCTGGTTCGTCAGCGCTGCACTGAGCCACGTCGTCACCTCGGCCGCGTCCGCGGAGCCAGCGAGCGCGTCCCTGAGCTGGTTGAGGCTGATGTCAAGCAGCTCAGCACAGTCGTTCATGCCCGAGGGCGGCATGCGCCGCGCGCCCCGGCGCGCGGATGACGCCGAGAGGTTGCGCGCCAGCTCTCGCGCAGACGCGGCCCGGATCATCGCGAACTGCACGGACGCCGCGAACGGGTCCCTGGCCGACCGCGCCGCCGCCGACGAGAGCGCCGTCTCGCACGCGCTCGGGTACGGCGTAGACAAGCATATCGCCGTTACATTCATGCTCGACGGCGGCGTCGCCCCCGCCGAGGTGGCAATCCTCGAGACGACGGCCGCAACATGGTTCTTCGATGTCGTTTCTTCTCGCTCTCTGGCGGCAACAACTACCAGTGTCGCGAGAGCTAGCACCACAGCAATGGCGCAAGACCATGCAACGACGGCTACTCTCCTCTTTTCTTTCCCCCCTCGTGAGCTTGCCCTACCATGCGTCTCCATTGCCCTAGATGTCTTGTGCGTTGATCTAGCTAGCCATGTGCAAGTCTCAGTGGTTGGGCATTGGGTTGATAGTTGCATGGGTTCAGCGTACAAGCGCACAAGCAAAGGTTTTTATAGGTGAAAATTCCTTACATGCCATTGAAAATTGTCTCGATTCCGAGTGGAAAGTGGAGAAGGAAGAAGATACGGGTAAGATGGAGAGTTTTTGGGTTTAACGGCGACCCAGGCTAACGGAGGGGACGGAAATGGCATAGAGAAAATCAAAATAGACTCTCGATAGCATGCAGGGGTGATCATTTTTTAGTGATACAGAAGGAATCAGAACAAATTTTAGTAGCATACGAGAAATTTTCCTTTTATACAGTAACACCTTAACAGTTCTAACTGTCGGATTGAATGCCCATCCATCCACGGCCATCCAATAAAGCCAGCAAGTTAGAACCAATATGTAACTCGTTAGAGCGCAGATGGGATTATTTACGAGTTATCCATTTTACTCGTTCGAAATCAATGTGCATATGTAACTTCTGTTTCTTCAACGTTAGTGAGTGCTAACTAATCGTCTCCTCATTCCTCTCATTGATAGAACATTGCACGGTCGGGTTGTGGCCTTGTGGGCAATGCAAGCTCCAAATTGATACGAGGAAGCAACGCGAGCACGTGCAGGCATGGAGCAAGGAATGGTCATGGACCCCTGGTTAGTGGATAAAGGATGAAACGTTCTCACAAAATTGGTGCACGCTAAACAAGGCAAAGAAAAGATTAAAAGCATGTACAATAGCAGAGACAACTGTTATCTATATACTCTTCTATATCATCTAGAGATAAGACTAAAGACAACTTGTACCGTTACCATGTATAACGGTGCTTAACGGGACTAATAGTGTCGTGTCATGCCTACCGTTGCATAACGGGGCTAACCGAGCCGTATCTAAACGTGTTGTGCCGATCACGATAATGTGTGTGCTGGGTCAGCCCAGCCAGGGTCACGACCCAACCATAACACAGTGCGTCAGGCCGTGCCGACTTGACCCGTACAAACACATACTAAAGTAAAGTAAAATGGTGTTCTACTTAAGTTATTACAACAACGACCGGCTGATCAAATGAAAGTAGTCATCAGAGTAAACAAAATAAATAGCAGCGGAAGATATAGTAATAGTAGCAAAAGTCCAGCGGCATGCCCATCCGATCCCGCAGGCAAATGACAAGGAACAAGACCTAGGTAGACCCGTCACCGAACCCTCCGGTGTCGGGGGCAAAGAACTCGTCGTCTGACGTCGGCTCCTCTACAAATTCTAAACTAACAACAATAGCAAGATTGAGTACAATGCGTACTCAGTATGACTTGTAGTGTATCGCAAAAATTATATTAAATGCAAGGCTATCAAATGAATGGCACTACTCTACAAGTTCTTTTGCTTAAAGCCATATTTATTTGCAATATTCATAAGTAGTAGTTTACAACAGAATTTAAAAGTGCAAGTTAAGAAAAACTAAATACAGGACAATAAATAAATAATTGAATGAAATAATACCAACACACGCAACACTACTCGGTTGCAAGAAAAAAAATCATGTTCAGCCATAGAAATGGCACTGACAATTTCATGTTCAACAATAGAAAAGGCAGACCTGCTATAGACATAGCAAATTAGCTATAGAAATGACATCTTTGCTATAGACATAGCAACCCAGCCATAGACATGGCAGTTAACTCAACAAATTAAAAATCCCATGTCATTGCCCCAATCCTTTGTGATAAAATAGTTTGAAAAGCAAAACTACCGCCATCCAGCCGCACTAAGCATGCTCATGATCGCGAGCACGGCTATTCGAATAGTTTATCACTCTGTAGAGGTGTACAACTTTACACATAGTACGTGGTATCCGAGTTGCCTGTAATATCTCTATATCACTGCTCACTACCGAAGGTGAGCAGTCTAGAGTTCGCGACGCAGCCTTTACATTATCTGACCCTAACCTTGCACTAGCCTTGCGAATGATTATCCCCAATTACTCGGATAGAAACCCGTAATATGAAGAGTCCTCACTCATCGGGATAGAAACCCGTTGAGTGAGTCCCTCACTTGCCGGATAGAAACCCATCAAGTGAGTCTATCACTCCATTTGGATAGAAACCCATTGAAGTGAGTCATTCGTAGTTGTGATGGCAATAGAAATTGCTCGCACTACATCTGCCTACTAATCATGCAAGGTTATGATTCGATAACTTAGTTAGCTACGGCTATGCCATCCTAGCACATATCGTTGTACGATTAGGTCTTAGTCCTAGATTTGCTGGCTTCAGTCCTTAGTCGACTACGGGTGAGAACTCCACCCTATCTACTAGTGAATCAAAATCCTCACTTTTTCAGAATACAATATAACCCGTGTGCGTCTAAAACTAAGGTTTTCATTTTATTTTCATATCAAATAACAGAGATACACTCTCCGACATTTTTCAGATATTCCCAAATTCTCAAATTATCATAATGTCCTTTTATCAATTTTTCAGAAAATCTATCGCTCTAGTTGTGTTTGTGCGATAATCGCACTGAAAACTTCCCAATTGACATTACATAATTCCAAACCCATATTCTAATGGTTACAATAGTAGAGGACCAACATTTCAAAAGGATAATGCAGCAAGTAGGATTACAATTACCATTTTTCCAATAATAACATTTTTCATACACAATATACACGCATGCATAATAGGATTTGCAAAACAAAGTACGATAATTAAAATATTGGGATCAACATGATCAAAAGGGGTGCTTGCCTTGCTCTTGTTGTTCTGGAAATGAGGTCGGTTGATCGTCGCAATAATAATCAGAGCAATCGACGTCTAAATCAAAAAGAGTCGGAAACGAATTAAATAACACCAAATAAATTCAATAGTAACTAAATTTAAATATTTTTTTATATATTATGGTAGATCATGATTTAGACAAATTTAGAGGTAAATTTTATTCAATTTGGAGTTTTGTAACAAAAGTTATTAAGGTTTGAATAGTCTTAGTTATGAAAATCCAGATTAAATGAGAAATACGCTTTCTAACGTGGAAAATGTATTCTCGCGTCTATTCTAACGAGGTTTTACGTTTTCCTGTGAGGAAAGCGTATTTTCCTCTAGTTTCACTGAGGTTTATGCTTTCTAATAAAGAAAAGCGTATTATTCTTGTAACTGAAAACAAAACATATTTTCTATTTTTTCAAATTTTCTTTAAACCGACAGTGGGGCCCATTGTCAATGAAACGATCCACGAGAATAGTGTATAGACCATCGGTCTATACGCATGGCGCGCGTTCACATGGCGATTTCACTGTGCACTTAAGCTGTGGGGCCCGCATGTCATAGACTCATCTACGAGAACGTTTTTATTTATGTTTTTCATTAACTTTCGGTAGGGTCCCACAGTGAATCATTAGGGCTAATCCGACATCTAAACATTGATTTGGTCTTAATGACTGTAGTTAAGACGCTAATGACGAGCTACAGTGCTTGTCCGACAAAAGCCGCGCGGTGGCGCTCGCGCCCGCGCGTCTTGCCGGCTGGCGTGATAGTCGTATGGGTCGGAGAGTGCCCAAAATGGAATCCCCATACCCTTGCGCACCTGTCGGCACCAATGGCGAGGGCTGAGGTGGCTCCTAGCAGTAGCACGCCTATGTTGAGCGGCGGAGCAATATAGCTACGGGTGACAAAGCAAACAGAAACAGGCAACGCCCTTAGCTATCTACTGTGTGCATGGGCATCTACAGGTTACTAGGGTCATACCGGAAGGACGCGGAGGCTTGGAGGTGGTCGGAGACGATTGGTCGACGGCGAGCTGAGGCTCGGTCGCACGTGGAGAAGAGGCTCGGGTGAAGGAGATCAAGTCCAATGGTCGGAGAAGCTTGGCGATGGTCCTACGATGCTCTAACCGTGAGGAATCGGCTCGGGATGCAGTGAAGCTCCGGCGACGATTGGAGCGGCGGTTCTGGTCGGAGGCGAGGACGAAGGGTCAATTCGGCTGATCCTGTGAATCGAGTACGAAATCAAGTGAGGGGATAACATTAGTGGTCACTGGAACATGATATGACATGGTAAGGGACGAATATGGTGGCGCACGGCCGAATTAGGGCTTGCGCTCCTTGAGCTCTTGAGCTCGATTCAGAGGAGGAGAAGAGGAGAGGAGGTGCGCATTGGCTCGGAAAAGAAGATACGAAGCTCGGGGTGGTCTTTATATAGGCGGAGGGGTGGACATCAACGAGGAAGAGATCGGGCAGGTCAGCGAAGCTCTTGGGAGTTTTTGGTGGTCGTACGGGCAGCAGTGAGGTACGACTAGGGCACGTGCTTGATGGCGAGGTGACACGGCAGGTGTGGCTGGTGGCAAAACCGGGTGCGGTGAGGAAAACCATGGGCGGAGCGGAGAGCTCATGCGTGCGGCCACGCCACGGGCGCTCAGCGCCAAGGTGGAAGACAAAGCCTGCAGGTGGGGCCCACTAGCCAATGAGAGGTAAGGTAGTTTAGGTTTTTTGATTTTTTTTTGTTGAATTATTAGCTGAATTTATTTACTAAGTAAATTACTTCAGAATTCAAAGATTTTTTTGTGTAGACTTCTAGACTAATGTAGTTTCTCATGTAAAATTTTCAGAGGTTAATACTTTCTGCGAATTTCTACAAAATTCATACAAGTTTCTGTTTTGCTCTTTTGTAAATATTTTTCTAAATAAAATTTTATATAAATTATTTTGTGAATCATTTCTGGGATATCATGCCCAAAATAATTCTCTCCTTTGTTATTTTTATTTTGTTTTATCTATTTCTTTTTTATCACCTATTTGTTTGTAATTCATGTTTTGCTTTTAAATTCAAAAACCAAAGTCATGGTATATTTCATATGCAAATGTTCAAAATATTTTCACTAACGCATTTATATTACATAACCCTAGAATTAGAATCTTGGAACGTTACATGTTCAGATTAGCACTGCAATTCTGAAGTGTGCTGCATGTGGTAGGAGAGCAAAGAGGCCCCGAGAACCAAGAATTGTTCGACTCCGTCCATACATAGAGCTTGAAACTGGTCAGTGACAGTAATTCAATTGCCCCTACGTTCTTGCATCCCAGCACCCTAGACAGTGGATATACGTAGTAATTTCTGTGCTGTGCACCTCAAGAATGGCTGCTCAGCATGATCTATTAATGCCCAGAGTGAAGATCTTTAATACTGGGTGCCAGAGGAGCAAGTACATGATCACCACAGAGCAGTTTACATCAGTAACATCACCACAGATTAGATTAGATTTGAACGAACGCCAGTCTGTGCTATCCAGGCCCCCGTCCAGCAACTCATCCAAGGTGTACTTCCTCGCCAGCTAAAATCAAGTGGCTGCATGGCTTCCTCAATGCATCCAACGGCGCGCGCGGGATGGCTAACGTACACTTATCGACAATTCGACGTAGTAATCAATTAGCTATGACATGGTTAGATGTAAGACAATGTGAGCTGTACACTCCGTGCTAGTTACACAGAGCATTTGAGTTACAAACAGTAAATAGTGTACATGTTACAAAAAAAATTATGAATTCTATTGTGTGTGACGCGCTGTCCTAGAGTAACATAAGTCAGCTACTGCAACAATCAACGTTTTCCCCACAGTGGAACAAGATTTTCATCACTAGCACATTATATCCGTTTTACTTCAGTAACTCCATGATCTTCGGCTTAAATGATCTACAAAAATCCCGCTTTTGTCTCTGAAAGGGCACGATCAAAGGCTGTACCTGAGTACCTCTGGTTTCTTTGTAAATGCCTTCGAGATGTTGCTTAGGCCAGCACTCCAACGACCTCGGCTGGTGACAAGAGAATGTTCCATCAAACATCCAAACTCCAAAGCCTTTGCATTTGAATTTCAGACAACCAATGGTGCTACTGACTGATAGTGATGGTGAGTCCTGAGCAAAATAAAGAAACCAACTAGAAGTAACTTCAATAATTAATAAATTACTTTGATTTATGCTTATAAAATATTTGACTATTTTCTACTGAACAGAAAAGAGAACCGCTTCTTATCACAGGCAAGTTCGGTTGTAAAGTCCCACTGCGTCTTGAAGATAGCCACTCAAGTGTGTTGACACTGGACATTTCTTAATAACTGTGTAGTTTCATCCCGTTCTCCGCCATTTCTTAATAACTGTCTAGCCAAAACTGCTTACTGTTACCTATACATTTGACTACAACTCAATACCCTTTTGTTATCTACTTCACCGCCTGCCATAGCGCCTCCTCTAATAGCTTAGCAGAGCAGCAAGAAACAGCTTAAAATTTGTTGTGCCTGTTTATGCTGAACAAAATATACAAGATCAGATAGCTGTTCCACGTCACTAATCACGCATGCATGGTATAAATTATTAGTAAATATACCTTTTTCCGCTCCCTTTTAATTATCAAGGCTAGAATATATACTTTGACATCAAAAAACTTAGCAACTTAGAACTCACTTGCTTATATGATGCCGTCGGAAACACATCACGAAAGACCTTTGGTATTATCCTCCAGCAAATCTGAAAAATGGCCATTTTTTGAAGAAAAAAAATCAATACTCAAAATCTGCCAGAATGCTACAGCATTTTTCAAGGAAAGCAACAAGAAGAAATTACACTCACTAGAGCATGACTGTACGCCTATATAGCACCTCATCGTCGCTATCCTCATTATCATCATCCGACACTAACTGGCTGCCAGGCATCTGAAGCTTCCCACCCATTGTAAACAAAGGTCCTGGCGCATCCCCTTCTATAAAATCCCCTCGCATCCTTTCCTCAAACCTCTGATCACTGCAGTTCAGGAACCAATCCAAGCTACATCTAATTCCCTTACTAGCAACTCTCATGTACCTAAGCTTGATCCTTGACTCCAAGCTGTATGTAAAATATTCTGGGTACTCCAACAATTCACTTATTGGCCGCTTCATCTCACTCTTGAAGAAGTAAAAACTGTTCTTCATGAGCTCATTCCACAGCAATAGAATCTGCGGGCACCGGACCACCATCCGTGCAACATCCTCATCGATAATCCCCCGTCCACGGAGAAACTCCACAGGCTTCAGTATCACATTCTGATGCAAGCTCACAAGCTGTGGCAACTTCTCAACAGCACGGGCAAACCTATCAGGGTCAATTTTGAGCTTCAAGTTGAAGAAGTACTGCTGTGCCGCTAGCTTCGCTTTGAGAGGCAACCCAAGAATAGGCGGGTACTGTGCGATCACCAGTGGCAGCGCCTCCTTCCGAATACCGAAGCTGAGCAATGAATCGACATTTGGTTTGACCGTCTCCTCAAGATCGTAGCCGAGAATATATGGCCGCTTCTCAATAATCCTAGCCAGGATCCGCATGGGCAGCCCGAGGGAAGTGATGTACTCACAGAACTGCTTGATGGTGGTGCCGACACGCATGCCGAGGAAGAAAGGGAATTGTGTTACCATGGGACCGATGTCGCGTGGCGCGACGCCGACGATGCCGACGAGGTACGCGACAGAGGTGCTGATGGTGCCGTCGGGCTTGAGGCCGAGGATGTCGGGGAATCGCTCGAGGACGCGGGGAGGTAATCCTGGCGGTCTAATCGTAGTAGTTGCCGTTTCTTCCTCCCTTCTTTATCGCACGAGTGTGACGGCGACGGAGGCGGGAGGCATGCATGGCGTGGACGAAGGCGGGGAAGGCGGGAAGTAGGAGGTCGTTGTAATCAAGTTTATATATATTCAGCAATATAGAATCGACGTTCTTGTGAAGTTGCAGGCGACAAATCTTCAATTGGATCGAGCCATCGGTGGGGGGAGTTGGAGGCGCGACCATGGCGTCGAGGCGCTCCTGGAGCACGTCGAGGGAGGAGGGGAGCTCGACGGCCCCGAGCTCGCCCGCCGGGTCGGAGACGTTCGGCGGAGCGGAGGTAGTCCATGGGCGAGCATCGGGGCGTTGTCGAGCGCGTTGTGCGTGCGCGCCTGGATCACGCCCCGTCACCGACGGCACCAACTCGACTCATGGTCGCGCGGATGAAACTCGATGGAGAGCTATCTCGAGGCCGCGAGGGGAGCGGCGATGGTACCCACGGCCACGGCCGGTCCAGGCTATCCGCTAGGCCGCGCCCGGGCGAGGGTACATGGCTGCGGCGACAAAACCAGGGGAGCGGCGGAGGGAGGCAACGGCACCGGCGAGGCTGGATGACTGCGCAAGTCGACGCGCTTGAACTCTCGGGCGGGTATGGCGATCAAATTCGGGATGGTGAGTCTGTCGAAGATTTCGCTTTGCGTCTGTCCAATTTGGTGCAGCGCCTGGCGATCCTTGGCGATCCCGAACCGGAAGCGAAGGTGGCAGCGAAATACCTTCGCGTCGCGCGTCCGAGGTACAAGCAATTGGTGATCTCCATTGAGACTCTGCTTAACATCGACAAGCTCTCGATCGAGGAGATTACGGGACGACTCAAGGCGGCGGAAGATCCCGGCGAGTCGTCCACTGTGCGCCTCAACAACACCGAAGAGGAGCTTGTGGGGCGGGTGGTGTCGGCTGCGCTCTGGCGCGCGCGCGTCGGCCGCGATGGGCGCCCTTCGTTCTCCAACGAGAGGCGCGCGCAAAGAATGGACCACCGAAGAACCAAGGATGCAGCGGCGGTTCCAAGCCGCCGATCGGCAAGAAGAAGAAACTTCGCCCGGCGATGAGTGCGCAGACGCGGCAAGGCAGACCCTCTTGGGCTCGCGAATGTCGCAAGAAGAAGCGGGACGAGGCGGCCCACACGGCCCATGCGGAAGAGGAGCCTAGAGAAGGGCCACGATCTTCGGGATTACATCCTGGATCTGAACCTACTCGCTTCCACACTGGAAGAGGATCAGTGCCGCCACCGGTGACCGGAGATGCTCTCACCGTGGAGATCGACGGCGGGGGGCGCACGAGGTGGGCATTTGCCGAGGAAGAGCCCGCGCGCGGCGAACTCGTGGCCACGGCGGAGAAGCGAGGCGGTCGCGCTTGGGCGTGCGCGGCGGCCGCCGCCATCCCGAGCCATCCGGTGTTCTGCGCACGGAGATCCACTCGACGAGCACAAGCCGCTCGTGCGGCTTGGGAGAAGGGCGCCCGATGGGAGCACGCATCGGATACTCGACACCGCGCCACGAACCACATGACGGGCGGCGCGATGCCTTCTCCGAGCTCGACACAAGCGTCCACGGACTGCGCGCTGAGACGGATCGGTGATCGCCATCGAGGGCGCGGAACCATCTTGTTCAAGTGCAAGAATGGCGCGCACGTGTTAGCCGGTCTACTACATCCCGCGATCGACGGCGCGTATCATCGCGATGGGGCGACTTGACGAAGATGGGTACAAGGTCCCGATTGAGAAAGGTGTTCTCGTGGATCTGGATCTGGCGAGGCGATTCTTGATCAAGGTGGAGCGCCACGCCCGGCCAGTACATCCTCGACACCGACATTGACAAGCGGTGTGCCTCGTTGCCGATGCTCGAGGTGGCTCGAAATGGCATGCCCGATTCGCCATCTCGGGTTCCAGCGCCGAGGGCGCTGTCCAAGAGCGACATGGTTCGAGGGTCGCCGCCGATCGAGCAGTGGAGCCGTATGTCGATAGCATTTTGGCGAACAGCGGCGTCGACACCTGCTCTCGGCGGCAAGCAAGTGCGGAAACACGCGTCTGCTTCCTTTGTTCTGGGCTCGGCACGGTTCACGCTGGGCCGTTGGGTCACCTTTGCCCAACCGCCAGCCGGCGCCTGTGGTTGCCCCTGGGCAAATTTCTGCGTCATCAGATGGGCCTATTGATTCGTATTGCGTTGGTTTCCGTCCTTCCGCTGGGCTTATTCGGCACGTTCACCTGTCTCTCTCTCTGTCCGAACGTGTAGAGGATCCGGCCGGGCCTTTTCAAGGAGGATTCGCGTGCGATTTTCCTCACTAGCCGGGCTATGAATTTTGAGGTGGGCGGCTCGCGTCGGCCGAGCTGATTCGGAAATCTGGGCTGTCGGGCGGGGAAACGGCTTGCCGGGCTGTGAAAGGAAGATGCGCGTGCGTTTTTTCTCATTAGCCAGGCGGTGAATTTTGGGGTGGGACGAGGGGTAGTAGCATGGTTGCACGTGTTAAGAAACTGGGTCAGGACTCTGGAGAGTTCTGGCCCAGTAAGGGCCTAGGACCCCGAAGAGTTATGGCCCAGTTGAACTCCTCATCCCATAGTCCCGCATATCTCTGTGTTCATTCTATTGTAACCCTAATTATTCTGAAGGAATAAAGTAGACCCTGAAGTCCCGCATATCTCTGTGTTCATTCTATTGTTGTGTTCTTGTGTTCTTAATCGTTCTTACGATTCTGATCATTGTATACGAGGTACCCGTTCGGATTGGACTCGCCAGCGACGGTTACTCAACACGTTATCAGCACGAGTTATTTTTCCGTATTTATGATAACAAGTTATGTTCTGATATCTGAAGTATTTTATTTTATATGTTGCTGGATTTCTGCTTCATATTAATAAAGTACATTATATTAGAATGCATGTAGCGCCCTATGGAGGAAGTGTGCTTAGCAGGTAGCGGCACAATGAATACCACCTTGAGAGAGATGGAATTTTCAGTCGATCAGTAAGAATGCTCGTAGCCTTACGACAATCGCAGGCAGCGATACATGTATAATAGGCTCAGGAAGGGCCACAATTATACTCCCGACGGACATAACTTTGGTCATTAAAGAAGCCATGTTGTGCCCATAATCGACTAGAACTCTCAAAGATATTCGCTAACGGTTTCCACGTAGAGGCAAGAAGAGCATGGTAAGGAATACCGCTCATTACAAAGCGTGATTTAAAATAGTAGAATAATGGTATTAGAACGACTTCCTTCATTTGAAAATGGGCTATACTACACTAATATTAAGGCATCTACAACCTATCTTACGCTCAAAACTATATTTAGAAGCTCTAAACCTTCTATCTACGGCATGATAGATTATGCCACTTAGGTCTTAAGATGATGAGAAATATAATTAACAATTCACAGGGACATAGTGTCAATGTAAAGAACTTCCCGAATCGGAAGATTTTGTGTGCCCTGCATGTACCATCGGAAGCGATTACTAGACCTCTACTCGAAAGTAAAGGGCGAAATCCACGCATTCTGGACCGTATCCGGGAGACATTTGCGGTCCTAAATACCACTTGTCATGACCATTTAGATATTTTATGGTGCTCATCGATGCTTCCTCGAAATGGTCGCACGATTGTTTATTGTCTACGAGAAACCCCGCTTCTGCAAAGCTAATCTCGTAGATAATTAACATTAAGAATAATTTCCCTTATCATCATGTGAAGTCCACGAGAATGGACAACGCCGAGAATTTACTTCAAGGGCATATGATGATTATTGTGAAAATGAGAATTAAAATTGAGCATCCGTGCATCGCATGTCCACACCCGAATGGACTAGCGAATTGTTATTTACCAACTACATGTTGGGGACACGCAGATCCGCACGCAAAGAACTCTCATCAATTTTAGACCACCGACATATAACATCCATTCACCTGAAGGTTTGGTTGCAAGGTTTATGTACCTATACCACCACCACAAAGAACTAAAATGGGCACTCTCCAAAAGTCCGGATATACATTGGTTATGAGACAAAGATCCATAATCGTGTATTTGGACCCCACGACCGAGATTTGCATGCAAACAAGCACGATAGCATATTAGATGAGAATTATTTCGTCATTAGGGGAGAAATCAACCCTTGATGTAAAATGTCGAGAAATAGAGAAGTCCGTAAGATAATTGAAGTCTAGAAGATAATTGAAATCCATGCATATGACTGCGCACTAGTGAAGCAAATAGATAAGTCTAGAAGACAATTGAAGTCTAGAAAATAATTGCAATCCGTAAGATAATTGATTTGTAAGCATTAGCGAATCAACCGCCTAACCACTTTAGTGATTTGAAGAGCGTGACCAAGTCGCATATGCATGTACGCAATGCACCGAGAGGGTTGAAATACCGGTGAAGGTATCCATAATCCCGCAACAAACCGTGCTTGGCATGGCGAGAAGCATGATGAAAGCCAAGAAGATGCCGGGCGGTTGTGGGGAGGCGGTGCTCACGTTGTGTTCATCTGAATCGGTCACCAACGAGCGCGTCGGAAAACGCCGTTTGAAGCATGGTATGGACTCAAGCCTCCTGTTCATTTTCTTCGAACATTTGGGTGTGTGGCGCATGTCAAGGTGCCTGGAGGGAGACAACCCAAGCTGGACGACCGGAGCGTGCCCACGGTGTTCATCGGCTACGAGCCGGGCTCCAAGGCCTACCGGTTCTACAACCCGGACACCGGCCGCGTGATCATTTCGCGGGATGCAGTGTTCGATGAAGGAAGGCGCGGATTGGAGCAAATACGGCGAGCCCAATGCACCGACACCGAGCCATTCCATGTCGAGTACACGACGATGACGCCCGCCACGACGTCACCATCGGTTCGCAGCAAAGGGCGCGGCGGACACACGACCGCAACAAGCCGACACGGAGCCTCCCGAGGGTCACCAAAGAACACCGACACACACACACAAATGGGGTTGGAGACTCTGCTGGGAGGAGTGCAGTGGAGTTCGCTCTCGCCCGAGCGACTCGGACCGGCAAACGATCATGATGACGATGCGCCTCACGGTTGAACACTGGACAAAGTGCTCGGGCCGGTGCAAATTCCAGGCTTGGCGGAGCGGGACTTCGCCATGGACGAGGAGCTGCTTCTTGCTTCCGGCGACGACGAGCCAAGCACGTTCGAGGAGGCTCGCGGTGATGCAGGTGGCGCAAGGCGATCTTTGGGCGAGATGGCATCCATCGAGGAGAACAAGACTGGTTTTGGTCGATCTTCCACGGCCATCGTCAATCGGTCTCAAGTGGGTGTTCAAGCTGAAGCACGATGAACAAGGGGCCGTCATCAAGCACAAAGCGCGCATCGTCGCCAAGGGGTACATCCAGCAGCCGGGGGTCGATTATGATGAAGTCTTTGCCCCAGTTGCACGCATGGAATCCGTGCGCATGTTATCGGGTCATTGCACTGTAGGGACTGGCTTGTTCATCACATGGATGTCAAGTCAGCCTTTCTGAATGGAGACCTGAAAGAAGAAGTTTATGTCCGGCAGCCGCCGGGGTTTGTTGCCGCAGGACACGAAGGGAAAGTTCTCAGGTTGAAGAAGGCGCCAGACGGCTCAAGCAAGCGCCCAGAGCGTGGAACGCTGGCTCGACAACACTTTGCGTGAGCTTCGGTTTCCACGAGTGCGCAATGAACATGGAATGTACACCATTAGGCGGTCGACGTCGCGCGTGGTGGTCGGGGTATACGTTGATGACCTGATCATCACTGGCGCAAGGGCGGCAGATGTGGACTCCTTCAAGGAGCAGATGCGGTGCATGTTCAAGATGAGTGATCTCGGACTCCTGTCATTCTACCTCGGTCTGGAAGTCAAGCAAGCAGGGGATGCGATCACCCTCGGCCAAGCAGCTTATGCCCGCAAGTCAGCCGGAGAAAGCGGGCATGGCAGAGTGCAATCCCTGCCACATCCCAATGGAGGTCCGGCTGAGACTCTCTGCTAAGAGCTCAGCTCCGGATGTTGATGCCACGATGTACAGGAGCCTGGTGGGGAGCTTAAGGTACCTGGTCCATACGAGGCCAGATCTGACGTTCGCGATGGGCTATGTGAGTCGGTTTATGGAGAAACCGGCAAGATCACTACCGCCGTAAAATGATTCTGCGCTACATCGCCGGCACCATCAACTCGGCATTCGCTACCCCAAGCTCTACCGCTCCAACGACAAGTCGACGGGCTACACCTTGACGCTACTCGTGATGGCGACTTGGGGGACGTGGGCGAGCGGAGGAGCACCGAGGTGTGATCTTCTTCCTCGGTGACATGCCGCCTCATGGCGGTCCCTGCGAAGAAGGTGGCTCTTTCGTCAGGCGGCGAGTACATGGTCGGGCGCAGATTGGAGCATGCCAGGCCGTGTGGCTTGTACGACTGCTGAGCGACATCACTGGCGACAAGGTCCAGCCGCCCTTGCCGAAGATGGACAATCAGTCCGCAATCGCGTTAAGCAGGAACCCGGTTCTCCATGACAGGAGTAAGCACATCGACACTAAATTCCACTTTATTCGTGAATGTGTGGAGACCGGGAAGATCTACGTGGACCATGTGAGCACTAAGGAACAGCTCGCAGACGTCCTGACGAAGTCACTGGCGCGAGCAAGGTTCACTGAACTACGCAGCAAGATAGGCGTCGTCATTATCAAGTAAGCCGAGCAAGTCTTAAGGGGAGATTGTTGGATAATCCTGGCCCGGCTAATCATGTAGTAGTTGTCCGTTTCTTCCTCCCTTCTTTATCGCACGTAGTGGTGACCGTGCGCATGTAGTGGGGACCGTGCATGGCGTGAGTTCGTTCGTGGGAAGGTGGGAAGTAGGAGGTCGTTGTAATCAAGTTTATATATATTCAGCAATATAGAATCAGAAAATGCTGTGAAGTTGCAGCAACAAATCTTCAGGGAGGTCCTGGCGGTCGACGTCGAGGCCGCGGAGAGACTTGACGATGGGGGCGAGGTCGACGGCGACGGAGGCGTGGAGGCATGCGGGGTAGGCGCGGACGAAGGCGGCGAGGCGGGCGCGCGTGACCCCGAGCTTCTCGAGGTAGGAGAGGACGGGGATGACGTTCTTGCGGAGGGAGCAGGCGAGGAGGAGAGGGTACGCGGAGAGGTCGTCGGTGGATAGGCCGAGGCGGAGGAGGAAGTCGAGGCGCTCCTGGAGCACGTCGAGGGAGGAGGGGAGCTCGACGGCCCCGAGCTCGCCCGCCGGGTCGGAGACCCCGGCGGAGCGGAGGTAGTCGAGGGCGAGCACGCGGGAGACGAGGCGCTCCTTGCGCCCCTGGATCACGCCCCACGTCACCGACGGCATCTCGTACTCCGGCGGCGCGGCCGACCTCGAGGAGAGCGGCGCGAGGAGGCGGCGGAGCGGGATGGTACCATCGGCCACGGCCGGTCCACGGCTCCGTAGGGCGCGGGCGAGGGGGAGCATGGCTGCGGCGCGCCGGGGGAGCGGCGGAGGGGAGGCGACGGCACCGGCGAGGCTGGAGACTAGTGCGGAAACACGCGTCTGCTTCCTTTGTTCTGGGCTCGGCACGGTTAGATTGCTGGGCCGTTGGGTCATCTTTGCCCAACCGCCAGCCGGCGCCTGTGGTTGGCGTACTCCTGGGCAAATTTCTGCGTCATCAGATGGGCCTATTGATTCGTATTGCGTTGGTTTCCGTCCTTCCGCTGGGCTTATTCGGCACGTTCACCTGTCTCTCTCTGTCCGCCGTGTAGAGGATCCGGCCGGGCCTTTTCAAGGAGGATTCGCGTGCGATTTTCCTCACTAGCCGGGCTATGAATTTTGAGGTGGGCGGTTCGCGTCGGCTGAGCTGATTCGGAAATCTGGGCTGTCGGGCGGGGAAACGGCTTGCCGGGCTGTGAAAGGAAGATGCGCGTGCGTTTTTTCTCATTAGCCGGGCGGTGAATTTTGGGGTGGGACGAGGGGTAGTAGCATGGTTGCGCGGCCTGCCGCGGAGGTTGGTGCTATTGGGCGGACGAGGTGTAGGGTGGAGAAACATGCCCACGGCCACGATTGCTACTTCGGTTCGGACTTGCTGATGCACTGATGTTTCGCTGTACAGAGTGACCTTGCGAGTTTGAGTTGACCCACGAGAGAGACATCAATTCAGCAAAGCACGCTTAGCTTGCAGAGGCGAGCACGGCACTCTGACGATCAGCTATTGTTTAAGTGGTTGCAAATTCGACACGCAAGTGATTGCGTTAACTTGTATAGATGGTCAATTTGTACAACAGTCAATGGAAAGCTCAGCTGGATAGATACAACAAGCCCGTCTTTAATTTCTACCTCTCCTCTCCCCCATCTCTATTTTTTTTATTGTCCTTTGGAGCTACATTATCATGTTTTCTATTTAGTTTTGGGTGAAACAGAAAGCTTGAAAATGAGAGCATATAATATATAAGACCGACCATCGAAGTCTTTACAAGTCAGTCACTGTTATTATACATGTTAGTTTTTTTTAATACGAAACATACATAATAGTTTGTGCCGTTCACTCGCGTTGTCGTCATCGCTCAGCTGAGCCACGTAGCAAGGCCATAAACATCACATATAATCGTGACATAAACGATAAGGTTTCTTGAGGTTTTTTTCTCTCTCTCTCTTCTTCCATATAATATAGGAACCGGCCAGAGACGTGACACCGCAAAAAATGCATGTCAACACTTATATCGCAGTAGTGCAGTGCTAACCAAACAATTAATGTTGGGTCATTTTCATGTATTTTTTTTAACAAATAGGATAGTGTAAACATAGCATGAATAAATTTCACAATTCCCTGTCATTCATTGCCGGTCTCTTTCTTCTTTTGTCCAAATTGCACGGTTGCACCACCACCACTGTGGTACGTCGATATATGCCTACAGACATAGTCCTATATTGCCTGGCCAGCGGAAGAACCCAGCTGAATTATATTAAGTTAAAGAAGTTTACAAGCAAAGCATCATCAGAAAGACTGTCGACTGAATATTACAATGAGAAGAGCTCGTCTCAAGTGGTCGTCCTTCGAAGAGGTTGGCTGCTCAGCCAAGTCCAGACCTCCCCTTTAATTAGCCATACCAAGTCCCAGGGGCGGAGACGAGGACTGGGGGCTGCCCCCCTCGTGTTTTTTTTTTTTCACTCTTATGATTTTTTACTACCTTTCATTAGCATGTAGGAGCTTTGAAACTTTACTAGGACTAAACTCTTACTAATTCAATTTATGTGATTAAGTAACAGTTAAGGCGAAACTAAAAACCTAGGAGTTAATTTGTGGCACACGAACCTATCTTATGTAGCATCTAGATTCGATTCTGTTCCAAAACTTTTAAGCTAGTATTGATTTTAATTTGTACCGTACAAGTGCATGATATTTCATCTCTCTGCATATTTAGAGTTTGATCAAGCATTTCTTCCTCATATCTAGCTTCTGTCACACCTTTCATGGTCGGTAAAGTGTGTATGTGCACCAAACTCAACCAAGTTCAAGTTGTCATCCACCATGATCAGTATTTGTTTCTTATTGCTTATATATATAAAGTTTTCTCCTAAGAAAACTCTTATTTTTTTTACAAGGGAAAATTGACAATTTACCACTTCTAAGCACTTTGATTTATGATTTGCCACCTTTAAGTTTCTTCTTGGATAGGGAGGGGTAAATGCATCTTTTCATAGTGGATTTTAGTGCAAAAAAATACCGGAATATGCCTGGGGTTGTCAAATCACATATATTTAGTGCTTAGGAGTGGCAAATTATCAAGAAAAAACTTAAATGTGGTAAATCCTAAATCAAGGAGCTTAAGAGTGATAAAATCTCAATTTTTCCTTTCATAAGTAGCTTAAATTAGATGATAACGAATTCACGGTTCTCCCTGAGCTATCAACCCCCCCCCCTATGATCCTGTAACACCCTGATCCATCCTCTAGGCCCAAAATGTTACCATTACATCATAACAAGTACAAAGTTTGCGCTGCGAATTTAACAACTAAATATATTACAACAAAAGTGGTCATCTAGGGGAAACGTTTTACAATAATGACAGCATGTGACGTAGCTGTGCTATTCTCCCCCCCCCCATGCATGCCATTATCGTCATTCACCTAAACACATAAATAAAAAGGGTGAGTCCGAAGACTCAGCAAGCACATAATATAAACGGTAAACACTGCCATACAGACATAACCACCTCATTGTTTCCATCAATATCTCTCCATTAATGCAATGCAACAATAATCTAGATGCTCATTTGCTCATGCATCTCCTCAGCTGATACCGGTATCGCGGAGTGTTCACCTGTTGATGACACACTCTCCCCCATCTTCATTAGGATGGGATCCTTACATTGTAGGACTTTATCTAGTCCCTACAGATGTAAGACTTTATCTAGAGCACTCTGGATTAGTCATGTATCTTTCTCACCGACCTCACTGGAATAGTTACATAACTTTCTCACCGACTTGGCTAGTGCATTCTTATCATGATGCAAAATGCATATGTCCATTATCATCATTAACAGGGTAGCCTCATTGCTCACCCCGTCCCATCATCATTGACATTACCATAAGCATCATCATAAGCATCATCATAATACAAGAATATCACATTTTTCATACCATTTGCATGATACCGCTCTACCATGCACTTGCTTGTTAACTAAACGAAATGGAGCAATGTGTGGATGGCGCCGTTCCCGAACCTCCACCTGTACAGGCAGTCAACCAGGCTCCATACATTACAACATTATATGCACACATACGGACGTCATCATCCCTACGCACAATCCGACACGAACAAAACCCCTCTCACCAGGCACTATTCTACTGACCCGGTGCCCAAAATAATAATAATAAAATGGATTAGGGATCACGTCGTGTAGAATTGCGAATAAAATTTATCTGTGTGCCCATAATTTCTTCCCTTTTTTCTTCTCTTCTTTTTTTTCCTTTCCTCTCCTTTTTCTTTCCTTGATTTTCTTCCTTCTGGCCGAAGCCTCCTCACACGACCGGCCTTATCTCTTCCTCCCCCATCTCTCTCACTCACTCACCCGAGGCTTCCTCTCCCTTTTTTTCCTAGCGACTCCCCTCGGCCGAAGGCCAACGCATGGCGCCGCCTCCTCGCTCTGCCCAACGCCGCACCGACGGCGCGCATCCTCGCGCCACCACCCCGCCGCCCACATCCCAGTGCTCCGCCGCCTTGGCTAGTCGCGCTAGCGCCGCCACTTACACACTCCTCGGCCGTGCCTCCTCCCTCTGGCCGAGCCGCCTCCCGCCGGCGGCCGTGCGCCTCCTCTACGCGTCGTCGCCTCCTACAAGCTCTACCCCAGGACGGTCTTCTCTACTCCCCCTCCCCTTTACCTTACGCATAGTGGTATTGTGTCTTGCTTGCTTGCCCAAGAAAGGTAAGAATATGGGGAAGAGGGTAACCTACTTAGTGTTATCAGTTTAGCAGTGGGAAGTTGCGATGACGGTGGTTGTGATGCGGTTTGATCTCTCTGGCGGGTACTCCTCTCTTCTGACCCTCTTCTTCACTTCCACTCTGTGGATGCACTTAATGTTGGGTCTTTTTCATCTTTTTTTAACAAATAGGATAATGTAAACATAGCATGAATAAATTTCACAATTCCCTGGCATTCATTGCCGGTCTCTTTCTTCTTTTGTCCAAATCGCATGGTTGCACCACCACCACTATGGTATGTCGATATATTACTATATTGACGGGCCAGCGGAAGAACCCAGTGGAATTATATTGAGGTTAAAGAAGTTTACAAGCAAAGTGTCGACTGGATATTACAACGAGAAGAGCTCGTTTGAAGCGAGCGTTCTTCATAGCTTGCATTGAAACAAGCCTACTAGTGAGTTGACTCCATCGGTTCAAAGAGGTCGACTGCTCGTCAAGTCCAGATCTCCTCTTTAATTAGCCATACCAAGTCTCAGGGGTCTAAGATAGGGGGCTGGGGCCTAGCCCCCTTGTGATTTGTTATCCCTCTCTTAATTTTTTTTACTATCTTTCATTAACATGTATGACGAGGATTAAAACATCTACTTATTATTTAATAGATAAAGGACCATACATCTTCGTGGTCGTAACCCCTAAGGCTAACGACCTCACTGGTCGTGAGGATTCCAGAGGTTACACAATATCTAACCTGGTCGGAGAACGTTCCCAACCTTGTCTCCGATCAGTAAAAAGCTCACAAAGCTTTGAACTGATATATGAATCTAGCGCTAGATATATCCTCTACCGTGTGAAGAATGGAACATGTGCTGAATATTCCATACCACGCGACGATACGTAACTCTAAGACACAGGAATACAGTCAAATGGCTCACTGACATATAACCGTACAGTAGTTGACACATTGTCAACTGACGCCTCTCTCCAACCAGACGCGCTGCTTCTCAAACAGACGTCTCTCCCAGAGACAACTGCTAACGCTTCATCAACTACATAAGGAGGACTGCGAACTGAAGTGGAGGGGGCGGGAACAGTGAAGATAGATTGAAAACACTATCAGAAGAGCATTGTATTTCCGAATTAGTCTTCAGTCTAGGTTACAGACACCCATTGTAATAGCCAGTTCATAGCAATAAAGAGCAGTCACATTACTTTCCAGGAGATACGTGTCATTTTCCTCTTTCTCTTTATATATTCATAAGATCGGCGAGTTGATCGTCGACAGCTGGCGCCCTCCGTGGGAAAGAAGGCACAAATTTTCTGAAGGAATTCTTTGCTCATCAAATCCTCGCTCATCCTTCTGTTCATGCAATCATGGCATGAAATTGGGACGATGAGAATTGGTTCGATCTGGATGACTACTCCAACCTCGACATGGACACCTGCATCCAAACCATGCAGGATAATTGGACGTCGTCATCTTTTTCCTCTGCTGGTTCGCAAGTCGCTAACGACGCCGAAGTCGAGTAGATGGATGAGGATGCACCACTGCAACAAATGGCGCTTCCAGAGGGACAGGTCACTCCGATCAGTTCAGAGCGTCCAAGAATCTCTCCAAGCCCGGTCCTTCCGACCGGCAAAAAAGGTGATGAAACTTCAGCCCTACAATCCGAGAGTCAATACACTCTCGACACCATCATGGCTGACAGGTATTCGCCAACGGCTTCTGGAAATTCCAGGAGCCAACCGACATCTGGTAACGGTGTCGATGAAACCCTCACCGGCCATGGACCGAGTGGGGATGATAAAGCTCAACATACGATCGGTAGTTTGCCATACCAGGCTGAGTCCGCCACGGAAGCCTCAAGAGGTACTCATCTCCGACCGGTCTCCGTCGTGGAAATGTCTGGTAGAGGCACTGGGAAGCTCTCCACTGAATACAGTAGAAGCCAAGAGGAATGAAAAGAAAGAAAAGGAAAAAAAAAGAAGAATACAAGAATAAAAGGGAAGAAATTCGGGGCGCATAGATAAATATTTATTCGCAAGTCTACACAACGTGATCCCTAACCTATTTTTTTATTATTGCTATTTTGGCCATCGAGTCAGTAGAATAGTGCCCAATGAGAGGGGTTTGTTCGTGTAGGATTGCACGTATAGACGGTGTCGTCGTATGTGTGCATGTAATGATGTAATGTATTGAGTTTGGTTGACTGCCTGTATAGGTGGAGGTTCTGGAACAGCGCTATCTGCACGCTGCTCCGCTCCGTTTGGTTAACAGGCAAGTACATTGTAGAGCGGTATCATGCAAATGATATGAAATATACGATGTTTTTGTATTATAATGATGCTTATATGATAATGGCAATGATGATGGGACGGAGTGGGCAATGAGGCTACCCTGTTAACGATGACAATGGACATATGCATTTTGCATCATGATAAGAATGCACGAGCCAGGTCGGTGAGAAAGTTATGTAACTATTTCGGTGAGGTCGGTGAGAAAGATACATGACTAATTCGGAGTGCTCTAAATGAAGTCCTACATCTTCAGGGACTAGATAAAGTCCTACAATGTAAGAACCTCATCCTAACGAAGATGGGGAAGAGTGTGTCATCGACGGGTGAACACTCCGCGGTACCAGTATCAGCTGATGAGATGTATATGAGCAAATGAGCATGTAGAATATTAGTGCATTGCATTAACAAGAAGATAATTATGAAAATAATGATATGATTATGTTTGTGTGACAATATTTATCATTTTTAGTATGTGCTTGCGGAGTCTTCGGACCCACCCATGTTTATTTTAGTGTTTAAGTGAACGACGATGATGACATACATCGGGAAGGGAGAATAGCATATCCACGTCACATATTATCATTACTGCAAATCGATTTCCTTATATAACCACTTTTGTTGTAATTAAATTAGCTGCGTAAAATTTGTGATTAAATTACTGCAAATCGATTTCCTTATATAACCACTTATATAATGATATGATTATGTTGTCATTAAATTAGCTACGTAAAATTTGTGATGATTATAATGTAATAATAGCATTCTGGTCCAGAAGATGATCCTGTATGTTACAATTACAGAATGAAAGGTGCCATATGTCAGTCCGAGGGCTTGTCTATCCCTTGGTCAGACGTACAAGAACGCTACTTTTACTATTGCAGCTGCCATGCTAACGCATTTTAAATAGTGCTGAAAAAAAAACTACCTCAAGTTGCGTGTGATGTGCTCTGATCTAGTTGGGGCGGTCCAATTCAAGCACGGCTCTTTCCTTTGGATGACGATAAGCCATTGTCAATTTCTTGCCAATTCGACACGCAATAAATTTCTTGCATTTTATATACCATACGGACAGCGCGAAACGTGGCTTGATGGATGCCTGGCTACTAAATAAGTTGGCCAAATAATATATGCACTGATTTTACTGTGCAGCTAGGCAGCTACGATGTTACCATGTTTTTTTACAACACGGGGTGCACCTGTGTGCACGTCGCCTGCACACACGATGTTATCATGTTAGTTTTTTTTTCCCGGAACGGCTCCGGCTTTTCTATGAAAAGTCGGACTGTTCCAAATAGATAGATTTTTTTTCACGGTTTTTTAAGCCAAAAATCATGTATAATGAGAGAAAGTCGGAAGCCGCTGAAGGGTAGCTTTCCACCACTTCCTATGGCCTTCATTCCAACTTTACCCCTCAAGTTGTGGGGTAATTACCCACTTTTGCCACATCACAAAACCCTCATCCCTCTGCTGCCCAAAACCCTAGCCGCGCACCTCTCACGCCCTGCTCCTTCCTCCCTCTTACGCCCACTCTCTCGTCCCCTTGCCCGCTCCTCCCTCCTGCGTCTGCTCCTCCTCCCTCACGAGCTACGCCACCCACCCTCCTCCCGCCCCAACGTCGCCTCCCTTTCTCCTTCATCCTCTCCGGTGTCCGCTCCGCCACCTCCTCCTCCCACAACGCCGATGCCCTCCTTGCCTCTGGCTCCCTCCTCCTCCGCCAGCCCATGTCGTCGTGGTCCTCCTCCTCCCCAGACGCAGCGCCTCCTCCCCTGACTCCGACCTCCTCCTCTCTCGAGCTATCGCCGTCCTCCCCCGATTCCCCCGACGTCGCCGCCTTAACCGTCATCCTCTTCCTTCGCTACCCTCTGAAAGCATCTAAACCCCTAAAGATGATTTTGATCATTAATAACAAACAATGAGTTATGGGATTAATATGTATACTAAGATGTTATAAAGGTTTAGTCTCGGATTTTGGATGAAGTGCGGTACTACCGCAGTACGGTATGTTCGATTTTTAGTTGATGGTACGTTATTTACAGAGAACATGTTTTTGGGAGTTTTTCCTCCCGTGAAAATCAGTAGTACCGGTTGAGCCGAGCAGTACTACCATCTAGCGGTAGCACCGGACTATGTGAGTATGGTAGTATCGCATCATATCGTAACGGCTAGTTCAGAAGCATTTAATGAACCCCTTTTGACCATTGAACATTAGGTACGGTAGTACCGGTCGATCATGACAATAGTACTTCACATACTGATTTTTTGGGGATCTTGCACCAAACGGTCAAATTTGTGGTTGGAGGCTATAAATACCCCCTCACGAACACCAAACTCAGAAGCCCTGACCTAATTGAATACATTAAAGCCATTGGTGCATTCTCTAGTACTAATTTACTCATATTTCATCTTTTGATATAGTTGAGAGCATTGATGTGCATTTGCATCATTTGTTGATCTCTTTGACACTTGATAACCTTTAAGCAAAGGTTGTGATTTATTACTCTTGGTGTTTGTCGGTACCTAGACGGCTTGGAGGAAGATTATGTAGTGATCTCTTCAAGAAGGTTGTGAAGAGGCCCGACATTGTTTTGTGAGTGGTTCGGTACTCGCCATATCCGGAGTGAAAAAAGAGCAACCCTTAGTGGATCAAGGTGTTAGTTCAAGTTGTGAGCTGATCTAATTCGTTTGGGCTTACCTTGGAAGTGTTAACTTAATTTGTGGAGTCGGTCCAATTCGTTTGGGTTTACGTCAACGTAGATTAGGGAGACCGATAAATCTCCGAACACCACGATAAAACATCATTGTGCCATTGTGGTTTGCTCTCTTGTGATTTACTTTATGCAATTTACATTGCTAGAATTAAATTGAATGCATGTCAAACTTGGATTGCAAACCTTAACTTAGACTTAGAGTGTTGGTGCACTTAAGGGAAACTAGAATTTTAGGTTTTATTTGTGTAAAACCGAATTGACTTTCGTTGTTGCATTAGAAATTAGTTTTTGCCTTAAAGGTTTTTAGAAAAGACTATTTACCCCCCTCTAGTTGGTCTTCTCGATCTTACACCCTCCTCCTCTCTCGAGGCACCGTCGCCGCCCTCATCCCCCTACCCCCTGCTGCCGCTGAGCCGCAACCCTAGTCGCTGTTCCTATTCCTTTTATTTTTATTTTTTATGTTTGTAAATTAATTAATTATGTAATAATTGTTTATTGTGATAATTATTTATTGTATTCATTTATGTAATATTTTTATTGTAGTAATTATTGTTAATTATGGTTTATTGCGTTAAATATCATTAATTGCAGTATATTGTGTTAGTTGTCGGCAAGTGCGATCAATTGCTTAATTATGGTAGTGGTCGTTAATTGTAGTCAATTGCGGTAATTATAGTCAATTGTGTTACTTGTGGTAGTCGTCATTAATCGCAGTCAATTGTGTTAATGGTAGTCAATTGTGTTAGTTGTTGTTAATAATCTTTTATTGTTTTTAATTGCTATCAGTTGTGTTGATTGACATTAAATAGCATCAAATTATTCATTACTTGCATCATGAGCATTTCAGACATACTTCATTTCAGAAGCTACAATCAATCTAACTAAAAGTTAGACAGCTAAATATCAAATATCTTCAATTCAGCCGATCAACCCTACAACCCACCTGAAAGTTGTTTATCAGAGAAGTTACCCTCGTACCAAACAGGTTCTTAATGGGCTCTTAATGTCTGCTACGTCCATTCAGAGAGTTGGGTTCTGATGTTTCCCCACGCGTGATACGTGAGCTACCGAAGCATGAAAACGAACACGAAAAGCTCCAACGTCGGCGTCATTTTTTCGGTGACCTGTGCAACAGTCCATGAAAAGCCAGCTCATCGGGGTGGAGGACGAGGCCACGCATGACAGTCTCCAGGAGGTCGCTGTTACACACCGTTTTCTGAGGTGTGCTTCTTATCTGTCATTGCTCTGAGCATGTCCACGTCAGAAGGGCGTAAGCTATCTTCGGCTTCAAGCACGTATGATCGTGAGTTCGTGACAAGGCATATTCATCTCATCTAAGAGTGTTGTTCTCTCTAAAATGTATTTGTAATAATCTTAAGATCGCAGTAACAAGAGATCTTTTCTACAACTGTGTCAACACAACTAGAAATTTTATAAAGTTATGAATTTATCTTCAACCTCTATCTTTTTAAACGTATGTTAAAATGACACATTCACTTATATGTACCTGTGGTATGCGCACAAACTCAAGTAATGAAAAAAGAAAAAATGATCTTTGTTGGAGTTTTTTTCTACTCACACATGAATTGCTTGCTTAAAGATCCCTTGGCTTGGCGAGGAACCAGTCAGACTGCAACACAAACACTGGTTTTACGCGGCTTGCTGGAAATCTGGATTCACACTCAAGTGAGTTCCTTAGGATCAGTGCCCAAATCACTTGATTACTGGATAAATCCTTGGCGTCCTCCTCTCGTAGGCCCGGCGTCGCCAACCATAAGCCCAAATCATTTTTTAGCGAGTCCAAATCGCGCTGTTCTTCGCCAGCTACGAGCTCTCGATAACTACTCCCTACTCCCATCCCCTGACTCCTCGCCTCACGTAGGCGCGCCATTCCATTCCGCCCTCGCCGTGCCCAAACCTACGGTCGTTCTCCATCCATTCCGCCGCAATCCGAGGTACGCGACGGCTTTCCTCCGGTGCTTCGTCGCCAATCTAGCCAAGTTTTTGTTGTTTTGGGAGTTTCTGATCGCTTTGCCTTGCGATTCGAACGCGGACTCGTGGCTTGGGATTTGCGCCGAGCCGAGGTTTAATTTCAGTGGGTAGGAGGAGAGGGGGACGAGCAGACGACGCCATGGGAGTCGGGCTCGGGCGTCGAGGTTTCCGGCTCGAATCGCGGGGTTCCGATCAGTGCGGCTCGCTGACGCTGGGTTGGTGTCGATCAGTCTACCGGGGGCGCTCGGGCCCGACGGCGCCGTACATCCATCTGCATTTGCTCGCGGGATGGATGACGCCTGCCGGCGCTTGCGAGTCAGTCTGGTTAGGAAACACGGTAAACAAACACCTGAACAAGTGTGAGGCTGATACAGCGGCAGCCTGTGACGAGGTCACGAACAGTACAGTCGTATGTGTGACTGTGCACGTATGGGCGTGGGTGCGTGGCTAGGACGCTGGCTATCTACATGTGCGGCATTGGAGTCTCGAGGGTTGGGGCCTGGGGGGCTGGGCATGCTGGCCCGTCTGAAAATGATATGCTGCTGCTCAAGCCGTGCAGTCCATTCGATTAAAAATCAGTGGTTTAGTTCGATGCTTCAATCATGCATGTTGGAAAAGTTGTGTTACTTTTTTGGTTGGAACCTTGATCTGGACTCTTGATTGCTTGATTGGCCATCAGACGGGACCGTGGTATGTTGTGCTCAGTGTGGGCACCTATGGCTATGGCCACTCACAAGCCATGTTTAGTTATACTTTTTTGTTGGATTATTAAGTTGTTTTATCATTTGCCAAGGTAATACCGGGCAATTAGCAAGCAAAAAGAGTGTTCCACATGGAGTTTTCTTTTGTAAAAATGAATCAGCTTCCGAGTGATAGGGAGCTACAAGTTACTTATCGTGGTCTTTTTCTTTAAACTAAAAGAAGAACAAACCTTTTTCATGTGAACATGGGTGGGCATTGAACAAATTTTCGAAAAATAAACAACGTGCGCAACAACACACAGTCTTAGCCACTATGATGTGACGTTATCTTTATTGGGGATCCTATTCCTATGACAGAAAATGTAACCACAATCATTCGTCGGGAATTTGTGATAACCTGATTGCCAGCCATTCATTTCATTTTCAGGAGTTGTAGGTAACAGATTCTTGATCGTGGCGCCTTAATTGGACTCATCCTCCATGGGATCTGCGAGAACTGAAGTGTGTCACTTGATCCCTTTGGTTGTTAAACTGTGCAGTTTGTGATAATTTATTCTTTGAAAATTGGGGATATGTTGATTCCATTTTCATTCACAGAGCAATGACACCTTGCTGGGCAATGGAGTTGTTGGGATTCTTACCGAGACTGTTAATATGTGGGAGAGGAGGGCACCATTAACTCCATCTCATTGTGCTCGTCTTCTGGTCGGAGGAGGCAAGAGCAGAACTGGAGTAAACCGGATTATCGTACAGCCAAGCACAAAGAGGATCCATCATGATGCTCAGTATGAGGATGCTGGATGCGAGATTTCAGAAGACCTATCAGAGTGTGGCCTTGTTATAGGCATCAAACAACCAAAGGTTATATTACCCATTAAGCTAGATAATTGACTGTGCTCTGTATTCTGTACCGGTATCATGGTTTTGAAACGTTTCGAGACGTGTTTCCTTGTGCAGTTGGAGATGATTCTTCCAGATAGAACATATGGATTCTTTTCACACACACACAAGGCCCAGAAAGAAAATATGCCACTATTAGATAAGGTAGCTACCATATGTTTGTGTCTTCATGTTTCCGGTTAATGTGCATAAACATTTCTACGTAGGTATTAAATTGCTAATTCATGTGCTCAGATCCTTGAAGAAAGAGTATCCTTGTTTGATTATGAACTAATTGCCGGAGATGATCGGAAAAGATTGCTAGCTTTTGGGAAATTTGCTGGTAGAGCTGGGCTGATAGATTTCTTACACGGTCTCGGACAGCGTAAGAACTAAGAACACTGGCCATCATTTCTCAGTTCATGTATTGACCTGATACTATTATGCCTATGAAGCTCGGATTTGCTCTCTGGATTCACTATCTTAGAATCTAAATTTTAATCATGAAGAGCAATTTTCTCTTCACAAGTACTTGTTTATGCAGAAATGGATTAGTAGTTCACATTACAACTTTTATTTATTCCTTACAATTTCAGGATATTTAAGCCTTGGATATTCGACTCCATTTCTCTCTCTGGGGCAATCTCATATGTATCCTTCTCTTGCTGCGGCCAAGGCTGCAGTCATTGCTGTTGGTGAAGAGATAGCAACATTCGGGCTTCCATCAGGAATTTGTCCAATAGTATTTGTATTCACTGGAGCTGGAAATGGTAATTCTACTGTTAACATTCTTTCATGTGGTTGATTTTAATTAATAGAAGCCTTTTATACAAGTACTGCACAAGTCTTTCTGTATTATTGGGTTATTTCAACTTTTACATGCTTTCTTGCATTTCCATGATGATGCCCGTGGTATTATGAGCAGTCAAGGTCCCTTTTCTGTTTTGGGGCCATTGCACATACTTGTGTACTTTGTAGAATTTTTCTCAAGACCATGATTTTAATTACCATGCTTGTTGTTTTGGTGCAAGCACAAAGAAAATAACATTTTCTTCACGCCCTTTTGTTTTGAAGATCAAAGTAGCCTTATTTTATTGGCATTTCATATTATTATAGCGGTTATATATAATATTTCAAACTGAATATCTTCAGCCTGTTAGGCCTAGGGGAAACATTGATAACATTACCATCGTACCATGGACCAAAAAAGATCTATATATATACATTGACAAAATGAATGGAAAAGTGGAACCTAATCCAAATACATTGCATATACATTAACAAACCAAACGCTTAGGTTTTATTGTCTTACGTAGGCGGTTTGGTTGTAACACTTTTACTCCTCACATATATAACTTCATATGTAACAGTTTCTCAAGGCGCACAAGAGATATTCAAGCTATTACCCCATACCTTCATTGATGCTGAGAAACTTCCAGAGTTTTCTGCGGTAGTACTCCTTTTCTGTCATAAATTTCAAATTTAACTATTTAAGCAAAAGATTGCATTTGTGAGTTTTTCTTTGTCCTAAATGAAATTTCTGTGCCCCCGCCTATATTCAGAACGATTTGTGTAATTTATATATGTTAACAATTTTTGTTCTTAATTGAGGGGCTATGGTTTAGCTATATGATTCTATTTGTAAACATAGCTTAAGTTCCCTCATTTTGCTCTATTTCTCAAATTATACAGGCCAGGAGTCTGCCTCGACATTTTCGGTCTACCAAGAGAGTATTCCAACTATATGGATGTGTTGTGACTTCTAGAGACATGGTCTCTCCCAAGGATCCCACTAGACATTTCGACAAAGTAATGCACATCTCTTAAACTTAGCAAACATAAGTTGATTTTATAGTTCTAATAGGAAATGCTCAGGTATAACAACATTACCATAGGCCATTAGTCTATATAAAAATCCCATCTTTATTATGTCCTAAAGCAATCCCCTTTTCTCATTATATTTTCTTTCTTAACGTCATCAATTCATTTGACTGATTTGCTACACAGAAATGTTCAAATGTTATGCCTCTCGGTGTTCATTACATTGACCATGTCCTTATGTCTCGCTGATGTACTAGTGGTCTTTTGGTTCTCTTAATACTGTTATGTTCAAGTGTTATCCATACATATTTTGATCGACTTTTGTTTGACTATTCATATCTCATTATCATTTCCTCACTTTCCGATGATGTCCAGACTGTAAGAAATCTTCAATTTACATAATTTGCAGGCTGACTATTATGCTCATCCAGAACACTACATCCCTGTTTTTCACGAAAAGATTGCTCCATATGCATCTGCCATTGGTATGGTCCTTGGTTGCTTGCTTTCGCTTTATGCATCTTATTCATTATATATATACACACACACGATTACATGGGCCTTATGAGCTATATGGGCCAGAGAGAGAGAGAGAGTCTTAACATCCTCTTCAAACTCAAGGTGGATCAGGAGGATCTGATGCATTGAGTTTGAGTAAATGAAGCCGATGTTGTTCTCGAGTCTGAACTTTAGTGAAGAAATCTGCAACGTGAAGCTCTGTGGGTACATACCGGAAGTCGATGGTCGATTGCTGACAATGAGACCGTGTAAAGGATACATCAACACCAATGTGCTTTGTCAACTCATGCTTGATTGGATCACTAGCAATCTGAATATCACTTATATTGTCACAAAACAGAGGTGTAGAATTATCACAATGAACACCAAGATCAGCCAAGAGCTATCGAAGCCAAACGATCTATGAGGTGGTAGCGGCAAGGGCTCGAAACTTAGCCTCTAAACTAGATCGTGACACCGCGGTTTGTTTCTTGGACTTCCAGGCAATGAGTGAAGTAGCAAGAGAGATGCAGTAGCCAGTGATAGATCGACGATCAGTAGGATCACTCGCCCAAGTGGTCAGAGTAAGCGTGAAGCCGGAGCTGACTCGAACTAGCATAGAACATATGTCTGGACGCAATCCCCCTCAAGTATCTTAGCACACGAAGAATATGACCATAGTGAGCTGAGGTGGGAGCATTGACAAACTGGCTAAGCACATGAACAACATGAACAGTGTCTGGCCTGGTAACAATGAGATAAATAAGGATCCCAACGGGCTAACCATAGCGGGTAAGATCTGTCAGTGGTACACTGTTTGTAGGTTGAAGCTACAGGTGGAGCTCCATGGGTGTGATAGCATTGCAAGTATAAGTCATACCAGAGTGAGCAAATAGATCCTGAATGTAGCGATGCTGGGAGAGGTAGTAACCATCACCATCAGAATGAACCTCAATCCCCATAAAATAGCTCAATGGTCCCAAATCTGATATCATAAATTGTTCACTCAATTTCTTCTTAACAAAAGCCACATAATCCATGTCATCTCCTATGATCAGCATATCATCTACATGTAGCAGAAGCAAAGTACGGCCCTGCTGAGAAGTGTGAATAAACATGGCAGAGTCATGCTCACTTAGAGTGAAACCAGCAGCTTGAATCATAGAACTGAAACGCTCGAACTAAGCATGAAGAGCCTGCTTGAGATCATATAGAGCACGTCTAAGACTACAAACATGGTCTGTAAGAGCCTCAACACCTGGGGGTGGCTGCATATAGACCTCGTATAGATCACCATGGAGAAAAGCATTCTTGACATCCATCTGAGATATAATCTATGAGCATACCGCTGTAACAACAATGAGAGTACGAAATGTAGTCATATGAGCAACTGGAGTAAAAGTCTCATCATAATCTAGACCATAAGCTGTTGAAAACCTCTTACAACAAGACGAGATTTGTATCGCTCCACTGAACCATCTACCTTGTTCTTTACTTTGTACATCCACTTGCAAGCTATAGGCACAGCCGCACAACCCCAGATGGTAGCGGAACAAGATCCCAAGTGTCTGTATACTCTAATGCTCAATATTCCCCTAGGCGCCCGCCTAGGCCCCGCCCTCCCACCTAGCCGATTTATGCCGCCTAGGCGCCTAGACCGCCCGACTAAGGGGAACAATGCTAATGTTGTAAGCTCCTCAGTCATAGCCAACTGTCACTCAGCTAAACTGGCTTCCTCTTGATAGGTACTCGGCTCAGATACTGTACATGCACGAGAAAACACCCATCTCTTTGGTGCCTGAATAGAGGAACGATCACGCAGGGCATACTGTGATGTAGTACAATGATCTTCAGAGTCTGTGGTATTGGCTGGAGGGTCAAGTGGAGGGGAGGAGGGTTGATGATCAGAAGGTTCAGGAGGAATGGAAAAGGATCAAAAGGAACTCTCTGTCGGCGACTATAGTGAAAGGGAAAAGTGGAAGTGTAAGAAACTGGTAGAGTTGGTAGAGGAGACACACTAGAAGGTGAAACTGGTGGAGAAAATGTATCTAGAGAAGGAAGAGGTAGACACAAAAAGGATGTGGAATATGTGGAAGGAGTGGGATGTGTAGAAGGATGATAAAAAAGGGTCGACACTCATCAAAGGTCACATCACGAAATATGCGAATGCGACGTGCTGAGGGATCATAGCAACGATAGCCCTTATGCTCAGGACTATAACCCAGGAAGACACACTCAACCGACTGAGAGCTCAGCTTTGTGTGCTCACAGGGTGCTAGAAGGATATAGCAGACACAACCAAACACACGAAGATCATAACGAGTAGATGCTCTATATAGGACCTCACCAGGATACTTGCACTGAAGCTTGGAAGAGGCATGACGGTTGATGAGATAGACTGTCGTGGGCTTCCCCCCAGAAGTGAGAGGGAACAAAGGAGGAAATGAGAAGAGTACGAGCAGTCTCAATGATGTGACGGTGCTTGTGCTCGGCAACACCATTCTGAGTATGAGCACCAGGACACGAGAGTTGGGGAAGAGTACCCTCAGGAGAAAGGAACTGACAAAAGGCTGATGAAAGATACTCTCCTCCAGAGTCAGAAAGAAAAACACGAATGGCAGAAGAGAATTGAGTATGAACCATCTGAGCAAAAGATTGATTGATAAAAATCAACTGCGAACAGTGTTTCATGAAGTAGGTCCAAGTGTATCTAGTATGATCATAAATGAAGATGACATAGTAACTGCGACCACCCTTCGAAGCAAAAGGAGGATCCCATACATCCGAATGGACCAAATCAAAGGGACGATCAGATCGAGGAAAGCTGAAAGGATATGAGAGTTGTATTTGCTTGCCAAGTCTACAACCCTTGCACTGAAATTTTGTGTCAACAGAAACAGGACCAAGAACACCTTGATGAATCAAGATAGAGAGGCGTGAGCCATACAAGTGCGTTAAGCGATGATGCCATTTAGGAAAAGACTTGCACACAGAAGTAGATGCAGAAGGACAAGGAGTAGATGGACCAATAACATAGAATAAAGGAATAGGAGTAGGAACAGTACCAGAAATGGAGGATAAAGGGTGACTCAGACGATCAAGAACAATAGAGCCATGTAAAACCTCTCTTACGATGACCTATACCGATGACAACTCTTGTTCGACAATCTTGCGCAAAGCAGGAGCTATCATCGAACCCAACAAAACAATTCATATCTGCGAGCTGTCTGACAGAGCTGAGATTCATGGAGAGCGTGGAGACAAGTGAGACATCTGAAACTGCGAAGTGAGAGGCGGAAAGAGTCCCCTGATGAGTGACCATGCATGGTGTTCCATTAGTTGTCAGAATCTTGATACCTTGTGCAACAGGACGACATGATGAGCTGAGATGTATCGGATGTCATATGAAAAGAAGCCCCTAAATCCAACAGCCATGGGAGTGAAGCACCTGACACAAGACATGATGGTGCAGTAAAACCGGTGGATCCACCGAAAGATGCACGCAACCGACACAATTGGGCCTGAATATTGCTCATCTGATCCTGAATCTGATCAAACTGAGTTGCACAAGACTCCACAGTACTAGCAGGGACCAGGGATCAAAATACCGCTTTAGGAGGGAATCACGTGGGTGGCGAACGCGTTACTGCATTGGTAACCTAATTCGAAAAAAACTCGGTCAAATAAATTTGAATTTGAGATGTTTCCACCGGAATTTTGAATTTGAATTCGAATTTGAAGTTTCCAGCCGGTATTTCGAATCTCGGTTCCCACCGGTAACCCGCGGGAACCGGCCGGGATTTCGATCTCTGGCAGGGATAGAAGAAGCAATAGCAGCATCACCTCGAATAGGTCTAGAACCAAGAATGTCATAAAGAGCCATGATAGGATCAAGTACACTAGCACCAAGCAACAACCTCAGTAGTACCAACACCACAGGCAACCTCAGTTGGTAAGGGCGGAGTAAAGCACCGGACTGAGGAGGCAGCGCACCTGTGGTGGCGGCACGGTGGTTGGGCGGGGCAGCGAGATGCTCAGGGACGTGGTGAGGGCGGAGTAGCGAGACACTCAGGGGCGCAGTGAGCTCGAGGGACCTGGGGGAAGGTCAGGCCCGTGGCACGGCCCTGGTCCGCATGGTGGTCGGTGAGGAAGCTCGACAGAGCAGAGGATCTGGTTGTCCGACAAGCAGGTCGCGCTGGAGCAGAGTAGCAGCCGGCAATGGCGACGCCGGATCCAAGCAGGAATGTCGACGCCGTATCCAGGCATGAGCCGAGGCGGGCGACACGGCGGCGACTGGGATCAAGGCTAGCGGCGGCGAAGGGAGCTCGATCCGGCGTGAACCGAGGGAGGCGGCTACGGAGGGAGCTCGATCCGGCGTGAATCAAGCGAATCGAGGTCGGCGGCGCTGGAGACAAGTTGGTTCTGCCCGTCGGTGGGTGGACGTGGAAAGTGATGAACCACGGGAGAGGGAAGGAGGTAGCACGCCGGTGACGGCTCGCCAGAGACGGCGAGGATGGCGGTGGTCGGCCCGGGTCTAATTCCTAACCCAAACCCTAGGCTCTGATACCATGTTAGAATTTGGAGAGGGTGGTTTTGTTATTCACAACTGTGCATCGCATTCATTATTGAGATGGTATATATAGACGGTTATATGGACCTCATGGGCTACATGGACCAGAGAAGAGAGAGATTGTACAAGATTCTTAACATTATGTCTTCACAAGAACTAATAACTAAAACATGTTTTCTCTAACTCTTAACATGTGAGACCAGTTGTAAATGGATATTTTCTGTATTTTGGCAGTCTCGAAAGCAAGTATCAACCATACGATTTTCTTCATCTATAGCCGCACCGAGGATCGAAATCCGTTTAGGAAGTTCGGTGACGACGATCCAAGACTCCATCGAAATTCAAAAAATCGGGCGAATTTGAATTTCAAATTTTAAACTCAGGTTTTCTCCGATCGATTCATGTGCCAGAATCTAAAACCGTGAAAAACCTAAAATGGTGAAAAATGGTAATTAGCAAATTTAAATTTAGAATAATGCAAATATTAATGAGAAAGTATTTCAAGTTATACATAAAAAGTCCTCCTTGGTAGCTTCACTCTCTGGAGCAGTCCTCTCGTCCAAGTGTTCTAAAGCATGTAAAGTAATAGAAAACATAAGTTAATGATAATGAATAATAACTTGACTAGCATACTAAAAACAGTAATGGTGTAGTAATTCATACCAATACATTGTCGAGAAACACGAAGGTTGTGCAATGTAGTCATTGTTGTCTTATAGTACAAGTCCTTCATATTGAGATAGGTGAGCTTTGTATTGATCCCAAGTGTGTGTTTCGTGCGCATATTGTAGCCAATGATTGTAAAGTTGTTGGTAATATTCGGGTTCGACCCACTGGTAAACCATTCTGGCATTGGTATTGAAGGACACAAGACCGTAATGGGAACTAGGATCAGAAGAGATGTCTGACAAAAGAGAATCATCACCAGAAGGCAATACATTGGCATCTCGACGTCCATAAGTCCGAGTAGACCTTGAGCTAGCATGGGATTCATAGGAAGAAGAGTCATGTGGCTAAGATTGATCTTTTTGGCGACCCTTAGCTCTCGTGTAGGTCTTATGAATTGGTCTTGAAGCATGACAACCATGGTCTTCATCCTGAGTAGCATGCGTGAAGTTTTGCTCGCAAGTGAATTCCAATGGTTGGTCTTACCCTGCATCATGAGCTGTTCCACCATCAGCACCATCATCGGACGACGGAGAGCTACTATCATCAGACTCTTGGTACTGGACTTCATCAGATGGCGGACTTTATGTTTCTTCGTCGCTTCCCACAACATCCTCCTCAATGACCTTTTTCTTCTTCTTATCAGGCATTTGTTTCCTTGTTTGTGTAAGTGGGGCAAAGTCCGCAGCCAATTTTTCAGTTGGTTGGCTACAATATTCTTTTCCCAAGATGACTCTTGCCAATATTTTTCTTTGTCCATTACACCAACGGTTCATAATCTAGTGCTTTATCCAATTCCTTTTAAGGGATGGCATCAACTACAACTGTAGATAGCATGGGGGGCTCACCTTCCTCGTCCAGTCGGGGCTCTGATTGTATCATGGAGCTATCAAGCCACTCATTGATTGGGTTCTCTCTGTCATACATAATGACATTTATTAGATCGCCAAAAGGATCTACATCCCTATCTTCATTTCTAGTCTCATGCTCTTGCAATCGTAGCCTTAGATTGTAGTGGACATACACAAGTTTATGTAGTTTCTTGTAACCAAGACGGTTCCTCAATTGTGTATGTACCAATGCAAGTGTGCTCCAATTACGTTCACATCCACTGGACAAAACACATTGTGAGACAATCCGCAAGGCATATTTTGTTAATGTTGGTGTCTGCGCTCCAAATGTCATCCACCATGTAGCTACAAGTAACATAAAATTTGTGTTAAACTCATAGTGATGGGTCATTTTCCATGTATATGTAAGTTCATAACAACATACCTGCAGAATAACGATTAGCACTCATGTAAGCCGCCGCTGAAGCCATTGCCGCGCCGCCATCGCCATCGCCGCCGGCCATTTCTTCTTCTGCCCGCTTCTTTTGTCATTCTTCTTTGCCGCCGCCGCCCGCCGCTTCGCCATTGCCATTCTTTCTTCTTGCTGCTTGTGCTCGAGGAAGGAGGAGCAAGGTCTTCTTTGTCATTTCCGGCTGCGCTCCGACCACCGCCACCTTCTTCATTGCTGCTTGCTCGCCGAGGAGGAGGGAGCAAGGTCTTGCTTGCTTGTTTGTTAGAGGGAGGGAGGGAGCAAGAGGGAAGCAGGAAGGACACATTAGCATGTGCTGCTGTTCAGGACTTTAGGACAAGCTGGAGCATCCAAGGAGCATCCTAGGAGTATCCAAGGAGCATCCGAGGAGCATCCAAAGAGCATCCAATGCTCTTTTATATATTATAAGTGCTACATATACTAAAAACCAATGTTTCAATAGATAATCTAGCATAACAATGCCTAAACCAACTGGGGAAGGAAATTATGGAATCAAAAATTCAAATTTGAATTCAAATATTTTCGGCTAGTTTTTTTATCCCGGACCGGGCCGGGATAACCGGTTATCGACCGGTATTTCGACCTCTGAGCCAGACTAACTCTTGTTTTGTATAGCACAGAACAATGCTAGTGTAACCTAAACTGATGCTGCCGTTGATAAAGTTGCTAATGTAATGAGGCGGTGGTTGCAGGGTGTATAGTTTAGACTTTACAATGAATCATGGCGGTAGCCCATAAAAATCTGCTATTTGTTTTCTATAACCATGTAACATTTCAAGATCAAACTCGATTGCATCCGGAAGATATGGAAAATAGAAATTCTGCCTGAATAGTGTTTTCACTGTTCATAACTGTTTATGTTCCGCTGCTTGTCGATTTCATGTCTTCCAAATGTTACGTGGCTATAGAATATACCCTCCCCCAATATGTTTTTGGGAATTTTTGAAAACTTTTACACGTAGAAAGCACAGAGAAAACACCATAAGGTGGGGAAGCACATGATATTTCCCCTTGTTGCAAGAATTTGCAAGATTAGTCATTTTGCCATTATATTCTAACATGTATCTGCGGGTTTCTATAGTGAACTGTATGTACTGGGAGAGGAGGTTTCCACGATTATTGAGCATTGATCAATTTCAACAACTGATGAAGAATGGTTGCCCTTTGGTTGGTATTTCTGATATAACATGTGACGTTGGAGGTTCCATAGAATTTGTGAACAAGAGTACGTCAATAGAGAGGCCTTTCTTCCGGTAATCCATTCCCCCTTTTTCTGTTACATATAATTTACAATTCCATGACGAGTGGTTAGAGCATCCTAAACTGTGTTACTTACATCTTTTCCCTATAATTCTTTTGGATATTCATAACGGATGCACAAATTGCTTACGATCTTCTGTTCATTGCCTAGTAATTGTATCTCAATAGAATTGTCCGTGTTAAACACTACAGTACCCTATAGATACTTGGTGACTACTTCATAATTAGTAGTTCTTGCTTCAGTAGTTAGCTTTTGACGAATTACTGGATATGCAACTCTAGGTACGATCCTTCTACTAATTCATACCATGAGGATATGGAAGGCAATGGTGTGATTTGCTTAGCTGTTGACAATCTCCCCACAGAGTTTTCTAGAGAGGTGAGAAATTTCTAATAAAACAAGTAAAGCTACTTCTGTTGAAGCGTCAATTTGTTGCATTGAGATGACTCTAATTCCACTGTACTTCAACTCTATAGGCCTCCCAGCATTTTGGAGACATATTATCTAAATTTGTTGCTAGCTTGGCCTCAGCTAAGGGACTGTTGGAGCTTCCTTCCCACTTGAGAAGAGCTTGCATTGCACATGCTGGAGGACTCACTTCTCTATATGAATATATTCCTCGGATGAGAAAGAGTATGATGTAAGATTCAAATCTTTCTCATCATCACCATCGTACCACTGTTGGATAGTTTTCTAGGATAGGCATTTGAGTTTGTTCCCCGAGATCCCAGGAAAAAGACAGGAGCTAAATAACTAATCAGATCTTATTAAAATATATGTTTCATAGTAAGCAGGAGATTTATGTTTTGTTCTTATGCAGAGATTTGCCACCAACTCCGACAAATCCATTGCCTGTTAAGAAGTACAGCACCCTGGTTAGCAATATATATATATACAATTTATAAATTACATATGCTGTATACTGAAAAACAATTACTCAGGTTTTTGCTCTAAAAAACTGTTGATTAATGAAACAGGTTTCGCTCAGTGGCCACCTCTTTGATAAGTTCCTTATAAATGAAGCTTTGGACATGATTGAAACAGCTGGAGGTTCTTTTCACTTGGTTAGATGCGATGTTGGACAAAGCATTGACGATATGTCCTACTCAGAGCTTGAAGTAAGAAATCAAATTTCTTATTGATGCACAAATTATTTAGTATGAAAATCAATAGAGGATGGCTATGGTGCAAATAACTTTTAGTTAAAATTTTCATAAAATTTTCCTTCCCAGCACTCAACACTTGCAGGATGTTTTGTGAATTGTAGAAAAGTGTATGTAAAGTGCATAAATTATATACACTTGTACCAGTCACTAACAATTATCAAATCAAGGGGAATATTATATGTTGTCTGTAGTTTGGTGATTTATCTTTTGCTAGCACACAGAAAAAAAAGCAATTTTTATTATGGCCAAGAAGGCTAAATGATCTGACAACCAAGATGCTTCATCTTGTCGGTTGTCACATAATTAGAATTTTGATTCTCCCTAAAACATTCTCTCCTTTTTTCACTAGGGAAATTGTGGATTGTGGTGGTCATGGGAAACCGGTAGTGATGCATGGTAACTCTTGATAGGCATTTTTTTATCCATTACTGAACATAAAAAAGTAAATAATACAAAATTGGAAGGCATCCACAATACAAGATGAGCAAATGAATAAGTTGGAACCAGCTCCTGGCCCACCCCTACCTATCCTTATCAACACTGCAAAAGACAGAAGTAGCCCTTTAGATCAACCCATCAGTACGACCATTTCAAAAGCAGACAGAGACAGCCCTCCAGATATTCTTCATGCAATCAGTTGCTAGGTTCATAGTTCAATCTCCATTCCCCTTCCTGAGCCTACCACAGTCTGCCCGGCTTCTACTCCGACTAACTGGCTGTTAGAGATAGGGTAACCTTATTTGTACCTTGTACTCCTATATATATTGCCCTTTGGGCATCTTCAATAGATACACAATATTCATAACATGGTATCAGAGCCTAGGTTAGGGTTAGGATTTCTTACCACCGTCGCCGCCTCTTAGCCTCCGGCCGCCGCCCCTGGGAGGAGCCATCTTCACTCCCGGGGGTGGCCTTCGAGCAGCAACAGTCGGGTCACTGCGCCTTCCTCGTCGTCGATGCCGACGTCGGCTCCAGCCAGATTGCCTTCGAGCAGCAGCATCCGGGTCATCGCCGTCACCGCTTGGTCCTTGTCTTCATCGCCTGGCCGTCCGCGCGAACCGCCTTGCCTCGTCTTCTTTGATGCCGGCCCCGGTCCGCCCCGACGTCTCCTCTGCTGCGTGCGAGAGAGGGAGAAGGGGGAGGAGAGCACCTCGTGTGGGAGAAGTCGATCCAGATCCGTCCTGGATCCGGTGGCCAGAGGCAGGGCGCGCCGACCTCCGCCGCCGCCGCTGAATCTTTCCCTTGATCAGCCCGTCCGTGCTCGCCGTCGGATGCATGCCCGAAGCTCCCGACCGCGCCGCCTCCCCGCCCGGATCTGCTGTTGTCCTCTGCTCGCCCGCCTCCCTCCTTTGTTGTGGCTGCTGGGCGGGAGGGCCTGCCGCCGTCTCTGCCTCTCCGCCACCACGGATCCGAGCTCCTACCACATTGAGCCGCGGCACAGGGGGCTAGACACGGTCATGGTGGGGGCCGCCGTCGGCGGTGGCCGAGGTCGGGCGGAGGAGACGACGTCGGCCTGGCGCTCGACGCCCAGGAGGTCGGACATGCCCAGGGCGGCGAGCATCTCGATGGTCTCCTTGTCGATGCGGATCTCATCGACCTCGAGCCTCTCCGGCCACCGCCCGAGCCCTCCAGCCGCCGCTCAAGCCCCTCTGGCCGTCGCCCGAGTTTGCCCCTGGCTACTACCCCTCGGGCTGCCGGCTGGAGACCGTCAATGCGTCGGGAATGGTGGCAGCCGAACGGGGAGAGCGGAGAAATGCGGACCTGGGTCTGGAGTGCCTTGGATGGCCCGCCCGTTCCAAGTTGGGCTGTGCTTGCCCTCCAACTGCTAGTGCTATTTGCTACTGGTACTGGCTGTTAGTTATACGTGCTGCTGCTATTATTTATTGCTAGTTATCCTTAGGTTTTTCTGCTTTGTGTCATTGATTCAGTTGCGTCCATCCAAATCCGTAGTACTCAATTTTTGAGTTCGTCTAAGCCATGCGAGTCCATAAATTTATTGTCAGTCATAGAAACATAGGAATTGCCTTATGCATAGCAGCAGCCGCCGCTCCCGCTCTTCTTTCTGAGCCGCGTGCAGATCGTAGAAGTCGTTATGATGCCGCCGCTTTCTTAGCCGCCGCCCCGAGCTTTTAAGGCCGACGCGTTTCTTTCGCGCCACCGCCGTCTTGGGCTTCGATCTGCACTGCTATGCTTCCACTTATTCCTATTCGACTTGATTTGACAGCTCTCTTTATTCATGTCGGTTTTATCATCTTCTTCGTCCTGTTGCCGCGGTCAACTTTGCTCCCGCCCCTTGTGCCTTATGAGCTGTCGCACGATACCGGATGGGAGAAGATCTTTTGATACTCGACATATTTTCCAAGAGCTACATGGTACGACGACATTATCAAGACTCGGATTTTGGATTTTCCATTTTTTAGTGTCAACCATTTCCAAATGCAATACTAATGTATACGTCTTGCATTTGAGAGGGGGTGTTAGAGATATATTGCCCTTATCTGTACCTTATACTCCTATATATATTGCCCTTTGAACCTCTTCAATAGATACACAATATTCATAACACTGGAAACCTGGACTGCCATGAATCAGTTTGTGCTTTCCTTTCATTTTTCTTTTTCCCCTTTCCCTTTTACACTTTTACCCTTTTCTCTTTTCACTTTTCCCTTTTTCCTTTTTCCTTTACCCTTTTTTTGAATTGTGTTCCTTTCAACAATTTTGGGCATAACTGTTTCTGGAACTGAATTTTGGAACCATAATTTAATCTACAAAAAACTAAATAAAGTGTAGAATGCAACAGCTCCTCTGATGATGTAAGGAAGACAGAAAACAAAAGGGCCCTATTTCTGCGAGCATTTTATTTCTTTGGACAATTATACCATTGATTCTTAAGCTTCTTTCTTCGTATGTATGGATTACCATTTCCTGTCCAATGTTCTGTCATTTGAATTTGGCAGCTATTTTACCAGCATATTGGAATTTGGTTATTATTTTGAACATCAGGAACTTTTCCTCAAAAAAAAAAAAAAAAAAACAGGACCTCACCGTTCTGTTATGTCATATAAAACATGCTGTAAATTTAAAACTAAACTACCTGAAGTAACATATCTAACTCACTAATCACTATAATGAATGTTAAATCAGGAAATTTTGGTACATCTTCACCAATTCATGCCACTTTTCTTTGTATTTATCAGTGAGACCCGTGTTTCATAATTTAGCTTAATAAACATATTACTGTCGTATTCCTTGGAAGACATTTAGGCAAACATTTCAATACAACCTTGTTGATTTGTTTCTGAAACATATGCTACATGCCTTTTTACAGGTAGGAGCAGATGATACTGCTACATTAGATAAGATTGTTGATTCCTTGACTTCTCTGGCTAATGCACATCGTGGAGATCCTAATGCCAGGAGAGAAACTGAATTATCTCTGAAGATAGGAAAAGTCAATGAATGTGGAGTTAATGACAGCATGGATAAAGTAGGGCCAAAGGTTTTAATTCTTGGAGCTGGAAGGGTTTGTCGACCAGCTGCTGAATTTATAGCATCTTATCCAAATATCTATAGTAATGGTGCTGATGACTATAACAGTGACCAAGTTCATGTTATTGTGGCATCTCTGTATCAAAAAGATGCAGAAGAGGTGATTCTCACAGTACAGTTCATTCCTGAACTCTTATGATTTTTTTATGTAATTTTTAGTTCATTCAAGAACTTTAATAGGAAAAAATACATGTCTTGCTATTAACACCATTTCGTGGACATCAATGAGCTTTGTCAAATTCAGTATGCATCCATATTGGCCAAGCTGCATGTGATATTTGTATAATGCAACCATTACTTTTCTCATGTATTTGTTTCTCTACATTCAGACAATTGACGGAATAAAGAATGCAACAGCAGCTCAGCTAGATGTTTCAGATCTTGAAAGTCTTTCCAATATTGTTTCACAGGTATTTGTAGCTCTGACATTTAATTCCTTTAGTGAACAAGTACCACTTTCCAACTTAGTATCTTACAATGAGCGTAAGAGGCCGGACTTTATATCACAAACAAAAGTACCCCAGCTATTGTCATTTTTACCTTTTGTTTTCTTTTCTACGTCGAGCTTTTCACTTTAAGTGATGATAATGATTCGTATGCGGTTCAGGATATAGATTTCCACTTTCTTTCTTGTCAATATATTTTCATGTTTACCCTGAATTTGTTAGTTGTTCCACTAACTTGCCAGCTGGTTAAGAATTTAATGGTGTGATCTCCTCTTGCAGGCTGAAGTTGTAGTTAGCTTGCTGCCTGCTAGTTTTCATGCTGCCATTGCAAAAGTGTGCATAGAGGTAGGTGTAAACCACTAGTGATGCCATATTTAAATTGAGGGATTTCTTTAGCTGATTGAGTTACATTCCTCTTTGACAGCTCAAGAAGCACTTGGTCACAGCAAGCTATGTTGATGACTCCATGTCAAAGTTGGACCAAGTTGCAGCAGGAGCAGGTGTAACTATACTCTGCGAAATGGGCCTAGATCCTGGCATAGGTACTTACTCAATATAATGGCCAAACATGTAAATTTAGATGGAAATAATTTGTTTCCATATGGTGCATGTGTTAATAAAATATTATGGAACAAGACATGACTAAAAAATATCACTGCAAGCATTATGTAATGTTGAAAAATGCTCTTATCATAGAGCAAATTTGCTTGTCAAAACAAGTTGTAAATATATTTCCCGTAAACAGATCACATGATGTCAATGAAAATGATTGATGAAGCACATGCTCGAAAGGGAAAAATAAAGGCATTTACATCTTCCTGTGGTGGACTTCCATCTCCAGCTGCCGCAAACAATCCACTGGCCTATAAGTTCAGGTAAAATGTCTTTATCCTTCTATATATCTACTTTCTCTAGTAGTATGATGAGGTCTCTACGTGCAGTGTTTGTTAGTACACTATTGCATGCAACAAATTTTACCAGAAATACTAATGGTCAATTTCCTCTTTTTCAGTTGGAATCCAGCAGGTGCCATCCGAGCAGGGAGAAATCCTGCTGTCTACAAATTTCTTGGAGAGATCATCCATGTAGACGGTAAGTTAGTTCCATTTCTCATCACTTGGTGACAAAAAGGAGCGCATATTTGATAGCCCATCTTACTGACGAAACTATACTGTACGAAGGAACAACCTTATACTTAATCCATATATTAATTTTCTATTCATGAACTGTGGGGATATGAAACAGTTGGCATCCCTTTTCATTCCATGGAATCTAACAAGCTATTGAAACAGCTGAAACAATGGTTTATTCTGCATAGATATAAAATTGCATGTAAAAATGAGGAAAAGCGGTTATTGTTTGGGAGTAAAGGGTCCTTTTAAGCTATCAAAATATTACCACTTCGACAGGTAATAAATTGTATGACTCAGCAAAGAGGCTCAGACTACCAGAGCTTCCAGCTTTTGCTCTGGAACACTTGCCAAATCGGAACTCCTTGATGTATGGAGACCTGTATGGGATCTCCAAAGAAGCATCTACTGTATATAGGGCTACTCTTCGTTATGAAGGCAAGCGTTTATGTACTTTTTTTTCATTGAATCATCCTTTTTGCAGTGAGTATCATTTCAAATTCACAATTTTGTTGCACTTGCACAGGATTTAGTGATATCATGGCTCTACTGGCTAAAATCGGGTTTTTTGATGCTGCAAATCATCCACTTCTGCAAGAATCTAATCGCCCAACATATAGGTTTTTTCTCAATGAACTCCTTACTGTTAATAATATTTCCACAACTACCACAAAGGTAAATGCTGAAGTATCTGGAGGACATGATGATGAGTTGATTTCCAAACTGATGATCCATGGCCATTGCAAAGAAAAGGAAATAGCTGTCAAGACATTCAAAACCATCAAGTTAGTTTCTGATCCCTGTGCTTTCTGACATTGTAATCAAATTTCATCTCTTCTACATACTTTTATAGTGCCATGTAAATAATGTCATCTAATACATATCTGATGATTCTCTTATGCAAGAAATAATAGTTTAGGAAAATGCTAGAAACAAGCAACATTAATGTTGAAATTCTGTTTTAGAACTGACAATCCATCACCGATCTTACACTGGCTAGGTTCCTGGGACTGCATGAGGAGATAGAGATTCCTAAGGATTGTTCAAGTGCATTCGATGTGATTTGCCAACGAATGGAACAGAGTATGGCCTATGGTCACAATGAACAGGTGAGGCTTATTATCTTACGACCTGTCTTCATTATATTTCATGTATGGCTACAAAAATTATTTGTAGTAGAGAATATTTCACAAAAGTATAATCTCTCTTTTTTTTAATACCACTGTATGGGATTCAACCTCTGGTTTTCTGTCGGGGAAAAAGACAGAATGTAACATAGAAGAGGCCAAGATGATCTCGAATAACAAATTCAATCATTAGCCTTCCTCTGGATCATCATTAGTGACGCACTAAACGCATACTTTGCTCTTGTAATTCAGGATATGGTACTGCTACACCATGAAGTGGAGGTGGAATACTCGGACGGCCGACCTACCGAAAAGCACCAGGCAACACTGCTGGAGCTCGGCAAGGTCGAAAATGGCAGGTCCACCACTGCCATGGCCCTCACCGTCGGGGTACCAGCAGCAATAGGAGCTCTGGTACTGCAGTTCTACCGCATTACACTTGCACCTAAACTAGAGCAAAAAACCTATACTCATTTTGCTCTGGTGTCATGTTGCAGCTCTTGCTCCAGAACAAGGTCCAAAGGAAAGGGGTGATCAGGCCTCTGGAACCTGAAATCTACATCCCAGGTGAGTACAGGCAAAAGCAGACACCATATGTTGGTTCTTACGCTTACGGAACCTACACACAAATATACAATGCTGACTCGTGTGTTTGCGACTGTGAAGCGTTGGAGATCTTGGAATCGTCAGGCATCAAGCTGATGGAGAGGGTGGAGACTTGACAATTCCGGGTACTGCATCTATATATTATAAATAAAATACCGAATCGGATTATTCGCTTTAGGCCGTCGCTGTTGGCATGTGGCAACTTCCTGTTCGCTGGACATGGCAGAACGCAGAAACGGTCAGTGGATGCGCCGGCCATTGCCAACTAAAAATACGCGTGCTCGCCGGTGGGCTCCACGATGTCACCCGACGCGCCACCACCAATGTCATGCTCGTGCGTAACGTGGTCGCCGCCACTGCCTCCACCTTCACCAGCATCTACCCCGCCGTCTATGCCACGGGTGCGCGCCTGCCCATGCCCGTGCGTAGAGTGGTCACCAACGTTGCCTCCACCTTCATTGGCATCTCCACCGCCGCCATCGCCGTTATTTGGACTTCTTTTTAAAAGTTCTGTTATAATGTACAGACACCCTACTAGTAATCTTAAAATTTGCAGTACAAGATGACAAGATCGCCACAAAGATCCAGAATTCTAAAAAATAACAATCTTTGCAGAGAATCTCATAAGCCATGTGGCACAGGATCCCCTGAACAACAATCCACTGCCTAATTATACACCATGTATTTCGGGGTCGCGCTAAACTTCTGGTAGCCCTTGATAACCTTGTTCACTGCATCGAGGAAGTCCTTCTCCGTCACCGTTTTCCTGCGGGCGCGAATGGCATACATGCCAGCTTCTGTGCACACACTCCTTATATCGGCTCCTGGAACAACAAACACAAGTATGTCAAAACCAGATGATCTAGTGAAAAGGCTAGAACAGTCAAGTCGGGAAGAAACCAATGCACTCACCTGTGGAGTTGGGGCAGAGGCGCGCCAGCAGCTCGAATCGGATATCCCGCTCACAGTTCATGGTGCGTGTGTGGATCTTGAAAATTTGGGTACGACCCTCCAGGTCAGGTAGGCCAAATTCTACCTTCCTGTCCAGACGACCAGGACGCAGAAGCGCAGGATCCAAAGTATCAGGCCTGGCAGGAAAACAAGAAAACACTGTGAGCTTCTCAGCTCCACTAATGTGGCCAAGATAATTTAGCTGCAATTGGTTCCTTAAGGCATGCAAATGTTTTGAATAACGCATTCTTATGCAGATCTTTGAAGTTTCGGAATCATAAGCTTCTTCTGTTCTTCAGATAAATAGCTTCACGTTAAGACGTTTATACGAGAAGGTGAGCACCCTACCATATTGGATCATATTAGAAGGCAGGAGAATGAAAAGATGATGTACCTGTTAGTGGCCATGAGAACCTTGATATTCCCTCTGGCATCAAACCCATCGAGCTGGTTGACTATTTCCAACATGGTACGCTGAACCTCATTATCGCCCCCAACCCCATCATCAAAGCGAGCACCACCAATAGCATCAACTTCATCAAAGAAGACAATGCATGCTTTCTTCGAGCGGGCCATCTACAATAATAGGAAATCTTTTTCAGAAAGATTGTTGATGAAATAGAACATTCAATTGCAAAAAAACTGGATGAATCCTTGTGGGATATCTGCAATGTTTAACATACCTGAAATAACTCCCGAACCATCCGAGCGCCTTCACCAACATACTTCTGAACTAATTCACTTCCAATCACACGGATAAAACAAGCATCTGTGCGATTAGCTACAGCTCTAGCAAGAAGCGTTTTGCCAGTACCAGGTGGACCATAGCAAAGGACCCCTTTTGGAGGGTCAATACCGAGCTTGACAAACTTTTCTGGGTGAAGCATAGGAAGCTCAACAACCTGTGAGAAATTGTTAAGCAAAGAGTAAATGAAACAAGTCCAAAACTAGCTAGAATGTAGAATGTGCAGGTTCGCAAATGAAGTACAGATTCTGAATCCCAAGGAAAAAAGTTTGACATACCTCACGCATCTTTTCAATCTGCTCTTTGCATCCACCAACATCGTTATATGTCACATCAGGTTTTTCCTCAACAGTCATCATGGTAACACTTGGGTCAATTTTGGGTGGCAAAGGAATTTGAATCTGGTACTTGTTTCGATCAACACTGCATTAGGCATGAGATTACAAGTTTCACACAGTGAGTACAAAGGTTCACTTGATTTAAGAATGGCAGTGTACAGGCCCAGAGAAATAGTCTAGGTAGCATCAACGAAGCTTTATTTTTTTTAAAATGCATAAGATCAGTTTGCATACACCAACATCGATTAGGTTTTTCCTCGACAGTCATCATGGTAACACTTGGGTCAATTTTGGGTGGCAAATTAGGTTTTTCCTCGACAGTCATCATGGTAACACTTGGGTCAATTTTGGGTGGCAAAGGAATTTGAATCTGGTACTTGTTTCGATCAACACTGCATTAGGCATGAGATCACAAGTTTCACACAATGAGTACAAAGGTTCAATTGATTTAAGAATGATAGTGCACAAGCAGAGAGAAATAGTCTATATAGCATCAACGAAGCTTTTTAAAAAAATGCACAAGGTCAGTTTTTATTTGGTCAACTTTGCTATCCCTAAAGATTGCAAAGGGCAGATAGTTCCATCTTCTAGCATTCTGAACAATAGAAAGGAACCTAAACCAAAGCCAAGCAGCTCACAAGATACTACTTTCACATTCAACATGTTTTTAACTAATAACTATTTCCTATTCAATCAATGCTATTCAGAGAACACTAGGGAACAAATGAATGATTAAGTACATCTGCCAAGTTTTGTAGGAGTTAAATGTACACTGGATTCAAGAATACAATGTTACCTATATATGTCAAGCATATAAAGTTCATGACATGCTTCCTTGTGTATGGCAACGCCACAAGCATGATCTTTGCTTTTTTTAGCCTTGTATTAAATCGTATTAACAACCACTGTTCAATTTAAAAGTTTTCTTCTGCTTGCATGATGGCATATAACATGTCCTACATGTATACAGCTTGTTTTATGTCAAACTGCATCAGGTATGAACAACAGGCAAGAATTGCTCCAGTATAACTGAACGAAAGATGTATGATACACTAAAGACCAAAAGACAGGATAGTAACCTACCCGACTCTCATCCCTTCCTCAATATCAGTTGGAGACACTTTATCGCCCAAGCCAACCACAAACTGCAAGATCCAACATAAAGCATGAGAAAAGGGTTGGTGTGAATCTTTCAGGAGATATATGATTGAAATAAAATAGCATAAGCATGGCATACCTTCGCAATTTGTTTTACATTGATAACATATTTGGCATCGTCAGTATTAGGGCTTATAATCTTGGTGCACCTTGCCACCTTCAAAGGGAGGAAGAGAACTTATTAGAACAACGGCACATATAAAACTAACAGAAAAAATATAGCACCTAAGTATTATGCATGCTAGGCTCAAAACTATAAAAACTAGGAAGAAGTAAACATTAGGTTAAGTAATATACTTGTAACGGCTGTTCTTCCTGCATCATTTGCTTGTCAGACACAAGATCCCACTGGCTAGGTGGGGCCAACCCAGTATCAGACTCCTTAATCCCTGGGATTGAGTATAAGAGCGTGTGGGTCAGGTAAGCTAATGCAAAAGTTCTACCCTTCTAACATCAAAAGAACCTGGTAAACTGCACGATAATACGAAAGGTAATAGCATGTTTATGAACATGAGATGAGGTCGTGGTTGCTAAGAAACTACTAAACAATCAAAATTCTACTACAGTAACAAAGTTGGAGATACATTGCTCATCGGAGCGGGTACGGACGGATATCGCTCATTCTGTATCCTATTTCGTATTTTTTTTCTCGGAGTCGGTGTCGGATACGCATTTCTCCATCCCGTATTCGCTCCGCAAGACTTTGTTCGGTCGATCGGTCGGAAATTATCCGCTTCTTTTGCACCCCTATACAGGATAGTAGGGGTGCAATCAGAGTGAACACAGAGAGACTAATCGCTGAGATGTAAAAAAAACATTCAGTTATTCCCTGCCTGCTCAGATGTAGTAACTCAACTATCTATTATCTTGTTTCTAAGTGAAGTCACAGTATACTTTCCTCGTACCACCTGACGTGCAGACGGATACCGCTCATCCTGTATCCTATTCCGTATTTTTTCTCGGAGTCAGACACGGATAGTGTCGGATACTCATTTATCTCTTCCGTATTCGCTCCGCAAACCTTCGGTGGGTCGGTCGGTCGGACGGGAATTATCCACTCCGTTTGCACTCTTATAGATCACCGGTCCTATACCGTGCCATCTACTAAACTACTAAACGAAACAATGATCAACGACATTTTTTACTTTGTTGAGGGCAAACAATGTCTAAAATGGTTAAGGCGTAGTGATGCACTATACACAGCATATTCAATAAATAAAAGTCTCGATATGACTGAAATGCTAAAGGAAACAAGTGTTGGCAAATTGAGCTACATCTCTAGAGCTAAACCAAGAATTAGATAATTAAATCCTTACGCACCACAGAGATCATTGATTTTTTTGGCCATTTCCTTTATTTCCTTCTCTACCTTCTTTATGCTGGTAGAGTACGGCCCAAGACCCTGTGAACAGCAGCCAGCCAACCAGAATCAGCAAACGTTAGCAAAAAGCCAGAAACCACGCAGCGAAATTTAACAAGCACTTCATCTCTCGCCTAAAAACGAAACTTCTCCCTCAAAAAAGACGCAAACGAGAGCAGAAAACACCCCCCCTCGGCACGACCTTTTCCCAAATCGCAAGAGAAATCAAAACCCTGGACCTATCTCGAGCACAAAACCAACCCAGCACGAGACCACCCTGCGACCAGATCACCAAAAAACACCCTCGATTCAAGAGATCGGGGAGGTCTAGAGGGGGTCGCGGCACGCACGTAGGTCTTGAGGAGCGCGATGTCGTCCTCGTCGAGCGGGCGAGGATTCTTCTCGTTCATGATGTCGTCCTCCGGCTCCGGCGCCATGGCTCCCCCGCTTGCGCTGTGTCTTCTCCGGCGGCGAGGTGGGCGAGGAGAGGGAGGTGGTGGCTCAGGTGGGGGTGGGTTCGAGTGCTTGGATGCTTTGGCTTGGTGCGTTCCCTTCGACTTTTCTTTCCTCCTCTGCAAGGGATACCTCTCCACCGTCCGATGCTGATCGATCGGAGGTTATCGGAGCCTACTGGTCTACGACTCCATGTCTGTGTAACTGTAGTACTGGACTCTCATCTTCGACCTGGGCTAGGATTGAACTGGCTTTCTTCGGAGTTATGACTCACTTAGTCATCACATGGTAATATTCGGAGTTATGACTCACTTAGTCATCACATGGTAATAAAATGGGGGAATTCATTATTTACCCTCTATTAAAAAAAATACACTAATTCCCAATGAAATGCATTTTTACTCCCACTTAGTGTGTTGTTTCAGTAAATACATTCTTTGCCTTTTTTAATCATTTATGGTCATTTTCCTATTACAAGCCACGCGAAAATACCCATTTACCCCTTGGTCGCACGGGCCTGTTCGTTGCTAGCACCGACTCGCGCTAGGTTCCTAGCCCCTATTCGTGCCTAACCTAACCCCTGCTCGCACCCAAGTCTGGCTCGTGCTAGGGTTCACTCCATTCTCCCCCATTCTCTTCTCTACTCACGCGCTCCCGACAACACTCAAAGCCGACGGCGTAGCATCGCTGGATGTGGATTGGGTGTGGCGATGGAGCAAGCTAGTAGCGCGTGATGGTTCCAAAGGAGATCCCAGTCGGGTATGTTTACCATTAGAGTTGTTCAAACATCGGGCCAAGCCGGGCTTTTCAAGCCCGGCCTCAAACAGTCGGGCTCGAGCCCGGCCCGGCCCGGCCTGAAAATTTGAATTTTGATTTAAATATATTGTTTTAATCATTTTTTTGGAATAAAAAACAAATATTTAATTTATTTCCAAATTAAAAATAGGTTTCATATTTTTAAATACTTTTTCGCCTCGTGAGCTTTGGTGAAAACTCAGCCCCAAGTCCTACCAGATCGTCGGGCTCGGCCGGTCGCCGTGAATGTGTCTATTTACCATTGTTGCTTCCTTGATCTCTATCCTTTTCTGTTTTGCTTGATGCGTGCAAACAACGTAGTTTGGAACGATTTAGTTGTGCTAACTCGAAATTTTTGTTTTTCTCTCTAGCAATTCAGGTAGGATTGACCCTGAAATGGCTTTTACAATAAACGTTAGAGTTGGGGACTACATTGCAGTGTTCAACGATGGTAGCACGACAACTATACAATATAGAGATCTGGAATGGATAGTGGATATTAAGGCGTACACGATTGACAAGTTCTATGCTGATCTTGGAGAAAGGATTACTTGGGGACCTTCTTAGGAGGCATTTGCATACGGACTTGACAAGATAACAAATGAACATACTAAGTTCATGTACACACATGAGTTGCAGGATGCATTAATGAACCGCTGGAACCTTAAATACTTGTTCTTGTTTGTAGAGGTTGTCCACAAACCTTGAATATCAGTGCAGTCAGTCTAGTATTACTAACCTTGATGAAGTTGTTAGAGGTAATGACCAAATTGCAGTAAGCATTGATATCATTGCAGACAGTCCTTGTGCCTCCAATGCACCTCATTCTCCTACTCCCATTGTTGTATCATAGCCAATTGAGCGTACTTCCAACAATCCCTGTACATTTGGGCATAAGAAGGCAGAGTGGATTGGACAACTATTGAAATTACATAAGGTGCTCCATCTGATAAGGATGATAGAGATGTTGCCATGGGTGAGGATGGCATGTATATCTTACTTGGTTTGAATGCTGATGATGATGCCAGGGTTAATTCTAGAATAACAACACCAATGGCAAGTCCTCTTCCTACTGGAATTAAGGAAGGTATTGCTGAGGCATCAATTGCAGTGGATGATGACATACCTGGAGAGACTAAGAATGTGATTGATCAGGATAAATCAACAATGAGTGTTGACGATGTCTTCCCAAACATGAAAACATTTAGACTGAAAGTTTGCAATTAATGGGCAATTTTACATCCACACCATTAAATATGACAAAACAAGGTTCAAGGGCAGATGCAGGGATGTGTGCTACCCATGGACAATTAATGCTCATAGAAACAAGCAAGGCGAAATCATCAGGGTAATAACCATTGTTGCTAATTATATTTGATAAGCAATGCACATATCATGTAGCGAACTGCCTTTTTGTATTTGTAGGTGACCAAGAAGCCATTTGAGTACACATGTTCATCGACTAGTAGGGTGAAGACCAGTATGACATCTCAAGGTTGGGTGGCTGACAGGGTTATGGGGACCTTGAGGAGGAACCCACATCTAGGGGCCAAAGAAATCCAAGAGAGGTTGCAGAATGAGTACAAAGTCACTTTGCAATATGAGACAGTGTGGACTGGTAGGCAGAAAGCAGTGGATAGGATATTTGGTTCCTAGGAGGACAGTTTTGAAGAGTTGTATAGATTCAAGGCACATATTGATCTGAGGTTACCTAGTAGTATTCTTGAGATAGCAGATAAGAAAGTAGGTGACAAGACATACTTTCATAGATTTTTTATGCCTTTGAAACAATGCATTGATGGGTTTCTGGGGGGCTGCAGACCATACTTGAGTGTTGACTCAACAACTCTGAATGGAAAATGGAATGGACAGCTAGCTGCAGTGACTGCTTTAGATGGGCATAATTGGATGTTCCCAGCTGCATTTGGTTTTATAGAATCTGAGACAATTGAGAACTGAACTTGGTTCATGCAGTAGTTGAATAAAGACATAGGTAATCCTCCCACCCTTGCTATGTGCTCTAATGCTTGTAAAGGTCTAGAAAAGGATGTGTAGAATGTATTCCCTGTAGCTGAGCAGATAGAGTACTTTAGGCACCTTATATAGAACTTTGTGAGAAAAAAATCATGGTCGTGTTTTTTTGTAACATGTATCCAGCTGCTAGGACATACAGGGCAGATAGATTTGACCATTACACGGGCAGAATACTTGAAGCAAGTCCTAAGGTTGGCTTTTCCCACTAACTTTCTTGGAAGCCGAAGTCGCATTATATGTGAAAAAGCTGAAAGCAGAAAACCGCCGCGGAGCAGCTTTCCGCGGCTTCCCACCACCCCTTCCAACTTTGTCCCTCAAGTTCACGAGTTATTACCCGCTTGTTCCATCGAATAAAATCCCCACCAGACCAAACCCTAACCCTAATCCCCGCACCATGAGCCCCTCCTCCTCCCCGCCGGCCCCCACCACCTCCTGCGCCGGCATCGCCGCCCCTCCTCCTCCCCACTCGCCACCGCCCCTTCTCCTCCCCACGTGGCGCCGCCCCTCTTCCTACGCCGCCCCTCCTCTTCCTACCGGATCTGCGCGCTGGCCTCGACCCTGAGCCGGATCCCTCCTCCTCCCAACGCACACGCCGCCCTCCTCCTCCCTCCTCCGCCGCGCCGCCGCCTCCTCCTCTCTTGGCCCGACCAAATCTGGATCTAGCGCCTCCGGCTCCCTCCTCCTCCGTCAGCTCCCTCCCTCAACCCTGTCGTCGGCCTCCTCCATCGACCCTGCCGCCGAACCCCTCTCCCCTCGGCGGCACAAACCCTAGCCGCTGCCACCTCTTTTCCCTTTTTTTCTTTTTATGTTGTAAATATATTGTTTTGTAATAATTATTTATGTTAATAATTGTTTTTAATACTTACTTATTGTAATAATTATTTTAAATAAATATTTATTGTCATAATTGTTTATAATAATTATTTATTATAACAATTATCTTTAATTATGTTAATTGTGTTGCTTGTCGTTCATGGCGGTATATTGCGTTAATTGGGGTATGTTGTCGTTAATCGTTGTTACATGCGATCAATTGCGGTAGTCATTGATCATTGCAGTCGATTGCGTTAATCATCGCTAATTGAGGTAGTTGACGTCAATTGCATTAATTGTCATCAATTGCACTGTCGTTAAATGTCGTTAATTGCGCTAAACGGCGTCAAACAAGCCGTTACTATCCTCAGTGGCATTTCAGACATTTCCCAACTTGGAAGCTGCAACCATCCTACCTAAAGCTAGACAGCCAAACATCAAACCTCTTCAGCCTAACCATTCAGCACTACAACTGTTCAACGTTGCAGCTCAGCCGGAAACTGCTTTTCAGGAAAGCTACAACCGTTCCAAACAGACCCTGAGCCACACTAGCTTCATCATGTTATGCAAATACGCAATGGACACATTTAAATTTTTAACCTCATAACACAACAGAAAAGGAATCTCAACTCAACCAGTGCTTCCTTGAAATCATCTGGCTTGCAAAGGTTCAACTAACAGCTGGTGCTTCGTTTCATAAGGAACTTAGTAACCCCCTTCAACTGCTCCAATTGACATACACATTGGATAATGGATATACACTATAAATAAATTTATGAATCATGCAACAATAGTTAGTTACTCAGTGTTATGTTAGTTCGAGTAATTTAGCTGATCATGCCTTCTATGTGAGCCCAACAACATAAACACATCATATTGCCGCAAACTATAGCAAGATGTTAGATCAAGGGGTGCAAACAGTTCCTTTCCAAGAAAGTTCAGGTCATACTCATATTCCTCAAAATCCCCTCAAAAAATATTTTTGTTCCCCCTAAAAGAATTCAGAATAATGTGGGTGCAAAGGCCAAAAATGAACCGAATGACTAACTACCAAATATCCAAAATTACACTTCACAAGAGGAAAATAATGCTAGGGTGCTTTTAATAGAGTAATGTCAGTCAAATACATGTTGTTGTTGGTCAAATCAAATTCCCTGGTGGCATTTTTGCAAAAAAAAAGACCCCTGAGGTTTCTGAAATCACGTCTAGGTCCTCCACGTAAGTATTTTTGAGAAAACCCGTTGTTTCTAAAATCACGTCAGGTCCACAATGTTAGTTTTTTTTGTAGAAAACCCTATGTTGTTTCAGAAATCACATCGAGGTCCTCCACATCAGTTTTTATTACAAAAAGCCCCATGTGGTTTTCGAAATAATGTCGAGGTCCCGCTTTTTTTTCGAAACCCCATATGATTTTTGGAATCGCGTCGAGATCCCTCAATCCACTCTACGGGCGCAGTGTAGCACACTTATCATCCTAGTACGTTATGGTACAGTTGTAAGAAACAAGTACAAACTAATAGTTTACAGAAAGATGAGGTCATAATTAGCATCAAGGTCATGCTGATAGAAAATATAAGTGTCCTCATGGTATGACCTAAATTGTGAAGGGGATAATTGTGGCTGACGGATGGCTTAGGCTGGTAAATCTGGCGTCCGGGCGCCGTGATGGCAGCCGGCGCGCACGGCAAGAGAAAGGCGATTCGGGAGACAGAGAAGGGAGACTAGGATTTGGGATTTTTCTTATTGCATTGCTTCAAAATAGATGTGGTTGCCTCTTATTTAAAGAGAGACATCCTCCCTAATAATCATATCTAAATTAGGAACAAATACGTATCGAAGAAGGACACTACTAATCTGAATGTAACTAACTCAATCTCTTAATATCTAACTAACTAAATCTCTTTTATTGACTCTATCTCTTATTGCGCTGCAAGGCTACTGCTGGCCGCCGCCATCTTGGCCTTGCACATGGGCACTCCAACGGTATGGGGCGCCCCACACAACATCTCTCCCTGCCTCGATAAACAGCCCATCCCCGAGCTGAATTGTAGGATAAGATTTCTTAAAATCTTCGACTGGTTCCCAAGATGTGTTAGATGCATCACGACCAACCCACTGGACGAGAACATGCCAAACATCATGACGAAGACACGCTTTCAAGACTTTGGCGGGAACAGGAAGTGCACGTCCATGCTCAATCGGCGATTGACGACGATCTAATAATCATCAATTAATTAAATTATTTATTTGTAATTATTATTGTAGATGGGAATATCCTCATGATAGCCTTAAGTATACCCTTTACCATTCATAAGGGAAAAGCTTAAGAAAATTGATCGTAAACCATCCAACAACCATCATGTATGGTCATGAGATGTTCATGGTCGTAAGCCTTTCTACGATCAGACCAGTTGCGACTACCCTAGAGTCAATAGAGTCTATAGACATGTAGGGCCAATTGACTAGGGAATCTTATACGTTGTGTTTATGATAGAGAGCAGTTAGCATACAATATTATTCTCTGAGATAACTGCATGCATTACGCCTCTGTCTCTGATGATAACTGTCATGCGACGTGGGGTGTTATCTCCCTAACAGTAACCTCCATCAACGTGTGCATTTCATCAAGCATCAAGGCGCCTCTTGGTCTGGAATAATTGTCGCCCCATCATGTGCTATATAAAGGCTGAACGTCAGTAGAGGAGGGGCAGGAGGAAGGCAATTGGAGATAAGAGAAAGAAGTCATTGCATATTTGTTCTACTAATTCCTCGTGGCTTGTAAGCATAGTCAATACAACAACACAGAAGTAGGGTTTTTATTCTCTCAGGAGAAGGTCTGAACCTGTCTAAATCCCTGTGTTTTTTCTGTGTGCTTCTAATTCTAGGAAACCTCAAATATTCATTCGTAAGATCGATACTAGATCATAGACAATGGTAATGCTGGAGGCTCGGACGAAGTTGGTGGGATCACGTGATATCTCTTCAAAAGGCCGACGTGAAACACATTGTGGAGATGAGTGCCCTCCGAGATGAGTGCCCTCCGATCTTACGAAGGTAAAGAAGGTACACCAATGAGGATTATTAGATCCTCGCCATCTAGCCCCGACTTCAAGTGAAAGTAACTTACTTGATAAAGGTTTCAGAATGGACTTACGACCATGAGAATGTCGTAGAATGATAGTCGAAGGAAAAACTCTTCGACATTTGAGTGTTGCTTTGACCAGAATTTGCTTTATCGGAAGGTTGCTTACGACTATCAAAAGTCATAAAAACCCTATGACCGTCGATGGTCGTGGTAGGGAATCGGAGAAAAGCTCTTCCGATTGATACTTCCTTCGACTAGAAAGACTTGGTCAAGAATGTAATTTTGCTTGGAGGTGACAATACGTACCTACTTTTTTCTCGAACGGACCATCTGGAGAATTGCAACCGGCTCTCATAGACTTGTCCGATGAAGCGGTTCCCGAAGCGGTACAACCATCTATCATAGACCTATAGCCGGGACGGTTTCCGAAGCGACGGAGATCGTGCGGTTATAAAAGCTTACCAGGAGGTAGACTTGGATTTTTACTTTTCTCCCAAATCACTCCGCTGTTCTTCGAGCTCTTGCTTTCTCCGTCTTCGACTAGGTTTCATCTTCTCCGCCGCCAACCCAATCAAAAAAAACTTCTTGCTTCTGAGCGAAATGGCCAGGAGAGTTTCTGAATGGGAGGAATCGGAGATGGATGCGGCTAAGATTAAGATCTTGGTCGATGCCGGGAAGATCCCAGAGAAGGCTCTGGTGAAGTGGATTCCGCTATCGGCAAAGATCGCCATCGGGGAAAATGGGCAAATCCGCCTTCCAAGCGTATTGTGAGTCGCGGCCTTGATTGCTGCCCACCCTTTCTTACTGATAGTACTCGAACACTTTGGGGTGGAACCGTGAACTTAGGTCCCAATTCCATTACCATGTTGAGTGTGTTCGTATATGCATGCGGCGCGCACAGGGATTCCATGCGGATCTCGAGCTGTTCCAATATTATTATGGGATGGCTCGACAAACCGAATCGCCGAAGTCATGGCCTCAAGCTCCACGACTCAAGTCGAAGGAGTACATTGAGTAGTTTCACCCGGTCTTCGTGGCGGTGGAGGAAGAGGTGGTTCTCTTTGAAGGTCACCTTTGAAGACACCTTTCTTTCGTGGGAAGGTCATTGAAAAGAAGTCTTCATGGATTCAACCTCAAGATATCACCGGATTAGCCCTTACATTCAAGCCATTAAGGACTTGAAGGAAGAATGGTGACCGGATGGCATGTGGTGAAGGATTTCATCACACGTCGAATTAGTCCTCTGAAGAAACGAGCATCTCCTATGTGGAGGTATTCGGAAGAGGAGACCCCACCGAGACTACGAGGAGGGTAAGCAATTGTCGACTTAACTCTCCGTTTGGTCTTTCTCAACTTTGTCTAATATTTTTATCTGCTTTACGCATCTTTCACAGCCGAGGTTGACTCAGTCGGACTAATCGTGAGAAGTCCCCGCCACTCAGGGGCGGTTCCTCAAATCATTGCGGTTTTGTCCGCAGATGAAAGGATAGAGCGCCTAAAGGTAATCGAATCGATTCTCTCTTTAGGACTTTATAGTCGTAGAAGATACTTACGACTAATGGTGATCGTAGAATATCTTACAATCAAGAAAAGTCGTAGAAAAACTTACGACTTGGTACTAGTCGTAGAAAAACTTACGACTTGGTACTAGTCGAGAGAAAAACTTACGACTAATTAGTGATTCTTCTTTTTCGCTTTGCTTTACGTAAAGTAGGCATGGAAAATCGCCAGACGACGAAGAAGTCGCTCGATGACTATTGGCGCCGGGTTGTCGAAGACAAAGACTCGGCTCCTCCTCAAGAGACGCCGACTTGTAAAATCTGCACGACAAGGGGAGCAAGTTCAAGTTCGGTCTTTCGACCAAACCCTCTACAAGGCCTCTGTGGCACCGTAGTTGTATCTGAAGCGAGGCCGCACCGTCGGCCAAGAGGTTGAAGCGCTTGAACCTCTCAAGCGCAAACCTCGCAAGGCTAAGGTACCCTTCTATTATGACACTAATCTTTCGCAGATTGGTGCCACTCCTAGTTTTATTAAGAAACTTGAAAGGAGAACTGGAAGGATTTTGTGTCTTTATGAAGGACGATCTTCGCATCGACAACAACGCAATCGAGGGCGATCTCGCTCGGAATGGTCGAGACCGATCTCGCCCATCAAAAGATCAGAAACCGAGCTCGTTTCTGTTCAAACTCTACGACCTGCGTGGTCGTAGCCGAGCCAATTGTTGAACCTCGACCGGGCGTGGTCGTGGAGAAAAAGAGGTCCTCCGCTGGGAGGATTGCTCCAAAATTCTGGTTAAGACCGAGTGCAGAGGTATGTGAAATGTATTGAAGTGTAAGAAGGACATTTACCTTTTCTTTTCACAACCCGATTTGCTTTTCTTTATTTGGTCAGACTCCTTGGCCCAGGAATGCTTCGCCGAGAAGTCCATTGCTATCTCTTGACCATCGGAGAGGTAGCAATGGAGGTGGTGGAAGCATCACCCTTGGCCCAGTGGCCGATGAAGTCGAGACTCCTGCAGTGTCTCCACATCCGCTGAAGTCGTAACTCGACTCTTGAGGTAGCGGTATTCTTCGTTGAGGTGGCGCACGACCATCTGAAGTCGAGAAACAACAGAGGCAACGTGGAAGCCTCGGTCAAGGTGGTGACCACTGCCACCGCTCTGGAAGGAAATCGAGGGGCGTTCCTTCCCTACCCAAAGAGAAATCACGAAACCGTAAGAGAAAATTTCAACTTCGTGGTGACTTCTTTGGGCTGCCTCCGTCGTAGGGTCTTCTGCTTACAAATCTCGTGACCGAGTCCCCCATCCCAAAGATATTCCCAATACGGATAATACTTTTGACAACGAGCGCCTCGAGAAGGTGTGGTGGGACAAAGTCGCGAGAATAGATAAGCCGCAGCACCCGGACCTTGTATATTCGATTTTTGCTAGAACGACTATGAATGTAAGTATCTTGAAATACTTATATATGTGGCTTTCCTTCCCTTCTCACTGCTTTTCTTTTTGCGAAAGCTCGAGCAAATTGTCGTTGTCGGTGAGTATCATCGACAACTTTTAGAGCTAAGACAAGAGAAGGAACTACTCAGCAGAGGCGAGAGGTGGTAAGTCACTTATCATTCATAGTTGTTTTGACTTAAATACTCGTAAAAAGTTTCACGAGAATAGTCATGGAAGAATCTCATGACAAAGTATCGATCGAAAAAACTTACGACTATTTACGACCGGTGGTGGTCGAGAAAGACTTACAACCATATCTTAGTCGCAGAAAAACTTACGACTAGGTCGGTGGTTGTAGAAGTACTCACAACCATTCACCGATGTTTATCTTCGCTCTGCTTTTGTAGGTTAAACGTTGATACGAAGACCTTAGTGACTCACTCGATTGTGAAAAGAGGAGTCGAGGAGGCTAAGGAATGAAGTATTAGTTCTCTCTGATAGACTTGAGACTGTCTGCATCTAAAAGATTGCAGGAAAAAATAAACAATAAGTTCAACTTAAGATCGCTTTTGATCTTTAACCTTTACTCGACCCTCCTTTCTTCTCCGGATAAAGAAAAAGAGATGCGAAGCTCGCATCAAGTTCAAGAAAAATCTTTGGTTATTCAGAGTTTTCCGCATTACCGCGAATAAGGATCAAGAACTCGAGGGTTTTAGAACTCGATTAACGTGTAAGTAAATCTTTACTGTTATTCTTTTTGAGTATTTTCCTTTTCTAATGCCAATTTCTTGTTCGTAAATTGTCGCCCAATTGAGAAGCCTCGAGGTCAAATCCAAGCAAAGACCTTAATCTGCAATGAGTCCGTCAGCATTGCTAAGATGAATGCAGAGGACATCGAGCATGGGAGCAAAAGCATGTCAAACTATTGCTTCCCATAGAGAAGAGGTCAAGAAATTGGATTCTCAATTAGTAGGTAAGAAAAGCTTTTACCTATAATTATCTTTGTGTTATCTTCCTCTAGAAGTATATCTTTGTTTGACCGATATTATTCTTTTCGTAACAAGTGGTCGAAACAAGAAGCTTCATGAGGCTTCGACTTGTACCCAACAGAGATGGAGTCGATGAAGACTAGTCTTCAAGGCAACATCACTCTCTGAACAATGTGCTTAATGAGCTACATTCGAGGGAAAACTCCTCGAGAAGATACCATAGTCGCCACACAAGTACCATTGGGGAACAAGTCGAAAAATTGCAAGAAATGGTGACCACTCAAGACTAATCAAAATTTGAATCAATAAGGAAGCAATGAAGTCGCAGTAAGTTACGCTTTGGCGAAACTTAAAGCTCAAGACCCCGCCTTAATGTTAAACCAATTGAAGCCGACTTGATCGTCTGAATCGAGGCAAGTCATCCGATTGAGGAAATGCAATCGATTGGTAAAAAGGTGGCGAGGAAATGCACTAGGCTCTCCCCTTCGAGTAATCTTGTAACTACCTTGAAAGGCGGACAATTTTGTTAATGAGTAATATATGATCCGCCTCATTTCACGAAAATCATCTTGTCGAGTAGTTAGTAACTCAAAAGATAATAAACGAAAGAAAAACTAAGAATTGAAGTTAAATTAATAACTTTATCCTAGCCCTCGACTATTTGCTTAGATTGTTTAGACAATCTAAATAAATAGTACTTAAAAAGGGTTTCGAAAACAAAGAGAGGTTTATTTAACTTATAGCTTTTGTTACGGTTGTTAAGCAATCGGTCGAAAAGAGTAGAAACGACTCGACACTAGGAAGTTCCTTCTAGTGGGCGTGACCACGTCAGAGAGGAAGGCTTCGACTAGGTGATGTTCCCATCTCCGACTAGTTTAATCAAACCAAGAACAACAACTTGAGTTAAGCAAACGCCTTAGAGTACTTTAGTCATTCGCTCGTCCTTTTTGGTGGACTTCGATAAGTCTTTTCCAAAGAGCAAAAGTAGGAGATCGAGCGACACTAGGAAGTTTCCTTCTAGTGGCGGGACCACATGCAGAGAGGAAAGACTTCGACTAGGTGTGTCTCTTCCTTCGACCAGCTTAAAACAAATCGAGTACACCAAATGTGGTCGAACAAATGTAGGAAAGTGCACTCTACTTAGAATATTTTTTGAATTTACTGGAAAAAATAGACTAAGATTAAGAGAGTTGGCTTTGATAACATTACGACTAGATAAAACCCGAGCTCTTTGTATTGGCAGAAAAAGTGAGTAACGAGTCGATGCTAGGAAATTCCTTCTAGTGGGCATAACCACATGCGAGAGAGAGAAGTTTCACCGGATGACGTTTCTCGCTTTTCGGCGGTGAAAAAAGCTGCGTGTTTTCATATCATAGTCGAAAGATTAAAAAAGCACTACTCAAAAATTAAGGCAAAAAGAGGTAGAAAGAACCTGGACTTTTATTGCCTGAGAAACTGGTCACACATAGAATTTGCGTAACTAGTCGATGTTCCAAGAGTTTGAGAGAACCTGTCCATCTTCCATTGCTAGTCGATCGAGGCCACGCCGAAGTTACTTCGACCATCGTGTAAGGACCTTCCCATTTAGGGAAAGTTTATTCCGATTAGACTTGGATTGGCGAGCCTCAATACCAAGTCACCTCTGACAAGAAGGTCGCGAGGTTGGACCTTACGATTATAGTATCTCGCGCAGGCTTGTTGGTAGACCGCCAACGGATTAAGGCTAGGTTTCTCCTCTCTTGAGTAGGTTAATGTCATCTGCTCGAAGTTGTTCCCGGTCCGAGTTGTTGAAGGTTTCAACTCGTGTCGACCGCAATTTTAGCTCGGAGGAAGCATGGCTTCGGCCCAAAAACTAGAAAAATGGTGTTTCTCCTGTTGCTCGATCGGTGGTCGCATTTAACCGCCCATAATATGGAAGGTAATTCTTGTACCCAAGCCCCGAGCGCTTAACAAGTCGGGTCAAGACTCGAGTTTTAATTCCTCGCATTATTTGGCCGCTTGCACGCTCGACCGCCCCATTGCTTTGGGGATGTGCAATGAAGCATAGCATAACTTGGTGCCCAATTCGCCGCAAAATTCACGAAATTTTGCACTTACGAATTGTTTATTATTGTTCGTAATTATCCGACTTGGAACTCCAAATCGACTAATTACGCTTCTCATCATGAACCTTTTGTCGCTTAGCTGTTATCCCAAATTCTGAGTTCACTTGATCCATTTTGTGAACGTGTCAATAGCCACAAAAGGAATTCAAACCTCCCGGAGCTTTGGGAAACGGTCCTAGGATATCAAGCCCCCAGGTCGCAAAAGGCCAAGAAAGAGGTATTGTTTGTAATGCTTGAGCTGGTTGGTGTATCTGTCTACCATGGAATTGGCACTGAACACACTTTTTAACCACCTCCTTAGCATCGTACATAGGGCTGTAGGCCAGTAGAAACCTTGTCGAAAGGCTTTACCAACCAATGTTCTGTAGGAAGCATGCGTCCCACAGATGCCACTTGTGTATATCATGAAGGAGTGTTATTCCTTCGCTTTATGGAATGCATCGCATGAGTATCCCTTAGGTTCCTCGTTTATAGAGGACTCCTCAACCAAAGTATACATTTTGGCTTTTCGGGATAAACGATCTGCCTCAAGATCTTCTTCGGGTACGGAACCCTTGTAAAGATATTCGTAGATGGGAGTCATCCAGGTATCTTCGTAATCTAATGAGGCCATCTCAAGAGGAGGTGTTTCTGGTTCTTCGACCGAGACGGTTTTGGAGTTGCTCCAAGAAAACTCCTTTTGGTGCTGTGGATCGGAAGAAGCCATCCGAGCAAGTTGGTCTCATGAGGAAATTATCCTTTCGAGGGATAAATTGTACCTCAAACCTAAAAATGTTTTTCTAGCTTACGTGCTTCGATAAGTACCGAGCCATTGTTGAGTTAGAGCACCGGTACTCTTTCCGATTTGATTCACGACTAGTTGAGAGTCTCCTCTCACAAGTAGTCGATTTAATTGAGAGTGCTTTCGCGGCTCGTATGCCGCCTAGCAAACCTTCGTACTCGCCACATTGTTAGTGGCCCGAAAGTTTAATTGTATGGCATACTTTAAGGTTTCTCCTAGAGGAGATACCAGACCACCCGACCAGAGCCACTTAAAGTAAGTGACCCGTCAAAGTACATCATCCATCGGTCGTGGGAATCGATCGGGATCCCGAACAGTTCAGATTTGTCCATTCGGCGACAAAGTCCGCCAAGATCCGGGATTTTATGGCCGTTCGGGACACGAATGGAGGTCGAACTCCCAAGTTCGATTGACCATTTTGCCATGCGTCCATTGCTTCCTTATTATGGAGGATTGCTCCCAAAGGAAACTCGGGCAACAAACTATTTTGTGCGCTGAAAATAATGCCGCAGCTTCCTCAAGACATGAGGAGGGCATATAGAAGTTTTGGACACGAGGGTAACGCTCCTTAGGCCCGTAAAACTTCGCCGACGTAGTAAACCGGTCGTGTATGCGTTTTCACGCTCTACGACTAGTATCGCGCTTCTTTGCTGTGGCGTGGCGGCTAGGTAAATTAAGAGCGCCTCTTCCGCTTTGGAGAAACCAAACAGAGCACTCGAAAGGTACCTCTTGACATCCTCAAAGCGGCGTTTGCCTCGCTCGACCACTCAAAACCTTCATGTCTCCCGAGAAGTTTAAAGAAAGGTAGTCCTTTTCTCCTAGTCGTGCGATGAAACGACTTAAAGCCGCCATGCACCCAAAGTGAGTTTTGGACTTCCTTTTTGTGTTTGGAGGACGATCCGAGGATGGCTTTTATTTTTTCAGATTTGCTTCGATTCCTCGCTCGGATACTAGGAATCCAAGCAATTTTCCAAAGAAATTCCAAACACACACTTCTCTGGATTGAGTTTTAAGCGGTGCTTTACGAGGTTGTCGAATGTTTCTTGTAGGTCGCTGATATGATTAAGTCTCTTAATGCTTTTTACGACTAGATCATCAACATAGGCTTCCAAATTCGGCCTAATTGAGATGAAAAGTCGATTGCATTAGGCGTTGAAAAGAAGCACCGCATTCTTTAGACCAAATGGCATTTTGACATAGCAAAAGGTACCAAATGGAGTAATGAATGCGGTCTTTTCTTCATCGCTTAAACACATATTGATCCGTGGTATCCGAATATGCATCTAAAAACTTAATATCTCACAACTGCAGCTTGAATCAACCAAATGATCGACACGAGGTAAAGGGAAATCATCTTTTGGACAAGCTTTATTAAGATCAAGAAAGTCCACGCACATACGCCATTTGCCGCTTGACTTTTTGACCATTACAGGTTAGCCAACCACTCTGGTGGTTGACTTCTCTTATAAAGCCCGCTTTAAGTAGCTTATCCAACTCGATTTAATAGCATCTCGTCGATCAGGCAAATCTCCGTAATTTTGTTTTACGGTACTTTATCGTGCCGTAAAGCTAGCCTCGTGTTCGATCACCTCCACAGGGACTCGGGCATGTCGGATGCTTGCCACGCAAAGACATCTGCGTTAGCTCGGAGGAAGGTAATGAGGGCGCCTTCCTATTTGAGGTCGAAGTCTCCCGATGCGAGCGCCTTGAGGGTTCTTCTGCGCCCGAGGAACCTCTTTGACTTGGTTGTTCGGCTTTGGTGCGGCTTTGAGGCTTCGACTTGCTAGTCGGTGACTTTCATCTCGAGTTGGTATTTGACCAACCATCTCGAGGATCGACGGCCGCAGCTTATACGCCATCTTTTGTCACATCGAATGGTGATCACTCCTTTGGGACTCGCATCTTAAGACATTGATACCCGTAATGAGTAGCCATTAAGAATTTTGCCAAAGTTGGTCGTCCGAGTATGGCGTTATATGCCGATCGAAATCGACCACATCAAAGGAGACTTTCTGTCTCCGAAATTACTTGGTGAGCCAAATGTTAAAGGAAGAGAAACTTGGCCAATAGGTTTGGTCAAGACCCTGCACAATTCCATGAAAGGAGTATCGCATCGCCTTACCTTTGTCCCGGTACTTGCATCTCGTCCGGGGCTTTAGTAAATAATATGTTCAAAGAACTACCACCATCAACCAAGACTCGATTGACTCGACAGCTTGTTGATGGTGGGTTCGACCACAATCGGATATCGACTGATCGACTCGAGTGATTGGGCGGTCATCCTTCTCAAAAGAGATGGTAACTTCCGACCACTTTGGTAATTTATTGACGAGAGGAGTATGTATTGAATTTACCTCTCGTCCGTGACTTTAAGTTGTCGCTTGGAGTCGTATGTCGATGATCCTCCGTAGATGTGCTCAACGGTATGTTGCGGATCTTGGAACGGCATCTCCTCATCATCCGACGACTTTTGGCCACTCGTATGTCCCACCGCCGAGTAGGGAGTGGTGCTTGCCGTTGTAGTAGTCCTCGAGCTTTCTTTGGAAAACTTCGGCGATTCTATGAGGTCATGTCCTTCCTTTTATGAAAAGGACACCACCTTGGTTTGTCGCTCCTACGATCGTGGCGCTTACCTTTGCCTTGATCGAGTACGACTTGGTGGTTTGGGGCTCTCCATCTTTCACGGCCAGAACCTCCTTGGAACCATCGGCTTGTGGTTTTGATTTTTATTTTCTTCTTGGACTTTTTGCTTTTTATCCTTACCAACTTCACCTTGCTCTCGAGGAGTATATGTTTCTCGATCGATAGTGTTGTTCCACTCGATTGCCTCGAAGCGCTTGCATATCGATCGGCCATCTCAAGAGTTCGCAATGATGTTGGGAGGATTCAGAGCAATGTCCTCCGTTATTCTTCTCTCGGACTCCTTGCTTAAAAGCCCCGATCACGGAGGAATCGAAATTTCCTAATTGAGTTACGAACCCGACTAAAGCGCTTGATGAATTGACGCAAAGTCTCGTTGTTGTTCTGCTTTATCCGGCAAGTCGTCTTCTTTTCCAAGGCGGTTGTATGTGCCTTGGAAATTCGCTGAGAAGATCACAGAGGTGTTGCCAAGAGTAGATCGACTCAGTGGTTGGTTTAATAACCACGATCGAGCGGATCCTTCGAGCACAGTCGGAAGGTAATTCGCCATTACATGCTCTCCTCCTCCCGCTTTGCTCGGACAATTGTTGTATAGATCTGAAGAAATTCGATGGGATTTTGAGATCCATCAAATTTTTCCATGTTCATCGGTCGAAAATGAGGTGGCCAAATGATCGCTCAAGGTCGGCGAAAATGCCCAGATCCCAGAATCACTTCTTGACGCCTTCTTTGTAGAAAAGAAGGGTTAATGTCACCAGTGATCGATACGACGATACCGTGAACAGACTGAATTGCTCAGTAGGCCTCAGTTCTACGAGGAGAATACTCCTCGTATTCCACTCGTTAGAATTTCTTTGTCGAAGTGGTGAATGATCACCTCTTCGAGGGGCTTCTTGATCTTCACCGATCGAAGGTATTTCTCGAATAGGGAATCGATTCGACTTATGGTCGTGTCGATTCCTACGTGAGAAATATTCGATTGATCAGTAATGAGGAAGTCGATTGCTACGACTACCGAGTGTTGTTGATGAGGTACCTCCGCCTTGTCATCACGAGTTCGAAGTCTTTGCGTAATCTCTTCAAAGAAAGAGATCGTACCACTCGCGCTCGAGCAAGCTCTTGATCGGGATTCTCGAGCAAGTCGTTGATGTCCCGGAGTTCTTGTACCTCCTCCGATCGATGTTGAATGCGCCCGAGCAAGTTCTTCGGATCGCAATTTTCTTTCTTCGACGACATCAAAATCCTCCTCCTCGTGTCTTTGAGGCCTTCTTAGTGGAGTGCGAGAATGTCGAGGATTTCCCTCGCTCATCGTAGTGTTGGTCCTCTCTCGCCAACGGTGGTGCCCTTGCCATTACCACGAGGGGCGTGTGTGATCTTCGGGAGTCTTCTTATTTCGGCCTCCATGAGGTCGACCACGATTTGGGGAAGGACGAAGACCTCCCGCTGATGATTCTCACTTGCGCCGAGGCCTCCCGCTTGAGGAGTGCTCGAGGACACCATCTGGCGACTTGGAGTAAGCCCCTCCGTAGGGGAACTCAGGGTTATAATCGCCTCCGCTCGCAAATGAGATCTGCGGGAGACGGTCGGATTTGCAGAAAAGCATGCTTGACTCCACCCTCTCCGGAGTTACCACGAGAGAGAATCACTAGATGCCGGTGGAGTCCGGAATGGTGGCTCCTGAGCTTGACTTACCAAGTCGGACCGCCTTAAGGGACTTGAACACTTGGAGAAAAACTCTCGTCGCGTTGTGAGTCCTCCCGGGCGGTCTGGTCGGATTGACCCTTATCCTTTGAGGGAAATGGCTCCTCCGTTGGGCGTATTGTTGTGGGGATAAGGATCCTCCTCAACTCTATTAATGGGATGGTTTCGGAGAATAATCTCAAGGCAACATCACCATCGTGGATGCATCACTCGGTTCATAGTCAAACCGGCATCCATGTCGACGTCACAGAATCTGCCAAGTCAAACCAGCTCTCCTCGCTCCATTCTCCGCCATAATTGCATGAGATTGGAAAAAGAGAGTATGTTGACAAGAGATTACCTAAGATCCCCACGGACGGCGCCAACCGTCGGTGTATTAGAACCGATCTTACGTAAAGATTGTTTGATTCGGGGTCTCCTAGAGATAAGATCACGCAGAGTGGATTGACACGGATGTTTAGGCAGTTCAGCCTTCTCCGAGAGAATAATAACCCTAATCCTGTGTGTATGGTATTCTTGATGATCAAGTAAAAGACTAAGACTATTACGAGAGAATAGCACTTGTGTTCCTACTTGATCGCCCTTCTTTTCTCTCCCCCTATCTCTCCGATCGATGCCCTTATATAGTCGTGAAGAAGTAGCCGCTTTGCCTGCGTGAGATGCGCTGATTAATCCAAGAACGCGCATGTGGCGAGAATTACTGGCGCCTCGCTTCTTCACGCCGTCGGCAATTATCTTCCGAGATAATGGGGTAATTACGCACCATTAATAAGCGGAATAATAGTGCGTGCGAACCGCTCGATTCCTTAATCAATTGGACCCACTCGCTGTAGGTTTGATTATAAGGTGGTCGTAGTTTACCGGTCGTAGAAGAACTTACGACCGGTAGCGATCGAGAAGGACTTACGACCAGGTAGCAGTCGTAGAAGGACTTACGACTATGTAGTGGTCGTAGAAGGACTTACGACCATGATATAGTCGTAGCAAGACTTACAACCACTTATTGGACTTCTCCCTTTTAGATAAGGGGTACCTCTGGGGATTGTGTGACATCATATTTACCCATAATAAGAATTATAGATAAAAGATAAAAATGAGGATTATTAGATCCTCGTCAGGGTCCATAATATCGAGGACCCAATTTCCCTATACTGCGGCCAGGAAGGGAAGCAGCCTGCCAATGAAGAAGGCGCATCCACACCCAATCCCCAATCTCAAAAGCAATGGCACAATGGTGTTGGTCATAGTAGTATTTGGTGTATTGCTCAGCCTGAAGGAGACGATCACGTATGTCACTAAGAAACTAATCACGATCACAAAGCTTGGAGTCCACGTCTACCACCTTAGCCGCGCTACTGTCATAGGTCACCAAAGATGGAGGGTTGCGACCATAGACCACTTTGAAGGGTGTATCACGAAGGGTCGTTTGGTAAGAGGTGTTATAACAATATTCAGCCCACGGCAACCACTCAAGCCATTGTCGTGGACGATCCCCAGTGAGAAAACATAGATACATTGCAATAGCCTTATTGATTGCCTCTGTCTGGCCATCTGACAGAGGATGGAAAGCAGAACTCATGTGAAGGCGAATACTACTGAGACGGAATAATTCTTGGAAAAAGTTGCTTGTGAAAACTGGATCGCGGTCACTGACAATTGATCGAGGAATCCCGTGGAGGCGTACGATGTCATGGAATAAGGTGCGTGCAATGAAGACAACAGTGTATGGGTGTCCCAAGGGAACAAAGTCTGCGTATTTGGAGAAACGATCAATAATAGAAAGGGTAACCGATTTTCCGTGTACGCTAGGTAATCATTCGATGAAGTCCATAGAAATATCGGCCCAAACTATCGTAGGAACTTCCAGAGGTGCTCAGTCTTGTTACACTGACATATCACACAAGCACGCACAAAGTCATGGACCTCCTGTCGAGCATGAGGGATATAAAAATTGCTCAATCAATGTGGTGCCTTCGGGATGCCCTCATGACCGACATGTGCTGCGGTGAGGATGGTCACCAAGGACGGCGAAGAGGTCAGCACAAAGATGCGACCGTTGTGCAGCAAGAGCCCGTCGGGTAGAGACCACATAACCCCCAACACACCTGACTGAACTTGGGTGCATATCGCTTTGCAATTCGGCTAATGAAATGGCCTCCTAACGTAGATCTTCAAACAAGGAGAAGGAAAGCCCTGTCAGTACACATGTCGTTGCCTGTTCTGCATCGTGGCGAGGGAGAGCATCGGCCACAGTGTTAAGACGACCAGACGGTACTCAACGGTGAAGTTATAGCCGAACAACTTGCTTACCCATTGGTACTGGGGGATAGAATAAACTCGTTGGTCCAAAAGAAACTTCAAACTGTTGTGATCTGTACGCACTGTGAATAGATGACCCCAAAGGTATGGTCGCCAGTGGCGGACAACATGGACCAAGTCGATGAGTTCTCTTTCATATGCCGCCAATTTAGCATGACGGGCTGCGATCGGTTTGCTGAAGAATGCCAGAGGACTAGCCCCCTGATGGAGCACGGCACTGAACCCCATACCGGAGGTGTCACACTCAACGTTGAATCCCACCTTGAAGCTGGGCAGTTGTAGAACTAGTGCAGTAGAGAGAGCCCCTTTGAGAGCCAGAAAACCCGGTCAGCCTCCGGAGACTAGTGAAACGACTCCTCGAGGAGCTTGGTGAGCGGCGTCACGATAATACCAAAATCGCGGATAAATTTGCAGTAGTATCCCGCAAGTCCGAGAAAGCCGCGTAACCATCGGGCGGAGATGGGTGCACCCGACTGAAGAAATCACGTTGCCAAGGTATGGCACTGTCGGTGTGCCAAAAACACATTTGGAGCGTTTGAGGTAGAGTTGGTGATGACGCATGAGTAACTAGACCGTCCGAAAATGACATAGACGCTCGAACCATGAAGAGTTGTAGATCGAAATATCGTCAAAGAAAACAAGCACAAACCGCAGAGATACGGTCGTAGGATGTCGTTCATCAAGGCTTGAAAAGTCGTTAGCACATTGGTGAGACCAAAAGGAATCATCGGGAACTCAAAGTGGCCATGATGCATCCAAAAAATAGTCTTCTCCACATCAGCAGGGTGCATGCGCACCTGGTAGTAACCTGAGCGGAGATCAAGCTTAGTGAAGAATCGGGCACCACGCAATTCGTCGATGAGCTCGTCGATGACCGGGATCAAAAAATTGTCTTTTACCGTCAGCTCATTGAGAGCATGATAATTGACACAAAAGCACCATGAAACGTCTTTTTTACAAGGAGAACCGGTAAGGAGAATGTCGAATTGCTGGTACGGATCGTGCCTTGTTGGAGCATCATCGAACACTGTCGCTCCAATTCATCTTTCTGGAGGTGTGGATAGCCATACGGACGGACCGCTACGGGGTCCACACCTGGTAGGAGATGAATCTGGTGATCCAGAGTGTGCACTGAGGGAGACCGATGGGCTCCACAAAGAGACCTTCGAATTCGTGCAGCAGGGCATCGAGGATGTCTTCATTAGTGCAAGTGGCCATCTGGGTGGCTGTGCGCGGAGCAACCATGCTGCGCCATGTAATGCGATAGCCGCCACGCGAGAATGTCATGCGGAGATTGTCAAAGTCCCACAAGATGGGCCCCAATGTGCGGAGCCACTGGATGCCTATAACGATGACAAAGCCCTCGAGGGGGATAGCGAAGCCATCCACCTTGAAGTGTTCACCGCCAACTTGCAGAGCCATGTAACGGCAAATCCCACCCCTGGTGACATGATCGCCGTTGGCGACCTCAACGTGGAGTCCTGGGCATGACTCGAGTGTTAAGCCTGTGAGGGAAACTGTGATGTTGTTGATGAAGTTATGTGTGGAGCCTGAGTCGAGTAGTTCGATGAAGTCCACCATGTCGATGGTGACACAGAGCTGCATGGTTGCATTAGCACGGATGCTCAAGAGGCTCGTGGTCGCATGAGGAGACACCGTAGGTGTGTGGATCGCGTCGTCTGCGGTGTCGTCAGTTGGGCCGTCATCCTCGTAGTCGTCAACCTCAATGAAAAAAAGGTGCGGACAACGATGTCCCCAGATGTATTGCTCATCAAAATTGAAGTAGAGGCCATGCTTGAGCCATTCGACCATCTCAGATGAAGTGAGACGGCGGAGGGGGTGACTTGGCGGTGTCGGTGCGGGCGCCGATGCAGTCGGGGCTCCTCCTGAGCCGAGCAGGCGTGGCACTATCGGACAGGTAGAGATGGTCGTGACCATCCCAGGGGTCGTGACCCCTGGCGGCCACCGCTGGGTGGCAGCACGGGTGGTAGCTCGTAGGCACGAGCAAGACTCATGGCCACTTGCAGATCAGCCAGATTCTGGAGCTCGACATCAATCCGTAGTTGATCAGGGAGGCTTGAGGTGAAGAACTGCATCTGTGTGTCAGTGCGAGGGCTTCGGTGTGACATAGAAGTGCCAATAACTTTTTGATGTAATCTTGAACAGAGTTGCCGAAGGGCAAACACGCAAGGGTGCCCAATGGGTTGCTGCGGATTGGAGGGCCAAACTGTAGGTGTCAAAGCTCTTTAAGTCGCGACCATGAAGGCACACCTATACCACGTTCCAACTGGAAATACCAGTGTTGAGTGATGCCGGTGAGATGATACGATGCCAACCAAACCTTGTCGGTCTCATCCATGCGTTGACCACGGAAGAATTGCTCACACCGGTTGATCCATGCCAATGGATCATCTTTGCCATCATATGTTGGAAATTATAGTTTGTGGTAGCGCGAAACGCCTAAGGCATGGCTATGTTCGGATTTCGTGGGTGGGAGGGATGGGATATGCGAGTGGGGCATGCATTGATCTTGTGGGAAGGGAGGGAATTGGGCAGCGATATATGGTAGGGTTGTGGTGAACGACATATACAACGTAGTAGATGGCATGGTGGTGGCGCTAGGCATGGGTGTCATATGGATGTAAGCGGCGGTGGTGGTAGCGGGCAGCTGGCATTGCACGATAGAAATTGGTGTTGAGTGTGCTTGGCCGTTGGGTGCGGCAATTGCCGGGACAACCGGCGGCTGAGACAGAATCCTCAACAGCTCCACAGTCGGATGCTTCTCCATGGCCGTCAGGGCAATTGGTGACATCGCCCATCTATTGTTGCATGCCATCGATGCTGGTATGCGTGCCGTCGATGCGAGTCATCAATGCCTAGATAGCCCGAAGGAGCTGCGTCATTGATACTTCTTCTCCAGCTTCAGAACCGGACATGGATGCGGTTGTGGGTGGCTCTGATACCATGTTGGCATGACCTAAATTGCGAAGGGGATAATCGTGGCTCACAGATGGCTTCGGCTGGTAAGTCCGGTGTCCGGGCGTCGTGATGGCAACTGGCACACACGACAAGAGAAAGGGGATTTAGCAGAGAGAAGGGAGAACAGGATTTGGGAATTTTCTTATTCCATTACTTCAAAATAGATGTGGTTGCCTCTTATTTAAAGAGAGACATCCTCCCTGACAATCATATCTAAATTAGAAACAGATACGTATTGAAGAAGGATACTACTAATCTGAACGTAACTAACTCAATCTCTTAATATCTAACTAACTCAATATCTCTAATCGACTCTAACTCTTATTGTGACGCAAGGCTACTGCTAGCCGCTGCCACCCAGGCCTTGCGTACGGGCACACCGGTGATTGGGGATGCCCCCACATAACACCTCGGTTGAATTTACCATTTTTACTCTCATTCACAATCCCTGCCAACAACGTAGCCCAAAAGAAGGAAAAGAAAATGGGAAATAAACAAGTACAAAGTTAATTGTTCAGGTCATTTTCGCATCCCATCAAGCTTGAAACAAGCGCGGAATGATGAGCAAAAGTTGAATCCATGGATTATAGTGCCATTGTCACCATTTTGTTATATATCTACATTACCTTAAAAGCAGACCATATGTCATGTACTTAATCCTTGTTGCATTGGAAGTAACATCATCAAATCTGATCGAATATCCAACTCTTTCCCCCGAGTCATCATTGCATTCCTCAGCCACACACTTGCTACAGTAACAAATGCAGCTCTTCAAGGTTGAGTGGTGCCAATGATTTTTCCATCCTAACAAAGCCCAGCATCGTACAAAAATTATGGCAAAACTAAATAGAGACCATCTTGTGAGCAAAAAACACCTTTGCACAAAACTCATGAGTCGTTTCGCAGCTCCCGGTCTCCCCGACGACGACCATAGTGTCGTTCTTCCTCACCTCCTCAACAAGCTGCTTCTCCACTACACCAACAAAAACAATAACACAAACAATTAATTTTAGATTCACCGAAATAGATTCAAAATGCATGGAACACTAGTGAGCAGACCTACCGTGATGGGAAGCGAATTCCTCTAAAGCCTGATCAACTGCCTGCTCCTGCTCGAACCAACAAAACCATAAGCTCAAATCCCTCTCAGAAGCATGCATACAGACTGAACAAAACAGAGGTGGCAATGGTACTAGATGATAAGAGTTGGTACCAAGCATTCGGCCTCTGCTTCTGCGGCGAAGCGCCAGTGGAGAAGGACGGTATCTTGGTCGTCGCATGTTGAGACCCCGACGCTCCTTGGGTGTTAGGTTCGAGGGGCTCTAGCCCTAGACGTCGCCACGGCGGCCTAGGGAGGCGTCATTGTCGGAATCCGCAGCAGGGAGGCGTCATTGTCGGAATCCGCAGCAGGGAGGCGTCATTGTCGGAATCCGCGCTGCGGCGGCTGTGGAATGCTGCGGAATCTGCCGTTGGTTAAACGGCAACCTCACCGTCACCGAGGGTACGTTTCCATCGTTTGATCGGACAGTTTCGACAGAATGAAAATTGCATATATTGCCACCATGATTTTTGGATTTTGCATATTTATCCTTCAAAACGTATTTTTCACACAAATTTTGCAAGAATTTCGGCGGAAACAGTTCAATTCCTATAAAGTAGAAAATAAGTTATGTTTCCAATCCAGCAAACAAACGGGATTAACAAAAAAGGGAAACGACCATGCTACCGGTGTATCCCAACGTTTCGACTACATTGCTCGAGGCGGCAACATGAGTATTGAGATGGCTGCACATGGTTGCAACAGGGTCGTGCCTCGAGGAGGCGACTCATGGTTGTGCTAGCGTTGTCTCAATGCTGTGGCGTGAGCATCAGGGACAACAACACATAGTCAGGTTGAGGGCGGCAACACGTTGGCTTCAAGTAACGGTACGAGTGATTGTGGCCGAGAGAAGAAAGAAAAGGGCGACATAAGCTATTATTATGCGAGGAGAGAGTGAGAGACATTGGATGCTGGTGCAGGGACTATCACGCGTTTCATTCAACTTCATCTTACTAACTAAACACACCCTGGGAAGATGAAAAAAATATGGTTACGAGCACTTTCAAAAAACAGTGATTTGGAGTGGTAAAAGGACACATTCCCCACTTGACGCCATGGCACAAATTAGTTCATTCCCCACGAGGCCACAGTCAAGATCCTTTAAAATCTCGATTTATCCACTCCCTGCTCCGCCGCGATGTAGTCTAGCTATACAATTCAGCGGGACTCTACAATTTCTTCATGGTTACTGTTCTTATGCTTCAATTAATTGTTCAGTACAAACCGATAAAAAAGAAAAGAAAAAATCTCCAAAATGGCGAGAAATACGAGGAAAAAAGGCATCTGATCGTTTCATGTATAAAACCCCCCAAAATTAACCAGCAACACATGACTCATCGATCCCTAGTCGATCTTGTAGAACTTGGAGGGCTTGAGCCCCGCGGTGAAGTTGAAGTACCTGAGCGCCTCTGCCCACCGGGGGTTGTCCTTGAGCCGGTGCACGGCGATGGTGTCCGGCACGAACTCGTGCGAGCAACTGTCCACCGGCACCGGGAGCGGGTAGTCGTACATGGCCGGCTTGGCGTTGAACCGGTTCTTCCCCTTGCCTCCCACCCGCAGCCACTGCCCGGTCATCATGTCCTCCGGGCCGACCGTGCGGTTGCGCGGTACGTCGGACGTCGCCACCCACTCGACGAGGTCCCACGACAGCACGTAGCCCATGCCGGACATGTAGTCCCGGAACGGGTCCACGCTGTTGCACGGGATGGTGGCGCCGTAGTACATGTCCTCCCGCGGCATCGCGCGCAGCGACTCCACCAGCCGCGGCAGCCGGATCAAGATGTCGTCGTCGGTCTTCATCACGTAGTCGTACGGGTCGTCGCTGTAGAGCCCGGCCACCGTCGAGAAGAAGGTGTAGGTCTTGCCCTTGTTGAGGTTCTCCTCGCAGCCGTCGAGGATGATGACGTCGTCGTGGCGGAGGATCTCGAGCGGGACGAGCACGCGCTGGTCGTCCTTGTACAGCCGGCAGAAGACGAACCGGACGTCAACGTGCGCGGTGAGGCTGCCGTTCGCGATCTGGAGGCCGTACACCATGCGGAGGAGGTGCCGGCGCTCGTAGAGGTCGGCGCGGGTCAGCACGCCGATGAGGAGGCGGAAGTCGGGCTTCCGGTACACGGCCGGCTCGCCGGAGAGGCGTGCCGCGGTGTACGTGCCCGCTGGCGGGATGCACGAGCTCATGAGTGCCTGCAGCTCGAACTCCTTGGGGTAGACGAAGAGGTAGATGAACGCCAGGAGCAGAAGAGGCAGCAGGAACAGCGCTTTGCTGGAGGTCGACAGCTTCGGGAAGGCGTGCCTCTTCATGGCGGCTTGGAGACTCAACTGATCGCCATGCTTAGCGTTGTTCATGGACTTGAGAAAAATTCTCGGCGGCGGCATCTCAAGCAAGATCGAGGTGGAGTTGTTGCAGAGCCGCTTCGATGTATCGATCGCCAGCTGATCGGCTCCGATCTTTGGTCCAAGAAGTTTATGAGTTTGCGTGAACCAAGGTATAGACGTGTCGCCGGTGCTTTTTGCCGGCTCGTGAAGCTTCATGTGAGAGCTGTGGTGGGGAGCTTGACATGTACGGTAATGGCGACACTTTGCGTAAAGGTGGGCGAGGGCGAGGCGAAGTCGGTGGAAACGGAGGCACGACATGCGAGGTCGGATCTTGGGGGAACGTAACCTGGTGGAGTCAACGTTTACAGCACAGCATGCAAATGGAAGCGTTTCACAGTAACCTGTCATGAGTAACCCCTGTTATCACAAGTAGCATCTTGGCTATTTGGAAATCTGTTTGCGCCAAAAATTAATGCATGTCACTGTGCTTGAAATTGTGCTTCTCTTTTGATTTGGAAAATTATGGCATTTGGATTATCACACTAGTCTCACTGATCAGTACACTAATTGCTGTATGGATACATGTAGAGTTGGCTTCATCCATTTGTTTTCTCCTTTGGCTCTATTTGTCAACATTCAAATTGATAATTTCAACGAATCAATGGCACCTTGCGTGGCAAACAAACCAATGGGACTCCCGAGATTTGTGAATTTCGCAAGCTAGTATCTTTGCTAACGGGTTTGCTGATCCTTAGTTGTCAGAAATTTTCTTACCTATTAGTTATTTATAATTATACAGTATTAAATTTAAAATTACAACATCAAATGATGTACAATTTTAGTACAACTCTACTGAAACTTTTAATTCTATTTATTTTTTTATTCGGATTTGCTAATTTTTAGTTGTCTGAAATTTTACTATCCATTAGTCACCTATAGTTGTACAGTACTAAACCTAAAATTACAATACTAAGTGATGTGCAATTTTAGCACAACTCTAGTTTAACTTTTAGTTCTATTTGTTTTTTTTCTATTTGTTTTTGTATCTGTAGGGTTCAACTAGATTTACTTTTGTCTAGTTTAGAAATTTTTTGCAACATTTTTTCGTGTCGTTAGATGGAAATCTAAAGGTGGGAATAAGTGATTGAAAAATAACAAATTGTCAAGCAACTTACACCTACACAGTCCCTTTTTTATTTTGTAGGATTCACCTACATTTACTTTTGTCTAGTTTAATTTTTTTATCTCAACACGGAAACTTATGATATACATTAGATCAAAATCCTATAGCTAAGAAAGGTGAATGATGGATAGAGAAATTTCAATCACCTGAAGCATAGACGCTCCCATTTGCTAGTAATAACGACAACACAATATATATGATAAATACTCCATCAGTTCAGAAATATATAACGTTTTAGAAAGCACGCAGTCAAATTTTCTTAACTTTGACCACTAATATATAATAGACTATTTTGTATTGGTCATGTGAAATCAGAAAATTATATTATTAGATTAGTCATAACAAATATCTTCATAATATAATTATTTTATGAACATATTCATATTAAAAATAAATAGTAAAAATTGTGTGTTGAAGACCGTCAAAACCTTGTATGTTTTTTTTTACCAGAGGGAGTATTTGTGAAGCGCACATCACACGACCATTGCACTTACACAATGTCAACTAGGCTAGCAGCTAGCCGACTATATACTCCCTCCAGTTCAAAAAAATAAATCGTTTTGTACATCGACACGGTCACCCAAATGCAACTTCAACAATTAATTACTATTATAATTATTTGTAAAACCCAACAAAATTACAATATTATGAAAGTAATTTCTGAGACGAATCTACACGTATGATTTTTATATATTTAATCTAAATATTTAAAAAATATCAATAACTAAAGTTTTAAAATTTTAACTACATGCATTCAAAAATGATTTGTTTTTTTATGAACTGCGGGAGTTTAAGACTGAGCCCCCCTGTCGTGTGTTCAGAGCTCAGCCATTCAAGTTTCATGCATTTCGATGAGCTCGACGAGATAAGCCACAAATTAACCACGGACGAACTTAAGGCACGCACTTCAATTGACGACCCTGCATAACGGGATCAGTTTGTCAGGCAGTACCATATATAGGATTACGTGGGAAGAATCTGGCAGTAACAAGTTTGATCATTTCGAAGTGAAGCGAAAGCATCGGATAGTTTTGATCAAGTTAACGAAGTTATTAGTACTACGCATGTATCTGCACGCATGCAAGAAGCCAAGAACGAACGCTTCAAGGCCTCTCCTTCCTCAGCCTACATGGTACTACGGCCCTGTTTGGTATAGCTCTGCTTCAAGTTTTTACAGTTCCAACTCCAGCTTCACTCTTGGATTCACTCTTACGAAAAGTTGGAGTAGTCTAAGGAGGTGTTTGGTTAGAAAATTGACTCCAGCTCCAGAAATGAGAAGGATCATCGTAAAAAGACTGCACTACCCTTGTTTTGTGACTTGTAATCTTTTTTTGTATTGTTTAACTTATAAAAGTTTAATAAATTGATTTCAGTCATGCTGTGCTCTTTTTTTTTTGCCATGTTGTACCCTGTTGTGCCATCTTTTTCGTCCACATTCGAAACTTTTACTTGAAAATAAATAAATAAAACATACATAAATATACTAAATTCATAACAAAGGTTCTAATTCAACAAAGTTCATGTTTATTAATCAAGGCTATTATTCTAGGTCTGAAAACCACTACATCAAACAAAAACAACGAAATAAAAAAAAACATCTAAGTGTTGCTCGCCCAATTCACCTTCTACAACTATAGTAGCCAGGAACTTCCACTACGGAGTCTGGCATCTGGGTCACGTTTGGGATGTGATCGCTAGTTCTCCGCGGGTGAACCTTTTGTAAAAGTAGCTACCTTTGCAGGCGAACTGCGTATGCAATTACTATAGTCTAGTAGTATGTTCATGTTCGTATTTTTCGTTGCTGTGTTCCTCAATTCGATGGCTGCTGTGGTTTGTGCTCTTCTCGTGGATGTTGTAGTAGTATCTATGGTTTGTTTGTGCCGTACTGGTTCCGTGCCATATCGGATAGTATCGTCACCAGCGGCTTTCTTCAGTAGACGTCGATACCCGGCAGTCGTATTTGTGTAGGGAAAATAAATTCCACGAATTGCATGCTCATTGCTGATTCAGACAGAGTACACGACCAGGGCAATATCCCAAATGCGAGGATAAGGTAAGGTGGGCCAGAAATCACATCATAGAAACAACAAAACTGCAGTGCACGTAACGCACAAGCACAAGGACTTCGGTACAAGCTGAAAACCAACGAACAGAGGTACGGTGCACAGAATGAGTTACAAAACATGAGAGCTAATTTCGTCACCATGATCAAACCTTGTGATATCACAACTGCTGATCCAGGTATGCATCTTTCTCTGGCTTGTCATGACCAGTAAGGTGCCCTTTAAGGCTCCCCGACACGTCTGATACCCAGGAGACGCTGCGCGCCAGCCAAGCTGTGGGAGTAGACACTTGCGGGCTCTCTGCTGCTGCGATGCTCTTCTGTTCTTCCTCAAGCAAGATGTCGAGCCACCTCTTTGACATGTATTCTTGCACGGCATCTACGCCTTTGTTCACAATCTCCATGGGTGGCACGGATAGAGGATTCTGTTCCAGATTGAGCTTCTCTAGCTTATCAAGCCGGCCAAAACTGTCAGGAAGAGCATGGATCTGGTTGTTGCTGAGGTCAAGATCACGCAGATTCAGGTCACCAAATGAAAAAGGGAGCTCCTTCATGTCACTAAAGTTGCTGCTTAGGTTGACAATCTCAAGACTGGAAAGTTTCCCTACGGCGGATGGCAGACCGCAGAGTTCATTGAAATGGGCATCGAGGAGGTATAGGTGAGCCCATTGTAGCTTGCATCGAGCTCAACTAGCGACCTGGAGTTTGAATTATCAGTCACTTGAACAGTGTTACTTAACAAACCCAAGGAAAGAAATTAAGTAGTAGTATCTACCTGCACTTGGAGATGCTATCTGGCAGTGTTCTCAGCTTGTTACTCGACACATTCAAAATCTTCAAATTGGATAGCAGTCCAATGGAATCAGGAAGAGAAACCAAGGCATTAGAAGCGAGACGGAGCTCTTCAAGAATATCAAGTCCCCCTATAGCATCTGGAATAACCTACAAGCACATTGAAATCCACCAATAAATCAGGGGACAGCGGTAAAACATCGCACTGAACAATTTGGAATTCCAGTGTGCAAAAACTTGCATATTTAGCTATTCTGACCACAAAATACTACTTCGTGACTCTTGATGAGTCAATACTCATATATGCATAGCCTAATCCAATTATCAAAACAAATCAGTAATAACAGACTCCATTTCCTTTCAGTCTTGATTGTTACAGTCAAAACCAACACATTCACTCCATCCTTTACAGTCAACACCAACACATAAATAGTAATTCACTCCATCCTTACATAACTTGTAGCGTTCCATCCATCCTTACATAGAGCATGGAATAACTTGTACACTACTACAGAAAAGGTCATCACAGACGGTTCGTAACAGTCATCACAGACGGTTTTTGAACCGTCTGAAATGTTATGTCTGAGATAACAGGCGGTTATCACAGACGGTTGAAAAACCGTCTGTGATAACTCTTATCACTGAGCGGTTCGCATACCGAACCGCTCAGTGATTCTTAGTATCACAGACGGTTCGTCGTTGGAACCGTCTGTGATAAGAAATATCACAGACGGTTTCAACTACAAACCGTCTGTGGTTATTCAGTATCACAGACGGTTCGTTGTTAGAACCGTCTGTGATAAGTCCTTTAACCTAATTAAATTTTTTCGTATTTTCAGCTAGCCTCAGGAATTGCTAGCCATGCCCTCTGAAAACTAGCAAGTAGAAACATGTCACAGATAATTGCTGACAACTCAAAGTGATCATTTAACTCAAAATCAATTACAAAAGAATGTTTCAAGTATATATTGTCGCTAGAGTTACAAATTGAATTACAACCAGTCAAAGTGAATTACAATATTGAATCAACTGTTTCGAGGTCGTTCATCGGTGTCGACGGCGTGAAACTCTCCGTTGGTGTTAACTATGTCTGCCTTGATGAAGCCACAGAGCTCCCCTCGAATGTGCGTGACCTGGTCCATCTCGAGTGCATTTAACTCTATGTTCAAGCCACATGCCGCTAGCGGAGTAAAGTAGTAAGCATATATATTTAAATTTATAATTAGGAGATAATTATTACGAGATTGACAAACACGGGATTGTTCGTCCCTAGAAGCAATCAATATCGCATATGATGGCATACGTAGAATGCGCATAGGTGATCTCGTTTTCTTTGGCAGACCGCAAAAATAGAATTACATATATATATATCGATTCGAGACGCGATATTACGGAGTATGATATATGATTATTGTGTTGTAGCGCGTCTCGAAATCGCATCCCGTGAGTCGATGTGGCGGTCGTTCCTTGTATAAACCTCCTCGGCAACATAGCCGATGAACGCCCTACATGATTCAAAAAGTTATGCTTGTCCATTTAAAGCGAAGGAAGACTACAATAGAGTTATGTGCGGAGGAAGACTACATACCTGTCGAGTATTTCTTTAAGAATGGTGAAGTCGTGATTTTTGTTGAGTAGAGAATCAAGGTACAATACCATGTTCCTCTTTGGCACAAGAATCGAAGAATCCAAAGAACCTACTCGTATGTCGCTATAGTCATAAACCTATGTTGAAACGTAATTTGTATAGCAAATATTGAAGCACTTACTCCTGGTTGTAGGGTACCATTATGTACTCCCTGTCGTTCTGAGCAAGCAATCTCATTTTTATGTAATTCTCGACGTAGGATGCGTCTTGGTTGATTGTTTGCTCAGAGACCACGTGTGGGTCGAGGAAACCCACCGGTTCTTTGATTCGACGGGCACATTTCATAATGTATCTGTACATAAGCGATGAGTTATGATATTTATCGGTATCACGTGAGTGTAGAAATTGATTGCACACACTTACAGTGTCCAGCATCGTAGAAGTGAGGCGTCGAGGGCAGTTAGGTTGTATAAGTCAAATAAGTCTTCGAAGCCCACGACGAAGTGGCCAGGCTCGTGGAGAAAATGCTCCCTCCGTGTCGGCGGTGATTCGAAAGATGACCCCCTTCGCCTCGGTCTTGCGCAAGTACCAATCATGCAAAGCTTGACAAGCTACTCTGAGCTCTTTATTTCGCGCCAGAGACCAGCGGACTTAGGAGTATTTCACGGGTTTGGGAGGTGCCTTAATGTTCTTGATTTGATTTCTCATTAACGAGGCGGTGAGGGCGTCTTCCGTGTGGCGCCTCGAGGACCGATATGGTGACACGCTTTTCTTGTCCCTTTGTCGCCTTCTCGGCGGAAGCGATGTGGCGGCCTTGAAGCTTTGGTTGAGGCGGACTCATCGACGAGGGTCCTATTGGAGAGGCAGGTCCTCTCGATATCGCGTCCTTGAAGGGTCGGTCGATGTCCTTCTTGGGCCATCGGATAAAAGTGTGCGTGGCATCCCTAGTGTTACGATTTCTTCGTTCGGGAATCTCGGTAGGATGGCCATGAAATTGTCATGGACCATGTCCACCGCACCTGGCGTAACCTGCGCCACCGGGCACCGTCTTTGCCTTCGCCCCATCCCGGTATGGATACACCATACCCCGCCCGACCTCAATAGGAATCGACCTACTATCCTCACTTGGAGCTTGCGGGCGTCGGCTCCTACAAAAGCGTACACAATTAGCTAAGGCGTCCTATATGTCTATCTTTGGAGCACTCGAGATGTACATTACCTCGATGCCGTCGATCGGTAATTGCACGTCGTCATGTCCGAAATTATGTGTGGGCGCGACGCAACTCCGATGTCGGCGGGACTTGCTCCCAAATTAACGAGGCGGCTTGCGCGCATGAGTTGATTTACTTGGTTACGCAAGTTTGTTATTTGTTCTTGAAATTGTGCAATAATCACATATTCCAACCGAAAGCCGTCGTCTGGTCCTTGGATCTCTTCCTACTCCTATCGTGTCGGAGTTGTGTGGGAATCCATCCTCCAAGGTACGTAAACCCCAACTCCTCGCGTGCGACCGGGTGCTCCTTGTTTCTCGTGGTCAGAGCGGTACATCCTTCTCCTGTCTACTTGAAGGAACCTTGGGAACATGCGGAAGTCAATTCTTCTGCAAGAGAACATCATGTTATTGTAGACACCATGAAGTTATGAACTTATTAACAATTAAGTGGTTCGAAAATTTACGAGACGTTGAGACAACGCCTCGTCTGCCGGGTTTGTCGAGAGATGTTGCCGAAGGCGTGGTGATGCCCTCGCTCTTAACGGGATCGAGCGCTCGTCCGAGATCATAACAAACGGTCGTGCGGCGATCTCGTCCTCCGCCGCCAATCTGCGTGGCTTTACCGCGTACCAGGTGCCGAGTCCGTGGGGTGAGTGTTTTGTGCTGGATAGCTCGCGGCGCGCACTTTGCTCTGAAATTCAGCCGTCGTCTTCATCGCGCGAAGGCGTCCCATGTATCCCGCGACAAAAATTGATCGTCGTGAAGGCGTCCGGCCGTGTTCACGTCTTTGCGTGACAAGCGAGCTCTTGAAGGTCCTCCACGCGTGGGACATCGCCAAGAGCGGCGTGCCATCGCACACGCGTGCAGTACGCCTTGAGGAAAGTGAGCGAGGCGAAAGTTTAGTCCTGGCCGGGTCTCTCAGACATCCGTCGAGACTTCGGGTTGGGGTGGTGATGAGGACCCGTTCCTTGCAAGTACCCGCAGACGGTCAGGAATCTCGCACCGCTTTCTTGGGACTCGGCGGGATCCGGCGTCAACGACCTCCGTGATCGTCATGCGGCCGAGGGCAATTTGGATATTCCTCGCCTTCTCGCTGCGTACCACCTTGATCGGAGATCGGGCGCATTTGGTGGCGTCGATGACGGCGCGAAGGCAGTGCCTCGCCATCTAAACACTTGCTATCTAGATACGTGCAAATCCAAAATAGCACCAAATCCTAACAAATCGCAACCAAAATACTTTATAATATACTACACGCGTTTCGTCTAATTAGCAAATCCAACGTGGATCTACACTATATAAGAGAACGTTGATGATAAATACAATGTTATGCCCAACATTAACAGAAGGAGATCAACCATAAGGAGCATAATGTACATATGATTGATTATGGAGTGTGCTCTCAGAGAGAGAGTTGCAAAGGAACTAGCCTTTGCCATCTCAACCCCATTGTCAATAATCTTCATAAATTGAACTAAACAACACAAATTCACAACTTGAGCTCTAAATAATGCTTAACTACTCTGTCTAAAGATAGCAAAGCCAATAGACCACTCAATAAAATTATGATTAACTAGGAGATCAAGTTTGATCACGAACAATACTCCAATTCTCCAACAGTTGATCACGAACAATACTCCAATTCTCCAATTCTTATAATAACAGAAAGAATTATACTTTTATTTAAAACAGATAATGTATGTGTTACACACAACCAGGGAACATGCAACCCACACCAGAATAACATGTTAGAACAAACTGAACTATCTCCAGCAGATTCTATATCCAATGCATCGTATTGAAAACTCAGAAGCTACCAAAGAAATGTATACATAATGAACCCCCCAGTACATGCTATGGATGAGACTATGTAACACTTGAAAATGAACCACTACAACCACAGCATGCAATCAGGAAAATACTACTACCAATGACTTTTTAAGTTTCACCAATGTCATCAGTATTTCTAGAAATAGGTGTTACAACACAATCGGTTGGGGCACATCAAATATTTTAAATGCTACAATCAACACCCATGATCAAGCCGACCAAACTACCAAAGAACTTATTGGCACACCTCGCATCCCGCACTAGAGCTCAAGTATGAAATGATTATCGCTTCAATCTCGGTATTTGACAATTATCATCATTGAGCAAACCAAAGAAAGCCCACTGTACAAAATGCAATTTCTTGAGATACGAGAAATAAAACAGATATTGAGAATCAACTAGCATCGCAAATATGTATATGAAAGTACCACCAAGGCAAAGCAAAGGCACAATACTCATCAAGCGGTGGTAATCAAAACCGAAGCACCGCCGAGTCGGGGGCGTTCGGAGAATGAAGCCGAGGGACGGGTTAATGCCGCACAAGACAACCGAGAAGCACCGCCGGTCTGGGAGGCGTTCGGAGAGGAGGCTGGCCGGCTCGGGAGGCGCCGGGTCGGGGAGGTGTTCGGAGAGGAGGCGGCGCGAGAGGCGACACCGATAGGGTTAGATCAAAACCCTATCGGTGTCGTGAACCTTATATAATCAACACGCATCACAGAGCGGTTCTCGAGGAACCGCCGTGATGTGAAACATCACTGAGCGGTTCCCTCAAGAACCGCCCGCGATCTGGCTATCCGCGACGGTTGATGCGTAAACATCACAGACGGTTCATGAAAACCGTGCGTGATGTTTCCACATCACGAGCGGTTTCCACATCACGCACGGCCGTTGGGCGCGAGTGTGGTGAATCGTTGGATCGGCATCGAGCGGCCCACGTTCGCGAGCGTTCGGACCATCCGGCGTGCCGATCCATTTGAACCGTTGGATTCTAAATCGAGGGTCCACAATCGCGTGAACGTTCGGACTATCCGAACGCCTCGCGCAACGTGAACCGTAGGATCCAAATCAACGGCCCGAGATCAAGCGCTGAAGTTTGAATTCGTCGCGCGTTTCGGTCTGTGGACCGTTGGATCCAAGATCAACGGTCCCGATCCGAGTGAACGTTCGGACCGTCCGAACGTCCTGATCCACGTGAACCGTTGGATCCAGATCCAACGGTGAACGTTTAGGGTTTGTGAGCCGCGCGCGCGCGTCAGCGCTGGGACGCGGACCGTTGGATCCAAGATCAACGCTCCTCGTTCGGCCACGTCGATTCTCAGTTCTATTTTTCCCGAAAGGATTTATTTATCAACTGAAAAATATGATAACTTGTAAAATGCATATCTAATTCATTTTAAATCCTTTTCGGTTGATTCAATTTTTGTTGGTTATGTTTTTAATCAAACTTTAATCTAAAAATGTTTCCAACTCCAGTATAGCTCCAGAAAATTTTGCTAATGAATAGTAGCATTTTTTATTTATAAAAGCTGAGCAAAATTGTCTTGGCCATATCTTTTGCATTAAGAATCCAAATCAATTGGTTCTTGTTGCTAAATTTATTATAAATCAGAATCTTGCTACTGTAAAAATTTTAGAATTTTTGGAGAAGGTTTACCATTGGGTCTTTGCATTTTATTCGGTCTTATCGGTTGCAGGGGAAGAAGGTGAGCCCCAAGGGCCTCACTTTTGCGAAATATGCTGTGGGTTCGACGACTAGCTTGGCGGTCCGGTCGGTTGCCTTGTGGGTTAAAGGCACACTGATTGGCTCTTTTGGTTTTATGGCCATCTTATGGCACTTTTGCTTCCGCTGTTAAATTTCTTTATGTATTTGTCATTTGGCCGGTCGGCCTCTCTTTTGTAATGACTATCCTTTATTTATGTTATCTTCTGGTTGTTGTTTTTGTTTCGGTTCTATGTGAATGAATGGAATTGATGCATGAACTTTGTAAAGAGGTGTGTATACTGCATTCTGGAAAGTATACATGTCTCGAGTCTCGGATTATCTGATTTGTGATGCTAGGACCAAGTGGATGGTTAAGCATTACAAGCCCGATAAACCGGGGTCTCACAGGTATCGAGTTCGTACAAGTGGAATTAAATACTTGACAATTGTCATCAATTTAAAGATCATAAGTCCATAACACATTAACACATGACAATGGAATAAATTAGTTAATTACAATGGAGTAAATTCTTAATTAAAATATAGCCCTTCATGATGATCGACGCATATAGCTAGCTTCCTCACCGGGTTCTTCCTCGAGCACGATGCCGTCTCCGAAAGGTGGCAACTCGTCAAATTGATTGTATTCTTCCTCGTCCACTACATTCTCAACTCCGACAATCCTCCTTTTTCCATGAAGAACTACGTGGCGCTTCTTATTTGCGGTCGGTTACATAGAAGACTTGAACAACTTGGTTAGCCAAGACGAATGGTTCGTCTTTGTATCCGACACGTTCGAGGTCCACAGTAGTGACGCCGCATTTGTCGACCTTCACCGTGGGAGATGGACCCAACGGCACCAAATAGGGAATCTTGAAAAGCACGTAGTCGATCTCCCATATCTCCTCTATTTTCCTATAGTACGAGCTCCTCACCCATCGGTCTCGAATGCATCTATCACGGACACCGCGGTTCGCATTTGTGCTCTTCCTATCCCGAGTTGCCGTATAAAATGTGTACCCATTTATGTCGTATCCTTGCCATGTGACAATTGTAAATGTGGCCCTCTTGCCAACCATAGCGGCGTATCATCACTTGATGACCTCCGAGTGATTCGCGCTTTAACCATTCGTTGAACAAGCGGTTGTGCTCTCTGGTGATCCAAACCTCCGACCGGTGCGGATTACGTTGGCGTACCATGTCTTTGTGCTCGTCGATGTACGGGACACTTGGGTCATGTGTTGCAAGACCGTGAAATGGGCTTGAGCGTGCGTATCGGATCGGGAGTGATTGATTTCCTTCCTATGGTCCCGATACCATCCGGTCTCCCTCATGACGAGATAGAGGCACACCAATCGGATCCACCGAGCCATGTAGTCGACGCAGAACTCAAAGACCTCTTCCGTTGCATAACCTTCGATGATCTTGCCCTCGGTCGAGATCGATTCCGTCACGTAGGACTTGAGAATTCCCATGTACCTCTCGAGCGGGTACATATGACGTAGAAACACAGGTCAGATATCTTTATCTCTTTCACAAGGTGAACAATGAGATGGACCATGATATCGAAAAATGACGGAGGAAATACATCTCAAGATGACACAGAGTCGTCACTACCTCGGCCTGCAGAGCATCTAGTCCTTGGGGATCGATGACCTTCTGAGCAATTGAGTTGAAGAAATAACACAGCCTCAAGATTGCCACTCGGACCTTGTTCGGCAAGATACTCCTAATTACAACAGGAAGCATTTGTGTCATCAGCACACGACAATCATGCGACTTCATACCAATTAATTTCAAATCTTGCATAGAAACAAGTTTCTTAATGTTAGCGGAGTAACCAGACGGGACTTTCACACCGTGCAAGCTCTGGCACAGTTCATTTCTCTCGGCCTTGGGCCAGTGTAGCAAGTCGGGGAAGGTACGTTCGTCTGTATCGGTCTCTTTCGGTGCTAACTCGGTCCTTATGTTCATATCGACCAAGTCACGCCGCATGCGTTAACACCATCCTTTGTTTTGCCACTAATGTTCAAAGAAGAGACCAATCAAGCTATCACATACATTCTTCTCTACGTGCATAACGTCGATCGATGGCGAACTTCTAAGTACTCCCAATAAGGCAAGTCCCAAAAATTGACCGCTTCTTCCGGATGTTCTTCTCACGGGTTTTAATTTACGTCCCTTCCCAAGCACAACATCGATATCCTTAACCATATCATAGACCTCTTTCCCACTAAAAGCCCTTGAAGCCGAACCGTCTTCCTTATTTCCGTCGAATTGTTTCTTCATCTTGCGGTATGGGTGACTCCTCGGAAGGAACCTACGGTGGCGCATATACGATTTTTGCGAGTTGTTCACCATACACTCTCCGTAGCATCTAAGCAGTGCGGACAGGGCTTTGGCTCCTTTTGTACTGAGCCCGATAGGTTACCAAGGGCAGGAAAATCATTGGTGGTGCCAGAACAACATGGCGCGTAAAGTGAAGTTCTCTCGTTTATACGCATCCCATACATTGCACCCTTCGTTCCACGATGTCACAAGATCTTCCAAAGAATGGTGCTAGGTACACATCAATATCATTCCCGAGTTGCTTGACCTTTGGATAAGTAGTGTCATCAAAATGTATTTTCGCTTCATACACGACCAAGGAGAAAGGTTGTACATACATAGATTCACGGGCGAGTGCTATGTCGGTGCTCATGTTACCGAAAGGATTCATTCCGTCCGTACTCAACCCTAACCTTATGTTCCTCGGTTCCGACCGAACTCTTGAAGCTCCGATCGAAGTTTCTCCACTCAAGCGAAATCGGCGGGTGTCCGAGCTTCCCATCTTTCTTACGCTCCTCAGAGTGCCAACGCATCAATCTTGCCTCCTTTCGGTTCGCAAATAAGCGCTTCAAGCGTGGGATCACGAGCGGATACCACAACATCTTAGCGAGAGGTCCTTGCTTCGCCTTAGCAGTATTCTTCCGCTTGTATCGGGATGCTCTGACACAGGACATGCATGCATGTCTGCATACTCTTTACTGTAGAGGATACAATCGTTCGGACATGCATGTATTCTTTCTACTTCCATTCCCAACGGACAAAGAACCTTCTTAGCTTGGTAGGTCGTCTTTGGGCAACACGTTTCCCTCGGAAGAATGTCGCTTAAGAGACCTAACAACGCCAGTAAAACTCTTGTCGGACCAACCATTGCTTGCCTTCAATTTCAGCAGTTCAAGCACGGTTGACAACCTTGTGTATTCCTGCGGCCAGGAACAAAGGTTTCCCAGTCCTCCATTAAGCCCTCGAATTTACAAAACTCTCTCTCCGTAGTTCCCTCGCATCGCGTAGCATTTGATCCATTGTCATCATGCGATCTATCCTCATCAAAAGCACATTCCATACCCTGCATATCGTTGACTTCCTCGGCGATGTCGTCATTACTAACTTTCGGTATAATCTGCTCTTCACCGTAGTTGCTCCAACATGTATATCCTTTTTGAAACCTCTTCGTATTAAGTGAGCTTGATCTGCCGGGTTGTTAAACATTTTCATATTACCGCAATCAATGCATGGGCAAGTACATATATTTTATCCCCTTCTTCAACATATCACCTTTCATGCGGCTCTTCTAAAAGCAAACACGCCATTAATATACTCTTCACTCACACGGTTCTCAATGTACATCCAGTTTGGTCCATCTACACATTAGTGAGTACTCTATATTAATAAACCGCAAGTACCCTTTATAATGACCAAACACATTAGTGAGTACTCTATAGCAAATATAAAGGGTTCTGATCGATCGTTACCCTTCTCTCCAAAGTGGCGCAATGTGGGAGGAGGCGGATCGGTCAGTGCATGAATGGGCCGGGAGGAGGAGGCGGTAACACTCAAAATGGGAGAGGAGGAGGTGCAGGTAACTGACTCAAAATGGGGAGGACGCAGCAACAGGAGGGTGGCGGCGGTTCAAATGGATTTAATAGAAATGGGACTGTCGGCGTGACGTGCAGCAGGAGGGTGGCGGCGGTTCAAATGGATTTCATAGAAATGGGGACCGCGGCAGCGCGCTACTTATAATCTCGATATATCACGAGGCGGTTCTTTTAAAGAACCGCTCGCGATATGTTAGATCACGCATTTTTCGCTTAACGAACCGTGCGATGAAAGAGTATCACGCAGACGGTTCGCTTAACGAACCGCCTGCGATATTTATATATCCTGAGCGGTTAACGAAGAACCGCTGCATGATAATTATCACGCAGCGGTTCCTTTTGAACCGTGCGGCGGTGAAAAGTGTCTAGTATAGCATGTTACGTAGTAGTGGTACCAAATCGCACTTCCAGGGAAAAAAACCCTTTGTACATACTCACTTCATACCTGGCCCTAAAACTAGGAACCAGGCCTATCAGAATTCACTAAAATTACTATCCTTACTGACAAATCAGTATCCAAACTATTTTTAGCACATAATTCAATTAATCCACTCACAAGCCCAAGCAGTAGAATATGTGCAAAGGGTCACAAACACACCAAAACTAGGTCTCTATAGCCCACCTACACATCTTCATATGGTATAGTGGTATAGAGGATCTGCAAAGGCAGATCTAAACATATGAAGATGACAAGTTTCTCACCTCGAGCTGGTTGCGCGAGATGTCGAGCACACGGAGCCCCTGGATCCTCCCGAACGCCTCGGGCAGGTGTCGCAGCTGCCGATCCACGAGGCGGACGCTCTCCACCGTCTTGCCCTCCTCCGCCGCTTGAAAGACGGCGACCACCTCCTCCTCGCACCGCCAATCCCCGCCTCGGCACCGCGCGCGCCGACGATTCATCCTTCCCCTCCGCCTCCTCCAGTCCCTCCCCGCATCGCCGACCGGTGAACCTCTCGAGTCGCCTCGCCTCCTGCAGAGCGCCAGACGTGCTGCGTCGTCGTCTCCTCGAGCCGCACCACCGCTGCACGCCTCAAGGTCCCCTCGGGGATCTGCGAGTCGCCGCGGCCGCGACGGTGATGAGGACGCGGAGGAGTCGACGAGCTCGTGGTCGGGCGTGGCCGAGGAGTTGGAGTCGCGAGCGCGGGGCGAGACGTCGGCGACGGCGCTGGTCATGGCGCGAGCACGGAGGGTGGCGGAGGCCGGCATGCGCTCGACGAGCTCGAACTTCGCCGGTGAGGAGGCGTCCGGCGACAGCGTCTGCCGCAGCGCGTTGCTCGATGTCAAGTCGCCACGGCGTGGAGGTGGGCTGGGCTTGAGAGGGTGGGAAGGCGGGAGAGCACATAGGAGAGGATGGGGTGGGGCTGCGCGCCGGATCCATGGCGTGGGAGTCGGGGAGAGTGGTGGCGGTGGGCCGCTTTGGCCGCAGATTGTGGGTTTTTTCCTCAAGGCGGATGAGGAAGCCGAGGAGGAGGTGGGCGGGGATGGGGCGCGGGAGGAAGAAGGGTGAAGGCGAGGCGTCGAGGCGGAGGAGGGAGGCGAAGGGGTGGGGCGGTGGCGGGTGGAAGCGCAGAGGAGGAAGCCGAGGAGGGGAGGCGAGAAGAAGGGGTGGGCGGAGGGTGAAGCGCGCAGAGGGGGCGGCGGAGGCGAATGGGGTGGGGGATCGGGATGGATGGGTGAGGGGGGTTTTGTTGGATGGCATTTGGTGGGTAATTTCATCGTAATTTTAGAGGTATTTTAAATGCGGATGGCTGCTCCATGCGAGGCGACCTTCTCGCACTACGAGAAAATACACTACAGCCTGCTCCAGATTCTCAAACTCCAAATTCGATTTTTTTTGTTGGAGCTGGACCGTTTGGCTTGGCTCCACCTACTCCAACTAAGAAGCTGGGAGTTGGAGCCATACCAAACAGGCCCTACATACGAGCGCGTGCCGCGAACAGGTCACGTCCTCGCCCGTCCCCTCGTTCCGGTAATCACATTGCTAAAATATTTAGCACTTCGGTTATTACATAATTCTGTAAATAAAATATGATTATAGAAATAGCAAGAAAACTAAGCATGTCCAGAATATAAACTATAATGATGCACGAATAATAGAATATATATTAACTACAAAACGAATATGAACAACAGAATGTATATGAACAACAGAACGTATAACATTAGAACTAAGTGTAGAGTATTAGATGTTACCGATGCGAAGCGAAAAGTGTCGTAGAGACGAAGGAGATGACGTCGCTGATGAAAAAGTTACCGATGCAGGGAACAGCGAGCAGTCGCAGAGTCGTTTCCCAAAAACCCGATCCGCCCTTTTCCGTGCAGGATCGCAAGGACGATGGTTCCGGAGACCTGCTCTCCCCACCACCGGTGCACGCCAGGCATAGGGACGGAGTAGCACTCAGCAGCACAGCGCTATCAATAACAGTTCTCTCGCACAGATGTGTTTCGAAAAACAGAGAGAGGAGTCAGGCAGATATCTTCGGTTAAAAAGACCGCAGAAGGAAAACGTCCATAGATTAAAAAAATGGCAATCAGAAATCGTGCTCGTTAATCGTAATTAATTCGCAGTTAAAGCTGCGTAATCAGCGTGTTTCTTTCCATCATGACCAGATTGCATGACAAAAGAAAATTATGTCTAAATCCACGGTCGAACCCGGAAAGGCAGGGCTTCACCATTCACGTGCACGTCGCATGTCCGCGAAGCCGGCCGACCCGACGTGGCGAGCGAGCGCGCATGTAGTCCTCCTTTCTCATCCTTTCTCTTGTTTTACCAAAGCTAGACATGTTCCACCTTATAAGGTGATGTCTCTCCACCTTGACTAGTAATATGGGACTAAAGTATCACACATGTCATCATACATGAGTGGACCTTTGAGATTTTTCTATAAATTATTATTTAATAAATGGGCTAGAGACCAATTAAATCCAACACGTACACCCAAGGCTCTGCGGCGTATTTGTTCTTCCCCTTGCCGCCCCACCATAGCCACCGCCCAGCACCCGGTCCTCCAACCCGTTCATGTCGTTCCGCAGCTCGTCTGTCGCCGTGATCCACCCCACCACGTCCCACGAGTCACGGCAGACGTTGTAGCCCATCCCGGACATCCACTTGTCCTTGTCCATGTCGTGCCGGTGGCACGGGGTCAGGAACCTGTAGTGCATGTCTCGCCGCACCTTGCCCCAGAGCGTGTCCGCGAGCGCCCCCAGGCGGTAGTACGTGTCGTCGTTGGTCTTGCCGACGTAGTCGTACAGCGCTTCGGCGAGCAGCCGCGGGGCGGTCGAGAAGTAGGTGTGGGTCTTGCCGTTGTCCATGTTCTCGGTGCAGTTCAGCACGATGATGTCACCGTGGGCGAGGATCTCGAGAGCCACCAGCGTCGCGTCCTCCTCCTTGCCTCCTTGCTGAGGTTGCACACCACGAAGCGGACGTCGATGAAGGCGCGTGCAGGTGGCGGCTGGAGCTCGTACGCGAGGCGAAGGAGCGCGCGCCGCTCGTACATGTCTGCCCGGGTGAGCACACCAAGGAGCAGGCGGAAGTCCGGCTTCGCCGAGTAGGCATTGGCGGCGAGGTGTGTCGTCGCCATTGTCACGCCGTCGCATGCAGCGAACGCCAATTGGAGCTAGAAGTCGTTGGGGAAGAGGACGAAGTAGACGATTGCTAGGAGGGAGAAGAAGAGAATGAGATGGACAGTGGGGAAAGGGAGCACTTGCGAAAAGGGAGAAGGCTTCTTCATGGCTTACCTAGCTAGGCAAGCAACATGCACTAGGTAATTTAGCTGCAGGTGCTAAGCTCATGTCATGGCCAAATGGCCCAAACGTCGAACAATAAAACTGGCTTAAGTAGGAGAGGTATCAGGAGGTTTCTGTTAAGGAACCTTCACTGGCGAGTCCAGTCCGAACAATAACCTCGTAGACAAACATAGAATCGCATCAAACAATGCAAGAACACAATAACAGAATAATATATTGAACACAGAGATATGATGGGACTTCAGGCTTCGCTTTATTGCTTCTCAGAAATGTGTTACAATGGTTGGGGGTCCCTCTCTATTTATAGCCTCTCGACTCTGCTAGGGTTTCCAATGGGATGCCCATATATGGGCCAGCTTCTGGGCCGGGCCCAGAGTTTCTTAACAGTTTCGTCGAAGACTTCAAGATTGGCAATGCTTTTTGAACATGCAACCTAGCTAGCAAACTCTTGAGTCACGCGCGCATACCGGGGTCTTGCATGTTTAACAGAAACAAACTGTTAAAATTGGACCATTATTAATAAATGTCCATTCATTCCTGAAATTCCAAAGTGTTAATGATTTAGTTTTTTGCTAACCGTGCATTTCTCTCTCAATCAAGTGGTCATGGAACACTATGATCAAAACAAGTGGTCTATAAGACCGGTGTGATCGGAACACTATGGTCGAAACAAGTGTCTCATACGACCAGTGAGAGTTTTCCTTAAACCACACTTGGACCTTTTCGGGAGATCCTCTTGGACCTCCCTTGGAGGTTTCTTTTGATCACTCCAAGAAAGTGTGCGTATATACACACACACACACATATGATTAATACTTTCTATTCCCGGGTGTAGTTACTCCCACATTTGATATACCACCTAAAATAACTTGACGTACTCTTTTATCACTTTGGGTATACTCATATACTAATTATAAGATACTCCAATGCGAACCACATGAAAAATTTGTAAGAGAGTCCATAGTTTTTAGCATATTTTGTAAATACCTTCATATTTGCACTAAAAAGGAGTATATCTAAATAATTGTACATACTACCCCTGAAAAGGTGTGAATACCACTTAGATGGTCTTATATACTTGTATACTACACATACATACTCTCAATTACGCAAGATACTCCCTACATTGTGAGATACGAAATAGAGAGTAACTACTCCTGGAGTAGGAAAAGGTTTTATATATATATATATATATATATATATATATATATATATATATATATATATATATATATATATATATATATATATATATATATATATATATATATATATAGTGCTAATGGGTGATTCAGTGCTAAGGTGTTAATACTAATCTTGACTGTTGGATCTGAATTGAACAACCAAGATTAATACGGGCTCCCACCTCTAAACCATTTAATCACTTTGCATGCTTCCACCTTCAATGCACCTTCATTAATGCGTCTTCATTAAACATCATGCATGACCCCACCACCAACGGTCAAGATTGGTATTAACACCTTAGCACTGAATTATATATATATATATATATAGTACAGATTCATGCCGCACATGCGAGGCTTCCGGTCCTCTTTAGGGTGTGCACAATAATATAGATAACTGTTGTATATGGTACCCCTACATGTCATCTATAAACAACATTAAAGATAGTCCCTACAATGAGTTATCTTTTTATGTCTCTGTAGACAACTCTTCCATGTACAATATGTCTTGTTTATCGTGTTACAGTCGACTGTTACATCATAAATGACTTAGAGCATGTACAATGGTACAGACAACTGCTGTCTATAATAACTCTCTATGTCACCTGTAGACAGCTCATATAGTGGGCTATGGTGATACAGTCGGTTACAGGATTGTAAACAACACATAATCTTTTAATGCTTTCCTTAGTTCTAGTGATACAGTCGGCTACAAAATTATAGACATCATATTTCTTTCTCTTTATTCTCTTTCATCCACATTAGCTTAAATTCTACGTAGCAGAGGCTATAGACAGTTGATGTGTACATGACCTTACTAGAGGAACACGCTTGTAATTTAATGTGTTTATATGGAACGAAGGTGGACTTTCATGTGAATCAAATAGCTAGTTTCTTTTGTTTACACGATCAAATACTAATTGTTCATCAACATTTATCCTTCTAATGTCAAGCGAAGCTTTTCATTTATGTTTGTACCGTGGCACGATGGATTGTTTTTGTGTCTAAAAAATTTTCAGAATTTTTTTAATGATTATTTGCATTGATTTTCGGTGGATTGATACCCTAGTATGTAGTAGATATATGTTGTCTATGTTTGTATGCAGTGGAATATGTCGTGTGGAATGGTAGATGAGGGCCTCCTGGTTCCACGTGCTTACAATGGTCTACACGGCCCAGCTCTAGCGGTAAGTGGGTCCAAACCCCTCAAACGAGTGAGCCCATCGATGGTTGACTAAGGCAGTACGGTCAGAAACTAATGGCGTTAATGTCCACGGCCCTCTTGAAAGAATGGCGTTTCCTCGGTTAGTCCTCGCTTCCGCACAACGCGATGCATGGATTTCCAAAACTCTCCAGAAGTGCATGCGGCGAGGACCCGCTCGTCCAGCCCGTCCGGGTTCCATGCCAGAGATCGCGCCTGCGCGTCTAGCCTCTCACCTGAATATCCAGAATAAGGTATATACGCGTGCACTTTAGTGAGAAAGCATGTATCTGCGTTCTGCAAGGTCTCGATATCTTTGTAAAATTCTCGATGTATGCAAAAAGATATGCAAATGTGTGTGAGTTGGGTGTGTGCCTCTATCGTGTACCCTTTAAAAATCAAAACAAGCGACCAAAAATAGTTGTTGGTTTAGAAAAACCCATGGGCTTAGCGCTCTCTCTTCTCTCTCTCTCTCTATATATATATATATATATATATATATATATATATATATATATATATATATATATATATATATATATATATGACGTCCGTTTAAATCTTTCACAGATACATCTCTCTTTTGAATATACCACTTAAATAAATATATTATACTTCTTTATCATTTTCAGTATACTTAAATACCAATTATAAGATACTCCAATACGATTTGATTGAAAATTTTTCATTGGAGTCCTTTATTTTTGCTATATACCTTTTTTCATACATAAAAGAAGTATATACACAAATTTAGCTATAAAAGGTGGACTTTAATGATTTTTTTCATAGAACTCACTTTGGAGTATCTTATAATCATCATTGGAGTATACTCAAATAGATAAAGAGATATTATCATACGATTTAAGTGGTATATGAGAGGCGAAGTACATACTCCTGTGAGTACCAAACCATTTTCCTATATATATATATATATATATATATATATATATATATATATATATATATATATATATATAAACAAGTAATCCCCACTAAGTGCAATCAATATTATTTATCTCTTCTCTCATGCAGCCACATCACTTCTATTGTTCACAATCTTTGGATGAAAATTGAGCGTCAGATATGTTTCCTTAATTGCACTGCCTTCTAATAATTTTGGGTTCTACCATGTTTTACCTTGATTTGTTCAAACATTAGAACCAACAAATTGATTTCTACAAATTATCGCTGCAACCCACTGGGTATCCCTTCTAGTGTATGCAAAAGTAGACGACATGTACTATTGAACACCACATGATGTCCTCGCATAACTTGTGTGTAAGCATTTCCGATACAGTGGGCTCCTTTTCTCAAATTATCCTTCGTGCAACCCTAACATTACAAGTAGCACGTTTTGCGATTAAAGCGCAAAATATAGCTTGCAAATGATGTAAGCGGACTCCTATTCGGGCTGCATGAATTGTGTGATTGCTGTGGAATGATGTGTATCTGTCAGTACCACGACGACCACTTGATTCATAACGGAAAATTATAGGCTTTCGTGCTAAGTTTAAATTAAAGGCGCCACTTCAAATTATACCAGGAAATCTGACTGATGTTTAATTTGATTTGTTCATTCGTACACTAAGAGAGAATTGTGATGGGAGTAAATTAATCAACACGGAAGAAATTCAGAAAAAAAAAATACAAGGTTAACATTCCGCGTAGTCTGGCAAGATACCGCAATATAAAATTTTCAAGTTCAATGCATTCTACAATAAAAGATAATAAAAAGAGTTAAATCTATTGCAGAACTACAAATCCAAGACAACATAAGAAAGACAATGTGACATGCTTTCTGTACCCATCACATATTTTTTTTATTTCCTTAAGGTCGATTTGGAGTAGTAGATAAACGTTAATTAATCACACAATTGGGCGAATAGAATTCGATCGTCCGGAGACGATGCGCCGTACTCCAATTCAGGCCACGGTCTGCGAACATGCATGCAGGAACTAATTACCTTCACTCACAGTTCAGAGGTCTACATGGTACAGCTTGGAAGGCTTGAGCCCCCGGGTGGCGTTGAAGAAGTTGAGCGTGCGCGCCCACTTGAGGCGGTCCTTGAGCTTGTGCACGGCGACCGTGTCCGCCGCGAGCGCGTGCCGGAAGCAGTTCACCCGCTCCCGCATCCCGCCGTCCCAGTAGTCGTACATCTGCGGCTCCGCGCCGTACTTGTTCGTCCCCTTGCCGCCCCGCTGCAGCCACCGCCCCAGCACCAGGTCCTCGGGGCCGTTCGTGTTGTTGCGCAGCTCGTCGGTCGCCGAGATCCACGCCGCCACGTCCCACGACACGACGTACCCCATGCCGGACATGTACTGGTAGTCCACTCTGTGGCACGGCGTCAGGAACCCGTAGTACATGTCGTGCCGCGCCTTGGTCCGCAGCGTGTCGGCGAGCGCCCCCAGGCGGTAGTACGTGTCGTCGTCGGTCTTGCCGACGTAGTCGTAGGGATCGTCGGCGAACAGCTGCGGGATGGTGGAGAAGTAGGTGTAGGTCTTTCCGTTGTCCATGTTCTCGGTGCAGTTGAGCACGATGATGTCGCCGTGGGCGATGATCTCCAGCGCCACCAGCGCCGCGTCCTCCTCCTTGGTGAGGTTGCACACGACGAACCGGACGTCGATGACGGCGCGGTCAGGTGGCGACTGGAGTGCATATGCAAGGCGGAGGAGCGCGCGCCGCTCGTACATATCCGCGCGGGTGAGCACGCCGAGGAGCAGTCGGAGGTCCGCGGCCGACTTCGCCTCGTACGCATTGGCGAGTTGGGTCGACGTCGACGTCGGCGTGGTGTTGCATGTGGCGAGCGACGACTGGAGCCTCAAGTCGTTGGGGAAGACGACGAAGAAGATGACTGCTAGCAGGAGGAAGGGGAGGATGAAGATGGTCGGAAGTGGAGAAGAAAGCCTCTTCATGGCTAGCATAATTAGGTAACTTAGGGCCAGTCAGCTGGTGCTAAGCTCAAAGCTAATAAGCGACTGTGAAACTGGTTTAAGTAGGCGGTGTTCGACTGTACGTACTTGCTACCTAGTAACCTAGGTGGTGTTCGAAGACTTCAAGGTTGGCAAAAATCTATGCTCTGCGAACATGCATGCCCCCGGTAGCCGCTAAATATGAGTTTTTTTTTATTTTAAAAAAAACTAGTAGCTAGCTGTACATTGGTACATAGTATGAACTTCCGATTTTAGCTATAAATTAAATTCTCGGTCATGCATGCATATCGAGGCCTCTTCTGTTTAACAAAGACAAACATGCATACGCGTCGCTGTATGCCTGTATCGATCCATGCCTAAATCCATGGTTTGGCCGTAAGTCAACTGTTTTGGTCGTATGCTTGCAGTCTACTTCTGGGGAGTTTTCGAAGTCCATGCATCGCGTAGCTTGGAAGCGAGGAGCTAGAGACCGAAACTGAGGAAGGAAACGTCCATTAATCTTCTCACCTTATCTTCAGTTGTTCATCTCGGGCTTTTTTTAAGAGGAATTTCGGGTTGTTGATGATCCTCGCGATCGCTCGTTGTAGGAGTTTACGGCCACCTAGCTAGTACTAAAGTTAGAAGGTAGTATTAGACCCCAATCAATTTTGAAGCTACCAGGCCTTGTAAATATATAGGCCAACCCATCAACATAACGGGCTTTCAAACTACGAGGCCACCCGGCCCTCTAAGCATAACGCAAATCAGGGGTGGGTCAAGAAAAGCTGACATTGGGTCACTACGGTCAACATATAAAGAGTATTATCATTAATTGCGCCGAAGATCGTCCGGTCACACTCTGGATTCGTTCCTGACGCAAATCATCCCCTTAATCCTGGTTCAGGCACCATTGACTTTGCATTATCGACAAGTTGTTTATTCTCCGCAACAGAGAATGAAGCATCAGCTGCTTTTGCGCAAAAGAAGCAACTCTTAGTGTGTTGAAGTTGCTTGTCCGCAAGGTCACGATATGAATCATGGGATCATACGATTCTACGGAGTTGAAATGACAAAGATCGGTATGTGAATCTAATTTTTGTAGAATTGTAATCCTGAAGGTAGGTTCACATAGAACCGAATAGGATTGTGCTTAGAATTAGCTAAGATTGTGATCTTGATAACAAGGCCATATTCGGGGGAGTTCTACCTTTTAAGTCGACTCAGGCTTTGGAAAGACTCGAAACCCTAAGCCATAATGGAAGCATCTCTCGAAGGCATAAACAACTTTTCACCGGTTTTATAGACTTAGTTTGCCACTAAGACTTCAAAAATAATTACCCTCCTAATACTAGTTAAAAGGGTTTGGTCCTGTTCACAGTCCCTCGCTCTTGGACTCGGCGCCTCGCCTCCCCCAGGAGCGACTCAACGGCGGCACTTCCCTCGTCGGCCGAACTCCCTCCCCGTCGGCTCGGCCTCCTCCTCCTCCTCCACTCCCCCAGGAGCTAGTCCCGCCGGATCCGCGCCGCTCGGCCTCCTCCTCCCCCGCGCCGCTCGGCCTCCTCCTGTGTGTTAGATCAAGTAATATTCCGAGCTTGTCTTCGTTAGATGCTGTAGCCTGATTTTTTGGTTCCAACATCCTTATACCAGGTAAATATTCCTTTACCTGATTTTGTAGCTGCAGGATTTTTTGTATGCATAAAAATTTCTGAACTTACCTGTAGTTCAGTATCTACTTGTCTATATCTTTGAACAACTGAAATTAATGCCGTCACTTGAGTTGGAAATCTATAATTCAGACTTCATGATCTAATGCATTTTAGAACTCATATTGTCAACTAGAGACATGATGTAGTGTCAGAATATGTTACCATTTTGGAGATCATTCCCTTACCTCATTGTGCATCATGCAATCAGCAAAATACTTGGGCACGCGGACATGTATCGACTTTTGTGCTGAATAATAAGGGGTTTTCTTTCTTTTACAGGCTCATGTAATCAATCATCTTGAGATTCCCACAAGGGACTATCTTTTTGCCCTTTCTCTGGAGTATTTTTGTCGAGCTGTGGAATTTATCCACCATAAGTACCATGCTTTCTGAACCATAAACATCAGCCATGCTATCTTGCGTATTGTTGTCTGATGATAAGCCCCTGAAGCAAATTCATTTCATTGGTCTAACTTGTAACAAGCAGTCAAACAACATTGCTGATCCGCACTAAGAATAACAATGGACTATTCAAGTTTTCCTGTAGTCATTGTACATGGTATGGTCCAATTGCAGTAATAAGTGTCCAATTGCAACAATAAGTTATAAACATAGAGCCACACTGCTAATGCTTCAAGGCATTGTTTTGTGCTGTTGTTTGCATTTCATTGTTTTTTAACATCAGGTCTTTCAATACAAGTTCCCAGTGTTATTGTGGCATTGTTTTGTGGTGCAGGCACCTGCCTCTCTCTTGTTATCGAAAACTTAGTTTCTTTTTCTCCTTTTATCTTACGATATATTTATCATATGATCAGATCATGAAAATGTTTATTTTATGAATATTGGTGTGGATATCATGGGGATATGCTCATGATCTCGGTCCGACCAGCCGTGTGGCGGTCCAACCGGCCAGTGCTTTGGGGCCAAAAGGTTGGCGGTCAGACCGGCCATGGGCGGGGGTCTGACTGGCCATCTTGTTTTGTTTGAGTTTAGAGCTAGGCCAAAAGTAGATGGTGTAGGCAAGAGAGGGGATTATGCTACACTTGGTCTCATAATTTTTGAAGCTTCCAGTCAAAAGATCTATTCGTTTGAAATTTACAGAAAGGGTTCGGTTTTCCACAATAAAATTTTGGTTAAGTCCCTTGCTGGGCGGTCCGACCGGCTAAGAGGAAGCGGTCCGACAGGCCCATGTGTGGCGGTCTGACCGGTTTTCACTTGTTCGTCAGCCAACTTGGCGGCGATGTTTATTTGTTAGGTCAAGTTCATGGGTTTCAGTGCATATATGATGCATGTTTTGACTAACGTGGGTCAAGTTGCGAAGAACTTATTCCCGAAATCGATTTCTTTGTCAATTGTTGTGCAGAAGTTTGGAGGTCAATGACGGTCAACAGCGAGGATGATCGGGACTAGGTTTTGAGAGCTGAGGTTCAGAACGACCGAGGATACCGAGTGAAGTCATTGGATTCGAGCATGACGCAAAATGGACAAGGATGACCGAACAGGAAGTTCGGTGCGATAGGTTGCATCAAGCGACGCGGGGTCGGTGCAAGTGCCATAATGGTTTCGGTGGGAGCCGGATGGGAGACTTGCCGACATGATGAGAGTCGGTGATCAACCTACACGTGGCGAAGCATGGGATTACTTCATTAAGATTGGACTTGGTCTTTAGAGAATGATCGAGAAAGGGTATTTTGGTAATATCACCAAGATACCGCCTTGATTGCTTTTGGCTAAACCGCAGCGCAAGACGATGCAAGGAGAAGTGGTTTAGGTCAAGATAAGATGAAGACGGCGCTTTGAAATACGTGCGTGAGTTAAACCCGTTTGTGTGTGGGCTTAACGAGTGCCCATTAGAAACACCTTCTAGAAGTTAGCATCCACTATAAATAGGGGAGGGTGCTGGTTGTGCACCTACCACCTCTTGTGCTTTTATTTGAAAACCCTAGTTTTTGTGTTTATAGATAATAGTGGAGGGGTTAGGTTTCTAGAGAAGGGATTGATTGTGTGCTCATGTATTGAGTTTTGTCCTCCTTGATGGAGTGACTGTAAACCAGCGACAATCACAAATCAATCCATGTAAATTTTCTTGAGATGGGTCTCCTTTTGTTCTTGCTCTCTATTTTGTGATTTTTAGGGCTTTCTTTAATTCTGAAGTTTTCCTTTGGTTTCTGTCTCTCATCTTGCTTGCTGTGATATGTGGGAACACGTCTAGGATCATCTTGATCATCCATAACCCACGAGCAAGTTTTTGGATCTAGTTTTCGTTTTGACTCGGTTTTGAACCGTCCTTCACTCAAACGGAAAAAAGTCAGAACTTTAGCAAAAAAATTCATGATTTTTTATTAGAATAGATTCCTAACATCTTAGAGAAGGTGTGTTCCAAATTTCATCGAGTTTGGAGTTGTAGATCAAAAGTTAGATCTAGTTGTGATTTTATTTTTCGGGCTGATTTTACTGTTCATCGTGCTGGAGGTCAGACCGCACATGTAAAGAGGTCATACTGCCATTGATAAAGAGGTCTGATCGCCCAACTCTTGGAAATTGAGTTTTTGATGATTTTGGTTGTTTTACTTCGAGGTTTAGATTGTATTCAATATAAGTCTTCCGCTATGCCTGTATATTGATCTTCATAGCTCTCATAGCTATCGAGTGAAAATCGTGTTGAATCCGATCTTAGTGAAAAAGAGATCGTGCTCCTATCCCCCCTCTAGTCGTTGTTTCGGTCCAACAACTGGCTTAAGATAAGCCTCCTGTAGCTTTGTGATATTCAGAGACCAAAAGCCTTGAAGGTGAAATTGACTATTGGAGAGGCAACGAATACGCGCCTGATGTCAAAGCAGGATTTGGGGGTTATTATACATTTAGAACTAAGGCAAAATGATTCGAGTGAGATGGGATATTTCACATGAAATTTTCCAGCACCAATGGTCACTTAATTATCTCATCAGATTATTGAATCAAAATCATGCGTTCATCACATTTGCAACATCTAATTGAGCACACAGAAAAATTGCAGATGAAAGCACTTGCAGAACTGTCTCAGGTGCTGAAGAACGCATCAATGGAGGGCAACACGGTCATACTGACGTCCATCAACCGAGCGTGGGACGTCACCATCACCGGTGACTACTTCAACGGTGACCCAGAGAGCATGCACAACTGTCCCAACGGCGGCTTCTTGTATGTCAGGTCCATGAACCGGACGGTGGAGTTCTACAGGCGGTGGAGGCAGGAGGCCAGGAGTCGGGGAGGGTTCCCGTGGACAAAGCCCGGCAAATGCATCCATTGAAGTGATCACACTGACTCTTTGCATGTAATTTTTTTTTGGTGAGCAATGGCTGTTTTTATTCTGGTTGGATTGACGATAGGAGTTCATTATATCAATCGAAACGTGTACATACATATTTATATGTGATTTTAGATGGTGCAAAATGTTGTTCAATTGTTTGAAACTTAGTACAATAAGTGATTTTTTATGTTGTAAAATGTTCCTCAATTTTCCGTAACTTATAAAAATTACGTCGTTTAATCAACATTTCCACAAGAATAAAAATAATGATATTTATACGAAATCAGCACACAAACGTGCCTTCAAATTTTAGTTGCAATAGTTCATTTTGCTTTGTTTGTGCTATTTAAGTGTTGTTTTAAGGTAAAAGATATTTTCATTAACATATTGGAGTCTTAAATTATTAGTTTATTTAAAAAGTAATCAAATAAGTTTTAAAAATGAAGCTCGCCGAAGACGATGCCATTGTCCTATGGACTATGGATGTAATTAAAGAGGAAACTCTACCACGAGCCCTAGCATCGCGAACGAATTTGCTATTTCTAAGTCGTCTGAAATTTTCTTATGTTTAAATCAATTGTTATGGCTATTAGATTTATATACATATTAATATGTCATATAATTGGATGCTAATCCAATTGATAAAAAATTAACTTATATTTAAGAAAATTTCAGTTATCTTAAGAATAGACAATCCCCATCACCTTAAGAATAGACAATCCCCATCGCAGATGATTGAACTTTTCCATGGCCCTCCCCAGTGCATAGCTTTTCCATGAACACTCGCTACACGAGACCGGTACGAGATCAAGATTCGAGAACATAAATAAAACAAGCTTTCGAGTGACCTTACAAGGAGATAGGCTAGGCGCAGATGAAAAACTAGGAGTACTTGACTATATAAACTAAGATATGATCTGATTCCATCAAATTAATCCGCGCGCACTGATGCATTCATGCTGTTACAGTACACTAGTAGAGGGGGGAGATCAGTGGGTTGGAACTTGGAAGTGCATGCCTAATGTATGCAAGATGGGTAAATACTCTATCCAACTAGTTAGTGGTAGTATCTACATGTGATGTCGATCCCCACATAGCTTCCTGAAGAATTTACCATACAATGGCTTGGATCTTTTCCCAACATTTCCTTTCAGCAACCATGATGTCAGAAGTAGCACATTTCGTGATTAAAGCACAGATTACAGAAACTGAAAATGACCTGTTGACAGTCTATATTAAAGGCCTGCACACTTCAAATAATGACCAAGAAAATTCAGTATTGAAAGTTATGAAGATATAGTGCTGTGGCTGCCACTTAATAAAATTAAATTCAAGTTTTAATACAATCTACACTAAGAGAGAAATGAAGAAATCCCTAGCAAAACTACAAACCAAATAAAACAGCTATAAAACAAAAGATAAAATAATAAGGGCTACGAACTATTCTCATTTCACAACACCCCCTCTGTTCCTAAAAAGATGAATTCCTCATGTCGATTTAATACCTATAACCCTGAATTAAACACTTGGATGCTAGCTAGCTATGGCCCCATTAATTGTTCACACACATCTATCTATATCTATACTAATTAGAGGCTCTCTTAGAAGCCTCCATACTAATCCTATGATGTAAAAAAAAAAGTAGAAATTCTTTCATTAATATGAGAAAAAGAAAAAGACTATAAATTCCCACATTAATCAGAGAAAAAAGGAAAATCGTAACCATCCAATTTATCACGTGGTACAACATGTGGCTTGGATTTATTTATTTTAGCCCATGTGCAGGCATGTCGATTGACCTACGTTGCATTTACTAATTAGAGTTAGACTCTGACATTCCAATATCAAAACGTACATGGCGTTTTTGTTTTGAATGCATATAAGAAAAATGCTATAAATCTCCACATTAATCAGAGAAAAAAAAAGGAAAATCATAACCATTCAATTTATCATGTGGTACAACCTGTGGCTTGGATTTATTTTTTTAGCCCACGTGCAGGCATGCTGATTGACCTACGTTGCATTTACTAATTAGAGTTGGACTATGACATTCCAATATCCAAACGTACATGACGTTTTCGTTTTGAACGCATATAGCTTTACCAAATAACCGAACACGTGAGAAATAAATATAGCCGGATTTCTACATGAGATCTTAAGGTTAACGTTAAATCTATAGCGTTATAATATGGACTCACCAAAAAACCGAAGGCGAAAATATATAGAATATAAAAACAAAATTTTAAATAGTATAAATTTAAAACTTTTAGGATTTTGAGCGATAATTTCGAACTAAAAAATATATGTCAACTTCATATTAGTTAGGAGTTAAAAGTTAAAAAAATATTAGGCCTGAAAATAATATTAAAAAAGTTGATGACTAGTAAACCTTAATCTTGGTCACGCAACGAAAGCTAGCATGCAGCACAGAATCACAGGTCTACTTGGTACATCTTGGAAGGCTTGAGCCCTGGGTGGCGTTGAAGAAGTTGAGCGTGCGCGACCACTTGAGGCGGTCCCTTAGCTTGTTCACGGCGACCGTGTCCGCCATGAGCTCGTGCCGGAAGCAGATCACCCCGTCTGCCATCTGATTGTCCAGGTACGTAGTCGTACATCCGCGGCTTCTCCACGTACACGTTCTTCCCCTTGCCGCCCGAGTCCCGGCCGCAGCCGCCGCCCGAACACCATGTCACTACTACAAAAGAGGCTATAGCAGACGGCCCATCACAGACGGTTCCTTTGGAACCGCGTATTAAATCTGTCTGGGCTATCTTTACCGCGGCGGGCCCATCACGAGCGGTTACGAAATAGAACCGCTCGTGATGGGCAATATCACGAGCGGTTCTCAAATAGAACCGCGTGATGTTACGAGCGGTTCTATTTGAGAACCGTGCAGCGATATCCTGACGGTTCTTCAAATAGAGCGTGCGTGATGTTACGACGGTTCTATTTAAGAACAAATGCGCAGCGATATCCGCACGATTACGGAAATAGAACCGTGCGTGATGTTACTGACGGTTCTATTTTGAGCAAATGCAGCGATACCACCGACGGTTCTCAAATAGAGCCGTCGTGTAACATCACTGACGGTTTTATATGAAGAACCGTGCGTGATAATGCCCATCACGAGCGGTTACGAAATAGAACCGCTCGTGATTTCTGTCTTCATATAAATTGGCCGAGACATCCCTCACGCGCTTTGCGGCTGTGTAGTCCTTCCTCGCCCTAGCTCCTCACTGCTGCTGTGTATACCGCTCGAGCGCCACTTCCTGCCCTAGCTCCTCCAACTGCGCCACTTCCTCGCCCTAGCTCCTCAACTGCTGCTGTGTCTACCGCTCGAGCGCCACTTCCTGCCCTAGCTCCTCCAACTGCGCCACTTCCTGCCCTAGCTCCTCACACAGCTTGTGTCTACGCTCCAGCGCCACTTCCTGCCCTAGCTCCTCCACCTGCGGCTCCTCCTCTAATCTTGGTATGAGCACATGATCTTGCACCACAATGTTGGAATAAATAATATTAGCCACCGCAAATCTTAGTTTTGAAACCTTATAACTAATGAACTAAAATTTGACTTAGGATTGGTAACTTTATAAAATTGAATTAGGTCTAATAATCACTAAAATTTGAGTTAGGATAATTAATTGGCTTAAAAAATAAAATTTACACACCTGTACTTCACGATGCGGTGGGATTTGGGTCAAGCAATATTGCATTTACTGTTCCGTATTTTAGGTTAATAAGTGTTGTATGAGGTGATGCCTATATTTGGGTTGCATGATTGTTCAATTGAGATAGATATCGATGTCGAGAGGTAGGGATCATGGTTGTGGCCGTAGGCATGGCTACGCTATGCCACCGCGTGTGGTACATAACTAGTGAAGAGTTTTCTTTCAATAACCTTAGATACAAATGTTGGAGAATGAGTTTATATTGCACATTTTCGTTTGCTATAAATTAATCGCTAATCAATTTGACACTAATTTGTTACATGCGTATTGTAGATGGATCGAATCGGATGTACGGTGTGAACCGTGTGAGTCAAGATTACATTAATGGCGTGGTTGCTTTTAGAAGAGCCACGAGCGGGATATGTTGAAGAAGGGATAAATTTTATGTCTTGTCAGTGCATTGATTGCGTAATCAAGATGTTTAACAACGCGCGCAGATCGAGCGCACTTGATTGAAGGGGTTTCAAAAAGGGTATACATGTTGGACCGATCCACGGTGAAGAGCGATTATACGAAGTTAATAATGGCGACATCGAGGAAGTCAACGATTTGCGGATGTGGTGTGCTTTTGATGAGGATAGGGGCACGATGACAATCTGGATCAGATGCTACGCGATGCAGAAGAGAACTACAGTGAGAGAGTGTTTTGTAAATTCGAGGGCTTAAGGGAGGACTCGGTGAGACCTTTGTTCCCTGGCTGCAAGCCGGAATACACAAGGTTGTCAACCGTGCTTGAATCTACTGAAATTGAAGGCAAGCAATAGTTGGTCCGATAAGAGTTTCACGGCGTTGTTAGGTCTCCTAGCGGACATCCTTCCGAGGAGAAGCGTGTTGCCCAAAGACCACCTATCAAGCAAAGAAGGTTATTTGCCCATTGGGAATGGAAGTAGAAAGAATACATGCATGTCCGAACGATTGTATCCTCTACAGTAAAGAGTATGCAGACATGCATTATTGTCCGTGTGCAAAGCATCCCGATACAAGCGTCAAAATACTGCTAAGGTGAAGCAAGGACCTCCTGCTAAGATGTTGTGGTATCTACCTATAATCCCACGTTTGAAGCGTTTATTTGCGAACCCAAAGGAGGCAAGATTGCTGCGTTGGCACTCGAGGAGCGTAAGAGAGATGGAAAGCTAAGACACCTGCCGATTACGCGGTGGAGAAACTTCGATCGGAGCTTGAAGAGTTCGGTCTTGACCGAGGAACATAAGGTTAGGGTTGAGTACGGATGGAATGAATCCTTTCGGTAACATGAGCGTGACATAGCACTGGCCGTGAATCTATGTATGTACAACCTTCCTCCTTGGCTCTGTATGAAGCGGAAGTACATTTTGATGTCACTACTTATCCAAGGGCGAAGCAACACGGGAATGATATTGATGTGTACCTAGCACCATTCTTTGGAAGATCTTGTGACACTTGTGGAGCGAAGGGTGCAATTATGGGATGCGTACAAGCGAGAGAACTTCACTTTACGCGCCATGTTGTTCGCACCATCAATGATTTTCCGCCCTTGGTAACTGTCAAGCTTGATACAAAAGGAGCCAAAGCTCGTCGCACCGCTTAGATGCTACGGAGAGTGTATGGTCGAACAACTCGCATAAATCGTGTATATCGTCACCGTAGGTTCCTTCCGAGGAGTCACCCATACCGCAAGATGAAGAAACAATTCGACGGAAATAAGGAAGGCGGTTCGACTTCAAGGGCTTTTAGTGGGAAAGAGGTCTATGATATGGTTAAGGATATCGATGTTGTGCTTGGGAAGGGCGTAAATTAAGAACCCGTGAGAAGAACATCGGAAGAAGCGGTCAATTTTTGGGACTTGCCTTATTGGGAGTACTTAGAAGTTCGCCATTGCATCGACGTTATGCACGAGAGAAGAATGTATGTGATAGCTTGATTGGTCTCTTCTTTGAACATTAGTGGCAAAACAAAGGATGGTGTTAACGCATGCGGCGTGACTTGGTCGATATGAACATAAGGACCGAGTTAGCACCGAAAGAGACCGATCTGAGACGAACGTACCTTCCCCCATCTTGCTACACTCTGTCCAAGGCCGAGAGAAATGAACTGTGCCAGAGCTTGCACGGTGTGAAAGTCCCGTCTGGTTACTCCGCTAACATTAAGAAACTTGTTTCTATGCAAGATTTGAAATTAATTGGTATGAAGTCGCATGATTGTCGTGTGCTGATGACACAAATGCTTCTGTTGCAATTAGGAGTATCTTGCCGAACAAGGTCCGAGTGGCAATCTTGAGGCTGTGTTATTTCTTCAACTCAATTGCTCAGAAGGTCATCGATCCCCAAGGACTAGATGCTCTGCAGGCCGAGGTAGTGACGACTCTGTGTCATCTTGAGATGTATTTCCCTCCGTCATTTTTCGATATCATGGTCCATCTCATTGTTCACCTTGTGAAAGAGATAAAGATATGCGACCTGTGTTTCTCGTCATATGTACCCGTTCGAGAGGTACATGGGAATTCTCAAATCCTACGTGCGGAATCGATCTCGGCCGAGGGCGGATCATCGAAGGTTATGCAGCGGAAGAGGTCATTGAGTTCTGCGTCGACTACATGGCTCGTGGATCCGATTGGTGTGCCTCTATCTCGTCATGAGGGGAGACCGGATGGTATCGGGACCATCGGAAGAAATCAATCACTCCCGATCCGGATCGTGCGCTCAAGCCCATTTCACGGTCTTGCAACACATGACCCAAGTGTCCCCGTACATCGACGAGCACAAAGACATGGTACGCCAATGAATCCGGCCGGTCGGAGGTTTGGATCACGAGAGCACAACCGTCGGTTCAACGAATGGTTAAAGGTGCGAATCACTCGGAGGTCATCAAGTGATGATCTGTTGCTATGGTTGGCAAGAGGGCCACATTTTACAATTGTCACATGGCAAGGATCGACATAAATGGGTACACATTTTATCTGGCACTCGGGATAGGAAGAGCACTGGCGTCTGAGCGGTGTGTCGCATAGATGCATTCAAGATCGATGGGTTGAGGAGCTCGTACTATGGGCAAATAGAGGAGATATGGGAGATCGACTCGTGCTTTTCAAGATCCCCTATTTCGGTGCCGTTGGGTCCATCTCCCACGGTGAAGGTCGACAAATGCGGCGTCACTACCGTGGACCTCGAGCGTGTCGGATACAAAGACGAACCATTCGTCTTGGCTAACCAAGTTGTTCAAGTCTTCTATGTAACCGACCGGCAAATAAGAAGCGCCACGTAGTTCTTCATGGAAAAAGGAGGATTGTCGGAGTTGAGAATGTAGTGGACGAGGAAGAATACAATCAATTTGACGAGTTGCCACCTTTCGGAGACGGCATCGGGCTCGAGGAAGAACCGGTGAGGAAGCTAGCTATATGCGCGTCGATCATCATGAAGGGTCAGATTTTAATTAAGAATTTAATTACTCCATTGTAATTAATTTATTTATTCCATTGTCATGTGTTAATGTGTTATGGACTTGTGATCTTTAATATTGATGTCAATGTGGATATTCATGGTGCCAAAGTGAGATTATTAATCGCAAGGTCCAAATATTCTAGATTGGTAAGGAGTCTATTTTAGGAGGAATTCTTGTTGACTATTGCACGATATGCCAATAACTTTTCCGTCGAGATATTCGTGTAGCTTTTGGAATTCTTGTTATGCATTCCTTTTCCTTTTTTTTTGCCTAGCATGCTTTAAATCTTGCTAAACTTTTGGGCTTTACATTATAATTAACTAATGCTAAAAACACCATCTTGAAGTTCATCCAAAAGCTGCGCTTTCAAATATTGCATTGTTTTATGTATAATATGCTCACTAAAGCATTAGTGAAGTGCCCAAGGTTTATTCATGTGACCCTTAACTAAAAATGATGACATATAACTTAGCACTATTTCATTTAAATTAGCTATTGTTTATATGTAAGTCTATTTCATCACCAAGTGCTCTTTTTGTCTATGTAGTGCGTGAATTAGATGTTCTGGCGAAATCACGAGGCGGTTCCCTCTAGAACCGCTGCGTGATGCGTGAATATCACTGAGACGGTTCGTGGAAACCGCTCATGATGTTTAAGCATCCTGAGCAGTTCCCTTCGCAAACCGCTCGTGATGCATGCTTTATCACGAGCGGTTTCCCAACAACCGCTCAGGATGCTAAACATCACGACGGTTCTAGAAGAAATGCGTGATGCGTAAACATCACGCACGGTTTCCCGAGCCTCGCGTGATGTTCACGCATCGCGACGCTTCTAGAGGAACCGTCGTGATGTGTACGCATCACGAGCGGTTCCTCTAGAACCGCTCGTGATGTGTGTTGACTATATAAGCCGAGGCGATAGGGTTTTGATCTAACCCTATCGTCTCGAACGCCCTCGCCGCCTCCCGACCCGGCGCCCCGAGCCCGGCCGCCTCGTCTCCGAACGCCTCCCCCCCGGCGCCTCCTCCCGACCCGGCGCCTCCCGAGCCCGGCCACCTCCGCACCGCCACCACTTCCGGCGTCGCCTCTCCCACAAGCGCTTCCACCCTCCAGATCCAGTATCGCTTCTACGCTTTGTAGTATGGCGTATGGCGTGCACCGTGCTCCATCGCCCTGCGCTCGGTGAGCTCCCACCTCCTCCCTTCCTCTCCCTCTCTCGGGCCTCCATTGCCCTTGGATGGCCATCGCACCCGCCAACTCCCGCTCGCTCCGCCCGCCGCACCACCCCCTCACTCCAAAGAATTGCCGCCACCGTGCCCAGTGCCGACGACCACCCTCGCCCCACCGCCCCCAGCCCCCCCTCGCCTCACTGGACCGGCCGCCACCCAGTTGGACCGGCCCCCACCCCCTTCTCCCTCGCCTTCTCTGTGCTCTCTCCTCGGTCGCTCTGCCTTGGCCGAGCCTCCCTCCCTTGCCTGTCGTGCACCGCTCCTCCGATTATCCAAAACAGACAAAGAACAATGATGTCCGAATGTTGGTCGCTAGTCTTCCTATCTTTCTTGAGCTTGAATTCAATTGTTGATTGTGGTATTAGATGGTTATTTTTGTATGTTGTCACCGGTATTAGTGTGTGCCAAACTCGCATTCTTGAGCGGTTGCTTGTGTCGATTATAGCTCTTCCATCCGAAGATTTTGATTAGTAGTGATTAGTATAATCATCATTTGTAGAAGATCATGTATATATTGAATCACTGTGTTGTCTTGATTGTTGATTATTGAACAATGGTTGTTGTATGTAATGACTAATCTTTGGTTTGCGCAGATGGATTGAATTATTACACGTGATTGTTTTTGATGGTTGATATTTTGTTAAAGGACCATAAGTATACTTGTTGATGATGGTAGGGATTTGTGACAATTTGTGCTCTCGGTTTAGTGGGTAGCTTGATTGGTGATAGTCGTGCTTTGCTCCCCAATATTGAGTGTTGTTGATAATTATTGTTCATCAAGATCACTTTGGTAAACTCAAAATTGAGATTTGTGCATCCGCAATGAAGAGCTTCGTGTTGATATTGCTAATAATGCCCTATTAGTGATCCGTCAATCGAGTTGTTGTGTCGTAGAATCATCAATTTGTATTGTTTGGAAAGGATTTGTGGTTTAGCAATAATTGGTAATCTGGCAATTGTATAGATGGTAGTTGGATATGACTTAAAAGATGATGACTTATGGAGTAACAAACATCAATATAGGTCGCGAGGAACATATACCATCACCATTTCTGGTAGCTTTAGCAAAAAAAAGATGATGACTTAAAAGAGAGTAGTAATACAAAAAATTAGTGTTAGGCTTAATTTGGCAGTACGGTGGAGTTTAATATGCAGTTTTACTATTTGAATATAATAACTCTAGTAACCAGTTTTTTAGAGCCATGACATGAGTGAGCACACTTTATTTGAAACTTTCTAATTAGCAACATCTAAGATACTAACGTGTACAATCCCATATATTAAATATAATATAGGCATTTATGATTTACCTGCCATAGTCCAGCTTGAAATTTAATAGCATTTATGTCGTATTATTGTTAAATGTCTGCCATGAAAATGACAAAATTGGTACGTAACTTGGCTAATCACAGTTTTTTTTCCAGTGTTTGTGTTTGTGTTTTTGTGCAATTTCCCATATATTATATACTATGTAATAATTGCGTACGTAACTTATATAGATAGCAAGTAAGCGAGATGGCGAGAGGCACCGTCTTCGCCGTCACCGACGCCGGACATGGCGAGGCGCCGTCTTCGCCGCCGTCACCGACGTCGCAGAATCGTAGCGAGATGGTAGAGGAATATCGAAATTGCTGTTGGCCGATCGACCATCACGGAGGTCGGTGGCGTTAGGGTCCCTATGAGTCCCCAAGATCGTGGCGAGATTCGGACCATCTGCGGGATACTTGCAAGGAAAAGGTCCCTATCACCATACCAAAGTGGAAGTCTCGACAAAAGATCGAGACGCGTCTTTGTGGGAAGACCTTTCAAGCGAGTTCACTATCCCGTAAACACACATGAATCGCGTCGAGCGGCATGCCTTGCTCTCCATGTGTCACGCGTGGAGGACCTTCAAGAGCGTTCTTGTCACGCGATGACGTGAACAAAGTGAGACGCCTTCACGAAGTTTCCATTCTTGACGCTGAAACATGGAACGCCTTTGTGGCTATGAAGACGACGGATGAATTTAAGGAGCAAAGTGCGCGCACAAAGCAATCCAGCACGAAACACTCACCCCACGACTCGGCACGGCTGGCACGGCTAAATCCGCGCAATGGGAGGCGGAGGAGGAGAATCTATTTCCCGATATCACACACCCGTTCCGTGCACGGTTAAGCGAGGGCAAAGTCTCGTCGATGGCGTCACTTTCCCAAACCCGCGGACGGGAAGTGTCCCAACGTGTGGTAAATATGTCGAACTACCTACTTGTTTACAAGTCCATAACTTAATAGTGACTATAATAACATGATGACCTCTTGCGGCGTGAATTGATTGCCCAAACTTCCAAGGCTCCTTCCAAGAACACGGGAGAAGGATATACTATCTACGGCCCTAGGAAACAAGGAGCACCCTGGTCGCACGCGAGGCAAGGGGTTAACGTACCTTGGGTACATGGATTCGCTGACGACTACTTCATGTATAGAAGTAGGAAGAGATCCAAGGCCGAGTCGACAATCGCTTGGAACCGCTAAGGCGTAATTTCAAGGACGATAGCAAGTTTGCGAGATCAATCAATCAAGTACTCGCAACCGCCGCAAGCCGCCCGTTATTGCGGGAACCACCCTCCTCGACATCGGAGTAGTGTCGCGTCCCACGCATAATTTTGAGCGTGGCGGCGACCAATTACCGATAGACCGCATCAAGGTAATGTACATCTATGGAATGCACCAAAGATAGACCTATAGGGCGCCTTAGCTAATTGCGTGTCGTTTTGTAGGAGCCGACGGCTGCAAGCTCCAAGCGAGGTTAGTTGGGTCCATTCCTATTGAGGTCGGGGGATGGTGCATCCATACCGGGAAGGAGCGATGCAAAGACGGTGTCGGTGGCGCATGGTTACGCAAGGGTGGAGGTGGACATGGTACATCAACATTTCATGGCCGTCCCGGACATTCGCCTCGAACGAAGAGATCACAACACTAGGGGATGCCGTACGCTTTTATCCAATGGCCCAAGAAGGACATCGCCCCGACCCAGCCGAGGCCGCAATCTCGACAGACCATTCCTCTCCAACGGAACCCTCCATGACTCCACCTCATATTTCTCCTCGAAGTCCACCTCATCGCTTCCCGTGGAGAAGACGCCAAGGAACAACAAAAGCGTGCTATCGTATCGGTTCCCGAAGTCGTCTCGCAGAAGACGCCGCCAATCGTGAAGGCCAAATCGACATCGACGAACATTAAGCCGCCTCCCAAGTCCCGAAGCACGGAAGTACTCCATCGGAAAACCGTTGTGCCCTAACGCACAATTAGCCCACGCTGATTTGCTTGTCGGGCTATGCATGCACGTACTTGCGGAATACCGCAAAGAAGGGTGCGATCATCGGAATCACCGTCGCATACAAGGATGAGCATTTCTTCAACGGTAGGGCAACCGTGGTGGGCTTCAACGACTTATTCAACCTATTCAATTTGAAGCCCTCGGCGCCGCTTCTACGATGTTGGACATTTGTAAGTGTGTACAATCAAGTTCTACATTCATGTAATACCGATAAATATCGCAACTCATTGCTTATGTATAGATACATGATGAAAAATGCCCGAAGGCGAGACCGTGGGTTTCCTCGACCCACACGTGGTATCTATGCAAACCATCCAAGCGACGCGACCTTCGCCGAGAACTATATAACGACGGCATTGCTTCTTCGTAATCGCAAGGACTACATCTGGTGCCCTACAACCGAGGGTAAGTGCTTCACTATTTGCTATTCAAATTTCATTTGTACTTAGGTTTAATAGTTATAGCGACATACATGAGTAGGTACCATCGGATCCTTTTAGTCATTATACCCAAGAGGAACAACGTGATATATCTTGATTCCCTAGTCGAAACGATCACGACTTGAAAGATTCGCAAGCAATACTCGACAAGTATGATCATTTCCTTCATACATAACTCTATTGTAGTCTTCCTTCGTTTGAAATGCCCGAGGATAACTTTTTCAATTATGTAGTTCGTTCATCTCCTATGTTAGCCAACAAGGAAGATACAAAGGATCCAAATACCAACTAACACACAGGACGAAATTTCCAGACGCGCTACAACACAATAATCCTATATATATCATACTTCATAAAAATGTGTCTTCAATGACTATACGTACATATGTAATTCTATTTTTGCGGTCTGCCAACAAAAAATGATGAGCTATGTGCATTCTACGCTTGCCATCATATGCGACAAATCATTAGTGCTAAGATGAAGAATCAGGAGGTTTGTCAATCTCGAAATAATTTTTTGTAATTGTAAATTCAAATATATATCCTTACCATTTTTTCTTGACCTAGCGGCGGGGTTTGATAATAGATTTACATGGACTCGTTCTTGCAAGAGCTCGCGGAAGTTCGAGGCGCACTATGCAATTTTATCATGACAAATAGTTAACAAAGGAGAGTTTCACTCCATCGCCGATCCGAGAGTCACGCAAACAATTGACTTAATTGTAATCCAATTGTACAACTATAGCAAAAATACTTCAACAAATTCGATCTTTATTAATTTATTTATTAATTTATTTTGAGTAATGGTCAATTTGAGTTGTCAACAATTGATTATCTGCGATGTATCATTTTTTGTACATGCTTGTTTTCGAGAGGGCATGGCTAGCAATTCTGAGTGGCCAAAAGAGGAAACAATGTAGCTAGGGTCGCTTTCGATTACCACACGGTTTTATGTTGAAACCGCTCAGTGAAGGCTATTACCACGACGGTTTCAACATAAAACCGCTGCGTGATAACCACTTATCACGACGGTTTACTTTAGAAACCGTCGATAAGTGGTTATCACAGACGGTTTTAAATAAAACCGTGCGTGATAACCACTTATCACGAGCGGTTTATTTACAAACCGTGCGTGATAAGTGGTTATCACGCACGGTTTTATTTAAAAACCGCTCGCGATAATCGTTTATCACGACGGTTTTATTTAAAACCGTCTGTGATAAGTGGTTATCACGAGCGGTTTTGAACCGTCGTGATAATCGCTGTTATCACGAGCGAATAAATATAGGCGGTTCGGAAACCGTCTGTGATGACGGTTCCGAACCGTCTGTGATGACGTGTTCTGTAGTAGTGTGTCCTCCGGTCCGTCGTGGTCCTTGCGCAGCTCCTCCGTCGCCGAGATCCACTCCGCCACGTCCCACGACACGATGTACGTACCCCATGCCGGACATGTACTGCCACTCGGGGTTGGTGTGGTACGGCGTCAGGTACCCGTGGTTCATTTCGTGCCGCGCCTTGGTCTGCAGCGTGTCGGCGAGCGCCGCCAGGCGGTAGTACGTGTTGTCGTCGGTCTGGCCGACGTAGTCGTAGGGCTCGTCGGCGAACAGCCGGGGGATGGTGGAGAAGTACTCGTGGGTCTTGCCGTCGTTCGTGTTCTCCGTGCAGTTGAGCACGACGATGTCGCCGTGGGCGATGATCTCGAGCGCCACCAGCACAGCGTCCTCCTCCCTGTCCAGGTTGCACACGACGAAGCGGACGTCGATGATTGCGCGGGAGGGCCGCGGCTAGAGTGCGTACGCGAGGCGAAGGTGGTTGCGCCGCTCGTAGAAGTCGGCCCGGGTGAGCACGCCGAGGAACATGCGGAAGTCGACGTCCGGCTTCGCCGTGTAGGCGTCGGCGTGCCGTAGCATGGGACGAGCGCCGACTGGAGCCTGAAGTTGTTGGGGAAGACGACGAAGTAGATGAGCTCGAGGATGAGGAAGGGGGTGAGGAAGAGAGGGATGTTTGGGAATGGGACTTGGGCAAGGGAGAAGAATGCTTCGTCATGGCTAGCTTAATTAGGTACTCAGGACTAATTAACTGGTGCTAAGCGACGTGTAAAACTGGCTTAAGTAGGTGGGGCTTATAATTCGAAGTAGTACTACATGATATGAGTAAACAAAATAATATAGGTCTTGTACGTATGGACTTATATATGGTCAGGGTCTCAGGGATCAATCTCGTTGTATAGTCGCATGCATGTCTAAGTACTAATCTTTGAACAACTTCAATTTGCAGATAACTCCAGGTTATGCATGCACATCAAAGTCATCTTGTTTAAGTAACATTGTACTAACACACACATTTAATCCATAGCCAGTCCTCTTTACACCAACATGTCTGAATTAAACCTATAGTTTTTGTAACAGCCCCAAAATCCAGGGCTATCAAACTCTTCACAACCACCCAGGATGTGCAGTTGTGAAAAAACAGTGTCTCAAGCAAGCTTTCGATTACAACAAAACCAATCTTTTATTACATAAGATTAAGGTTTAACAATCAGTTTTGACGCAGACACGGGCTTCCAAGCCCAAAGTTGATATAATACAAGTAAAAGAACTTCACACTACAGGCACGTTTGAGCACGATCGAGACCTAATAACAGTAGTCATTGCCTTCTGGGGGCCACCAAAATCCTACTCATTGGGGTTCTCAGCATTTTCCCAATCTTCTTCTGTGGAGGGGTTGTAAATTTTGCAAGAATGAGTACTACTACCGTACTCAACAAGCCACATGAAAAGGCTAAATAATTACATGCAAGAAGTTCAATGAATGGTTAGGGTTTACCTTAACAGGATTTTATAGTTTAAAGCAGTTTAACTTTAAAACAGTAAAACAATAATAAATAACAACAACAGGGGTTTCTCAACAAATACACAAACCAGATCCACATCTCAAAAACTCTACTTATGCCTTGCAAAATCGAAATCACCCCATGAACACAGCTTCATTAACCGGAAGCACGGCGTATTCGAATACCATTTGATATACTATGCAGAGTTGCTCAGCTTTAACCACAAAATACCTCATGCTCGTACTGTCAGAACATAGACACACAACATGTTAGCGTGCGACTGAGCTGAGATAACAAAGCTTTTTCACTGCTCAACCTTTCTAGTCTCTACCCAGTAGGTTCTTACTCCATACAGCCCTCGGGAGACTCCACCGGCCGCAGTTATGGATCTTTCACCCCGATGCTGACGGGCCATACCGTTATGAAGACCAGCGAGTGTCCCTGCAGGCTCACTCCTGTCCTACTCTAGATGCTGTAGATATTCAATCGGAAGAGCAGGGTACTAGGCTAGGGAGTAATAACTACACATGTGGTTGAGCGGTTTTCTGTGTCTGTTACTTGGCACAAGGTTCTTGTCCTTACTAGTCTCTAGTGAGGAATAGACCAACACCAATTCGTGGTTGTCCACCTGCTTGATCTCATCTTTGACTCACTTTTAACACAAGTCTATTGGGTTGCCCAACTTCTTGCACACAACCCTCAACTTCACACCAAAACCACTGGCGAACCGCCAACACCCTCTTTTGATTGATAACCATAATTTTGGTGACAAAACTATCTGCATAGATAATATTTTATGTGGACTTGTCAAGGTGAATATGGCTTACAAGAAATCTTAACCTTGTTAAGGTGAATATGGCCTACAAGTGCTAGGTGGTTTTGTATGTGGGGTAATAGGAATTATCTAAACAACATGGCATTCAAAAATATTATTTCAATATTTAAAGTAATTGGCACAAATAATAATGAAAGTAATATTAAATATATGAACTGTAGGTTCAAAATGATCAAATAATGTGGCTTGACTTCTTTCACAAAGTTCTGTAGATCCTGTTCTGGTCTGATGTCTTATGCAATCTGGTCTTCAAGATCGTGACCTAACGAGAAGCAAAAATAAGAAAACAAACCAATTAAAATCCGGCTCGACAAGAAATGAGCTGGGAACAACATGCAAGTAAAAATAAATGGAAAAAACACAAAGAAGGTGGTGTGGGAGGGTGAGAATTTATTGTGAGAATTTATCTGGGGTTTAATTGGACTGAACAGAGTGGAGAAATGGATTTCTGGGCTCAAAACGGACGAAATGGATATAAAATGTTGAATTAAGGTTTTGCGTATGAATAGCGCCAGATGATGAATAGTATTTTTTTACTATTCATGAATGAAAAGGTGGTGGTGAACAGTAACTAGCACTACTGTTCATGACAATGAACATTGGAATCAAGATTTTTCGGCAGGTGAATAGTGATTTTCGGTATATGAACAGTAAAAAACAATATTGTGCTATGAACATTGTTTGAGTTTAAACGGATGAGCAGATAAAGAGATGCCTTTTCTTTATGCGGCACCGAGGCTTGATTCGACTGGTTTGAACAGCCTATTGGCGAGCCAACGCCCAAAGACAAAGTCGGGTTGGGCTGCATTGCCCGTTTGGCCGCCTTCCTCTAGCGAGAGGAAGGAGACGACGGCGATTGCGGCGGCGTCGGTGGCCAGTACTGGGAGCACCACTGAAGGGAGCTGAACCCATTTTGGGGAGTTGCATGGGCGGAGGAGGTGCGGAGATGGGGCGGCAACGGCGGAGGCGCACGGCTGGAGCAGAGGACGAAGCTGGCGGCGATGCGGCGGCGCTCCGGCGAGGACGAGGGGGGAGGAGCATCAGTGAGTGGAAGGGGTCACAATGGAGGTGGTGGGGTGGCCTGAGGCGCATTGAGGCGGCATGGCGACGATGGTCGTGGAAATGGCGGCGGTGGAGCTCGGTGCCGACGAGCTCCGGTGAGGGAGAAGGTGGGGGAAAGATTGGCGGCGGTGCGGGAGTGCTACCGCCGGAGGCAGGAGGGGAGGGGATGAAGGAGGGCAGTGGATTTACCGGAAGCTTTCTTTGGGCGGAGAAAAGAGGCGGCGGCGATTTCTTCGAAATCGCCAGCGCCAGGGAAGGAGGGGTTAGGGGAGGAGCTGGGAGTGGAGGTGAGGAGGAGAGCCGTCTCTGGGGTGGCTTTTATAGCCTGGGAGAGGCGGTGGCGACAGTATGGCGGTGGAAGCAGTTGCGATGAGGTGGCGGCGGGGAACCTTCGGGCGGCGCCGAGAGGAAGAGAGGTGCCGGCTGGGGCGGGGCCAGGTGGAGGCGGCGAAGGGGAAGGAAGGCTCTGGAGAGAAGAGGTGGCGCGGGAGGTGGCGGTGACGGCAGCGGCGCCGAAGGCGCTGACGCCCGGGAGCTAACGCAGGGGCGGGGAGACGAAGGGAGAAGGAAGAAGAAGAAAACGTCAGGAGAAGAAGGCGCCATCGGGAGGAGAAGGTAAATTTCCAAAAAAGGAAGCAGTTTTCGGAAAATTTCTGAAAACGGAAAGAAGTCAAAATAAGCCAAAAGATTCAAAAACTTTCAAAATTTTAAAATTTCAGGGCTGTTTCAGTTTTTCTATGTAAAAAAACTAAATTAAACCCTTAGTTCGTCAACTGTTTAGGTTACATTATTCTCTTTTCGGTGGATTTGACCTGACCAGTACCAATGCTGATCTTAACTCGGTTTCTACGATGGTTCGCTTCAGTTGTTCATTTCAAGCTAATATCCTCATTGATTTAGCCTTTAGGAGTTTTTTTTTTTTGCATCCCATTTACAATCCAAAGCTGGATCTTTCTTGGCCCATCAAAGAGATAAAACGTGTGGGCTTTAAAACCAAATTGGCCGATATAGAATAATGGGATGGTGCCCTAGCCCGCCTCCTCTACACAACCCCTGCAAACACATCAGCAACCGTACACGTATCAGCACCCGCAGATCTTCATCGTCCAGCTACGCATCGGAAGGATACATAAGCGCAGCTTGCGCCGCCCACTAGGGTTTCTCCCCTTCGTGGTCGCGCCGGCCTCGCAGCTCCTCCGAACTCCGAGAGCTCTCGTCTCCGGCGGCAGAAGCGGCGGCGAGATGGTGAAGGGACGCACGGGACAGCGCGTGAGGCTCTACGTTCGCGGCACCATCCTCGGATACAAGAGGTGAGCTGAGCTGAGCTGCTCCGGCCGCTTGCCGCTCGATCGGTAGCTGGATTTGTTCCTTGTTTTGCGCGATTTGAGTGGTGGATTTGGGCGCGCAGGTCGAAGTCCAACCAGTACGAGAACACGTCCCTGGTGCAGATCGAGGGGGTCAACACCAAGGAGGAGGTGGCATGGTACTGCGGGAAGAGGATGGCGTACGTCTACAAGGCCAAGACGAAGAGCAGCGGCACACATTACCGCTGCATCTGGGGCAAGGTCACCCGCCCCCACGGCAACTCCGGCGTCGTCCGCGCCAAGTTCAAGTCCAACCTGCCGCCGGCATCCATGGTGCGTTGGGCCAACCTCCTGTATCCGTTCGTTGCACTCCATCTTGTTCTTGGTTTTCTCTTTTGTGTTGCATGCTAATGCTTTTTCGGTGTTTGACTGGTTGCAGGGACGCAAGGTCAGGGTCTTCATGTACCCGAGCAGCATCTAAAGGTTAGTATCGATTGTCTTCATTCTTAATTTGCTGCTGTCATATATCTAGGGTAGCCTGCCTCAAGTCATGGTGACTGTTGCTGAGTGGATAACCTGCTAGTAACTGAAGACTTGGTTATTTATCTGTGGAGATTTTATTATTGATGAATCCTTGATTTATGTGGTTAACACTTGATCCTATGCTGCATGCATTGCCATTCTTTCTTAAGCAACTTATGTAACTTTGCAGAGGTCAAATGGGATAAATGGTTCTCTCCTGACAGTAGAGCCTTTACATATGTAACCTTTACTGCTTGAATTTGTTCACATAAGTCATACGTAGATATACTAATTTAGGAGTCTATGAATATTTTTGTACCATTTAAATCCTACATCCATTCGATAGGCAGGCATCAGTGCAAAAATATTTCTATATCTTATAGCCGTATTGTATGCCTTTTATGTTGCTGAACCCTTATCAACTAAGGATTAACCACTGCCACTTGGAATGTTCACAACATTTGGGGGATAAGTTTTTTCGAGCTAGGAAGGGAAACCGCCCACCTTCATTATTGAAGCCACATTAGTTACATAGTTCAGAAATGAAAACGACAAATAGGATCAAGTGTGTGCTCCCACAGGGCAACTACCAAAACATGGCACAAAGCGGACACACGGCAATATAGTTTTCACCGTCCTATTATTTTGACAGTTGTGTGCGTTGCCGTTGAACTGAGCTCGCTAACTAATCTAGCATTGTAAATGCACCTGTTCAATGCATTATGTTGCTTCCACCTTTGTATTATTGAAATATGCTTGTCTCCTGTTTTGGAGAATCAGCATGCTTCATAAGCATCTATGTGCTTGCTGTGAAAAAATATATAGCTAAAATGGACTACCTCAAATGAGCCACAACCCACTAGTCAGTTGCATTGAAATGTATTAGCTCTAATTGAAGGGCATCATAGTACACTTATTTTGCTTTTAACAAGAACATAGGAGTTGTTTCAAAGTAATTATATGGCATGTTGTGGTTTTAATATTTTGATGTGGTTTTAGATACTAAAATTGACATTAACTCGTGGCTTAACGGTCTTGTTATATTCCGTACAATTTTGTTCAGGAATACTGTCATCTTCATCACTTCATGTATCCTAAGAATCTTTTCCCACACTACCTTTATTAACTGTACCCATATCAGTTTTACTTGCTTTATTTAAGTATTAGTTTAGATCCCAATTTTCGTATACTTATATCAGTTCTTCCTATAATATTGGATATTTCTGGCCAAATTGTGCTCTGAAATGCTTCACGTAATCCTCAGCTTGCAGCCTTGTGTTTGATCCAATGCTAATACTATTTCTTATCCAATGCAGGTAATTTCGAAGTGTGGAGGATGGTGCTTATCTGCTAGATTTTATTTTGAGCTCAAAAGGTCTTGTAAGGGGTGTATTCAGGTCAAGAGTTAGCATGATGAACTGTTTGTTGGGGACCCTTCGAAGTTCTCCCTAGTTTTAATGTTGTGGACCACTTAATCATGTTATATGGAGTTGGAGTGAGAACTTGAAAGCGTAATTTGTCATATTTCAGTACGTTGTCTGTTATCATCTCGTCGATTTCTAGCTGCTGCCTTCTGATTTCTGCATCAGATATGATTTCCCTGTTCTGTTCCTGATGTTAGAGATATGGAAAGAGATAAGAATAGAATGTAACTAGAATATATGGTTAGTTTGTTTCCTTGTTTCTAAGATTGTAATCTCCTGATTGTATACGCTGCCGAGAGCTATTCTTGGCCTATATAAACATGCAACAGCGGCTCCTAACAGAGTAGAACGCTTACACCAAATTACATGGTATCAGAGCCTCTCCTCCACAAACATCCAGATCGCATCTAGTGGAGCCATGGCGAGTTCTTTCAACGGAGTCACCGCCAATCCATTCTTCGGCCAAGTCGTCACCGAGAAGCTGATGAAGGCCAACTTTCTCCTGTGGAAGGCGCAGATCCTTCCGGTTGTACGAGGTGCCCGCATGGAGGGGTATCTCATCGTAGCGATCGCTTGCTCCAAAGAAAGTCGATCGACGCCAAGGATGGGGACGAGATTGTGAAGAAAGCCAACCCAGCGTATGACGAATGGGTTGTTGCCGATCAGCAACTTCTTGGCTTCTTGCTCTCAACAGTCTCCAAAGAAGTTCTCATGCAGGTGGTGAACATGCACACTGCCGCACAAGTCTGGAGAGCAATCAACGAGATGTTCTCCACGCAAACGCTGCGCACGATCCGTGAACACGCCAGATTGCACTCGCAACCACCTCCAAAGGGAATATGAGTGTTGCGGAATACATCACCAAGATGAAGTCACTCGGTGATGAGATGGCGGCCGCTGGGAAACCAATGGATGATGAAGACATGGTGGGCTACATCCTTGCCGGTCTTGATGAAAATTACGAGCCGGTAGTATCATCTATTGTCGGCAGACCGAACCGTGATGATGAGCGAGATGTACTCACGGCTCCTTAGTTTCGAGAATCGCCACAACTGCGCCAGCCGGCTACCAAGCCAACTTGGCGTCGCGGCGGGCATGGAGCGCCACCCGCGGCAGAGGAGGCGATCACGACGTGGCGTGGTCGTGACGGAGAGAGGCCATTCAGGCGAGCAGCGGCATCGCCAACAATGGAGGCAAGCGACCTACATGCCAACTTTGCGTAAGACAGGACATATTGTTGTTGATTGTTGGCATAGGTTCGATGAAGATTTTGCTCCGAAAAGAGTGTCGCCACGCGACTCACTCATATGGAGTTGACACGAATCGGTACATGGACACTTTGAGCAACCGATCACATCACGCGGCGAGTTGGATAAATCGACCACCCATGAAAAGTACATCGAAAAGATCGATCCACACGAAAGCGGATCGGTATGGACATTAGTCACATTGGTCATAGCACTATTCACACCCCTAGTCGTGATTTATATCTAAACAATGTCTTATATGCTCCAGAGGCTATGAAAATCTTATTTACGTTACGTTTCATATATGATAACTATGCCTACCTAGAAGTTTACCCCAATCTTTTCTTTATCAAGGATCGGCGAACGAAGAGTATCATGCTTAGAGGACGATGTCGCAACGGTCTCTATCCCTTGGAATCTACACCAAAACAAGCCTTTGGAGTCATCAGACCATCTCTTGCGAGATGGCACAGTCGGCTAGGCCACCCTTCTTTAGCTATTGTCCAAAAAGTTGTTAGCAACAATAAATTGCCATACCTGGCAGAGTCTACAAGTCATAAAGTCTGTGATGCTTGTCAAATGGCCAAGAGCCATCAGTTATCCTATTCTACATCCTCTAGTGTGTCTAAGTTTCCTCTAGAACTTATTTACTCTGATGTTTGGGGTCCAGCATCTGACTCTGTTGGGGGCAAAAGTACTATGTCAGCTTTATTGATGATTTTAGCAAGTTTACTTGGATCTATCTCCTCAAATTTAAATCTGATGTGTTTCAGATATTTCGTGAATTCCAGAATCTTGTTGAAAGATTATTCAATAGGAAAATTATTTCCTTGCAATCTGACTGGGGTGGTGAATATGAAAAATTACACTCCTTCTTTTCACAGATAGGCATCACTCACCGTGTTTCATGTCCCCATGCCCATCAACAAAATGGGGCTGCTGAACGAAAACACAGACACATTGTAGAAGTGGGCTTATCTCTCCTTGCTCATGCTTCCATGCCTCTCAAATTTTGGGATGAGGCATTCCTTGCCGCTACTTATCTCATCAACCGCACCCCAAGCAAAGTCATTGAGTATTCCACACCCCTAGAGCGCCTGTTTCATCAAAAACCGGCCTATGCTTCTTTGCGAACTTTTGGTTGTGCTTGTTGGCCTAATCTTAGACCATACAACACTAGAAAACTCCAGTTTCGCTCAAAACAATGTGTTTTTATTGGCTATAGCAAAATTCACAAAGGATTCAAATGCCTTGACATTTCTACTGGCCGTGTTTATATATCTCGTGACGTTGTTTTTGATGAAACTATTTTTCCTTTTGGAAAATTACATTCCAATGCCGGTGCGCGCCTGCGGTCAGAGATTGTTTTGTTGCCTCCACATCTTCTCAACTCTGATGTTCCTGTTTCTAGGGGTGAAAACGTGCTTAATCCAGTGACTAATGATCCTAATCTTGATGATACTAATGATGTTGGTGAGCAATTAGCAGGACATTCACAGGTTCCGATAACAAATATAGATACGGTGGAGAATGAGGATGGCACGTCTCATGAGCTTGTGTCTTCCATCTTTGCTCCGGTTCGGCACATGATGCGACGGCGACAGATCGACTTCATTGCCTCCGGCCTCACCAACCAATGTCTGCCACACCTACTTTGATGCATGCACCCGGCGATGATGCGGGGGAACCAGGAACTTCTTCTGCGCCCGGTAAGCAGGACCTCGATAATGTACCGATCCCACGATAGTAACAGATCATGCACCACACACACGTCTTGAGTGGAATCATAAAGACAAAATATACACCGATGGCACTATACGGTATGATAAATGATCTTATTTTACACTCACGGTGAACCTCAAAATCTAGAAGAAGCTTTCACACACAAAGATTGGAAAAATGCTATGGATCTAGAATATATGGCCTTAATGAAAAATAATACACAGCGCCTTGTTCCACGAGAAGGGAAGAAATATCATAGATTGCAAATGGGTATGTAAGGTCAAAAGAAAATCTGATGGGAGTTTAGACCGATACAAAGCTCGCCTAGTTGCCAAAGGGTTCAAGCAAAGGTATGGCATAGACTATGAGGACACATTTAGTCCCGTAGTAAAACCTGCTACCATTAGAATTATTTTGTCTCTTGCTATCTCTAGGGATGGAGCCTTAGGCAATTTGGATGTCGAGAATCGTTTCTTCATGGTGTTCGGAGGAAGAGGTGTACATGAGACAACCTCCAGGTATGAGGACAAAGATAAGCTTGGCTTTGTTTGCAAACTGGACAAGTCACTCTATGGTCTTAAACAAGCACCAAGAGCGTGGTATGCTCGCCTGAGTACAAAGTTGTGTAATCTTGGCTTTATGGCTTCAAAGACAGATACATCATTATTCTTTTACAATAAAGGTAACACTGTTATCTTTCTTCTTATTTATGTGGATGATATCATTGTTGCTAGCTCCACACAAGAGGCTACTACAACTTTACTCAAGGATCTCAATCAGGAGTTTGCTCTCAAGGATCTTGGAGAGTTGCATTACTTCCTTGGCATAGAGGTAAATAAAGTAAAAGATGGTATTCTTCTTACTCAAGAGAAATATGCAATGAGACTTACTCAAGAGAATTGGAATGACAAATTGTAAGCTGTTAGCACTCCTTTATCTACTTGAGAAGAAGTTGTCACTCATGAAGGCATCCACTTGGGCACGAGGATTCAACACATCTGATGTATATAGTGGGAGCCTTGCGGATCTCACACTTACTGACTGACATTGCTTTCTCACAACAAGGTATGCCGCTTTTGCATTCACCAACAACCTGAACATTGAATTGCAGATTAAGAGAATTTTGAGGTATATACGCTCAACAACCAATCTTGGGTTAAGAATAGGAAAATCTCAGTCAACTAGAGTGAGTGCATTCTCTGATGCTGATTGGGCAGGGAGTCCTGACGATAGAAGGTCCACCGGTGGATTTGCTGTATTCTTAGGAACAAATTTAGTGTCATGGAATGCAAGGAAACAGGCAACGGTTTCACGTTCCAGCACTGAGTCAGAATATAAAGCATTAGCCAATGCAACAGCTGAAATGATATGGGTTCACCCTTACTCAATGAGCTACATATATCGACCGCATAGCGGCTCAATTATGGTGTGACAACTTGGGTGCTACATATTTGTCGCCTAATCCAATCTTTCATGCTAGGACAAAACACATAGAGATTGATTATCATTTTGTGAGAGAAAGGGTAGCAAGAAAACAATTAGATATTCGGTTTGTACCTACAGGTGATCAAGTCGCCGACGGATTTACAAAACCATTGTCAGCTCATCAGTTACAGAAGTTCAAGTTCAATCTCAATCTTGATAAGTTGTGATTGAGGGGGAGTGTTAGAGATATGGAAAGAGATAAGAATAGAATGTAACTAGAATATATGGTTAGTTTGTTTCCTTGTTTCTAAGATTGTAATCTCCTGATTGTATACGGATTGTAATCTCCTGATTGTATACGCTGCCGAGAGCTATTCTTGGCCTATATAAACATGCAACAGCGGCTCCTAACGGAGTAGAACGCTTACACCAAATTACACCTGAATGTTCATATGGTGCTTGATTGTGGAGTTATAGCACGGCTCTATGTCGTTTGTGTATTTTTGTGCAATTACTGCGTGAATAGAAGGCCACTAGGTTCTTTTCGTCGCAGAGGTAACAGGAGACGACCCCATATTGCCAAACGCGCCGGTCAGCTGTGCGGTGCCAGCGCGAGCAGAGCCGCCCCATCTCTGCGAAGACGGTGATACGGATGGCAAATAGCTGGAACCAAAGCAGCTTGGTGCGCGGGAGTTGGGTGAGAGGTGGGCTCCAGTAGCTCCTTGGGCCACATGTCTCATGCGGGCTGTTTGCTAATGGCCCTCCTCTTCTGTGTAAACAATTGAGAACATGCCGCTCCGTAAAACTGGTTTCTAACAATGCAATTGACGATTTGACATTTTATAGAAAAGACAATCATCGTTTTGTCATTTCTTCCCATTTTCTCCTTTTCTGGCTGCACAAAATGACCACACTACCCCCCTTTTTCCTTCCTCTTTCCCCTTCAATCTCTCTTCCTCTTTTCTTCCTTCCTCCAGAATCCCCTCCCTCCGGTCGAGTCGGTCCCACCAGCCGTCGCCACCGACTGGGCCCCGCCCCGCAAGGTTCTCTCCGCCTCAACCGCCGCCTCGCCTCACCCTCCCCTACTCCTTCACCGCCGCTTCACCCTCCCCTACTACTCCACCACTGCACCCTCCCTGAGGCGGCGGTCGACGAGGACTAGGTCGCGGCACGCGGCGGTGGGGAGGGAGAGGAGCACAGAGGAGGGAGAGGCTCGATATCGTCGGGGAGGCGGTCGGAGACGAGGGAGATGGAGGGGAAGGGGGAGTGTCGGAAGTAGAGGCGGTGCTCAAAGTGGTGGACGAGGGGGGGGGCACTTGAGGGTGATGAGGAAGTAGATGGGCTCCACTCCAGGGGTGGGGTGGTATTGGACCCATTGGAGGAGCGCCACCATCGCACAGACTACAACCTTGCGGCGGTGTAAGATCGAGGCGGCCCACTAAAGGGGGTGAATAGGTGGTTTTTAAAATCTTTTGGCTAAAACCGAGTTTTATGCATAATTGTAAATCAATTTGGTTTTGCTCAATTAAGACATAAATCAACTAGTCTTGACTAAGTACACCAACAATATAAGACTATTGATAATGATAACAAACATACAAAGACTATAAGTAATTTAATTCTATGAATGTAAATAACACAAAGTAAAACACAAGAAAGATAAAATCACAATGACACAATGACGTTTTACCGTGGTTTTCGAGAGACTTATCGGTCTCCCCTAATCCATGTTAAGGCAAGCCCAAACTAATTTGATCGGCTCCACGAATTAAGCCAAATACCTCAATTCTACTAGTGATAGTTCTTTTCTGCTCCGGGGTAGGTGAGCTCTAACCTTCGAACATGTTGGCCCTTCTCACGAGCTTCTGAGAAGATCACCGGTCCACGACGCCTCCACGCCATCTAGGTGTCAGCAAACACCAGGAGTAACAAGCCAACCCTCTTGCTTGACTCTCACCACGTGCAACGAATGCACTAGCTCAAGTGGATACGAAATCAACATCTAGATGCAACACATGCAACTAGAGACCTCTCTCATTGCTCACAAGGTGCAACACATGCACAATTGAGAGAGGAACCTCGCATTAGCTCAAGTGAGTGAAATGGGATGCCAAAGAATATCTCTCAACCGGTCAAGGTGGGTATTTATAACCCATACACAAAACCCAGCAGTTGGGAGCAGAAATCCTAAAAATTAGGATTTGCAGTAGTACCGCCGTACAAACTCCGGTACTATTATTTTCTACTGTTCACCAGTCGCACGGGTGCATTAACGGCTCAAAAACTAGTCGTTAAAGTTTTTAGTGTGATAGGACCGTAGTACAAAGGGCGGTACTACCATTTTACGGTAGTACCTCTCTCCTCGGGCGGTATTACCGTAGTCCAATTTCAGCACAGACGACGCTCGGTAAAAATATCATAACTTTTGACTCCGATATCGGAATTGAGTGATCTTGGGCTCTATGGAAAACTTATTCAAATGGATACACAACCCACCTATTTGATTGATCTCAAACATATTTGATCAAATCAAAAAATACAACTCCAAAGAGCCACTACCATGGTCTAAGTCCAAATAAATAGCAACGAGCAATTTTAGACCATGCCAAGGGAAAATGCATGAATCTAAATAATTTACAAAACACATTTGCAAACTTAGATCATACCACAAGGAGTAGGTACATGGACTTCAACCATTTGCAAAACACATTTACAAAGTATAGTCACATGCTACAAGGATTAGATGCATTAGCCTCGACTATTTGCAAAACACATTTGCAAATAATAACATCATACCACGGTGAGCTAGAGCAAGCAAGATTGAACTATTAGCACATGATGAGACTCAAGCTACTAGAGAAGACCTCTCTTAATAGTACGACAATTATATACTAGCAATTCAGTCTTCCAACCAAACACCAAGACCGGTAAAAGGCTAGGAACACATCCTTAACCCTAGCTAGTCACACATTTGCCTTGAGCATTTTCTTGAAACTTGATGACGCACATCTTCACTTCAAGTCCGGGTCATCGTCTTGACATGCATCAACCTATGATGCATCCTTTACTTGACCTCCATCAACACATGATGGGTCTTCTCTTGACTTGATAATCAACTCATGATCACCTCCTCTTCGAGATCTTGATATACATCAACATATGATGCATCCCTTTCTTGAAACTTGACTTGATGACGATCAACTCATGATGTCATCCAAAGTCTCCATTACCATGGAACATAACCTATTCATCTAACTCATGAAAAACGTTAGTCCCACAACGATAAACATTAATTATCAGAAAATATTTGTAATAAATGCTTCTTAACAAGCCGTTGTAGAAATATGCGGTATTACTGCCGTTGATCATGTGGTAGTTCGCTCTCCGGTAGTTCCGTTCACATAGGGCGGTAGTAACGGTACTACCGCTTCCCTTAGAGGTCTAAAACCGGCCCTCTCTAGAGATAACATACCGCCAACTAAAGTTTAAAACTTTCGATGTGCGGTAGTTCCGCTCAGAATATGTGGTCGTACCGCGATGCGGTAGTTCCGCCAAGGAAACCCCGAAATACCGTTTACCATATGAGCAACCGAGATAAAAAGGTGTTGTTCTGTAAAAAATATACCACCAACAAGATTTAGGTACGATCGGGTTGCGGTAGTACCGCACCACTATCCCGGTTATACCGCAGTGCAGTAGTACCGCCAACAAAACGTCGGTACTACCTATTTTTCTGAGAAAAACATAGTTGGCTTTCAAAACAAACTTTAAATGCACGAATGATCCTAGATTGATCCAGGTTACACAAGAATACGTTATCAAGCTACTAGTCACGATCCCTCTATTGTCTTTGCATTGCCATTTCCATGTTGTCTTCTATAATCCGAACTAAGCCTTTAAAACAACTTGGCACATACATTAGTCCCATAAACACAAATTACAAATAATTGAATATAAAGTGATATGAGTATATATGAACTACACAAGTTTTATATACTCAAAGGATATGTTTCAAAGTAGAGATCCCCAATACATGTGGATAAAGAAATATGGATTAATACTAATGAAACCACAAAATATAGAGTGAACTATCCCTAAATGTGTGCATACACGAATGTGTAATAAAAATATATGCACATATTCAAGTTAGACTTTTAGTAGAGTTTAACCTATATTTTGGATCCGATGAATGCAACAAGATATAAGAATATGATGTCGAGTGCATAGCCCCATGATTTTCACCTTTTCATACAAATAAGACTACACAATAGGTATATCAATATAAGTGTTAGTCTCACATATATATTTATCATTAATCATCAAAAAACTCCATTAACTCATAATGACGGATCTAGATTCTTCAAGAGAGGCCACCGGTGGGGGTGGATGCAGCGGTGGCGAGGATGTTGAACAACGCGAGTGATAAGAGCCAACGGATGAAGGAGAACACGTCTTCAGGCTGCAGAATGAATGTGAGGACGAAGGTGGCCGACGAGACAGGTCCGCCGCTGGGAAAGACGGGGTAGATGTTCTAGCTGATGAAGATGAGGTAGACAACGGAGCCATCGGTCTGGGAGAAGATGGTGGTGATTTATGTGAAGTACCAGCCAATAGGACCGAAGCATTTCTCACCCTAAATATTTGTAGGTGTAATTGCACTTGTCGTGTTGATGTTGGTGGTGTTTCTCTGTTTATTGCTCTCGTAGTTTGTATGTGCAATCCAACTTCAGAATGAATAAAAAGAATATAAGTATTGTGGTTATTTTGCTTGGCCGAAAAAGGATAAAACGGAGAGAAATACGAAAATAGTAAAACAATTATTGTTTTTTCTTCTATAAAATGATAAATCGTCAATTATATTCTTAATAATGACAAAACGTAATAACTCGTTCTATACAGAGTGAGGTTGTCCCTGTTGGGAAACCATGTGCTTGACCTAGTAGTCGCCCTATGGGTGGGCGCCCCATCTAAAACCATAGCAGAGTCTGTAGTCTATAAATAGTCACTGTAAAAGGCTGATCATAAGAAGAGAAATAAAGAGAAGAAAAAGTCCTCCCATATCTCTGTGTTCAATCTACTATTTATTCTTGTATTGTTATATGCGATTATACGCTTGTCTACGAGGTGATCGACCAGACTAGACTCGCTAGCGATGGTTCCTCAACACGTTATCAGCACGATCGACTGCGGCCTACCTCTAGGGCTACTATACTCGGATCGAAAGGTAACCGTCGAAGAACGATACTCGTAGATTGAATCGTGTTTTCTAGATCGCTTTTAATTCCGCAAATTTGGCTTTCTAGATTATTTCCTACGGTACAAATCCGCTATAATCTACCGCGAGCCGACTTGAAGTCACCGACCAAGCCGATCAGTAGGTTGCATGAAAGAGTAAATGTCGATTACACTGTAGATAATAGATTGCATGAACACAAAAAGAAAACGACGCCGGCACCCGCATGCGGCCATGCCGTCACGCCTCCCGTACTTGGCTGCCCTTGCACGGATGCGTTGCCCATACGCAGTCGCACATGCGCGTCGCAGGCCCGAAGCCGTCCGGTCGCGTGGCACTTGGCCATGGGCCGCCGCCCGAAGCCCTCTTCTTCATTCCTCTGTTTTTCTTCTTTTTTATTTCTCTTCCTCTTTTCTTCCTTCCTCCAGAACCTCCTCCCTCTGGTCAAGCTGGTCCCACCGGCTGTCGCCACCGACTGGGCCCCCCCGCCAGGTCCTCTCCGCGTCGTCGCCTCAACCGCCACCTCGCCTCACCCTCCCCTACTCCTCCATCGCCGCTTTACCCTCCCCTGCTGCTCCACCACTGTACCCTCCCTGAGGTGCTGTCGACGAGGACTAGGCTGCGGTGTGTGACGGCGGGGAGGGAGAGGAGCGCAGAGGAGGGAGAGGCTGGATATCGTCGGGGAGGCAGTCAGAGACGAGGGAGATGGAGGGGAAGGGGGAGTGTGGGAGGCAGAGGAGATGCTCAAAGCGGCAGACGAGGCACACTCGAGGGTGACGAGGAGGTAGATGGGCTCTGGCTCCAAGGTGGGGTGGTGTTAGAGCCATCAGAGGAGCGCCACCACTGCAGACTACAGCCTTGCGGCAGAGGTGACCGATGGGGGTGGATGCAGTGGTGGCGAGGGTGGATGCAACGGTGGCGAGGATGCTGAACGACGCAAGCGATGAGAGCCAGCGGATGAAGGAGAGCACGGCCTCGGTCGGCATAATGAACATGAGGACGACGGTGGTTTGCGAGACAGGGCCGCCGCTGGGGAAGACAGAGTAGATGTTCTGGGCGATGAAGACGGGTAGGTGACAGAGCCATCGGTCTGGGAGAAGATGGTGGTGATTTATGTGAAGTACTGGCCAATAGGACCAAAGTATTTCTCACCCTAAATCTCTGTAGGTGTAGTTGTCCTTGCTGTGCTGATGTTAGTGGTGTTCCTCTGTTTCTTGCTCTTGTAGTTTATCTGTGCAATCCAATTTCAGAATGAACAAAAAGAAGACAGATAGTGTGGTTATCTTGTTTGTCTGAAAAAGAAGAAAACAAAGAAAAATAACAAAAATAGTAAAACAATGATTGTCTTTTCTATAAAATAATAAATCGTTAATTGCATTCTTAATAATGACAAAACATAAAAACCCGTCCTATATAGAGTGAGGTTGTCCCATATACAACCAACGATGCGATGCAACCCCCTGCTCGATCCAAACCGTTCGGTGCCCCGTGTCCGTGCCTGGCTGCTCGCAGCCGTGCATATATTCTTTCTTCCACTCTCCCTTCCCGCCTGCCCGCCCGAAAAAGTTTCCCCAAAAACCAAAATCCCACCCGCCTCACCAAGCATGGCGGCGGAGCAGATGGACGCGGCGGCGGCTGCCACGCCGTTCCAGCTCCAGTTCGACAAGTCCATCCCCTTCCAGGTCTCGTCTCTGCTCCTTCTTCCAAATCTCCTTGAACCCATCCGAATGCTGCTGCGGGCGCGTGCTCTTTTCTACGCTTAACCAATCGAGACAATTGGTGTGTAAGACACTACATAGTACGCGATCTCTTCGATCCGGTTAAAGGCTTGCCTCGCGAGAGAACAGGGGTGAATCGGGCGGATACTGTACAGGGGTCGCCGTCCCCTGCCTGCGTGCCTACCGTTTGTTGAAATTCCTAGCAGGGCTGGATCGAAACCTAGTAGTTCCCTACCGCCCCTGCGCGCCGTTGAGAGGGGTGCGGTGGGTATGAGCGGGAGTTTGATTCATCTGACCTCAACATGATTCACAATGATTTTACTGATATGGAGCGACAAACACCACCCTGTTTATTGATTTCAGCTTCAGCATTTGCTTCCAGTGGTTGCATTTTTTTTAAAAAAATCCTACTCAGTACTCCTTATGCAACAGTGAAGTAGATGGTAAGCACGCAAATCATACATTTGTTGCTGGCCGAGTATCACTTTTCAACCTCCGCGGTTCTCATCCACGCTCCATCGCTTCAATTGGCAAAGGCTATGGACTATATCCCTGGTAGCTACCCTCCTGCCCCTTGGTGCTCGCCTTCCAGCGCCGTCGAGCGAAGCAAAAATGGTGATGCCCTAGAGAAACATTTGTTGCCTCTTCATGCACAGTTCTGTAGTCCAGAATTGAGTGCAGTGGAATTCATTTTTACAATTTTTTATTTTTTATTTTATGCTAATATTATCCATTAGCCATTAACTTGCCCATGTTTCACTATTTGTAGATAAAAATGGCAGAGTGGAATCCAGAGAAGGATCTGCTTGCTATGGTTACTGATGACTCCAAGGTTCTCCTCCATCGTTTCAATTGGCAAAGGCTATGGACTATATCCCCTGGTAGCTACCCTCCTGCCCCTTGGTGCTCGAAAGCAAAAAAGAGAAACATTTGTTGCATTAGTTTTTTCTTTTTGATTGCTGACAAAACAAATTTTCTGATCATATTGATTCTGAAAAAATAATAATAGTTATTGCCACTTCCCCTTGTTTTGCATGTCCAAAGAAGCATACGTCATGTGCACCTTGCCTTTTCGATAATTAGTAGATAAGCACATATTTACAATCTTAATGCACCCTTAATGTATATTTTTTACTTGGTAATTAAACTAATTACATCTGTTTTGAAGTTAAGAAAAGGTAGTGAACACTAAAACATTTGTTATTTTTCAGGGAAGTGCATCACATCTATTTGCTGGAGTCCTGATGGTAAAATAGTAGCGCTTGGTACAGAAGATGGTTTGGTTCTTTTGCATGATGTTGAGGTGTGTATGTTGAAACTAATGAATATAAATTACTAATGTTTTGTTGTTGTTGTTGGACACTTGTTCATACTTTATGCAAACATGATCCTCTGCTTATTTTCTCTTTATAATTTGCTAATGGCTCAGTTCTCATTTTGACCTTCATCCTTACTGACCTTTATGACTGGAACTATAGAGAGTTCATGGGGAGCACAGGCTCCAAGGACCTCTGGCCCAACTACGTGTGTACATAGAGGCATGCGAAAATTCTCCTAAAAAAATATCGTGTCTCATTAATACTGACTATGTTTGCCAACAGCAGTATCACCTGGCCGTATACACTTGGGGCCCTTGGGGCAGCTACTGCTTCAGTGTTCTTTGTCTATATTCTATAAGACAATAAAAGTCCACATGATCTTAATTTTAATATAAAAAACTTCTCATTTGTTCCCTAAAAATGAAACACGACTCTCCCTTTCCTCACGATGCTCTCTCAGTCACTTTCATGCTCAGCTGAAGCTTGTCTGCCCTCAGTTTGCCACCTACTGCCTATATGTTAGTTACAGTTTGCCTCTAAAGAATCTTTCCCTGTGGACTTGTTGGATGTAACCATCAATGTCAACTATAATTATAGGCTGGTATAATTACTAGTTTCTTAGTGCCCATAACCCTGCAGTCGATGTACATTATGGTGTACGCGTGTTTAACTACGAATCTACTGCCTTATGCCAGGATTAATTATAAGCAGGTGATCTTTGATATTTTGTTTGACCATCGATAAGTGCCTATTTTTCTTGGCATAGGCTAAAAATGCTGAGAAAAAAAATCTTGTTGGGAGAAGTAAATCTAACCCTCTGTCAACATTCAGAGCTAGAGTGGTTCATTGACTCTAGAACCAGACAGAGGACACATTTCCAATTGTTTCCTTTTCTGTTCAGCACCATTTCTAATTTGCAACCCATTGAAATTTCATTGTCATTGAATTTACATATAAAATGCTTTATTTTATTATTGCTTGTTAGTTGTTATTAATCTTTATATACTCCCTTGCATCTTTAATGTGAGTACAGAGCCTGCTTTATGTTTTGACTTTTGTCGAGTTTGCCATTTTTAGTTACTCTTGAAATCCAAACAAAGTCGCATGCTATCGCAATCTACTTGTTGCTCTTGTTTTACTTAACCTCTTTGTGCATTTATAACTGAAGGGAGTGCTAATTGCAGAATGGGAAGATGTTAAGAAGTATAAAATCCCACGATGTTGCCATTGTATGTTTGAATTGGGCGGAAGATGAACCACTATCAAGGGTATACTATTGCCTTTTTCATATATTAAAAACATTAACTACATGTACTCTAGATATTTATGTAATAATGTATAGCTGTGTCCTATTGTAATGTAAATATGTAACATCCTCCCATTTAAAACATTATTCAGTAATTCTTGCAACTGCCAGATGATTAATTCATGCATGGGTTTTGCACTAATTGAAATTAGTTTAGGGTTCACTGAAAAAGTTAATTACTGGAGTTATCTGCTAATTACTGCAGACTGACAATGACAACCTGTTATTGTATGAAGACCGCACAACGCGTTTCTTTCCTCCTGCTCCTGTGATGCCTAGGATAGGTGGGCTGAATTCTGGAGATACTGGTCTTGCGGATGAGAATGAAGAAACCATTCAGGAATTTTCAAGTGCTTCCTGTCAACGTTTTAATATTCTGTGCAGTGGTGATAAAGATGGTTGCATTTGCTTCAGTATATTTGGAATATTTCCAGTTGGAAAGATAGTAAGTATATCAAATATCTGAGTGCTTCTCTACATTTGAATTCAATAGAAGTTCATCAGTTATGCATGGTTTCTTTTGATCCTGAAGGTTGTTCTTATCATGAAAGCCCTTTTGTTGGTTCCACAGCAAAGACTTTTGCACCCTAACAAGAAATATGTTATTATGAAACAGTTCTTCTGGCAGTTTGTGTACATAACTACTTACAAAACTGCATTTCTTTTTATTGTGCATTAATTATTAATGGTTAGTGCATCATTGTTACTTAGTACCTACTATTCTTTCTGTTGCGCTATGCTATGGGGGACAAAACAGATACAAAAAATTGTCATGCTATCAAAAAGGCAATTACCAAATAGATATTGCATTAAGAAATAGTTTGTTGAGGTTGCTTCGCTATAGAGTTTTTACAAAGTATCCTTAGTATCTTGAAAGAATGACACTACTCACCACTTTTTTCAATATATGTGAAGTATAATTGCTATGCCGAAACTTTGAACTCATTGGAGAAAAATGCTGGGAATGCCCTGATTGTTGTCAATTTGCCGGTGACAACACATCCATTTTCTCTATTGGCATTATCTGATTATGTATGATTCTTCTGTTTTTCTATGTGCGCACAATCAGGTTAAATAATCTGGTTTGGAGTAGTGAAGTTTCAATTTTTTCTCTTAATTTTTCATGTAATCTTAAGGATTGAATCTATGAACATTTGAGCATCTGTTGCCTAATTTTTTGTGTTTATAAGCTCTAATGAATTCCTTAATTCTTTTACTCAGTTCGTTGTTCCGTGAGTCATTAGTTTTATATCTTTGACTTTTCAGAACATAAATAACGTTCCAATCCATGTTCAATCCAATGGAAAAAGCACTAGTCACCAACTCCAGGATGCTTCGATAAGCAAGGTCATTAATTCTTCATTTCCTATGCATATGTTGATCTGCTGGATATGAAATACTCGTTGGAACGAGAACTCTTGATCTATTTTACTGGGCCAAAAGGCAAATATAATATGTACATGGTTGACAATATACAAAGAGCACCGTAAGCTAATATACATATGTAACACCCCTTCAAATTCATGGTGGATCAACAACACTGAGTTTGAAGTGGTAGAAACTATGCTGAGCTCTAGTCTGTGCTTTGGTGAATAAATATGCTAACTGAAGTTTCGAAGGCACACACCGAAGAGCAATAACTTAGTCTTGCACCTACGATCTCATGTCAATATGCTTGGTGAGCTCATGCTTCACTGGATCTCGAGTAATGCTGATCGCATCAATACTGTCTGATAAGAGAGGAGTTGGTGCAGAGCCTCAAACACCAAATCCTCAAGTAGCCATTGAAGCTAGGTGATCTCAGCTGTCAACGACGTTATAGCTCTCAACTCAGCCTTAGCACTCGAACGAGAAACGACAGTCCGCTTCTTAGTCTTTCAAACAATCAGAGAAGAACCAAGGAAAAACAATAGGCAAAAATAGACAGGCGATCGAATGATCGCTAGCTCAGGTCGCATCAGAGTACGCCTGAAGTTGCAGAGAAGTGGAGCGAGGAAAAAGGCGACGAGTAATGGTCCCACAAAGATATCGCATAACACGAAGAAGATGATCTGTAGTGGAGCTGAGTGGGAGCAGAGACGAACTGATTCAGGATGTGAACTGGGTGGGAAATGTCAGGTCGAGTGATCCCAAGGTAGATGAGGCTCCCGACAAAATAGTGGTAGCGAGTGGGGTCCTCAAGAGACTCACCATTAGTAGGCTAAAGGTGAACACTAAGCTCCACAGAGTATCCACCATACGGTGATCAGCGAGACAAGCGCGAGCAAATATATCCTGAATGTACTTCTCCTAGGAGAGGTAGTCACCCTCAGGCGTAGAAGTGATCTCAATCCCAAGGATGTAACAAAGAGGACCCAAATCAGACATCAAGAATAGCTCACTGAGACACTCCTTCACAAAGGCAATGTACAAAGAGTTATCTCTAGTAATGATCATATCATTCTAATACGGGTTGCCCGATCTTCTTGACGTAGGATCAAGATAATCACATGTAGCCTCTCGAATCGCAGTGATCCTCCGTTGCCAATGCAAGAACGAACACTCTTTAATTCGCGAGAACACACGCGTCGGACTTCACGACCAGCGCTCCCAATTCCCAGCGGAAAGGTTGAACGATCTCGATTAGTAAGAACTCTCAATTTTCCCCATTGATGCCATCGGCCATCAAGAAGATAAGCAACGAGTTTTATCTATTATCTCATAATATCTGGTTGTTTCCCTTTTCACCAGCCGGCTCACGACCAATTTAAGGACCCCAAACAGACTCACGCACGCATACCTAGGGCCGGTGGAATTGCGCTCGGCCAACAACCCGAACGGACTCCTATTCGGTCAAGCATCCGAATCAAAATCCAATAGGTACTCTTCTTGCCTAATCATATAGTTGATTAATGTACCACTAATCACATGACCGTAATGAGTCAGTTCGGCCAACACATTGGTCACGTAATGACTTGGTCATGGCTTCTTTGATCGTGGTATTCTCCATGTGATTGAATCGTATGGGCCTTGGGCCACCATGTAGAGCTTTGCCAAGGGCCGTGAATTCCTCTTGGTGTCCAGCCGCAAGGTTTTTTCCTTGGTGGTTGGTGACCGCATGGACTTGAACACCTTGGCCGAGTGGACTTGCTTCCTCTTTGCTCATGGCCTCATGACCTTCCTCTCCCTTGTACTCCTCCAATGTTTTGGACTCGGCTTTCCACACCTCCCTCTCAGTTCCAAAGCTTGCACGTCCTATGACCCTAAGAATACACAAGAAATTGGTTTGAGGTAATATATCGTTCTCACTAATAGAAGGACATTCATTAAGAAATAAATTCACCTGTTTATTTAAAAGCTTGGCTCGTGCTCTAGTCATTGGACTTGTTGATGCTTCATCAGTACTTGTAGAAGACATGATAGTGGTAGTAGTAGGGATGTCCTTATCATCCTCCCCCTCTTGAAAAGGAGTTATCCTCAACTTTGTATCGTCTTGCCCAAAGAATGGTGATAAATCAGCAACATTGAAAGTGGTACTTACCCCATAATCGTCTCCCGGAAGCTCTATCTTGTATGCATTATCTTTAGGGATGGCAATCGGGCGCGGTGGGTACGGGTAGTGCTCGCCCATACCCATACCCGCGACCCCGAATTCCCCCCACGGGCATACCCGCGAAGGACGACGGATGAAAAACTTCGCCCATACCTGTCGCCTGTGGGCATACCCGTTTACCCGCGAATAATGCATCGCCGCCTGTAGGTACCCATCGACCGCAGACATGCTCGTTACCCGCGAGCAATGCATACAACAAGTTCATCATAATTCACACATCAATGGTGTATCACACATTCAACAACTAATAAAGTTCATCACAATTCACATATCATGTTCGACAAGACAACTAATCAAGTTCAACAAATAAAATACAAATACAAATACAAATTGACATAGTTCTTTACACATGTGGGTATATTACGGGTAATCGGGCGAAGCGGGTACGGGTGAAGCTTACCCATGCCCATACCTGTTTACCTGATGGGCAAGGAATTGTGCCCGTTTTCATGCCCGTGGGCAAAGAAAGACGCCCATACCTGCCTCTATTAGGGTATTCGCCCGCGGCACGCGGTAATCGGGCACAATTGCCATCCCTAATTATCGTTGATCTTGGCAAGGACTTTAAAAGGACCATCACCACGGGGCATCAGTTTGGATTTATGCCTCTCCAGAAAGAGTTCTTTGCCAAGATGAACCCACACTAAATCACCTGGTTCGAATATCAATTTCTTTCTAGTTTTGTTAGCTTTGGAAGCATAAGAACGTACCTTTGCCTCAATTACCTCTTTAGTCTTTTCATGAAGTTTCTTTATAAAATCAGCACGCTTGGAGGCCTTCATATTAACACGTTCTTGTAATGGAAGTGGTAGCAAATCAAGTGGTGTGATCGGTTTGAAGCCATACACCACCTCGAATGGACATAATTGAGTAGTAGAATGCACCGCCCGATTATAAGCAAATTCCACATGCGGCAGACAGTCCTCCCACTCTTTTAGGTTCTTTTTAATCATTGTTCGCAGCAACATGGAGAGTGTACGGTTCACCACCTCTGTTTGTCCATCGGTTTGTGGGTGACAAGTTGTCAAAAGAGTAACTTTGTCCCAAGCTTAGCCCACAATGTCTCCCAAAAATAGCTCATAAACTTGACATCACGATCTGAAACAATGGTGCGAGGCACGCCATGCAATCTCATAATTTCCCTGAAAAACAAGTCAATAACATGTAACACATCGTCGCTCTTACGACAAGGAATGAAGTGTGCCATCTTAGAAAACCTATCCACAATTACAAAAACAGAATCCCTTCCCCCTATTAGTCCTAGGCAATCCCAAAACAAAGTCCATGCTAATATCTTCCCAAGGAGTACTAGGAACTGGGAGTGGAGTATACAAACTATGTAGATTAAGTTTCGATTTAGCTTTATGGCATGTGATACATCGTTGAACAAACCTCTCAACATCACGTCGCATCCTCGGCCAATAGAAGTGATCGGCTAGCATCATGTATGTTTTCTTTCTCCCAAAATGTCCCATCAATCCACTTGCATGAGATTCCTGCAACAATAACAAACACAGACAAATCTGAAACACATAGTTTGTTAGCACGAAAGAGAAACCCATCATGAATATGGTATTTATCTCATCCTTTCCCATCTTTACATTTAGAATATGGTGCTAAAAATTCATGGTCAGAAGCATATAAATCTTTCAAACTCTCTAATCCGGGAACCTTAACTCCCAATTGATTTAAAAGCACATTCGTTCTAGATAATGCATCAACTACCACATTCTCTTTGCCCTTCTTGTATTTAACAATGTACGGAAAAGTCTCAATGAATTCAACCCACTTAGCATGTCTACGATTTAGTTTAGCTTGGTCTTTCAAGTATTTCAAAGCTTTATGATCAGAATGAATGATGAATTCCTTAGGTCAAAGATAATGTTGCTAAGTCTCTAAAGCACGCACAAGAGCATATAATTCTTTATCATAAACATGATAATTCAATTGTGCGCCGCCAAGTTTCTCACTAAAGTATGCAACAGGTTTTCTGTCTTGCATCAAAACACCACCAATACCTATCCCACTAGCATCACATTCAATTTCAAAAGTTTTAGTGAAATAAGGTAAAACAAGTAATGGTGCTTCAGTCAAATAGGCTTTATCCTGTGATTCCCCCATGCAAAAGCAACTCCCTTTTTAGTTAATTCATTTAATGGGGCAGCAATGATGCTGAAATCTTTCACAAAACGTCGATAAAAACCGGCAAGCCCATGAAAGCTACGAATTTGACTAACATTGATAGGAGTAGGCCAATTTCGAATAGCTTCAACTTTAGAGTCATCTATTTCAATTCCATGAGCTGAAAAACATAGCCTACGAACACCACTTTGTTTGTGCAATAAGTACACTTCTCAAGATTAGCATACAATTGTTCACTTCTAAGCACTTCTAGCACTTGTCTAACGTGTTCAACATGTTCTTCCTTCCTTGTCTGCCTTCTTCCTCCCTGCGCATCTCCTCCCAGTGCATGCTTCCTTCCCTACCCCTGTTATCTCCATCACAGCTCCTGGTCGACGAGGCCCAGGCCAAAGCCTGCAATTACCCACAATTATCCAATTCGGTCTCTAGACGGTGACAAGGCATTACGACGTCTGGTCGAAGACTCCGACCGACGTTTCTTGCCCTGCACAACAACCTTCGACCAAGACCTTGTCGTGACGACTTACCTGGTCGTGGACCTGGTCGTGACGACAACTTACCGTCGTGGACCTGGTCGTGACATGGGGAGTGGAGAAGGAGGAGGCGGAAGTGAAACATAAGTGGAAAGCTGAGTGTCAGGAAAAGTTAGAAAGGAGATCGACTCAACAAGAGATTCTGAGCTAACAGTAGAGGGACGAGGGTTGTAAGGCCAGGACTCATCGAAGGTGATGTCCCGAGAGATCTTCATTCGGCGAGCAACATGGTCGTAGCAGCGATAACACACTCAAATGACTGAGCAGTCAGCTTGGTGCGCTCACGAGGTAGAATAAGGACAAAGCAGATACAATCGAAACAACGAAGGTGACTGTACTCGAGAGCTCGACCGTAGAGACGCTCAACAGGAGTAGAACTCTGAAGAGTAGTGGAAGGCTGCATGTTGATGAGGAACACAACATGGAGACAACCTCATCCCGAAGTGAGTTAGAACAGAAGAGCTAAGCATGAGAGCACGAGCCGTCTCAAGCAAGTGACGATGCTTACGCTTAGAGATACCGTTTTGAGCGTGAGCACTAGGACAAGGGTACTAGGGAAGAGTACCGTGCTCTGTGAGAAAGCGATGCAAAGCGGCAGATAGGTACTCGCCAGTAGAATCAGCATAGAAAACACGAATGACTGAATCAAACTGGGCCCGAATCATGGTGGCAAAACTCTGGTAAATGGAGAGAACCTAACTACGAGAGAATATGAAGTAGATCCAAGTATGGCAAAAATAATAATCAGTAAAGATCACATAGTATCGATGACCCTCTTTTGAAACAAAAGGAGCCGCACGCTGACGGAGGGGCGCACCCGGTGGTAGGTGCCGCGTGAGCACGCAGAGCTGGAGGTGGCGCACGAGCACGTGGCAGTGACTGGTCTACTCGAACGCTGGTGGATCCGGAGGCGGAGGGCGCGGATCCTGCGGTGGGGTGTGGATCCTGCGGCGGGGAAGCTTTGACGGTGGGATCCGGCGGGCGGGAGTGCGAAAAAGAGAGTAGGGAAGAAAAAAACAGAGCGCGTGCTCTGCTTCGTTCTCCCAGTGCGCACAACGCGGGGTCGACGACGTCAGAGGTCACGGAGGAAACCCTAAATCTTGTTCTGATACCATGTTGGAATGAGAACTTTTGATCTATTCCAATGGGCCAAAAGACAAATATAACATGTATAGAGTTGACAATATACAAAGAACACCCTAAGCTAATGTACATATGTAACAATACTGAGCACTCATTGTTCTTTATACCAGGTCTCTTTATCAAGAAACCTCCATCAATTGGTTCTCCTGTGCTCCGGAAAGCTGATTGATGCTGACAACCTTTCTCACAATAATGACATTTCTGTTGGGTCACATTGTCTGCACCTGGACACTTCTATCTTTTTCAACAGGTAATGACATCCCAGTTCCATTTTCTTTTATTAACTTCCATCCTTGTTCAGAAACCATTATCTTGTCGTGGTGTTGTATGAGAACTTCGAAAATATATTTTGAGATCCACGTAAAGTGCTAGAATGCCCCATTCCTTACACCTGAAGTGACCGAACTCTGATGGGCTCATTCACTCTTTTCTGAAACTATAATTCTGTTTTATACTTTATAGTCAGGTGCAAATATCCTAGGCTTTTGTTAGTTCCTCTAAAGCATAGCAGTGGTGTTTCATTAATCATTATTAAAGTTTGCAAGGATATTAACTGCTTTGCTGTACCCACTAAAATTGGTTCAATAAAGATTTTCTTATCCTGCTTGTGTTATCACCAATAAATGCTGTAAAGGAAAAATGAGCTACATCAGGTGTCCCAACAAGCGTCAAGTATTCAAGATCTGGTTGAAGTTGTTCGCGCCTCCATATCTATGATGTCCAAACAATGGTCAAGTGCTATGAACTTATTTCATGAGAAATTTAGTGCCTTGCCTTCTCTGATAGTTGCCCATGGTATGATTGATTTCTCTTAGAGCCATAGCAATCAAGAAGTCTGTACCTTTATTCTGTCTCCATTGATGAAGGTTTCTGACTGTTTACAGGGATGGAATCTAGCTCTGAGGATGAGTTTATGAGCCTTTTGTTTGGGACACGTACAAGTCCAGCACTTCACCAATTTTTAGTCAGCTCACTTGGTGAAGCGGTATTTGTTGTTACTACCATAACTTCCGTACCTTGTTTTCTGAGAGAACCTGTCTAAACTTGTCATTTCATATGTGGATAGGGTCTCAAGAGGATAGCTAAGGCTGTTGACAGTGCTGGAAGAGAACTTCGTGTTGTTGTCAGCGAGCATCTTCAGGTCAGTTACTACCTATTGACACCACAGCAACATGTTTCTATACCGTTGTTCAATGGACGCTATAGAGACATAGAGTTTATGGACAGCTTCACATCTTTCTGCTACAATCAGTAAAGTGCTCATGGTATTGTTAGTGTTCTACTAGTTAGGTGACTTTACCAGATAGTGTTGTTAGTATTTTAGTACTACCAATTTTCGCTTTCTCCACCAAGTTTCCTGCCTATGTCGGAATAACATAGATACATCTTCGGATCTTCCTCTAACATGAAAGTATTGTTTTCCTGCATGGAAATAAGATTAAAGTCATATGGTTCTCTAATTGAAGGTCATCTCATTTGGCCAGATTCAGTTCTACACTTGTACATACTTGTAACATGTTTCTAGTTTCTATTTTGAAAATTGAGTAGCTTGCTTATTTATGTTCTTTATTTACAGCCTGCAGTCGAAATTATCTCATTTAGACTTGCAGAACTAAGAGGTCTTTCAAGATGGCGTTCACGATATCAGAACATTGGGTTAGATGAAAAGCTTATTGATGGTGTAACAGAGAGGATAGGAATGCTAGTTGTGCAAGTTGAGCGCTTTTCAAGGGTTGCGGCTACTGTTCTTTATCTGGTACTCTTTTTCTCTTTTCATGTTTTGTTACTGTGTTCTCAACTTTTGTTTGAACTTGGGCCTTTTGCCCTTTTAAATTGAAGCTCCTTGGATAGGTGGGCACAACCTTTTTTATGCTGAGTATGCAAAAATGATTTGTCTTATTTATCGTGTTTATTACAGTAGTAGACAATGTAGGCTGAACAAACATTCCAGCAGCTGTATGCCAATTTGACAAACATTCCAGCAGCTGTATGCCAATTTGGTCCCGAATGTTTAAACTGTTTGAATATAGCAACTTGTATATTCCAATGGGCCAAAGGCCAATATATAACATGTACAAGGATAGAACAAATGCAAATAACACCCTACACAATATATATATTTAACACCCCCCCTCAAACTCATGGTGGATCAACAACACTGAGTTTGGAGAGGTAGAAGTTATGCTGAGCTCGAGTCTGTGCCTTAGTAAAGAAATCTGCTAACTGAAGTTCTGAAGGCACATACTGAAGAGCAATAACTTGGTCTTGCACCTGCGATCGCATGTATGAAGCATCCACTCCAATGTGCTTGGTAAGCTCATGTTTCACGGGATCACGAGCAATGCTGATCGCACCAGTACTATCTGATAGAAGCGGAGTCGGTCTTTGAAATGACCAAAATCGCAACGAGCCACCAAGTCGGTGATCTCGGTATCAATAAAGTGCCATGGCTCTCAACTCACCTCGGCCTAACGAGCAAATGCGGCTTGCTTCTTAGTCTTCCGTGCAATCAAGGAGGAAGCAAGGAAAACACAATAGGCAGAAAGAGACCGGCGATCAGAATGATCGCTAGCCCAAGTCGCATCAGAGTACGTCTGAAGCTGTAAAGAACTGGAACGAGAAAAGAAAAGACGTCGAGTGAGGGTTCCACGAAGATATCGAAGAACACGAAGAAGGTGACGGTAGTGGAGCTGAGTGGGAGCAGAGACAAACTGACTCAGGATGTGAACTGGGTGAGAAATGTCAGGTCGAGTAATCCCAAGGTAGACGAGGCTCCGACAATATGGCGATAGCGAGTGGGATCCTCAAGAGGCTCACCATCAGTAGGGCGAAGGTGAACACCTAACTCCATAGGAGTATCCACTACTCGCTGATCAGTGAGACAAGCACGAGTAAGGATATCCTGAAGGTACTTCTCCTGGGAGAGATAGTAGCCCTCAGGCGTAGAAGTGATCTCAATCCCAAGGAAGTAACGAAGAGGGCCCAAATCAGACATCAAGAACTGCCAACGAGACGCTCCTTCACAAAGGCAATGTACTGAGAGTCATCTCCAGTAATGATCATGTCATCCACATATAGAAGGAGGAGCGTCCGACCCCGTGGAGAGGTGTGAACAAAGAGAGCAGGGTCGTGAGCACTAGCAGAAGCCGGCGAAGACAACAGAGGAGAGCGCCAAACCAAGCACGCGGGGCTTGTTTTAGCCCATAGAGAGAACGACGAGGCGACAAACCGCACCATCGGGGGACGAGAATACCCGGGGGTGCATGTAGACCTCCTCACGCAACTCGCCATTGAGAAAGACATTCTTAACATCCAACTGAGAGATGGGCCACTGGCGAACAGAGGCCACAGCAAGGAGAGTACGAACAGTGGTCATGTGAGCAACAGGCGAAAGTCTCGGCGTGAGTCGCGACCATGCTCCTGCTGAAAACCACGCGCTACAAGACGAGCCTTGTAGCGCTCAAGAGAACCATCCGAGCAAGTCTTTATCTTGTACACCCATTTACACGTGATAGGAGTAACAAGGGCACAAGATCCCAAGTGCTAGTGCGCTCCAAAGCAGCAATCTCCTCAGACATCGCAAGTCGCCACTCGGGGTGAAAGCAAGACCTCACTGATAGGTCGTAGGCTCGAGAAAGAGCAATGGCAAGAAGAAAGCCGAAGCGCAGCGGCCCGATAGTGTGACGATCACGAAGAGCATATCTGGAAGGAGAAGACGAGCTGGACCCAAAGAATGATGGAGAGGAAGGAGGAGGCCGAGGACGGCGAGAGTAGTGCAAGGGTAAAGATGGAGCCTCAACAAAGGAGCGAGAAGGAAAATCCGTGGAGGCGGAATAGATGGAGCCGGAGGGGAGTAGATGGAGGATGAGGCGAAACAGTGGTGGAAAGTCGAGAGTCGGGAAAATCGAAAGGAGATCGACTCAAGAAGAGAATCCGGGCCGACAGTGGGGAATGAGGGTAGTAAGGACGGACTCGTCAAAAGTGACATCTGAGAAATCTCATCCTACGAGCAATGGGTCATAACAACGATAACCCTTATGCTCAAGATCGTAGCCAAGAAAAACACACTCAACTCGATCGAGCGATCGGCAGTGCGCTCACGAGGTGGAAGAAGAACGAAACAGACACAACCAAAACTACGAAGATGACAGCACTCGGGCTCGACCAAAGAGACGCTCAACGGAGTAGAACCACAAGAGCGAGAAGGCTATAGGTTGATCGTAAAAGCGGCGGTGAAAGCGACCTCAACCTGTATGAGGGGAACAGAGGAGGCAAGCATGAGAGCTCGAGCGGTCTCAAGCAAGTGACGATGTTTACGTTTAGAGACACCATTCTGAGCGTGAGCACCAGGACAAGAGTACTGAGGAAGAGTGCCACGCTTCGAGAAAATGACGCAGCGAGAGATACTCACCAACAGTAGTCGCCACGAAAAACACGAATGATCAATCAAGCCGAGTCGCGAACCATGGTGGCGAACATCGATAAATAGAAAGAACTCGGTTGCGCTTCGGACATGAAGTAGATCCAAGTATAACGAGAATAATCATCAATAAAGATCACATAATAGCGATGACCTCCTTTCGAAACGAAGGAGCCTGACCCCAAACATCGAGCGAACAAGATCAAAAGGACAAGTAGAAATAGAATCACTAGTGGGATAGGGAGCCGCAATGCTGCCAAGCTTGCAACCCATACAATGTAACGATGTGTCCCCGAAATGCAGACCAAGAACACCACGACCAACTAAAGACGATGACGCGAGCCACGAGAGATGACCAGACGATGGTGCCACCGAGCAAAAGATGTAGTGGAGGACGCAGAAGAGCGGTAGGTAGTGGTAGTGGCCGACCGTCAGTGGAGTCGGCGGAAGGAAGATGAAGCGGTCGAGCTCCCAAAGAAGCCGCGAATCACGCAGCGAGAGCGATTACAAGCGAGTCCCCGTGTGGCGGTCTGAACACAACAAGAGTCGACTCAAGAACAACACGGCGCCAGTGATCGGTGATCGACCGGTGACATAAGCCGTGAGTAAGTGTGAGGAACATGAGAGACTGCAGGAACATGAAAAGAAGAAGTGGAAAGGATGCCTCGGCTGTAATGTAGAAGAGAGGTACCATCTGCGATCTGAATAGTGGAAGAAAAATCGGTGGACCGCACGAAAATAAGGTGGGTAGAATCGGTGTCATGTGAAAAGAAGCACCGAGTCCAAGATCCACGGAGACAAGATACGATGAGGAGGAGGCGGAGGCGAGGAAGATCTGGCGAGAAGCAAGAGCCGCACGAGCGTAACCCGAGGAGTCCGAGGATGAGCCGACACCGAGGCGCCAAGCGATGAGAGAGGCTGTGTGTGGTGTCACCGAGGAGCCACGGCGAGAGGGCCATCCACGAGGAGAGGAACCTCCAAAGCCCTTCGGGGACGCCCGCCCGACGACTATGGTCCTCCTCCGCTTGTAACAATCTCGATACACATGGCCAACACGCCGACAAGAGGTGCAGTGGAGACCCGCAGAGAAAGCAGCACCAACGGAGGAGCCGGAGAAGGGTCACGGTCGGTCTTGAAGAGGGCGGCAAAGGAGCGAGATCTTTGCCGGCGCACAAAACAGAATGCATCCGAGCCATGCCACGGTGACGAGTCTCCTCAAGACGCACACTCGTGAGGCCTCCACCAAGCTTCGGCGCGGTGGCGAGTCGAGTGAGCGCGCGCATGCCTCGAACTCGCCGAGACGCGCCGAAGTCGTAGGCGGTGAGTCTCTGGTGGCCTGGCCGCACACAGCAGGGACAGATCCGGCAGACATCCGGCCCCAGAGAGTCAAGCTGACGCCACACCTCTGACAACTTCTGGTAGAAGTCATCAACGGTGGCATCAAGCTGCTGAAGAGAATGTGCCTGGTGCACAACTGAGAGATACATAGCATCGCTCGTCGGCTGGTAGTGAGCTCGGAGGCGCTCCCACATAAGCTGTGTCGTTGGCAGCTCCGTCACATCCATAGAGATGGTCACATGCATGCTACCCATTAGGATGGCGGTAGCACGAGCCTCAGCCTAGGATGCACGGACACGGACACGCGTGTCGGACACGACACGTATTGGACACGGGATTCGCCATTTTCTAAAAAATAGCGACACGGGGACACGGCCAGATATATATATATATATATATATATATATATATATTATTGAATGCATAGTATGCCAGTATGCTCAAGCAGTCAAGCACTCACCAAGCAAGTCCAAATCGCGACTGCAGTGCGGCGGCAGCAGCGAAGGCGGCGTCGAGAGGAAGCGAGAATAGAGCAGCGTCGGCGCGAGAGACTGGCCGTCGGCGCAAGCAGAGCGCAATGGCGGCGTCGGCGTCAGCGCAGAGGAAGCGATGGCGGCGTCGGCAGCAGAGCGATGAAACAACAGCGTCAGCAGAGCAGCCGAACGGCGTCGGCCGGCAGAGCAAGACCGCATGGCGTCGTGGTCGGCGGCGGCGCAGCGTAGGCGTCGTATGGCCGAAGGTGCTGCGCGGCTGCGGAGACGGAGTGACATGGGATGGGGATCGGGGAGAGCTGGAGAGGAGAGGTAGGGTTAGGATGGGATATAGGCCGAATGAATGGGCCGATGAATGGGCCGAATGAATGGTCCAATACGTGTCCGACACGCAGCCAAACGTGTCCGATACGTGTCCGACACGCGGCCAAACGTGTCCGATACGTGTCCGAATTTGTTTTTATTTATTTTTGCGACGCAAATTTCCGACACACCTGGAATACGTGTCCGAGCCGTGTCCGAGCCGTGTCCGTGTCCGACACGGTGTCCGACACGGACACGGCGCCTTCCAGGCGTGTCGGTGCTTTGCTGACCTCGACCTCACTGCCGCCAGCTTCGTGGCGTGTACCTCGATCGGTAGAGCTCTAGTGCCTCCTCCAAAGGCAGCATTGTTGACCTCAAAGCCGCTTCGCCCGCACTCAAGAGAGATAGCCGGTAGTCTTGGCGGTGTAGAGACGAGGCGAGTGGTCGCTCACCAGATGAGATGACCCTGAGACGCCGGGCCGCTGAGGTGAATCTTGAGGTGAACGCCCACTCCGGAAGTTCGTCCCATCAAAACGAACTGGGGGGAGCGGGATGGCGAAGGAGCCTCTGGTTGAAGCCATCGGCTTGATGATTTTTTTGCCCTTTTTCTTCTTTTTTTTTTCTTTCTATTTCTTTTCTTGGGTCGACTCTCGCCCAAAGAAAGAACACACGTGGGGAACCTTTAGGGTTCCTCGGCCTCCGAAAGGCGACGGCGGCGTGGCACGCTCGAGCGAGAGGCGGCGGCGGCTTCAGGAAGGAGGGCGGCGGTGGTTTACATGACACTCAACCCGGCGGAGAGAAGCGGTGCTCGACCGGCATGCGGCGTTCGGCCATGGAGGCGCGTCGGCCGCCCGGGGCTGCGTCGCCGACCGGCAGGATTCGAAGCGGCGGCCGACCCGGCATGGATCTGGGAAGCAATGGACAATGGCAAGCGGCACAGAGCGGGACAATAAGGCGGCTACAGATGGCGGCGACACGGAGGCGGCGGCTACGGGAGAGGTAGGGTTTCAAAACCCTAGCTCTGATACCATGTTTGAATATAGCAACTTGTATATTCTAATGCGCCAAAGGCCAATATATAACATGTACAAGGATGGAACAAATGCAAATAACACCCTACACAATATATATATCTAACATAAACAACCACTTATATTCCCAAAAATTCTAAATGTAATGTTTTCATCCATACTCTAAATTCCGCTGGTTTGGTGGATCATTATATGACATCCTTTTGCTTGTAGTATCAATTGTGCTAGATACATCTTCAAATCAAACTTAAGATTTCGATCCACCAAACTAAGAGAATCTATGGTTAGCATTTATGCATTGGGCCGGGCGTTCTTTTGTTAGTGGCAAAACTGTTTGATATTCATTGATCATTGTGTTTGTGTAATATTATATGCTTGCGTGCTCTATCGTTTCCTATATGCAGTTATGGTTAGTGCTCTATCGTTTCCTATATGCAGTTATGGTTAGTGGTCATGCTGTACCTTTAGGGGTTTATTCTGTAGTAACTTCCATTAATTCATCAACTTTCCAGTTTCAAAATTTCTTCAGTTGGGTTTTGAAGGGTGTTAAGATATTATTAAGTGAACCAACCGATCAAGTTCCACCAGCAAACAGGTCTGTCTTTTTTCTTCCTATTATTCTCTTCATGCTCAAGTTATGAATCAACACTTTGTTATTAATTACCAGGGCATCATCTTTTGTAGTGAACTCGTGGTGATTTTTCTGAAGTTTCTTCTTGATAAGGATCCAATCAAACAGTTACTTGAAGCAGATCAGAGATTTGAGTGTGATCTGTAAGTAGCATGGCAATTATTGATTTTTGTTTCTTATTTATAGATTGGTCTTTATTAACACTGTGCATATAGATTTGAAGCTTTATGGTACCTATTAGCAAGTTGTTATTCACCCATCTATAAACATGTGCATGGTTATATCTAGACATGATGAGTGGGTTGTAGTGTTGTACCACCAAAGTCTTCATAGACACCATTTAAGGGTTAACTCTCAGCAGGAATCACTTTGAAATGTATATTTTTCAGATTTTTTTTGTATACTAGCTGTCTTGGTGTTGGAAAGAAGAAACTGCATTGGTTCATTGAACCCAGTTAGTGAAGATCTTGGAATGTATGCTCTTAGTATATCCTGACCCAAACCAGTGAAAGTGGTAAAAAGTTTTTCAATTACATAGTTGTTGTTTGTTCTTGTTATGTTGCGTTTTTCATCGCTATTTATTTTACCTGTTTTGTGATGATGTGTTGCTGCATTTTTTTAATTGTGTTCGCCATGCTTTTTCAGGGATACTGCAAGACATGTTGAGCAGCTAGTAGATTTTGGAGGATTTACGGACACCCAATTTTTTGAAAGGAGTTTAGTAAAACAATTTAATGAACTGGAAGAAAGGTGAATCATTTTATTACTTGAAATTCTTTGCTATTATAAGTGCTAGATTGTTTGAGATTGACATTTAGTGTGCAAATTATTATTTTTCTACGTTATTTGCTATTGGGAAACAGTCAACCAAATGTTTGTCAGTCAAGTCTTTGTGTTTTCACTTTCCACAGACATAACATTTTAAATCTGTTGCTTAGACATAGCTAGCTGATCCTTTCCTCTTGCTAAACACTGTTACACCACTTCCTATTTTATTTCTCATCTTTTTTCAGCCTGAAGGAGGCTTTCTTGATGCCATTCACCACTATTTCTTCACAAATACATTGTCATGGATTGCTTCCTCTTTATCCTGTTACATCGTCAGTTGCCTTGTCATCAACCTGTACTCCGACATCAATATCGTTCTATAAGGTTCATGTTCTCTTTGGTGATTTCTGCCTACTGCATTAACAGCATGTTCTCAAAGTGAACATACTAATTGTTTCTTTCCGTGCTTGTCTGTAACTTCTGTATATGCTTTGCATTGAGTCAATGATCTGTTGTTCTTCATAATCTTAATTGATTACTCAACATAGCAGGATGAAGATTCTCAGCATAGTATGCCGTCATATAGCTTGACTGACTACATATGCTTCAAGATACCTGATGGGTCCTTAAATTTAAGAAATTGCATTGGTGTGATAAAGAACTTCTGTAACTCTTGTACTACCTTCAGCACACCATCATTTTCAGGTTTTCTGTTGCATATACCTGACGAATATGAGTGTGTTGATCTGTCTCTTTATAAGGTATTCCTTGTTGCATCCATTGAGGCAATATTTCACTTTTTTGTAAAGTACTTGGCATAGCTTACAAAAGAAATGGTTATTCATACAGGACAACCAGGTTGTTTTACTACTTAGTGAAAGGTCCTGTTCTGATAGTCTTGGAAGATCTTGGATGGTGATGCTGCAGACGGAGAACTTCTCTTTTGCGCCACTCTCAAGAACATTCCCTGCAAATATTTACAGTCTACAAGAACTGGTGGTAAGAATCCTTTTTTATGAGAACAGTAGGGGAGAACCCTACTGAAATAAATTACTAAAAAAAATAAAAAATGAAACCAGTTACATCAATAATTAATCATTGGAACAAGATCAATTTTGAACTTGGTCTTCAAATTGGTGTGTTGACAAGAACCTATTTTCTGTTCTTTACTCATTATGTGAGTAAGGTCGTACATTATCTCTCTCACCAAATCTACTTATTAAAGGAAGCATACTTGTTGACGTTGACCTTATTTTACTGGCAAATAGTAATAGCATTGCTAATTTCCTGCCATGAACATATGTAGGCACTGGAACTCCAATTGGACACAGATTATGGAAAAGTTCGTAGCATACCTCACACCGTGTCTACTCCACTGGCAGTCAGTGGTAGGTTGAGTGTTTACTCAGGAATTTAGGTTCTATACATTTTACATAATGAGTGATGGCCGGAGCTCGTTTTTCTGAACGTTGTTTGCAGCCTCAAGAGGAGTGGCTTGTGTCTTTTCATCTCGGAGGCATGCTTTGGTCTATATCCTCGATGAGGACGAGGACGAGGACGAGGATGAAGTTTCTGATATGGAGTGACTAATCCAATGCCCAGCACCTTCAATTTGCCATGTATCGAATGCTGTGAGTTTGCGACACCGCCGTACTCTGAAAATAGAGAGAATGGAATCGCGCTGTCTTGTGCTGAAAACGGAGCAGAAATGGCTGCCGCCATGAGCACCGCCGTTATGTTTGGCTGGAGCCAGGAGCATTATGTGCTGAAACTACCTTGCCTCCCGTTTTCACGACTATGGCACTATGCGATAGAGCTGGGAGTCGGCCGTGCATTTCCGGGCCAGCCTGAGGCTCGGCACGGTCCAAGCATGGTCCGGCTCAACATGTAGCAGGCCGGATTGGCACGACCCGAACGGTGGGCCGGGTTGGGCCTAGAAAGTCGGCATGTCGAGTGGCACGACACGTCACGGCACGGTCGGGCACGGCCGGCACGCCTCCCACGACCGCCTTAGGGAGCTTCGCCAGGGAGAGCTACAGAGGCGCGAACACTAGGGGCGCCAGGCCTCGGGGAGCATCCCACGGTCGGCATGCCTCCTCGCGCCTTCTGTTGCCTTGTCGCTCTACCGCGCCTCCTTGCCTCTCGCCGCTTTGCCTTTTGCCGCGCCTCCGTGTTGGACCAAGACGGCTAGGCCAGACCACTAGGTAGCAGTAGAGGTTGGTGGCGTCGTGGCACGGGGGAGCCGGAGAGGCGCGAGCACCAGGGGTGCTTAGCCTCGGGGAGCCTCTCACGGTCGGCACGCCTCCTCGTTGCTCTGTCGCCACTCCACCTCCCGCCGCGCCTCCTCGCCTCCTGCCGCTCCGCCTCCCATCGCGTCTCCTGTTGCTCTGCCTCCCGTCGCGCATTCTCGCCTTCTGTCGCTTCACCTCTCGTCGAGCCATGGGGGGAGAGAAGAGTCGTGGGCGCAGGCAAGGGGCTGGCGGTCGAAGGACACACCGGCCGGGGAGGGGGTGCAACACAGGTGTGCGCGTGTTGGAGTGGTTCGGGGAGGCGCGGAGGTGCTTCGGTAGAAGAAGCACCAGGTGGGGGACTAGGGAGGCGTCGAGGGAGGCGACAACAGGAGGGGGAAGCGATGGGGGGCGACGGGGGGTTCAGGGAGGCTACAAGGGTGAGGGGAAATGAGAAAGAGCGCGGCCGGGAAACAGGGAAAAAGAGAGGGGGGGGGGAGGGAATCTTTTTTCAATCGCGAGAGACAACGGACAAGCATAGTGTATCTTTTTTTAATCGTGCGAGACAGAGTGAACGTGAGACATGACATAAATTTCTCTGTGCAATGGGTAAGCACAGAGAAGCAACGGCTCCGCGCGACTGTGCCTATAAAACGAAGTTCTGTACTCATTTATTCATCCACTTTCAGCTCACCTCATTTTTTCATCATCCATGTACTCTCATTTCTTCAACATCTATCCATCCATTATGCTACCAAGGAATCGAAGTACCAAGGAGCTCCCAAGCGGTATGCTAGTCATTTTTGATAGTTTTTAAGACCTTTTATCAAACAACAAAGATATTATCTGGTGTTTATTACCCTACCTCTTCCTTAGTTATATAATTTATTAAGTTAATTGTAGATAAGATTGCCAAATCTAGGGAGGATCTTTTAGGTCATGCTGTCACACTAATGGAGGAAAAAATTATTAAATATTTCAGTTCTATTTTACACGTGTATTGGTTTGTTATTATTTTCGATCCTACGAAAAAGTTACCAGGTTTGAAGATCGGTATGGAGGGAATAGGTGAATGTCTCGGTTTTAATTACTCGAAAGCTTTCACACATGTCAAAGAGGGGTTTTTTTTTCCTGTTTTTTGCACGTATCATGACAAATTCGGTAGCAGTATGAGATCGGAGGTCTCATAGCAGACGCAACAAGGAAAGAAAAGCTTGACATCCCACTTGTGGAATTCTATCTCAGAGCTAAACCACTACCTGGAGCATGATTTTGCAAACATTGATCCTGATCTTTTCGGTGGAAAGATAGACTTGCTCGAGTGGTGGAAGAACAACAGGCGGATATTTCTTGTGCTGTCACATTTCGCACGAGATGTGCTGCTGGTGCCGGTGTTCTACTGTCTCTTCAGAAGCAACGTTCAATATGGTAGGGAGAATAATTGAAGAAAGAAGATCATCCCTCACGCATAGGATAATGGAGGCAATCACATGCGCAAGGACTGGGAATTGGCTAAAGAACGACAACAGTATCAACTGGAGGATCTTGAGATCGTGCAGACGTACGCTGATCTCGAACGCATGAACGATCTCGACATTGATGAGTAGTTAGTATGTTCGCATGTTGTTACTGTACTCTTTTCCTTACTCAGGGAACTCCACTTTGGGGTGTAAGGTTTTTAACGAGGTAGTAATATTGTATCTGTAAAATATCAAGAAACATTTACTTTTTCCTCGAAATATTTATGTGCCTAGGTTTTTATGGAATTAATTCAATTTTAACTAAGTTTTTAATGAGGCGGGCATGAGAAGAATGAAGATGGCGGCGGCGTGGTCGCCGCCACCATCGCCGCTATAGTTACTTAGGGCTAGGTTTGGTCTGGAACGGCACGACCCGGCACAACGGGCTTTGGGCCATGCTTGGGCCTGCCTGAAGGCGAGGTGGTAGGCACGACGCGGACGCAACACAGTGTGGCCACCGCCAAGGCGGCACTGGAACTAGCCCCGCATCGATGCTAGCTTACAGAGGAAACAGTGATGAAATACCATCCATTTATTTGATTTAACTAGAAAGATCTCAGAATAACAAATAATAATAACTGTACTTTATGGTCAAAGTTTACTTAACTTGCCACGCAGAGCTAAGAAACAAATAAACTCTCGCAGCGGAACGAGAAACTTGGAAAAGCCAATCAACATTCCCATAGGCAATCGAGTGGAGAACACATCTTAATCCGCAAAACCTTCATAGTCCTCCTTCTGAAAGAACTCTTGTGCAGCTTGGTATTCTTCAACTGATCAACAAAGGCATAAGCCGTGAGTACATAAAGCACTCATCAGGCCGTAGGAAAATGTATGCAAATAGTATTCATGCAAGGCTTGTCAAAGGTTAACTATATGGTTCTTTTGCAGAAAGTAGCATTTACAATAAATACAATTAATAGATTGAAATGCATAATTGAAAAGAATAATAAATAAGTAAACAATTTCTTTGAATCAACTAGTGAACTACCCATTCACTTCCCGACCAAAATAACGATAAGTGAACTCTCCATTCACCAATCGACACAAACCACCAAGTGAATTACCCATTCACCAGACAAACATTATATTCATCAAGTGAACTTCTCATTCACACTCCGACATATTTGATAAGAAACTCTATCTCTCGTGTGGAATCCCCGAGCACGTTCATAACCGCGGACACGGTTATTCGAATAGTTTTACACTCTGCAGAGGTTGTACAGCTTGACCCACAAGACACGACTTCTCTAGTTTATTTGGCATCCGTCGATACCACTGCTCACTACCTTAGGTAAGCAGCTCTACCTTAGGTAAGCAGTCTAGAGAACGTGACAAAGCCTTTACAAAGCTCTTTCTTAATTCAGTTTTGCCCGCTAAGGTTTCAACACTAAATGTCTCCATCTGACCAGACAGGGCCCCTCTCTAGCGCCATAGTGAGTACGTACCCCGTAACTCACACTTCCATGACAGAATCGAAGTTAAGACATTGCTAATTAATCAGTCAGGTTCCGCCTATACAAGACATGTGGTTGTACGGTTAAGGCCTAGTATAATGGCGTATAAGATTAAGTCCTTGACAAGTTACCCAATCGATCTTTCCACAAACTCACAACGTGTTAAATCCATAACCCCACTATCCACCATCCACTTGCCTGAGCGAAAACCATTTTGTTTGACTGCAACCAATGACATCCTCTGTTATGGTACTCAAAATTTTAACAACAGTGGCTAACCACCATGATTCCATATCTCATTAAGTTAAGATTAATCAATATGACACATGTGATGATAAACGCATCGTAACTAAGCTTGACTAAGCATCAATACGATACCCATGTTGGTGATACCAATATGTCCAACTAAAATTAACCAAACTAGGGTGACAAAGGATTCATGGCATTCAAATAATCAATGGAGGCATAATGACAGCAAGCAATAACTAATCCCAAAACAGTTGGTATAAATATAACATGCAATTGTATAAAACAATATACTTTTGAAATCATAGGTTCAATATGATCAAAGAACTACGGCTTGCCTTGGAATAGATCTTGGTATTGGTCTTGATCTTGGTGTACTCCTCCTTGCTCAAAATTGCCCGAAGAATCAACGTTTACTCGCAAACAAGCAAATAAACCAAATAAATACAAAACAGAGGTAAAACCAACACCAAAAATTAAATAAAAATCTTAGATAAATAGAGCTCGAATTTAGATGGATTTAGAAATTTGGATGGGCCCAATCGGAGTTCGGATGCAAAAGATATGTGCTTTGGAAGTTTGAAATCACATGAAATAATGAAAAATTAAAATTTTTGGATTTACTGAATTATTTTTCTACTGGAAAAGGGATTTATGACGTCAGCTAACATCAGCAAAGATTTTTGAGTAAAAAGAATTCAATCTGACAGGTGGGACCCACTGGTCATTGACTTGGTGCATGGTGAACTGAGTCCATGGACCTTTTGAATCGGGTTAGATTTTCGGTGTACCACACGATGCAGACGTGGCTGACATGTGAGCAAGAAGCTGATGTGGCGGTTGAGCTGGGTTGCTACGCTGGCAGAGGAAGGAAAGCACAGAGGAGCAGAGAGCATTGGCCGTGGCAAGACGATGGCGGCGGCGGCGGCGAGTGGCTCGAGGTGGCAAAGCGAAAGTGAGGAGATGACAAAGCTCGAGGCGAGAGAGACAAGAGGCTCGAGAGGCGGCGGCGACATTGGCGGCGGTGGCGGCGACATTGGCGGCGGTGAAGCTCTCTGGTGCGGCGACTCTGATGATTAGACAATGCCTGGAGAGAACGAGAGAGAGCACCGGGTTGGCGACGTCCTGAGGATCACAGAGAGAGGCTCGGGAGGTTCGGGGAATACTTGGAACGGGGGCAAGAGCAAGGTGGCCGGAGATGAGGGAGACGAGCGGTAGCGGTGCTTCAGTGGAGGAGAAGCAGTGAAAGGGGAGGGGTTTAGACGAGAATAACCTTGTGCACGGTATGACTCGCATGGGAAGCCAAGGAGCTCACCGGAGGCGTAGATCGGTAAAGGGGCGGCCGCCGGTTGTCGGACGAGAACGAAAACGACGAAGGAGTGGTCCGCGACCAAATGCGATGTAGACCACGCTATTGCGGACCCGAAGGAGGTGGAATCAAGGCCGGAGGTGGACTGACGGTGGCGAATTCTGGGGGCGATGTAGCTTCGATGGCCGACGGTCTTTCGGTGATTTCGGCTCAACCAAAACGAGTTAGGGCCGGTGCCCTAGGGTTTTGATGGGAGGAGCTTCGGGCGAAGAAATTAGTGTAGAGGGCCGGCTTTAAATAGCATGGGATGGGAGAATCCGAGGGAGAGACGTCATCGGCGTGCGCATCATCGTGCAAGACATGGACTCAAGAGTCCAGAGCAAAGACGAAGAAGGCGCTGAGGTGGCGAAGCGGGCCCATAGTCAGAGAAGAAGGGAGCGGCTGGTTCAGTGGGACCACCAGGCAGAGGGAGGGGAGCAGCGGCGAGAGCGGGCGGCAGGAGATGGACTGGGTTGCGGCGTTGGGAGAAGAAGGTGGGTCGCGCTGGATTGGGCCGACTTGGAATAGTAGTTGGGTTTCGGCCCACTACTGTTCCAGGAATTTAAAATAGGTTTTTATTTTTAGAAAATGCTAAAAATCCAAATAGCAATTAGAAAATAGCAAATGAACTCAGAAAAATTCTAGAAAATATATCAAAGCACAAGGAATCCAAATACAATAATTTTGACAATAGTTGATGTTGAAATTATTCATATTAAATTATTTTTAATCTCTAAAAATTCCAATAAAGCTTTAACTTTAGCAGAAAAATTCAAATGGTTATTTTTCTTTTTAAACTTAGAAACAAACTAAATTTTTGGGATGTTACACTTCGACTCTTTGGTAGCATAATGGATTGATAGATGTTGAAGAAATGAGGAGAGTAGATGGATGATGAAGAAATGAGGTGAACTGAGAGTGGATGAAGAAATGAGCACGGAGCTTCGTTTTATAGGCACGGTCGCGCGGAGCCGTTGCTTCTCTGTGCTTGCCCGTTGCACAGAGAATTTTATGTCATGTCTTGCGTTCACTCTGTCTCTCGCGATTAAAAAAGATTCTCTGTGCTTGTCCGTTGTCTCTCTTGATTGAAACAAGATTCCCCTCTCTCTCTTTCCCCGTTTCCCGGCCAGTGCTCTCTCTCTCTTTTTCTCTTTTCCCCGTTTCCCGGCCAGTGCTCTCTCTCTTTTTCTCTTTTCCCCGTTTCCCGGCCAGTGCTCTCTCTCTTTTTCTCTTTTCCCCGTTTCCCGACCGTCCTCTCTCTTTCTCGCTCCTTTTCTCTTTTCCCCTCGCCCTGTCGCCTCGCCCCCGTCGCCCCCGTCGTTCCCGTCGCCCCCATCGCCTCCCCCTCCTGGTGTCGCCTCCCTCTGGTGCCGCCTCCCTCGACGCCTTCCCAGTCTCCTACCTGGCGCTTCTTCTACCGAGGCACCTCTGCGCTTCCCGGACTGCTCCGACGCGCGCACACCTTTGCTCTGCCTCCTCCCCGGCCGGCGTGGCCTTCGGCCGTCGACCCCTTGCCTACGCCCGCGACTCTTCTCCCCCCATGGCTCGACAGGAGGCGAAGCGGCAGGAGGCGTGCCGGCCGTGGGAGGCTCCCCGAGGCCAGACGCCCCTGGTGCTCGCGCCTCTCTGGCTCCCCTGTGCCCCGACGCCACGGCCCTCTCGCTTCCTCGTGGCTTGGCTCGGCTGTCTTGGTCCAGTAGCGGGGGGCGGGCGGGAGGCGTCGTCTGCCGTGGGAGGCTCTCCTAGGCTGGCGCCCTGGTGCTCCCGAGCGGAGGTGTCTTGCCGAGCATGGCACGATTTGCCGTGCTGTGCTGTCCGATGAGTTGGCTTTCTAGGCCCAGCCCGACCCACCATTCAGGCCGTGCCAGCTCGGCCTGCCACATGTCGGGTCGGGCCGGTTGGGCCTCGGGTTGGCCCAGAAATGCACGGCCCGACCCACCATTCAGGTCGTGCTAGCCTGGCCTGCCACGTGTTGGGCCGGGCCGTGCTTGGACCGTGCCGGCTTGGCCTCGGGTTGACCCAGAAATGCACGGCTCGACCCCAGCTCTAGCCTGGCCTGCTGCGCTCTAGTTTCCCATGCATCACGGAACGATCGATGAGACAAGACTTTCCTTCGTGTTTTGTGTGGGGCTGGAGCAAGTTGTCACATGCACAGCGGGACTTTAATTAACAAGTCACTTATAATTTTATAACAAATCATATATACAGATAATCTAATTATCACAAGTAATATATTCTTATATACATATATTTATTTGTAAAAAGATCCCTAAAGGGTCGGTAGTTACCCTTTACTCACCATGCTTTGGGCCAGAACTGGTTTCACGAATTCACGGTATCTTATTTTTTCGTTGTAGCCCTAGGCTTGACATAAATGTACCTAGCTGCACTGCTAATCTGTATTGCTAAATCGTGCAAGTGGCTTTGTTCTGCACCGTTTGAGAAGGGTTAATTTATTTCGGAAGTATCTGTGCAAAATCTTTTTTGTTACTAAATGCTGTTTTTGTTGTTGTTAAATCCAGTAATGTATGACATTGAGCCCCAATGCTGGCATGGCATGATATATCAACGGAGTAGGCCTTGAGCGGTGCCATTGTGTAGTTTTTGTCTCACTACAGTTCTAGATCCAATCTAAAACATCATCGAATTGCAATGCAGCGGTTTTGATGTAACGTTGTGCTATTGTAACACTGTCATTACCCCATAATGGTTGAGGATACACAAATCCTACAGCAATGGATCACCGATGTTATCTTGTAACTAATGACGTGAACAGTTATATGCTGAGTGATAGTTTTTTTTTTTTTGCCATGCCAACGGCTAAACAGTACAACAATTTGCAAGAAAAGTGGCACTAGCTTGATGTAGATACCGTACTTCGTTATACCAAATGTGATTCTCATCAATCTATTGCTAATGCGAAGTTCTTTGTACCAAATCAGACGCAAAACACAGAGCACACTGCCACTCTGTCAGACAGTTTTTTTTTCTTTCAAAAAAGCTCGGACGCTAATCTTTTATTTTCACTGGTAAAATAACTCCGAGCAACCAGCAGCAAACTGATTCTGATGGATCTGATGATTCTGATCTGATACTGAAATAAAAAATAGAAAAGGGAAAAAGAAAAGAAAAGCCAAAACGAAAAAACTGGTGCATCTCCCGCATCGCCTACCAGTCTCCTTCCCTCCCAGATCTCCCCGCTCCGCATCTCGCCCAATCACCGCCGGCGAGGGGCGCCCGGCGCCGACACCCCCCCGCCGCCGCCGCCTCCGCGATGTACATGGCGTACGGGTGGCCGCAGTCGATCCCGCTGGACCCGGGCGACTCCGACCGCCTGGTCCTCCTCCGCGTCCTCGGCCGTCTCCTCCTCGCCGTCTGCCCCGCGTCGCTCCACCTCTGGTCCACCTCCCACCACAAGGTCCGCCTCGCCCGCCTCGCCCGCTCCCCCGACTCTCTCGACGCCCACGGCCACAACGCCCACGCCGTCTGGAGCCCCGACGCCAAGACCGTCGCCGTCCTGGTCAGCCCACTGCCCCCCCCCCCCCGCTCCGGCTCTCTCTCTGCACAGCCACTCATCGGGTGTGTGCTATGTGCAGACCTCTGCTTTCTACCTTCACATATACAAGGTGCAGCTCTCGGGGAAGCCGCTGATCGTTGGAGGCAAGCAGCTCCCTGGGCTTTGCCTCGCCAGTATGTCCCTAATAATCACCGAGAAGGTTCCTCTCGCCAATGACGTTTCTATAACGTATGGTATTCGCTTCTCCTTACCCACAAAATGAGATGCAAAATTCCTGTAGGGGAGCTAACTTGTACTAGTGATATCATGCTGCAGGAGCAATTTTGTATGCGATAGCAAAAGCATGCTTCTTGGACTGTCCAATGGGCACTTGCAGGTGATGTCCTGGAATGCTGAGGTACATGGAAATGCATCGAAATAGTTATGTCCTCTTTGCTTCCTACTTGCTATGTTAAGCTTGTTCCATGTATTGTTGTTGCATGCCAGTTCTCGAACAGCTTCAAGCTTGGCTGCTCCACATGTTCGTCCGACAAAACTACTGCTGTTGTAGATGCTTTGGTGTTTGATCCACCTAGTCTGCGAGAAAATTCTAATGCAAGGCCTGCACCCTGCTGCACAGGGAATTCTGATATCATCCATGTTGAGTTGTCGGTGAAGCTCAGATTGCTGGTTGCTTTGTACTCAGACTGTCAGATTGCACTCTGTACTGCCGGTAAGAAGGGATTAAAGCAAACCAGCGGCATCAGAGTAGACAGATGGTTAAACACTGATGATGCGATGTGTACTTCTGTGGCTTCTGATCAGCAGATTCTTGCTGTTGGGTGCAGTAGAGGTGTTGTTGAATTGTATGACCTATCTGAAAATGCACGACATATACGCACAATTTCTTTGTATGATTGGGGGTAAGTCTCACATCACTATTTGTTTGTTACAAGCTGTTAGAGATTGTAGTAACTGTTGCATTGATAGTTCTGACTACCTAATTTTCTGGCTGTTGATTGCATCGTGCTGATTTAGGACACCCTGCTATGCTTGCAGAGTAATGAATTGTTAGGAGAAATAATAAGATAATTTTTGTAACTTCACTACATCTCGAAGTGATGTAAATTCAATGCAATTTTGGAATGCCTGGTTGTTCGGATTAAGCACTTAACATCATATTATGGCCTTGTGGTCAGGCTTGATCATTTCATTTTGCCCGGAATGATCAATGATTTAATATTTAGTCTGTGGTTCATGACTAATGTGTAGCTATGCCAATTTACCCAGCAATGTTTCTTCAATTATTCTATTGAAGGCAGCTGAGATATAACTGCTCTTTTTTCTTGGGTAAAACTTTGTAGGTATTCAGTGGAAGATACTGGTCCTGTTACCTGTATATCTTGGACGCCTGACAATTGTGCTTTTGCAGTTGGATGGAAATTTAGGGGACTTACTGTTTGGTCCATATCTGGATGTCGGTTGATGTGCACAATCCGTCAAACTGGATCAAATTATGCTTCATCTCCAATGGTTAAACCTAACGCTCTAAAATTTGAGCCTCTAATGGGCGGGACATCACACATTCAATGGGATGATTATGGATATAAATTATTTGCAGCTGAAGAAAGCTTGTCACAAAGGATTCTTGCTTTCTCATTTGCCAAATGTTGCCTAAACAGAGGGCTTTCAGGCACGACATATACTCGACAGGTTCTTTATGGCGAAGATCGAATACTATTGGCGCAACCAGATGATACTGATGGACTTAAGATATTGCATCTTAATGTTCCAGTTAAGTCTTCAATTTCATATACTTTTTATTTATTTCTGAGGCAAAAGTAATGCAATATATGTCGTTTCTGTTAGAGTATTGTATAAGCTGTGTTTAGTTACTTGTATAGGGGTGTATTTGCTTATATGCCCACTCATGTAGCTGTACATATCGGCCTTTTGGCCCAATGAATGAATAAGTGTTCATTGTAATACAAGGTATCAGGAGCCTAGGTTCTTTTTTCCCCACCTCACCTCTTCCACCGTCGCCGGGCCACCACCGTTTGGCCGGTCGCTGTCTCCTCTCCCCCCTTGCTGCCTCCTCTGCTCACGCCACCTCCTCCCTGACCCCATGGTCCTCTTCCACCACTGCTGCCCGTCGGCTACTGCTGCCTGGTTGGTCTCCCCCTCCTCTGTTCGCCGTTGCCGTCGCTCGATTCTCATCTTTCGTCCAGATCGAGCTTGAGAGCCAGCAGATTCGAGCTCTGCTTCCACCTGTTTGGGCCGCCGCCTCCACCCGATCCTACCACCATTGCTCCTGCCAGCCGCCCCTGCCACTCGCAGCTAGGTGCCCCATTGCAGCCATCCTTCTCCTGCCATCGCTGAGCTGCTCTACCATCGAGTCGTCGCAACCAGGTGCTCTGCTGCAGCCGGGTCAGGAGCCTACTCTAAGGTCGCCGCCGTGTCGGATCTCAATAGCCAGTGCCTCTGGGGTCATCTTACCGGTGAGCAATCTTGTTCGCCTCGCCCTACGCCGCCAGTTCTGTGTGCTCTTCCTGTTGGTGCGGATCAGGCTGCTCACGAGGCTGCCACTACTGCTTTGGAGGAGGCCCTAGAGCTCTACGATCGGGCTCCAGAGTACAGTCACCTTCGCTGTTTTGACTGTGTCTGCTTCGTCCTTCCACCTCATGAGCGCACCAAGCTGACTGCTCAGTCAGTTGAGTGTGTTTTCTTGGCTTTAGTCTTGAGTATGAGGGTTATTGCTACTACGACCATGTTACTTGCCAATGAGAATCTCTCGGGATGTCACATTCGATGAGTCCCGACCTTACTACCCTAATCCCTCTATTGTCATACCAAATTCTCTTGTTGAGTCGATATCTTTTTTGACCTTTCCTGGCCCTCAGCTCCCTACTTCTGTTTCGCTTATGTATTCACCTTCTTCGCTTTCCTTTCCCCCTACTCCACCTGTTCCCTCTCCTCCGGAGGTTCATTTTAGCTCTTCTGTTGAGATCCCCCTTTTCGCTGCACTACTCTCGCCGTCTTTGCTGGGCCCTGTTCCCAGCTCTTCTTCTCCGTTCTTGTTGGGTCCTGCTCCAGCCTCTCCTCCCAGATATGATCTTTGTGATCGTCGTACTGTCAGGCCTCTTGAGCGCTACTACTTAACATCTGCTGCTCCTTTTGAGCCTACGACCTACTGTGAGATTGCTGCTCACCCTGAGTGGCCGCTCACAATGTCTGAGGAGATTGTTGTTTTGGAGCATACTGGCACTTGAAATCTTGTGCCCGTACTTGCGTGTCACTCCTATTACGTGCAAGTGGGTGTACAAGATCAAGACCCGCTCGGATGGCTCTCTTGAGCGCTACAATGCTCGTTTTGTGGCGCGTGGTTTTTGGCAGGAGCATAGTCGTGACTACTATAAGACCTTTGCTCCTATTGCTCACATAACCACTATTCGCACTCACCGTGTTGTGACCTTTGTTCGACATTGGTCCATCTCCAAAACCGTTCGTAGGAAAGGCGGGCGTCTGGCTCAAGAATGACTTAAACTTTGCTCAAAATCATTCAAAATTCAAATTTGAAATTTGAATTTGCGAACTCGGAGGTTTAAATCCGGCCAGCTCAGCCTGCGTGAATGATTCTGCGGTATTATGTCCATCTCTTACCGTCAAGAATGTTTCACAATGACCTATATATATCGTGCAAGTGTGCCCTTGTACAAGATTAAGACCCGCTCGGACGGCTCTCTTGAGCGCTACAAGGCTCGTCTTGTGTCGCATGGTTTTCAACAAGAGCATGGTCGTGAGTCGTGACTCGTGACTACAATGAGACATTCGCTCCTGTTGCTTACATGACCACTGTTCGCACTCTCCTTGTTGTGGCCTATGTTCGACAATGGCTCATTCTCTCAGCTGGACATCAAGAATGTCTTTCTCAAGGGCGATCTGCGTGAAGAGGTCTACATGCAGCCGCTCCCTAGGTATTCTGTCCCTGATGGTATGGTTTGTCGGCTTCGTCACTCTCTCTATGGGCTCAAACAAGCTCCCGTGCATGGTTTGACCGCTTCTCCTCTGTTGTCACTGTTGTCGGTTTCTCCGCCAGTGATCACGACCCTGCTCTCTTTGTTCACACCTCATCGGGGTCGAACGCTCCTCCTTCTCTGTGTGGATGATATGATCATTACTGGTGGCAACTCAATATATTGATTTTGTGAAGGAGCGTCTTAGTGAGCAGTTCTTGATGTTTGATTTGGGTCCTCTTCGTTACTTTCTTGGGATTGAGGTCACTTCTACGCCTGATGGCTACTACCTCTCGTAGGAGAAGTACATTCAGGATCTATGTGCTCGTGTTTGTCTCATTGATCAACGCGTGGTGGACACTCCTGTGGAGCTTGTTGTTCACCTTCGACTCACTGATGGTGAGCCTCTTGAGGACCCCACTTGCTACCGCCATCTTGTCGAGCCTCGTCTACCTTGGGATCACTCGACCTGACATTTTCACCCAGTTCGCATTTCGTGTCAGTTCGTTTCTGCTCCCACTTAGCTCCTCCACTATAGCCACCTTCTTTGTATTCTACAATATATTTGTGGGACCATCAGTCGTCACCTTTTCTTTCCCCGCTCCAGCTCTCTGTAGCTTCAAGCGTATTCTGATGCGACCTGGGCTAGTGATCATTCTTATCGCCGGTCTCTTTTTGCCTATTGTGTTTTCCTTGGTTTCTCCCTGATTGCTTCGAAGACTAAGAAGCAGACTGCCGTTTCTCGTTCGAGTGCTGCAGCTGAATTGCGAGCCATGGCGTCGTTGACAGCTGAGATCACTTGGCTTTGGTGGCTACTTGAGGATTTTGGTGTCTCAATTCCTGCACTGACTCCTTTCTTGCCAAACATCACTGGTGCGTGCAATATTGCTCGAGATCCAACGAAGCTTGAGCTCACCAAGCACATCTTAGTAGATGCTTCATACATGAGATCGCGAGTGCAGGAGGAAGTTGTTGCTCGTTAGTATGTATCTTCGGAGGTTCAGTTAGCATATTTTTCTTCACCAAGGCACAGACTATAACTTAGCACAACTTCTACCTCTCTAAACTCAATATCGTTGACCCACCGTGAGTTGGGGGTGGGGTGGGGTGTTAGACTATTGTATAAGCTGTGTGTTTAGTTACTTGTATAGGGGTGTATTTTCTTATTTGCCCACTCGTTTAGCTGTACATATTGGCCTTTTGGCCCAATAAATGAATAAGGGTTCATTGTATAACAGTTTCATGACACATTCTAATATGTTTTTGGAAGCAGGTGTCCTATATTTCACAGAACTGGCCAGTTCTGCATGTGGTTGCAAGCAATGATGGTATGTACTTGGCAGTTGCTGCCTCTCATGGGCTAGTGCTGTATGATTTGCGCAATAAAAGGTGGCGTGTTTTTGGGGATGTTACTCAAGAGCAAAAGATTCAATGCAAAGGCTTGTTGTGGCTGGGGAAAATAGTCATCGTATGCAACTATGTTGAATCATCAAACACGTTAGTCTCACTTTCTTACCTTCTCTTTTGCTATTTGGTAATTGTTTTCAAGGCTGAGCTTTTCTGGTTAAATACATGACAGCTCTCTATTTATCATTGTAAGTGAGCTGAGACTTTCATGCATTGAACCTCATGGTGCTTGAACTCACCGAAATACTGGCTGAACCACATAGTTTGCTAATATGTCGAAGTGATTTTTTTAATATTTCCTATTTTTAGTGCTTTGTTACCAACTAAATAGCATATTTTTCTTGTGAGTATGAGTTGCTATTTAACATTTAGCTATATGACATGTTTGTTGCATTTGTCTTAGGTATGAGCTGCTCTTTTTCCCAAGATATCACCTTGATCATAGCTCCTTACTTTACCGGAAACCGCTGCTTGGTAGACCAATTGTCATGGATGTCTTCCAGGACTACATACTTGTTACCTACAGTCCATTTGATGTGCATATCTTCCATGTGATGATCTCAGGAGAATTATCACCTGCTAGTAGTCCAGTTTTACAGGTGATGCGAAAAATTTGCATTCTTAGTGCAGAATGTGTTATCAACTTCTAAATGATAATTGATATTTCTCTATGAACAGCTTTCAACAGTTCGAGAACTTTCAATCATGAGTTCGAAGAGCCCACCTGTTTCAATGCACTTCATTCCTGAACCAACCGATGAAGGAATGCTAAAACGGGATGCTAATGGATCTTCTAACTTCTTGTCCCAACAACCTTCAAGGTATCTTTTAACCCAAATATCACTGAATCCTATTCTCCTTGATTTTTATTTGGTTTGCTATATATATGAGATGTCTGGTCTTGCGGATGAATGGGGAACTTTCTGTGCTGGACATGGAAGATGGACATGAACAAGCACTTACAAATTCAGTTGAACTCTTATGGGTCACATGTTCCCAAATGGAAGAGAAGGGTAATCTTATCAAAGAGGTTTCATGGCTTGACTATGGCCATCAAGGGATGCAGGTTAGTTATAATGTTATTCTTCGATATATATTTGCTCAACATTATGCACACCTCTCTTAGGGCCTAGATTTTTTTTTCTTTCAAATTTCGCTTGCTATCCATTTAATACAGAGCTGTTTTGTTGCAGGTATGGTACCCATCGCATGGTGCAAATCCTTTTAAGCAAGAAGATTTCTTGCAGGTATAGATTTTATATCTTGCGATACTTTTTATATCTGTTTGAGTTTTGCCACCTACCTTGTGTGAATTATTTATTTTTATGGGTAAAATTATTTATTGAAGTCATAATAATTTCATATGCTGTTTCTTTTTTGAATTGAAACCTTTATAGTTATAACATTAGAAGTTAATTGAGCATGTCTCATTTGATTCTGTAGTTGGATCCGGAGCTTGAATTTGACCGCGAGGTGTATCCTCTTGGTCTTCTTCCAAATGTTGGTGTAGTTGTTGGTGTTTCTCAGAGAATGTCCTTCTCAACCGCAGAGTTCCCATGCTTTGAGCCATCTCCTCAAGCACAAACAATATTGCATTGTTTACTACGACATCTCCTTCAGGTAAAATTTAAAATAATCATTCTTCTTTAGTATATATTTTATTTTTCATTCTAGATGACATTTCTGTAGATAAAAGCAATCTTCAGAAACTCCTGCATTAATCTGAGAAGAATGAAAAAAAATGACATTTTCAAATTAGTCGAGAAAAATTTGAAGCTCCTAGCAGAACACCTAAATCTGAGCTCTTACCTTCAGATTAGTGATGGTACACAGCCAGGTAAAAAGTGGGAGAAAAAAAGGAAAAGGATCAGGTTCGACCAAGATAGCATAAGCATCGATGCAGGCATCCAAAGTGGTCTGCCAAGTGCCAACATTTATTCTTACGATGGCATCTAACCTTTTTTGAGACCATTGGTTTTCACTTTGATAAGTGTCTCCATTTTTTTTGTTTTACTGACTGAATGTATAAAGTCAACGTATGACTCATGCCCATTGATTCACCATTTTCTCTGGTCGTTTCACTATTCTTGTTGTGGGTTTTGGTTGGGTACGGGTCCGAGGACCGAGGGTAGGGCACTCACACTCATCTAACTGCCAGCAGGGCTCTTCCTTGGCGAGGTAGAGAGACTCTGAGACTTAGTTGAAAAAGAAGGGGAGAGACTAAAAACTTTGTTTATTCATTGCTTGATTGATAATAGATATATGCTATTCCTTCTATAAGAGCAACCCGACTTGACCCTTAAGAAATAATTTTGAAAAAAACCTATCTCTAACAATCCAATCTAATAATAACTTGCCTTACTAATAGATAATACTAAACACATAATATATAGATTCATAAATAATAAATCTTTCATAATAATTGCGGGTAGTATTGTTTCCGTGTGAACAGTATTAATCTTGAAGGAACCTATCTCTAACAATCCAATATAATAATAACTTGCCTAACTAATAGATAATACCAAACACTTAATAGATAGATTCCTAAATAATAAATCTTTCCTAATAATCGCAGGGTAGTACTATTTCGCGTGAACAACACTGGCCCATGACACTCTGCTACAGTAACCATGAACAGCTGCATACAGCTACAGTGCTCGCCCAGATCGTAGACCATAACAATTCTGCGACACTTTTCAGATTTGGTAGAACTCATTACTGAATCCAAAACAGCATAGGGATAGCAGGGAATTGGCCGTACTCGTTCTTTTCTCTGTTTTAGTTGGTACTAGTAAGCCTTTGTTAGAACATTTGGAGAAAATTCAATACATTAGGCAGAATGTAGGGATACATTTCATATTGAATTGTTGTATTGTAATTTTTGGTTGTGTAGCAGGACTATTTTGTGTTGCTGATTTAACATAACTATCAAAGAATATGCTGTCGCAAGGAATAGTAGGTTCTGGGAAAAATGGATTTTACCACGAAAGTTATGTTTACAGTAATGCTTTTATTGGTTGCATCATTTTTTGTAGTTTGGACTGTTTTTGTAGTGCTATACATGGTATTCTAAGGTCATATGGTATAAATCATTTTCTCGTGCCTCTAAATTTACTCCTCCGTTCTGTTTATTTTTTAAAAAAACCAGAGAGAGAAAAATGAAGAAGCTTTACGTTTGGCAAACTTGTCGGCAGAGAAACCCCACTTTTCTCACTGTTTAGAGTGGCTTCTGTTTACGGTATTTGATGCAGATATATCAAGGTATTTTTATTCTGACTTGCACTGTCCTTGTACAGTTGTACTGCATATGTAATATGGAGCTAAAACAAAGTGGACACGTGCTATAGTTGCTTGCCTATTATTTATAAGCCGCTTTCAACTGGGTGCCATCCATCGCTCTAATATTCCTATACAAGATGTACTGATAATTGTAGCATGTTTGCATTATTTGTTGACTAAGTTGATAGCTTTCATTCCATTGTGTTCTTTGCTGAAATATTATTTTGTCACCTTTCTCTGGTTGGCCGCTTTGCTAATTGCAGGCCAAGTGCTTCAAAAAATCAGCTTTCACAAAAAAGTGAATCGCCAAAGAAGTCTCTTCTAGAAAAGACATGTGACCTACTTCGAAATTTTCCTGAATATATGGATGTTGTAGTCAGTGTTGCTAGAAAAACTGATGGTCGGCACTGGGCAGATCTTTTCTCTGCAGCTGGACGATCCACAGAGTAAGTGTGCCACATCTTGTTTGAAAGATGCATACCCTTATAATTTTAAAGACTATTTATGTGCTCGTGAAATTTCGCAGTTGCGCAACTCCTATTAGCAATTACCATAATCAGCTAGAGTCCACATGTTGGTGTCCATGCACAACAATCTAAATGATTCATTTGTTGATCTGTTGACTTGGCTATCATCAAAGCTATCATGGACAACTCTGATGGCAAAATGATCTTTAATTGTATAGGCACTGCTGATGGATTTTAGTGAACTGGCTGGTTTCTTATGTTTGAGAGGACAGCGGCAGTCAGTTTTCATCATCGATTGATTCTTCATTGATGGATATAAATACTTCTAGTAAATCTAAGATTAAAAGTACCTGCATTTGGTATCTTGGAAGTGGGCAGACGCAAAATAAAATGTTTATTGACAGCAAGATGTTTACCAACCAACGGTGTTTAAATTTGATCAAGATTTGAAATACCATAATTATGTTCTTAATATGTCTGATCTTTCATGCTAGGATGTTTGAGGAATGTTTCCAACGGAGATGGTATCGGACTGCTGCTTGCTACATACTGGTACCGTAAACCCTTCTAGGTGTTAAATGCTATGTGATGCATGATAGTATTGTGCCTATTTTTAATATTGCTCATTTGAACTCTAGTTTGTATTGCTTGCATCAATGGATCTATCCATTCATTAAGTTTGATTGCTCTAGTTATGTACTGACAGAAGATTATTGTCACCAATCACCATCATCATCATCATTATCATTAATGTCTGCAAGAACTTGTGCTGAAAATGTTGTGCAATACTGCAATTACAGGTCATTGCTAAGCTGGAAGGCCCTGCTGTCAGTCAGTACTGTGCACTCCGTTTGCTTCAAGTAATTATTTTCCTTTCACCATAAGGTGGTTTTGGTCTGTGAGTTAGTCTTCTCACATGTTCAAGCTCTCACTTTCGAATGTTTGTTACTTTCCAGGCTACACTTGATGAATCTCTGTATGAGCTCGCTGGGGAGTTGGTATGCTTTTTGTGCTATATCTTGTCTATTTCCTATGTCAATATACTACAGATGAATAAGGGAATGCCCTTAATTTTCTTAGGTCCGTTTCTTGCTAAGATCCGGCAGAGACTTCGAAAATTCCACTACAGACTCTGAAAAACTCTCTCCAAGGTTTCTGGGTTATTTTCTATTCCGTTCACCATATAAGGGACAATCTCCTGATTTGAAAAGGTACATTTGTAGTTAACTTGGAAGGCTATGGCTGCTATTTGAATTCTCATGTGTTATTCTTGCTTGGACAGCAACGCGATGAAAGAACTAAGCCCACATATTGCCTCTGTTATGAACATTCTGGAGAGCCATGCTAGCTATTTGATGTCTGGCAAGGAACTTGCTAAGCTCGTTGCTTTTGTCAAAGGGACTCAATTTGATCTTGTGGTGAGATTGTCACCATTCATCATTATTACCAGTCTTGTTGATCCAAAGCCACATGGTATCAATCTATGTTGTAACTTCATGCAGGAATATCTTCAGCGAGAAAGGCTAGGGTCTGCTCGACTGGAGAATTTTGCATCTGCCCTTGAACTGATTGGACAAAAGGTTTTCATTTAACAAATCATGAAGCGTTAATAGCTCAATATTTACTTAATGCTCAATTTATTTGCAAATTATGAAGACTTTTGTCTTGCTTATTTACTTGAACTGATTGGACAAAAGTTTTTCATTTAACAAATCATGAAGCGTTAATAGCTCAATATTTACTTAATGCTCAATTTATTTGCAAATTATGAAGACTTTTGTCTTGCTTATTTACTTGAACTGAATGGACAAAATGTTTTCATTTAACAAATCATGGAGTGTTAATAGCTCAATATTTACTTTATGCTCAATTTATTTGCCAATTATGAAGACTTTTGTAGGCATGACCAGGGGAAAAAAATCCCGGCCGGTTGGCGGTAACCAAATTTTCCGGTGCAAACCGGGTGAACAGTAACCGACCAGAAAATTTCAATTTTTAACTTCTCTCGTCACTTCTTATGTTGGTCTAGGCCTATTTTATGCTATATTACGTATTGTATGAGCTAAATATGCTTGAATTATTGTTTTTAGCCGGTTTGCACTTCATATGAGCTAAATATGTTAGATTACGTATTGTATGAGCTAAATATTCACTTCATTAAACACTTCCTAATTCAAAATTCGTAAATTCAAAATTCCGGACGGTTTTTTTTGACCAGTTTTTCCGGTAACCGATCGGTAACCGGTTTTCAAAATCGGCAATTCAAATATCAGTTTTTTAAATTCGTCCGGTTTTTTTTCCGGGATTTCTGGTAACCGGCCGCCCACCGGGATTTCAACCAGTTCCGGTTTTTCAATCCTTGGGCATGACACCTTGGTATTTATATAAATTTTGCTTCTTCAAACATTTGGGGCTGCATCGTATATATTACCTGTATGCATGTACTGATGTACATATTTCAATTTTTCAGTACTTTGTAATCTTGAAAGATGGAACTCTCCAGTTTAATTCTGTTTAAAATAAAGCGGGTGTTAATCAAGATCACAAACTAAATGGTGTTCCCAGCAGGCTTATCTTCAATTATTTTTGTAATTGAGTTTGCCACAGTTTTCTTGCGCTGGTTTCTACTTTCTTTAACAAAGCTTGATAGTACTGAATGAAGTGCACATAATAAAAGAATACAAACCTGAGCAAATTGTAGCAGCTGTGAATGTCTGTTTAATAGATAGGGAGATGCTTACTTGAGCAAACCACTTAACAATATTGAAAAGACAAAAAAACCAATGAGCCAGAATGATCTCATGTAGATCATCTGCCTTACATGGTTCAAGGAGCAGATGACGGCATTCCTGCGCCCTTAATTGATTTTCAAGTGACAGATGGAAAAATACTGTTTTTGGTTTCCATCTGCTTTTCTTGTATTTATTTCCCCATTTACATTGATATTCTGATGACAGCTTCAAATGGACACACTTCAGAGCCGGCTTGATGCTGAGTTCCTTCTTGCTCATATGTGTTCTGTCAAGTTTAAGGAATGGATTGTGGTGCTAGCAACTTTATTGAGACGTGCAGAGGTAATACTTGTATAATTCTATGTTTTCACATGGTTAACAATTCTTGTACACATGTTAAATTTTCTTAATATATTGTACTTTGATGATCTTGTGGCTGGCTTTTGCGTCTGCACTTGAGTTGAAAGAGGGTTTTTTGGCTTTTACCATGGATTGACCATTGGATAGGTAATAAAAAGTATTTGGTTATCTATCACCGCCCACACTAGGATTTACTTGTCCCACAGCTTGTACTTCATTGGATGCAGCAGACAGGTCGAGAGTGTTAAGTCTTGTACATATTAGTGGCCTATGTAGCCCATGAGGCCCAACTAATTCTATCTATATATATCTCTCAATAATGAATAAGAATATAAGATGTATAGTTGTGAATAGCAAAATCCTTCTCTAATTCTAACAGAGAGTACAGCGGTGATTGGTCAGGGAGGTGGGGATGGGGTCGAGGTGGTATGCAATGGTCGAGGGTGCTGCGTGCAGTAGGGTAGATAGGGGTGACAAGGTGGTTGAGGGTTGTGGCAGTAGAGGATGCGGGCAGTGCTGGTGCCTAGGGCCTAGGGTGGTGCCAGCAGTTTTATTGATCCGATCATATGCTATCTGCATATGAAACAAACGAGGAAACCAATAATTCTTTGTAGTTTCCAGAGTTTACTTTCCTAGATAAACTAGTTGTAATCATTGAAGAATTCATCTGATCCAAGCCAGAACTTACCCAAAAAATTAGGATATTAGGAATTGGACTGTATACATGACTAATACATATATACAATTAGGGCCTGTTTGGATAGGGGGTGGATTTAAATCTTACTTAATCCCAAAAATTCCCAAAGAAACCCCCCTCATCCATACACCCCTTAAGGATTCAAGTAGCACAAAATTTTAAAAATAGACAAAATATTTAAATTCAAATTTGATTTTTTGATTGTATAATGCCCTTCTCCGGTTGGTTTAGGCATTTTTGTGCTAGATTACGTATTAAAACATGTATGCTTGCTAGTTTTCAGTATATTTAACATCATTAAAACATAAAGTAGATCTGTTTTCCCGAGTTTTCCGGTTTTTTACAACGTTTTTTCCGGTTCCCGTGCGGTAACTAGTCCAGTTACCGGTTTCCCAAAACCGAAGTTCAAATTTTAGTTTGTGAATTACGGCCGGTTTTTCTCTAGGATTTCCGGTAACTGGCCGGTTACCGGTACTGCCCGCTGGTCGGGATTTCCTTCGGTACCGGGTTTTCTATCCTTGGACAGGCTCAATCGATGTACTTGAAGTTGTTCGTGATATAATGACCTTTTTCATATCTATATTAAGCTAGACATAGAATGATAAGCAGAAGTAATCACCTGACAAAAACTTAAAAGTTGAAATGATTGTTGTGGAATCATTTTTTGTTGAGATCAGATATGAATCTTGTTGGTGCATTTTCCTAAAAAAACTTGGTGCACTTTTATCAGTAAAAAATAGCAATTCCAATCTCTTTTTTGAGGTGCGATGGTTTAGAGGTGAATTCTTATACATCCAATTGTTTGGTTCAGCAAAAGTACCCATCCTTGCTTCTGTCATACTTTCTTATATCCTCAGGTTTTGTTGGATCTCTTTCGACATGATTTGCGGTTGTGGAAAGCATATAGCATTACTCTACAGGTTAGCAAGCCTAAAAGGTGTTTGTTTTGTTGGGTTTATGAACTTTCTAAGCCTCTCTGACATGCTTACAAACAACTTGCAGTCACATGATGTATTCAGAGAGTACCTTGATCTTCTTAATGCCTTGGAGGAGCAGCTTTCATCTGTTTCCGATCTTACATTGCAAAATGGACCATTGTCGTGAATACTGAAGGACAGTGATTTTGGATGAACAACAGTTTAGCCTGGTGTTAATTTAACACATACAGTTAGATGGAGAGAAGTGCGGGGAATCTAATGTAAATAGCAATATTTGGGGGGTTTTCCCTTAGCGCAACATCTTAGAGGCTAGGATAGCTTTTTGTGCAGTGAATCAGCTAATCACCATATTGTTGTATCATTAGTTTGTTGCGGCAGAGTGGAGTGTGCATTCTTCCTTTATCTGTAAGTATGCGCAGCGCCCTAACATTATAAAGTATTATACCAATTATGAGCATCCAGTTGCTTTTTTGTTCCTTTGTGTCATCTGTAAGCTTACCTGTAAGTCTGTAATTCTCTCTTGCCCGATATGTTTATATAGGTCGTAAGAATTTTTATTGACTGTCACTTGAATCTACTTAGTTTCTTGTCTCAGTATTAAATGCGTTCTAATTCCTAAAAAACATTCGTATTACCTTTGTATTTCATGATTATCTCATGCTGCTATATCTCTTTCCTCGGCCAATTAATGGAACACCTTAACCTGCAGGAGGAACTTGTACACCGGAGGGGTTTCTTTCCTCGTCCCTCAGGTTGTCTGGCAGGTTGGTACTTGGTACCCTGGAGAAGAAAGTTTTATCATACAAGGAAAAAGATTATATTATGCAACGATAGGAAATGTATTCTTGCACAACAGTAACTTCATAGGAAACTCTGTATTTTATGACAGCATCATGTACATTTATCTAGTGTTGCACACTTCTGGCGTCTTTGTTAAAGGCTCCTACAAATATATAAATTTAGAAAATGCACCTGAAGGTGTCAACACTGCATCATGTTGTTACAAAGTACATGTAGCTGTCTATCGTCGTTGGTCAGTGTCGTAGGTTCGTAGCACGGTGGCAGCATATGTAGTGCACTTTTCATTGATGTGGCATGGCAGTGTGAGCAGAAGCATCCTGCCCTGTACAGGCAACTAAGCATGCTTTTTGAATAGTCATCAACGTGGGCAACATTAACGTAGGACGGCTAATTCCTGAAAGGGTGAATTTGGAATGTGCACGACGCCCTGAAGAGCTGGTCGAAAGTAGTTTGGTGGTTTTCTTTGTCATGAGTGAGCACCCGTTGCTTCTGCAATCTGCTTGCAATTGGACTTTCGCAACTTGCCATTTTGCTGCCGTGAATTCGTGAGCCGTGAAAGCCGTGATGCCGCCATCATGCCGTTTTGGGTTCTTTCCCTGATGGATGCGACTAGCGCTCGGACCGAGCTTGAGCGTGGCAGTGCAAAGGCATGCCAGCGTCTCCAGGCGACGTGACAGCTCAGCACGCGGCGCGCAGCTGAGGCAGCCAGGCGCGGTGGTTTGTGCGACGCCGGGCACAGTCGGCGGCTCACGGCAGCCTGGCGGTTAGGCCGAGGTGTTGTGTTGTAGTGGCGGCATCGGTGCAGTTGATAGTGGTTGGCTCGGCCGGAGGGGAGAAGGGAGAGCAGAGGGGATCGAGAGGAAGAGGGCTACTGGGGAAGAAGAGAAGAAAGAAATGAGGAAAAAGAAAGAGAGAAAAGAAAGAAATGAGGAAACTGTCGGCCGGGAGGAAAAGAAGAAAAAAAAGTTAACTTCTGGGTTTTAATTGATAGCGTCTGATACCATATCCTTTCCTGATACTAGTACCTGATAGTGCCTCTGAGAGGCAATTTGATGGCGAAAGCGAACAGCAGCTGTGAAGAACTGGACTGTGCATTTACTTGGGAAGAGGCGGTCTGTAAAGTGGTGGCTCCAGCAAAGACGGAACTGGCCATTCTTGCGCTAACACTCACGAGCCCATCCAACCGTCGATTTGAACTTCTTTCTTCTCAGCCATCCGATAGCTGTTGATATCGTTCTTCTGGTCTCATGCGCTCCATGGAACCGTCAACCTTGGAAGAATCCGATCGAGTGGCGGTAACGCGACCCCAAGCTTGAGGACTAGAAGAGATGTGTGACAAACGATTGCAACGCCAACGCAAAGCTGGAGCAAAACACACAAGCAGCTCAATCATGCGAGGATTTTTACACACAATTTAGAAACTCCACGGCCTAGAAGTCTCCGCTCCGCCTCCCGGCTCTGGCGACTCCCTGGGCTACCAGCTCTCTCTCTCTCTCTCTCTCTCTCTCTCTCTCTCTCTCTACTCCTCGCTACTCCGGTACCGGCAACCATTCCAGACTCTCTCAAACCCACCATCCCCAAACAAAATCTACTACTCAAGATCCAACTACGCTTTACACTTTTGAGATCCATCGAGTTCAACTTCAAAACTATAATGTGAAAAACCCACACTCTAAAAGTGCAAAATCTTCACATAGGTGGCAATACAAAAAAATTTTAGACCTCAGACAGACGGGAAGCGATGGGTTGACCAAACCAACGTTATTGCCCTCTCTGCAGGCACACTCTGAAATCGGCTATACATCTCTTCGTCCAGTGTCGCTTCTCTAGACGAATCTGAAAGTTTTGGCGGACTGACTAGGAATTGATAGCCTCTAACCATTCCTATGGCTCCCCATCACGAATATCTTGGATTAGTAGTCCAACGTGGCGGAGACGACAAGCTCCCCTGGGAAAGCCAGAACAATGACCCTGATCTTAATCCTCTGGGAGATATGGAAGGAACGAAATGCTAGAATCTTCAACAATAAAGCCGTCGTGCCTCTAGAACTCCTAGTGAAAATCAAGGAGGAGGTAGAACTTGGTACCTAGCGGGGTAAGAGTCTGGAACTTTTTAACACTCAGTAATTAAGGTATTTAATTAACTTTATCATGTACTCTGTTGCTCTTGTTACCGCATTTTCTCTTTTCTCTATTAATATAACATGCAGCCATTCTGTCCGGTTTCATTAAAAAGGAAAAAAAGCTCAATCATGCGACGCGACCCGTAATATTCGACAACGAGACGCCGAGGTGCCCGATCGGCTACGACGGATGCCAGAATCGGTAGGAAATGGCCTCCGCCGTTCGGGCGACGCTCCCGCCCGCGTGCACGTGCCGGCACATGCTTGGCCTCCGCCGTTCGGCTCTTGCTCGAACGTTCGTGCGCGCGCGCGCCACGGAGGTGAGGTGAGGCGAGGTGAGCAACACCAACGCCTGCTGGCTTTGGCGTATCGGAGGATCTGACGCTGGAGGCTGCATGTGCCGGTCCGGTCGCTGCAGCAGCGGCAATCCCTCCCCATTCGCAACCCTGCGCATTTCGCGTGCCGCTCCGCTGGCGCCTCGCGGATACGTGAAGGCAAAAGAGTCTTCGGTGGCTTCGGGCCACACGCACACGCACACGCCGCTGAGCGCTGACGAATGCACAAGCAAGCGGGAACCACAGCCACAGGTTGGTTGGTGCCTACGTGCCAGCGAAACGGCCGTTGGGAATTTGCTCGGGTAACCTTTGTCGCGCCGTGCGAAGAGCCCAGCCAACAAGGAAGCGAGCGCCTAGTGGCGACAACGATTTTTGCATGGCCTTGACCTCGATATTTTGTTGATGCGTCATGCCGGTAACCTCGGTGTACGTGCCGTAAGCTGCTCTACCGTATGTACTCACTGCATAACGAGGAAAATGCACCAAATGATTCGAGTGTACGTAGTCGTGTGCATGTGCAAAATTGCAAAAATACTACAGTTTGGTACATGGTTTTTTTTAGCGTCTATGTTTCGAGTGACTAAAATTTCTTTGTCTATCGGTCATCTTTTTTAGCCGTAGGATTTAGATTCGATAGATACCATAAATTCCTGTATTGAGATAAAAAAAAATCTAAACTAGACAAAAGTAAATGTAGATGAACGCTACAAATACAAAAAAAAAACTAAACTAGACAAAAGTAAATCTAGGTGAACCCTACAAATACAAAAAAAAAATTAAACTAGACAAAAGTAAATTTAGACGAACTCTACAAATACAAAAAATAAAAAATAAATAGAACTAAAAGTTACAATAGAGCTGTGCTAAAATTACACATCACTTGGTATTGTAATTTTAAGCTTAGTACTGTGCAATTGTAGATAACTAATGTATAAAAATTTTCAGGCAACTAAAATTAGTAAACCTATTTTAAAAAATAAAGTTAGGTGTTTTATTAATAAACAAGTAATGGACCGGGGACAAAGGAGTGCTCTTGTTTTCCAAAAAGAATTGCATACGTTCTAAAATAGTTTTCCTTTTTTTTCCCTTTTGCGAGCAAAAATAGTTTCCTTTCTTTCGCGAGGATAATGGTTCTCTTTGGAGATATTGCAAATATACATTCAGGAATCCTAGAGAAATATATACGCATTTTTTAGAGAAGTGTGGAAGTGCTTTCTAATTAGCGTACACAGACGGGTTAGTTCTAAAATTAATATTCACATAAATAGCAATAACATGCTCTCTTATTTTTGTGATATACGATTAAAAGAGGTTAGACCTTTCGTCTTTTACACAAATGTTGTTATGTGCTTGTACAATATAGAGACTTTGTAAATCGAGATGAACAAAAAGCGGCTAGTACGAAATGCAAACTATATCTTTCTTAACCGGAAGAAAAAGAACCTCGTCTAAGAAAAAGAACTAATGGGTGATGCCTCCTCAAGGTCGGTCCTTGGACCTTATTCGGGGTGGATCCCCTGATGTATCGTGCTTTGCCGAGGTTATCGTCGGCTCGAGACACCCCAACACAATTCCTTTTCCCTTTTCGAGATATCAAAGTGGAGGCGCTATTGAGACTGCTCCAAACAAGTCTGAAGAATATATTCCCCATACCTATGTTTAATTTCCAAAACTTTTATCACTCTATATATCGAGCGACACGCGTGGGTTTGATTATTCCTTTGGAGCATATTACCTATGCTAGTCTCATTCGTTTGCATTATTGGGAAATTTTTTTGTGTGATCTGTACCTATTTTCCGTTTGGAATATGTCGAGCATATGCATTGTCGAGCCCTAACCTACATTAACTTGTGGTTGCTCTTTAGGTGCTATAGGTCCCAAAGTTCTCTTATGCATTTGAAGGATGTGAATGTCGAAAAGGATTATCCGGCTTGTTGCCACTCCAGTTGTTACCTGCTAAGGTAGTTTTGGAGAAAAAAAAAGTGAGGCAATTTTTAGTCCTACACATGCCACACGCAATCGATTTAGCAAAAACTAGCTGTCATATTATAGTAGTGTGTGCGGACGCACTGCCTGCTATTTAGACTTGGCATACGAGAATACCCACGGAGCAAATGCAACTACAGGAAGGGGTGTCGAAATGACCAAGTGAAAGCTGCATCGAGTTGACCGAGTGTTGTTACTTACTGACAAGGGATTCGTACGAACAAATGCATAGGAAGACCTTTTCATCAGATTCAAGTAAATCACCGTACGTACGTGACTCGTTCCATACAAGTACACTACCGGCCGTCCAGGGAACGAACGAATTGCCCAACTAGACCGGAGGGTCCCCTTTTATAAAACGACCTCAAAATAATTTTTTTTAAAAAAATTCCATAAATAAACCACATTTAATTATTTTTACAAAAAATAACATACAATCGGTGGGTCACCGTACGACTGTGCTCAATCGTTCAGTGGCTCACAATTAGCTGACGTGGGAGGCCTTGTCACCCCGACGGAAACGCAACTAAGGTCTTGGTCTGCCATGCGTCTCATTCGCGAGGCCGTGCCGGGCACAGTCGCTGCACCAGAATGCGACTGAGACCAGTCGTCGATCAACCCAGCGACTGAGCTCAGTCGTGTTCTCATCTGACGACAGTAGGCTATTTTTTTTAAAAAAATAATTTAAATAAATTTAGCTTTAATTTTACAAAATTAAATTGTTGGAAGAGTTGTTTGTAAATAATTGTTGGAAGAGTTGTTTGTAAATAATTGTTGGTGATATAAAAGTTGTAGTTTGCCGACTGCAGTTGTTTGTAAATAAATCATATTTTAATCGTTTTACATGGTTGTTCACAATTTTAAATTTTTATACAAATAATTTAAATTTTGGTAAAATATTTCGTAAGTTATGTTTGAAGGAGATGAGAATAGAGCAACAAAAACACGATCAGGCAGCGACGTGGCTCAACGTTATCCGCTCATCGCACAATTAAGTGTCGACGTGCCTCAGTCGCACAATGTGTTCATGATTGTAGACCGGATGTGTTTGATGGCCAGCAACTGCAAGTTATTTTTGTAAAAAGTATAAGTCATGGTTCAGCGGTGTAAAATGATTTTTTTTAAAAGACTCTACTTTTTCAACAAAAAAAAAAGCGCGTCCGCGAGGTAAATCCCGAGCAGAGCACAACAGAGCACCGGCCCGCCCTTGCCGCAGCCGCGTGTCCACCGAACCGAACCTACCCGGCGCGGATCGGCGCCTCCGAGCCGCCCACCCGCACCGCGCGGCGCACAGGCAAGCAGTCTGACGCCGCGCGCACGCCCCACCTCCGCACCCCACCCGACGCCGACGAGTCCGCACCTGAAAACGCCCCCGCGCCCGAGAGCCCGTGCCGATTTCCCAATGGCGGCGGCTATGCCCTTGGCGTTCGCGTGAGTGGCATGATCCCTAGCCCTGTGGTGTGGGCGAATATCCGCGCGCTCCGAATCCCTCAACACGCCCAGCAGCCCCTTTCCTTCTCCACCGCACGCAAATCCGGACAGGCTCCTCTCCTCTCTCCCCACGACGCCTTTCCCGCGGTTCCCACCTCTAAGCGCAGCCGCACCGCCGAAAGCGAGGAGAGAGAGAGAGAGAGAGAGACGAGGCGGCTGCGATTGGGTGCTCTCTTGCTTAGCCCCGGATCGCCCCCATAGGTACGCAGCAGCATCCCCATCTCTCTCTCTCTCTCTCTCTCTCACTCACTCACTCACTCACTCTGTCCCTCTCCCTCTACGCTGTTCGCTGGTTTTAGTTTTTCTGAATTGAATTTCTGATTTTTTTGGGTTCGTTCTTATCCTTGTCTCCCTTTATTTCTGCGATTTTTTTGTTTATCTATCAGGCGACGGTTTTGGGTTTCGCGGAACGGGCGAGATTCGTGGGGGCAATTAGTTGTGATTTTTCTGCTCAAGGGGAATTACTGGAGCTCGGTCTCTCTTCATTTGTAATGATGTTTCAATCTGACGCCCCTTTTGTCTCTGGTGTCTGCATGTCTCAGGTTTTTCTATTTTGAGATTTGAGTTAGGGATTTGGGGGGCAAAGACGTAAGCTCTGCACTTTGTGTTGATCAAAGGCACGAGCTTTCACTTTTCAGGGACAGGTGACTGCTGCATTCTTTTTTCTTTTGATTTTTTTCCCGAGAAAAAGTTAGTTGGAAATCTCGGTTCTTCTGTGGTGATAGGCTGATCTGGGCTACTCTTGGATAAAGAGACGAAATCTGTGGGAATTGTGCAATTTTGTGTTGGAATTGCATCTTTGGTTTATTTGTCCGATGGAAGATGCCAATTTTTTTGTGCTTTTTCTTGAACGCGTTCATAATTCTTTTGTATAGTTCCTTTCTTCAACAGGAAGGGGCCTAATCAGCGCAGCGGGCAGGAATTGGTGTATTTCAATCGTGTGATGTACTTAGCTGCAGTGCCGATCCAAATCACGCCAACTTGATCCAACAGTCTCGGCACACATGGCGCCCCCTGCTGCCGCTGCCGCTGCAGGCAACACTGAGGCTGATGGGGCACCGCGCATGGCCAAGTTCCTCTGTAGCTTTGGAGGCAGTATCCTGCCCCGCCCGCTTGATGGGCGTCTCCGTTATGTTGGCGGCGAGACCAGGATTGTCTTGTTGCCACGCGATATATCCTATGCTGACCTAGCAGCACGGATGCGAGAGCTCTATGAGGATGCTGATATCATCAAGTACCAGCAACCTGATGAGGATCTAGATGCGTTGGTCTCAGTTGTTAACGATGATGATGTGGTGAACATGATGGAGGAGTATGACAAGCTCATTGCCGCCGGAGAGGGGTTCACTCGGCTGAGGATCTTCTTATTTTCGCAGCACTTGGACGATGAGGCTGCATCAGCGGCTGTGCATTACAATGGGGATGAGCGGGAGACAGAGAGGAGGTATGTAGATGCACTTAATAGCCTTGGTGATGTTAGGTCACCTTCCTCTCCTGTGTCAGTGGAGCAGCTTTTTGGCATTGGAGGCAATGAGTCAGGAATCCCTGATATTGTTGGCTTGCGGCATTTGAATGTTCCTCGTCCTTCACACGGTCAGAGGTATGGGGACATGGATTCTCCTTGGAGCCCGGCATATATCTCTCCAGGCCAGTATGGAATGCATGATCCTAGGGATTTTCCCATTTCACCATCATCTGCAACTGCAAGGTTTCAAGTCGGAGCGGAGGATTTTGATGAGAGGATTCCCGATGACTTCGTGAGACATTCACCAAAATATCGGCATTATGAGGCTCACTCACCGCCACATGTGGATAATTTGGTCTGGCTTCCACCAGGTGCTGTAATTCAGCAAAACGCGGGCTTCCCAGGTAATTTGGGCCGCCCTGGCAATTTCTTGGATGGAAACAGTGTATGTGATCACTGCCGTTCACCATTCCAGAAGGGTCAAGGTTCAGTGAATGATCCTCGCTATATGGATCCCCGTTGGAGGCCAGTCCAACAACACTTTGACCAATCAAGCATGACAAATGAATATTCTGCTCACCCTGCTAATTCATGTCCAGATTGCCGCCGCCCCGGTGAGCATTATGTGGTAGGCCAAGATGTTAGACTGGAAAATGGTGTTTACGTCAAAGATCAAACTGGTGGTCACCCTCCCATGTTTTATAATGATACACATTCTCGAGATAGAGCTTGGCATGTGCATCCCAACCAAAGCCATCAACGATATGAGGATCCAAGGTTGCATCCGCCTGGTAATGGTAGAGTGATCGAGCCATACATTGATAGCAACTCGGCTAATTCTGCATTCACACCAAGCACAGTATATGAAATACATTCAGCATCTCTCAGTCGCTCTAGCCATGAAAGTCCCCACTATTATCATGGTAGTAGTGAGCATATAAATGATACATATCATAACCAACAAGTTGGAGGAGGTGGCTCATATGTCCAGACATCAGGTTTTGAAGAATCCACGGGTCAACATTACAGCCATTCTTCAATATATGGTGCAGATTCCCTTTACCAAATGCAGCAGAATTTGCCACCACTTCAATCTTTGAGGAGGAGAGCAAACAGTCCTGTTCATACAGGCTCACCATATGAATCACCACACCTGCCTATCCCAAATGGGGGCATTAACTCCAACTTTGTCAGAAATACAGGTGATGTTAGTCCAAGGATTCCAGGTCTACCTGCATATGATCGAATACCAAACCCATGGCCTTCACCCAATGGCAACATACCATATAGAGTTGTTGGACATGATATTCCTCCTGTTGTAGAAAATCCTTGTGCTCTTGGTCTTAGGCCAAATCCAAGTACTACTCAGTACGTTCAGCCTTTTTTTGCCCCAGAATCAGTCCAGCATCAACCAGGAGCTCCATTGATGGAGATTCATCCTGAAAGAGCATGCGCTGAACCCATGCTATCATCGCGTCGATGGCAAAGTAGCTGTTTCTGCATTACCCCTCACTGATCAATTGTCCAGGTTGGACATTAATACAACGAAGAAACTTGAAGGTCCACATGATGGAAAGCTTGGTCAAAATGTGGATGAAACAAATCCTTCACATGCTGTGAATGATCCAAGTACCTTGCCCCATCATGTTGGAGTTGTGTATGAAGTTGATCTCAAACAGGGGAAACCTACAGAACATGAAACAAGCATGACTAAAGTGTATGAAGCTGGGGCTACAGCACTGCAGGAATGTGGGGATATTTCGGAGGATAGATTGAATTTCCTTCCAGAGCTGGTTGTCTCTGTTAAAAAGGCCGCATTGGAAGATGCTGAAGAGACGGGAAAGGCTCAACCAGATGCTGGCCCTGCTGTTTCACCTGTTTGCGATGATGACAATGATGGAAAGAAGTTGGATGAGGCAACTGCTGGTGTAAGTAATACTTGAACGTTACACATTAATTACTAAGCTACCTAATGTTCTCCACTCAAATCCTTTTGACATGCAGAATTCTGATGTGGGTCAGGACTCTGATGTGCATGGAAGCTGTGACCAGCAGAAAAGTTCCAAGATTGAAGCTACTACTGCTGAAGCTGAAGCTTTGTCTAAAGGACTACAGGTCTTTTTGCCGATCTCTAGATATGTTGTACTGTTTGAATTTTACCCTATTTCCCACTTATACCGCATATGGACCATGCAGACTATACAAAATGATGATTTGGAGGAAATCAGAGAGCTGGGTTCAGGTACTTATGGGGCAGTCTATCATGGTAAGTGGAGGGGATGTGATGTTGCCATCAAAAGAATAAAGGCTAGTTGCTTTGCTGGAAGACCATCTGAGAGAGAGCGCTTGGTATGTTTGATTTCCTTGTTAGTTCCTCCTACTTCAGGATTGGTAGCGTAGCAATATTTCTCTTTTCCTCTGGCAAGGTCAAAACCTCTACTTTGTCTAATACTGAAGGACTATTTATCTATTTAATGTTTCATATTATTTGCTGTGGATAGTTCTCTCATGCAATCACCTTGTCCAGCCCTTCCTCACATCCTCCTCTGAACAATACTCTGAATCATCCGGCTTGACAAGGGGATAAATAAATTTGATCTTTTTTTAATATGGCCGTAATGATAGATATATTGCAAAGAAAAATAGAGTACTTTGGTTTTAATCTGCTCATATTTTCTGTGGAAAATGTCTGAAGTTCAGATTTATCTGATCTTGCAGATTGCGGATTTCTGGAAAGAAGCTCTGATCCTGAGCTCACTTCATCATCCAAATGTGGTTTCATTTTATGGTGTAGTTCGTGATGGTCCTGATGGAAGCTTAGCAACTGTTGCTGAGTTTATGGTCAACGGGTCTCTCAAACAGTTCTTGAGGAAAAAGGACAGGTATTACTTGTTTAATCAAAAGACAGTTTGATTTCTCATTTCTCCAATATCCAAATTCTAATATATAGCAACTGCACAGGACAATTGATCGCCGTAAAAGAGTTATATTAGCCATGGATGCTGCATTTGGCATGGAATATTTGCACGGGAAGAATATAGTCCATTTCGATCTCAAGTGTGAGAACCTACTGGTGAACATGAGGGATCCACAACGACCGATCTGCAAGGTTTGATCCCCACCCCGCCCCTTCCTTGCTTCTTGTTTCAAATGTCACTGCCAATTGTTGATGTTTTCTCCCTGAATGTTTCATCCCATGTCAATACTTTCTGATCAGATTGGTGATCTCGGACTATCAAAGGTGAAGCAGCATACTTTGGTGTCTGGTGGTGTCAGAGGAACTTTACCATGGATGGCGCCAGAACTTCTTAGTGGGAAAAGCAATATGGTGTCAGAGAAGGTAAGAATGCTTGGTTTAATAAGCACCTGTTATGGAACATAAGTTGTTCAAACTGTAAACAATTCCTTTTTTTTGTGTTCCGACAAAGACCAATTTACTGTATTTTGTAGATTGATGTCTACTCGTTTGGTATTGTGATGTGGGAGCTTCTTACTGGGGAAGAGCCGTATTCTGATATGCGTGCTGCTACAATTATTGGTAATGTCCAAAGTTCGATTTCTCTATTTTGATTACTGATGATACCTTCCTCCATGTTCAAACCTTTCTTTTTGGTACATATATCAGTATGAATAACTTGTATACTTCGGGGTTGTGAAAAGATATTCAGTGGAAGTTTTCTTCCTTTTAGAATTGCTTTGTATGTTCCGATGCAATTATGTAAATCCCCCAATGTGTTAAGGTAATAAATGCCACACATATTAATTATTAAATAACACACTTTAAAAAAAGCCAGATGTTGGTAACTGGTGTTGCATTTGCATACATTGTGGTCAACTTGGATGTGGTAACTGCAGTTGAAATACCCCACGTTTCACAAGCTAATATAACCTTCTAGGTGTAGGTTGACTTCATCTCCTTTGAATAGTGAAATTGGAAGAGTCGGTGAAAGAAGATAATAACTGGCAACTGCACACTTGTCCTACTTGTGCTGTGTTATATTTCGTACTGGTTATTGCAAAGAGGGGATTTCTGTTGTGCTTAATTGCTTATGAATATTTAGTCGTGCATCTGTAATAGGTTATTGATGCTTGTGGTTAGTACATCACTGAGGTGATTTAATTATCATGTCATTTTCTAGGTGGCATTGTGAACAATTCCCTACGTCCTCAGATCCCTTCATGGTGTGATCCTGAATGGAAATCATTGATGGAAAGTTGTTGGGCGGGTGATCCAACTGAGAGGCCATCCTTCACAGAAATATCTCAAAGGTTGAGGAAAATGGCCGCAGCAATGAATGTGAAGTAAAGGTTCACAAGCCATGTAATGGTTCCCACGTCCAGTTTCCTGATTAGAGTTCCCACGTCCAGTTTCCTGATTAGAGGAAGGCAAACTCAGAACCAGATCGTATGGAGTAAATATGTTACAAGTGTCTTGGCAGCATATCAGTTTATCCTACTTCAACTGACAATTTATGAGGTACTTACTATACAGGGCACAAAAATTTCATCGCGGAAGTTCCAAAGAATGTTTGATGTGAGTCGGTGGTTTGTTGCTCTTGTTCCTTTGATTAAATTTAGAAATGATTTTACCCAAAGTGACGTTTCCATTTCCTGTTGCAGGAACTTTTGTTGATCCTGGAGCCATCAGCTGCCATTTGCCACCGTGGGAAACAATATGATATATAGTGTCTCCATCCTCCGCATGGGAACTGTTGGATTGTAATGTAAATAAATTTTGGCTCGCTTCATCCGGCTGGCACATGTTAGATGTGTGCAGTACTGGATACTGTTCAAAATTGGACACAGTTATCTTTTTTTCACACAAAATTGTGTCCTAAGAAAAGAGGGAACGAACTCGTATAGAGATGCCCTTATTGAGATTGTACATAGTTTAAGAATAAGATTTCTATGTCATTTTCAACATAGCATTTCCTGTATATATCCACCACTACCACTAATCCGGAGTCCTGACAATTATTCTACCCTGCCAATCGGTTTGAACTGTCCTTGTTTCACCTTCCAGTTAGAGGTTCACAGCCTAGTGCGTTGTGATGTGTTGTCCACTTTGTCTTCCCAGTTACAGGCAATGGAAGGGTCGATGTGTACAAGTGTATAAAAAGAAGATCCATTTGCTGGAAGTTATGCTGTATTTTTCTGGTAAATCATGGCAGGCTGGCAGCAATACCGTGAACTCGACATGGCCATTACAATTTAGCCTTCTAGTGTCATTCTGGAAGCAGGCTAACTGCCACATTTGCATTGTCCTGAATCGATTGAGAAAAGGGCGTCTCTTGAGTCTTGAGAGTTGAGACAGAGCCCCACTTGTTTCTCCTGTGCTTATAATTCGAAGTTTTTTTTTTGAGCGAGATATATAATTCAAAGTTTTCATGTTGTTTAGGTGGCTCTGCTCCATGAAGGCACGGGCTGTATGCCTCTCTTCAGAACATTCAGAGATTCTCATTTCCTGGCTTTCGCTATACCTGCCTGCCTTTTCTTCTGTGTGTAGCGCGTTTGAGTACAGTTTTACGTCTAAAGATAGTTCACTCGTCTTGATTCTACAACTGCTACCACACCACGATAACAGAGTAACATATTAGGAGGTATCCAACCTGCTTTCATCAACATTGTTGTTCAGTGTTCTGTACATCTCTCTTCTTAATCGGTTAGTATATTTTGACCCTGCAGTCACACATTGACGTTAATTTAGGTGACACTGTTCCTTACGATCTTATCGCTTATTTGCATGTGAGCTATTTTAGGGCAAGCATGGTTCGTATGGAACTTCTTTAGGGTAGGGTTGATATGCTTCTCTCCTGTTTGTTCATCACTGATTAGCCTAAGACTTCAAGCATTTGTCTTTGGAAGGAAAAACCCAATTGCTCACCAAACCGCACAATTAATTAGCTACCACTAGCATTAATTTAGCACCGAACTGCACCCAAAGTCAAACACATAAACAATCAATCGACAATGGCCGCCATTTGTCTTCGCTTTTCGTTCTCTTCTGCGTGTTGTGTTGCACTGTTGAATCAATGGAAGAAAGAATGGTTTGTTTCTTGGGAGCTATATGAGGTTTGTGCGCGTAGGTGACAAGTTGATGGATGGATGGATGGATGGATAGTTGGTGCGGCACAGTTTGGCCTCTTCTCCAGACACATCAGCTAGGGTATATGCTGGAGTATAATCGACTGACCATGCATTTGATTTATTGCAATTTATACTACTTTTGGTTTATTTTGTATTCATTCATTGCAATGCTTTGCATTCTATTGCCAGGTATAAAGCACAGTGACCTCATGCCAGCAGAGTAGTAGTGTGAAGAATGAATTGCCTGCTTAGCTAGGTAAGTTAAGCTACATATATCAAACTGACAGAAATGACAGCTCCAAGGCAGGCAAAGCTTGCTTATCATCACAATATGTATTTTTTTTTCAAAAAAATAATACTTTTTTTAAAAAAAAATTACAAAAATAAATAGTTGACCCAAGAAATAGCAAAAATGAGTTCCTATCGCCAGTCGAACTGGCGACAGGTACCCTGGCCCCATGCTATCGCCAGTCCGAACTGGCGACATGAAATGAGCAGTTACTTGTCGCCAGTTGAACTGACGACAAGAATTCAGCTATAAAACCCCCCAAAAATAAAAAATCAGTCAAAACTTATTTTAATTTCAGAAAAAAAAAGAGAGGAGGAGATGGAGAGAAGAAAGGTAGCAAAGTTCGACAATTCGTCGTGGAGGAGAGATAGACGGAGCATCGGATCCGATCGACCATCTTGCAGATATTTTTTTTTCGAACTTTGTACATTATGTCAAAATATTGTCGGTTAGCAAACAAAAATAGCGACATAGAATTTAGTAGATTAAATAAATGTAGTCCAATTATGTAGTACATCTTTTGAGCTATACGAGGTAGGTAGATGATAATGTAAGTAATACCAGTTTTATTTAGTTCTCCATTTGTGCGCGGTAATTATATTGTTAATACCGAAAATTATTTTTTAAGTAGAAAACTAGCATGACATATTTTAAAATTGAAAGAAAAATCCGTAGCAGCTAATTAGGGTAGGTAGAGCCTAATCGAATTAATCGTAGCTTTATTTCGCTCCCTATTTGTGCGCGGTAATTATATTGTTAATGTTAGAAATTAATTTATAACTAGTAAAATAGCATGATACGTTTTAAAATTACAAAGAAAATCCAGAGCAGCTAATTAGGGTAGGTAGAGCCTAATTGAAAAAATCTCGGCTTTATTTAGCTCCGTAGGTTAAGTAGAGTATAATCACATCTTTATGACTTGTCGCATAAATTTGATTTCTATTTACATTGTATGCACCGAATTGTCAGGTATGACGGACCCAGACCATGCTGCCGAGTGGCCGTACGAGTTGCTTGACCCAGTGATTGATCTACATCACCGTAGCCGCCTCAGTACCATCCACCCCCAGGAGGGCGAGGCGCCGATTGAGCTTGACACGTTGCGGTTGCGCACGCCCATCAGAGCCTGGAGATTGCACCCCAACTGGGTGCCGAGGTACGCGCCATTACGATTTTCGTATATTCATTTGTGGCCTGACTACTACGTGTGGATTAACGTTCGTTCGTAACCTGACTCAACGTAGGTTGAGAGCGGTAGGCCTCCTTCCGCTGGCACGGATGGTGGAGACGACGGGGGGACCAAGACCGCGATCCTGATCGTACGTCCAATCGTTTTCCATACGACTGGATCATATTGACGGTGTTGATCGACCGCGAGGCCGAAGATTTCGTGAATCATGACTCCAGGGTTTTAGATCGCAGAGCCAGGCTAGTTCCAGGAGGTTGGCTAGTTCTAGTTGCCAGCCAGTTTCTGGCAAAATATAGAAAAAAAGTATTTTTTTCGCTTATTTTTTGTCCAGTGTAGATATATGTCGTCAAGGTTGTGGCTTGATGAGGGTAACAATACATCGGCCTTAAATAGGTAACATAATTTAATATTGCAACAGCTCCAAGATTTCCGGTTCTCTGCAGTAACTTACAATTGGATTTGACACGCTAATCCTGAATTTTTTTACTCCTGGGTCCTGACTGCTTGTACCATCCTACTCCCTTGGTTGCTCATCGTTCAGATTCACAATACCAGGAATTGAATATTGAGGCATGTGTTGGCCCTAGCCCTTGGTCGTATCTGAAAAGACAGAATTTGACACAATGGCAAGCTAAACCGCCAGGCTTTTCTTCTCAGTGTTAATCAATCCCCTGTCCTGGCAATGCAACGAGGGGAATCTTCAAGTGAGATTTCTCCAGCACGGTTTTGTTAGAATAATACTTTTTTTTATTCTTTATTTGTATATAGCGCTCTTTGTACTTTATATATATATATATTATCTATTAGACTCTCTTCAATATATAATATTCTTAACATAGTATCAGAGCTAAGGTATTAACATAGCTTTTTCCACTGCTACATCCATCGCCAGGCCGCCGCTGAAGACGCTGTCCTCCTTCGCCGTTGCCTGAGCCGCTCCTCCATCTGCGCCCATGCTCGCCCGGCCGCCGCCAGCTGGCCCGAGGACGACGCTGAGCATGTCCGCTGCAGACGCCGCTTCGGCGTCGGCGGTGGCGGGCGTCCTCCTCCTCCGCCACCGCCGACGTCGTCGTCATTCGCCGCTGCGCTAGCCACGAACGCAGACGAGCCGGCCGCCGGTCTCTTTGCCGGGCAGCGCTATCTCGCCGCCATCCCCGCCCGGCGTGCCAACCGTCCCCGTATTCTCCACCAGCGGGGAAACCCTATTTCCCCTTGCGCGTGTGCTATTCAGGCTATTTGGCTGCCATTTCGGTTTTGAGTGAACCGGTACATATCGAAAAAAATAAAAAATATTAATCTAATTGCCGCGCCATCCAGCACCGCCTGTTAGACTTCGTTATCTTGGTTGTCGCGCCGTCCAGCGCCGCCTACCGATGGCTTCTGTTCCTCCAGCTGCGATCCCATTCTCGGGAACCAAACTTAATGGGATAAACTACATGTTGTGGACTTCACTCATGGAGATCACTCTCGATGGTCTCCACCTCTGGGGATATGTCATTGGTGCCCGACCTTATCCGCTGTTGCCGATTTAGCCTTCTCCCAAACAGTCTACTTCTGCACTTCCTGCAGAAGATGAGACCACTAAGAAGGAGGCAGAGGCTGCTATTCTTCTTGCGATGTTGCTGATGAGGATTTTCAGTATGCCATAGACGCTTTTGAGCGCTGGTGTACTGATGAGGCCCGTATTCAAGCCATCCTGGTGGTCAGTGTCGACGACTTCATCCAGCCATACATTGTTGGTCTGCATGTCACTCATCAAATCTGGGAGTACTTGCGCGAGCGATACCAGCAGAGCAGCGATGCTTAGTTTTCTCTCTAGGTGTGAGTTGGAGATGCTTCGTCAGGAGGACTCCTCCGTCGACGACTTCTTTCGAGCCCTAGCTAGTCTATGGCGCTATCTGGACGAGTTGGCTTCTCTGCTCTACCAAGAGTGTCATAAAGTTCAGAAAGCGGATCGTGGTCGCTTTCGCCTTTATGACTTTGTCTGTCGTCTTCACCTGGAGATTGAGCCTGTTAGGGCTCAACTGCTGAGCTGCTCACCACGATCGATAGTCACCGAGACTCTTTCGACGCTTCGTGCTGAGGAGCTTCACCGCGGGTTAGCAACACAGTTTGTTCCGGCTGTGCTTGCTACCCCTTCTTCGACCACATCGACAGTTTCTGCTTCGACTACAGTCCCTCCTCAGGTGTTTGTTTCTACTCATATTTTTGCACCAACAGGGGTTCAGTGCAATTATTGCAAGAACTTCGGGCACGACTATTAGCTGAAGAATCTAGACCAACCATTATGAGTTAATGGAGTATTTTGGTGATTAATGATAAATCTATTTGTGAGACTAACACTTATGTTATTATATCTATTGTTTAGTCTCAGTTGAAAAAAATGTGAAATTCAAAAAGGCATGCATTCGACATCATATTTCTATATCTTGTTGCATTCCTCGGATCCAAAATATAGGTTGAACTCCACCAAAAGTCTAACTTGAATATGTGTATATGTTCTTATTACACATTCGTGTATGCACACACTTAGGGGGAGTTCACTCTATATTTTGAGGTTTCATTAGTGTCGACGACTTCATCCAGCCATACATTGTTGGTCTGCATGTCACTCGTTAAATCTGGGAGTACTTGCGCGAGAGATACCAGCAGAGCAGCGATGCTTAGTTTTCTCTATCTTCGGTGTGAGTTGGAGACGCTTCGTCAGGAGGACTCCTCCGTCGATGACTTCTTCCGAGCCCTAGCTAGTCTATGGCGCTATCTGGACGAGTTGGCTTCTTGCTCTACCAAGAGTGTCATAAAGTTCAGAAAGCGGATCGTGGTCGCTTTCGCCTTTATGACTTTGTCTGTCGTCTTCACCTGGAGATTGAGCATGTTAGGGCTCAAGCTGCTCACCACGATCGATAGTCACCAAGACTCTTTCGACGCTTCGTGCTGAGGAGCTTCACCGCGGGTTAGCAACACAGTTTGTTCTGGCTGTGCTTGCTACCCCTTCTTCGACCACATCGACAGTTTCTGCTTCGACTACAGTCCCTCCTCAGGTGTTTGTTTCTACTCATATTTTTGCACCAATTGGGGTTCAGTGCAATTATTGCAAGAACTTCGGGCACGACTATTAGCTGAAGAATCTAGACCCACCATTATGAGTTAATAGAGTATTTTGGTGATTAATGATAAATCTATTTGTGAGACTAACACTTATGTTATTATATCTATTATTTAGTCTCAGTTGAAAAAAATATGAAATTCAAAAAGGCATGCATTCGACATCATATTTCTATATCTTGTTGCATTCCTCGGATCCAAAATATAGGTTGAACTCCACCAAAAGTCTAACTTGAATATGTGCATATGTTCTTATTATACATTCGTGTATGCACACACTTAGGGAGTTCACTCTATATTTTGTGGTTTCATTAGTATTGATCCATATTCATTTATCCACATATTGGGGATCTCTACTTTGAAACATATACTTGAGTATATAAAACTTGTGTAATTCATATATACTTATCTTTATCTACATTCAATTATTTGCAATTGAAGTGGTTATCATCAATTATCAAAGAGGGGAATATTGAAGTATCTTGACCCACCATTATGAGTTAATGGTATGTTGTGGTAATGAATGATAATCATATTATGGTACTAACATTTTTTATGAGTTGGATGAATATGTTATGTTCCATGATGATAACAACTTGGGATGACATCATGAGTTGATCGTCATCGAGTCAAGGTTCATGAAGAAGATGCATCATGTGTTGATGTGTATGAAGATCTTGAAGAAAATAAAATCATCGTATGTCGATGATGTTCAAGAAGAGGTGATGATCCTGAGTTGATCATCAATTAAAGAGAATACCCATCATGCGTTGATGGAGGTCAAGTGAAAGAATGCATCATGGGTTGATGCATGTCGAACCCAGGAACGAAGGATTCCGAATTCACTGCGTTTACACACTAGTCTAGGATTTCTAGTGTACACAGTCTCACAAACAGTGTTATCACAATCATATCAAGCGCTTTATTAATAAGGAATAGAGTTTATTACAAAATTGGCCTGAGGCCAAATAAACAAAATATAGCGGAAGCAAATAGGTAGTAGGCCACACGATGCGCCACAGGCAATCGTCTGGAGGCGTAGCCTAAACGTCGGATCCTCACCGTCTGGATAGTAGTCTTCTCTTGAATAATAATATTCAGCAAGGATGAGCACAACTACCGTGCTCGCAAATTACACCCAATACAGGATTTAGAATGCATGCATATGTAAACAAAGGAAGGTTGTAAGGGTTTATTTGCATAAATTAGTATTTTTAATTTTAAATAATCATACTAAGTTTCAAGGCATATTTTTAATCCATGGCTTAAAATCAGATTTTAAATTGACAATTTTATAGTGGATAACCTCCATATGAAACATGGTGATGGATATCCTCCTATCACATAGCTAACCTCCCAATTTTACCACATGGATCAACCATCCTAAAATCATGTACAAAATCATTTTAAAACCAAAAATAAAGTCTAACTTAGAGTGACTTTTCTCAACATATCCATGACCGTGGACACGGCCATTCGAATAGTTTTACACTTTGCAGAGGTTGTACAGATTTACCCACAAGAGATAATCAATTTTTAATGTCCGTCTGACACACTTCCGTAGGTGTGCGACTAAGTGATTATCACGAGACCTTTACAATGTGTCAGTCCAAATTAATCATGCCCGCTAAGGTTTCACTTCCATTGGGTTAACCACCCGCCGGAAATCCCCTCTTGCGCCAAGTGGAAATACTGTCTAACCGACATCCACACACCAAAATGGCACAACTAACAGTGGAATGTTGCAAATTATTCAGCCTAGCCTGTCCCATTCCAGGCTTGTGGTAGTACGGTGGAGCTTTGTAAGATGCTGCTCAAAGGCCGGTCCTTAACTGACTTGGATGACTTCCATTAATAAACCCCTGGGCCTCAACCCTACCCGGATTGAGCCAGTGCATAAAACTACACCCACCAAGCCTCCATTCCGCCCAAGTCCAAACCCATTTTTCACTTTTATTTTTCAAAGACATTTGCAAAAATCCACCATGACAAAATAATGTCATAGGGTTTTAATCAATATTTGCTGTTTTTGCTAAAATTCTCCAAAATTAAATATTTGTGACCTAAGCAATGTCTAAGCACATTTGTATTTTCAAATCCTATTTGACTAAGGTGACAAGGTAATGATGATTCAACATTCAAATTTGTCTATACAAAGGAATTGGATTGACTAAGAATTTAAAACAGGAATTTAAAATATCTAACTAAAATTATGCATGCAATATTAATTTAAAAAAGAATTAAATAAATTTAAAATACTAGGTTCAAAATGATCAATGGTGTAACTTTTCTTGCTCAAATTCTTGATATTCTACCTCTTCAACAGTGTCAAGCTCTCCGGAGTCATCAAAATCTATATGCGAAAATAAGCCAAATTCAAATAAATTCAAATGAAATACAAATAAATTCAAATGAATATTCAAATTAAATCCAAATGAAATAGTTTTAGTTTAGTTAGCTAGATCTTGATTTTATACAAATTTAGAAATTTGATTCACATAAATCGGAGTTTTTATGAAGAAATACGAGCTCTTCAAGTTTTAAATCTAAATTAAATCCTAAGAATCATAAATTTAGAATTATTGAATTATTTTTCTAAAGAAAAAAATTTGATTTATTGCGTCAGCGTACGGACATGAGTCACTAACATGTGGGCCCATAGTCATGGACTGGGTCCACGGCAATGCATGAGTCCACGGTGGACTCAGCTCACAACACAGTACGAAGGGGGTGCTGGCGCAGCGGTTGACGTAGGCAGCCATGTGGGTAGCCACGCACACCGATGTGCTGAGGTGGCGTCGACGTGGCTGAGTCACGTCAACCCTAGGCACGGCGGTGCTCCGGCGACGGCGTCGCTGGTGCTACGCAGCCCAGCGAGGCGTGCAAAGGTGCGCAAAAGAAAGAGGGGATGGCCAGTAATCTGATGCGCTACCTTGCGACAGAGGGATGTGGCGGAATGGTCGTCGACGACGGAGAGAAGCGGCGGCGAGGTTCGGTCGATGGTGGCGACGCAGCTCTGGCGGTCTCTTGGCGAAAAGAAGGGGCGCACGAGGATCGCAGTGACGAGGCGATGATGAGGGTGTGGTCGAGGTGGCCAGAGGAGGCTTGACGGCATCGGAATCGGAGAAGAACGAGGCTTCGGTCGACGGCGAGAAAACTCAAGTTGCGGGTGCACGAGAGCGATTGGGGTGAGGAGAGCTGGGGCGCTGGAGTGAGTGGAAAGAGGCGCTCCTGGTGCTCCCTTTTATAGGGCGAGGGGAGGCCGAAAGACGGAGATCGTGCGCGGAGGTCACGACGGTGGCGGCGAACGCTCGGCGTCAATGCTCATGATCAAAGGATGAAACGGGCGGGGATGAGTGCGCAGGTTACTGCTGAATTGCACACATTATTGCGAGAAGAATCCGGGAGAGAAACATAGAATTGATGAAGTTCTAGTGCGTGTTAATGGCGGTCGGGCGCGGAAGCTGGAGGAAGAAGGGGTCAGAGATGATGACACTGCAGACGGGCCCACTTGTCGGCGGAAGGAACTGGTCGGGCGGGGCGATGGCCGTTCGATTTAGATCGGATGGTCCACACTGGGAGCGCGCGGGAGGATCTGGTCGGGCGGAGCGATGGCTACCCGATTTAGATTGGATGGTCCACGCTGGGAGCGTGCGGGAGGATCTGGTCGGGTGGAGCGATGGCCGTCCGATTTAGATCAGATGGTCCACGCTGGGAGCGCACGGGAGGATCTGGTTGGGCGGAGTGATGGAGAACAGTGTTGGGCCGGATAAATTCGGCCCAGACACTGCGGGGATTTCTAATTTATTTTCTAATTAAATTAATTCCAGAAATTCAATTAAGCTATAAACACTAGCAAATAAAATCCAAAAATTATGAGAAAATTCTCAAAAATTATCGAGGGCATTATGGATTTAAATAAAATAATTCTAACTTATATTTGGTAATATATTTTACAACAAAATTAATTTAGCATTTAAATAATTAAGGAAAAGTTAAGAAAAACAAAAAATCTACAAAATCAATTAAATTTTTATTTTCAATTGGAATTTGAAATTTTGGGCTGTTACAATGCATATTCAAGTCAAGAACTTGATGTAAAGGAGATCATGTGTTGATGGTTATCAAAGTCAAGAACCCAGAATTGAAGTAAAGATGTACATCATCAATCTTCAAGAAGATGCTTAAGTCAAAGATATGACTAGCTAGGGCTAAAGATGTGTTCCTAGTGTTTTACCGGTCTTGGTGTTTGGTTGGAGACCGGATTGCTAGTATAGGTTGCTGTACTATTAAGAGGGGTCTTGACTAGTAGCTTAAGTTAGTCATGTGTTGATAGCTTGTTGTTCTTGCTCTAGCTCATCTATACATGATGCTATTGTTTGCAAATGTGTTTTGCAAATAGTTGAAGCTCATGCATCATAATCCTTGTAGCTTGTGACTTTAGTTTGCAAATATACTTTGCAAACGGTTTAAGTTCATGTACCTTATTCCTTGTGGTGTTGATTGTAAAAGTTGGCAAATATGTTTTGCAACTTGTTGAGAATCGTGCCTTTAACTCTTGTGTTCACGCTCATCAATTTGGCAAATATGTTTTGCAAATTGAGTTGGAGCGAAATGGCAGCTGATGTATTTCTCAGAAAAGTCGGTAGTACCAACGTTATGTTGGCGGTACTACCGCTCTACGGTATGACCGGAGTTCTTATGATGGAACTACCGCAAAGAGGTATGACCGTAATTTCCGTGGTATGTATTTTCCAGAGAGATGCATTTTTGGAGTTTATTTGCTCTCTTAGAAGTGCGGTAGTACCGGAGTTCATTGAGCAGAACTACCTCAACCCGGTAAGACCGAAATTGAATGACGGTACGTTATTTCCAGAGAGGGCCGGTTTTGGACCTCTACGGGAAGCGTAGTACCACCCTTATGTTTCGGTATGACCGAAGAGTGGAACTACCGCATGATCAACATCGGTAGTACCGCACCGCATTCTCAACGGCTATTTCATAGGTGAATTATAGTCGTTACTGTGCTGTTAGTAGGAGTGCGGTAGTACCGGCCGATGAACGGCGGTACTACCGCCCGTACTGATTTTTCTAGCTTCTTTTTCCCAACAGCTAGTTTTTGTGTGTAGGCTATAAATACCCACATTGGCCGGTTGTGCGTGTGTTGTTGCTGGTGTTATTCATTATCTTGAGCAAAGAGCAAGCCTTCTCTTCTCTTATGTGCATGTGTTGCACTTAGTAAGCTTAGAGAGCAAATCCTAAGTGCATGTGTTGCATTAGGTAGTGGATTGTGTATCCACTTGAGCTTAGACACTTGATTCATTAAGTGAGCATCCTCGACTTTTTACTCTTGGTGTTTGCCGACACCTAAACGGTTTGGAGAAGTTGTGTTGGTGATTTTCTCAAAGAAGGTTGTGAGAAGACCCGAGCAGTTGTGAGTGGTTTGGTGCTCGCCATCTCCAGAGTGAAGGAAGAGCAACCCTGAGTGGATCGAGGTGTTGGTTCATGTTGGAGCCGGTCCAAGTGGCTGGACTTACATCGGAGGTGTTTAACTTAATTCATGGAGCCGGTCTAATTGGTTTGAGCTTACCTCAACATGGATTAGGGGAGACCGGTAAGTCTCCGAACACCACGGTAAAACATAATCGTGTTTTTATAGTTTGTTCTTCTTGTGCTTTACTTTGTGCAATTTACATTCCCTATATTAAATTGTTTACATGTATTTGTATGATTAATATCATTATCAATAGTATTATGTTGTTAGTGCACTTAGTAAAGACTAATTGATTTAGGCTTTAATTGTGCAAAACCGAATTGATTTACAATTCCGCATAAAACTCAGTTTTAGCCAAAAGATTTTAAAACCGCCTATGCACCCCCTCTAGTCGGCCTCCTCGATTTTACATCAGCATTGTGTGGTGCAAAAAAAAAGCAAAACAAGACGCGTAGGGATGGACGATCCAGGGGGGGTAGGGAAGCCCTTCCTTGACGGGAGGACTGACCAACACGTCAGGACCTTCTTAGCAAAGTGGCTCTGTTCAGCAGTTTTGCCAGGCTCTACTTTAGCAACTCTATCACAACTCAGTAGGTTCTATCAGTCTAGCTCAGACGTCTCCTCCAGGTACTTCTTGGGTTCTGGATCCTAGTCTCTCTTTCCACATGACACCGGACTCCATATCTCTCACTTCAGTAGGACCTATTTTTCTATTTCTATTCAGACAGATGATGATACTCCTCTGTTTGTTAGCTATCAGGGCACTCTTTTGTCCACTGACTTATCTGTTCCAGCTGTTTTTCATGTTCCCCAGCTTACCATGCAGCTTCTCTCGGTGGGTCAGCTCACTGATCTTGGTTGTAGGGTTGGTTTAGACTCTTACACCTGTTTCATCTAGGATCGATAGACAGTGACGGTACTTGGAACTGACCGGCGCCATAGAGATCGTCAGGATCTCTACATCCTTGATTGCCTCCACCTTCCGTCCACTTCAGTTGCCCCGGTTCGTACTCAGTTTGATTCTCCCATCCGTATTTTTTGTTATGATTCTGCTGGCGAGTACTGTTCTAGCACTTTTAGACAGTTTCTTTCTGAGCAGAACACTCTTTTCTAGTCTTCTTGTCCTGGTGCCCATGCTCAGAATGGGGTTGCTGAGCGCAAACATCGTCGTCTGATTGAGACTGCCCACACTCTTCCCCTTGTCTCTCACGTTCCACCACAGTTCTAGACTGAGGCTGTTTCTATGGCTGCATATCTCATCAATATGCAGCCTTCCACTGCTCTTAAGGGTGTCAGTCCTATGAAGCGTCTCTACTCTCGAGTCCTCCAGTACACTCACCTTCGTGTTTTTGGCTGCACCTATTTTGTTCTGCTACAGCCTCGTGAGCGCACCAAACTGTCAGCTCAGTCAGTTGAATATGTGTTTCTTGGTTATAGTTCTGAACATAAGGGTTATCGTTGCTATTATCCTTCTGCTCAACGGATCAAGATCTCACGAGATGTTGTCTTTGACGAATCTCGACCTTTCTTCTATCGAGATTCGGCTCCTCTTGTTTCCACCATTGAGTTGATTTCACAGTTATTTCTTTCTGACTCTTCACCCATTTCTGCACTATCACAATCTTCTCCTGGTCTGTCTCTAGTGGTTCCTTCTGTACCACTGCCTCCGATGTTGCCTCCTGCAACATCGCCTCTTGTTCCTACAGTAACACCATATCGGTTCTCTGGTATTCACTACTCCAGGGGTACTCATCCTTCACGAGTCTCCTCTCATGGTATCTTGCCGACACTCACATCTGATTCTCCTGATGATGCTCCTCATTACACCATTTGTGACCGGACATCCCTTCGCCCACCTGATCGTCTTGGATTTGCTCCAATTGCTCATGCCCTCTGTGTCACTGAGCCTAGTTCTTATCGTGAGCCTGTTCCTCACGCTGAGTGACAGCTTGCTATGGCAGAGGAGCTTGATGCTCTTCGACGTTCGGAGACTTGGGATATTGTACCGACACCTTTGCATGCTCGTCCGATCACATGTAAGTGGATGTACAAGATTAAGACCGACTGATGGTACCATCGAGCGTTACAAGGCTCGCCTTGTGGCTCGTGGCTTTCAGCAGGAGTACTGTGGTGACTACGATGAGACTTTTACCCCTGTTGCCCATATGACCACTGTTCGCACTCTTGTTGCGGTTGCTTCTGTTCGTCGGTGGTTTATCTCTCAACTAGATGTTAAGAATGCTTTTCTTAATGGTGTCTTGCATAAGGAGGTTTATATGCAGCCACCACTTGGGTATTCTATTCCTGATGGGCACGTCTCTCGTCTTCGTAGTGCTTTTTATGGCCTCAAACAGGCTCCTCGTGCCCGATTTGCACGTTTTACCTCAGTGATTAATGTTGTTGGTTTGACTTTCAGTTCCCATGATCCTGCTCTTTTTGTCCATATCTCACCCCGGGGTAGGACACTACTTCTTCTCTATGTTGATGATATACTCATCACTGGTGATGATTCTCCATTCATCACGTATGTGAAGAAGCATCTCAGTGAGCAGTTTTTGATGACTGATCTTGATTCTCTTACGTACTTCATTTGGATGGAGGCCTCTTTCATGCCTGAGGGCTACCACCTTCCCAAGAGAAGTATGTTCAAGATCTTCTTGACCGGTCTGGTCTAACTGACACTCGCACTGCTAAAACTCCCATGGAGCTATCCCTCCAGTTTCGTGCCACTAATGGTGATCTTCTTGAGGATCCTACTTGATATCGTCATCTTGTTGGGAGTTTGGTATATCTTGTGAGCACTCGTCCTGATATTGCTTATGCAGTTTATATCTTGAGTCAGTTCATGGCTCGTCCCACCCATCTTCACCACAGTCACCTTCTTCGTGTTATTCGCTACTTGCGTGGGACTATTTCTCATCGTTTGTTTTTCCCTAGCTCTACCTCGCTACAACTTCAGGCGTACTCTGATGCGACCTGGGCTAGTGATCCTTCTGATCGTCGTTCTCGTTTTGCTTACTGTGTTTTTCTTGGCTCATCCCTGATTGTTTGGAAGACAAAGAAACAGACTGTTGTTTCCCATTGCAGAGGCTGAGTTGAGAGCTATAGCAGTAGTGACAACAGAGATTACTTGGTTGAGGTGGTTACTTACAGATTTTGGAGTATCTGTGATGAGGCATACGACTAATTTGTCTGACAGTACATGTGTTATCAGTATTGTCCACGACCCAGTGAAGCATGGGCTCATCAAGCACATTGGTGTGGATGCTTCATACACTCGCTCACAGGTGCAGGAGGGAGTACCTGTTTTATAATTTGTGCCGTCAGAACTACAAGTTGTTGACTTCTTCACGAAGCTACAGACTAGGATACAACATTTGTATTTTCTCTCCAAACTCAGTGTGTAATCCACCATGAATTTGAGAGGAAAGTGTTAGAATATGACTCTTTTGTGTTCCTTATTTGTATATAGTACCCCTTATACTCCCTATATATATTGATAATCAGCTCTCTACGATATACAATATTCCTATAAGGTTTCACCACGGCACATGCAACTAATCGATCTCCTTTTTCTATCTAGGTTGGATGGCAGCCATGCATGGCTAGCTGCCTGTCTCTGCCATTCACATCACAAGGCAAAGCCACTTTAAATTAGCCAAGACAATTACAATCCCGCACTTATGGCAGAATCAAATTTGCAACCTGACGTCAGGAAGCTTACAAACATGCCCAACAGGTGTGCACAACTGACACGAAACCGGCAAGGAGCGCACTGGAAATTCAAAGGCATGGAGGCACTCTGTTTTAGTAGAATTGGTCCAGATGCATGGTGATGCAACAGTGCTTGCTACTAGTCAAACATATGTGCTTCTAGCTGAAGCAACGAACAAGATATATGGGAACTCGATCACTCACTCACTCTTCGCTTTCCCGTGTTAAATATATCTTTCCGGTTAAACTGATCACTTTGCGCAGACAGTGAAATGGCAGGGAGCAGGGTAGTGTGCAGGTTGCCCTGCCATTGATACGAACGAATGGAAGGGAACCCTAACGACAGATAGGTGCTCGGCTTGATGTGCAGTCCAATCCCCCATTTTTTTGTCAGGGGGAAAAGACTAGTACTTTCTCCTAAATGGCACAGGACACGAGCCCTCGAGGACGCGGATATGTGGCAGCCAGAAATTTTTAGATCGGTTCTGGAAATGGATTGACATTGACAGGACATGGATGATGAAAGAAAGGTGTGAGGCCTTGTTTTGAAATGGATTTTCAGAGTCCCTGTCTGGCGTTCCGCGCAAAGCGGCACGGAACAAAACTTGGCCGTGAACTGTCCGGTCAGAAATCAATGTTGCTATGGTGTTTTTTTAAAAAAAAAAACTTGGCCGTTCGATTTCTGTTTGCGTGGCGAAAGTGCCCTAAACGGCACACTTCGTGCCGTTTGAACAACGGCAGGGCGCGCGTGTGTGTATGTATATATACAAACAAATCCGTTTTAGGTTTGATGGAATTCATGGCTTGGGCTACGTCACTGTGGTTTGAGTGATTGAGCTAGAAAATCATTTCTCCTGTCTCCCCTCTGATTACTTCACCAATTACCTTAATTATATACACGAATGCCTCGTGTATACTTTGCTTTGGGGTACAGCCTCTTAGGTCAAGTACTATATATACATACATTCAAATGCTAAACTCCAATGAGTCTCATCAAAGACGACTATCCAGTTATTCCCAGTGCCTTTTCTCCTCTTGCAACTTTTTCCCTTGTGCTCATCTCTTTTCCCTTTGCCAATTAAGATTTAAGACTGCTCTCCATGTTGCTGATGACAGACAACGGCCATGGGAATACGGACTTGCAGGAAATGACAAGCAGGAAAATACCAAATGAGTCCTCCATCCTTTCTCCTTGCTAGCTTATGAAGGGTGCATACTTTAAGCCATCTTGCTTTGGGTTAATAAATTCTATCTTGTGGACTTGATCAGGATTAACTCGGATTGCCTTTTGAGAAAAGGTAGTGGCTCAATTGCATCCATCTATATCTACTTTACCATTGCCGCGGCTTCCAGAGTCACCGACAGTGGGGCCGCTGAATTCCGCTCTGGTGGTGTGTGCCCCACTGTCGGTGGCTTAACACTTTCGTTAGTGTCGGCTAATTATTAAATTTTACGTCGATGACCCGCCAGATCAATTAAGGTCAATGTGTGAAGAGTTCAATTTCGCGCCAACGCGATTAATTAGTAGTTTATTAGTACTAATAATCTGCAATGTAAAGTGCTTAGCTTTTGCCATTAATTCCCAACACCTTCCTGTTTGGAGCTTCCCCCTAGTGCATAATTAAATTAGGAGGTGGGCCTTGGCCACTTGTGTAAACAGTACTAAGTGAGAGCTAGCTAGTTCAGAGAGTAATAATCTGTAATGGGAAGACTGCTCAATCAGCTAGCTAGCTTGCCATAGTAAATTATTAGTAGTATTCCTCCTGCAGCACATGCTGTTCTTCCTAAATTCCCTTCACCTGGACGCATGGTTGTTGGTGATTTTGCATCACTGTCCAATGATCACATTAGTTTGTTAGAGTTGTTGAGTATGTATCACTAGCTAACCTTGAAATTGAAATATAGAAATATTTGTTAGTCACCCCCTCCTCCTTTTCTTCTAGGGTAGAAGAGAGCAGACTGGTATACCTAGCTACTAGTACCCCTCACATAGGTAAATATATAGCATTTAATAGCTGAACAAATTTCCAAGTTAGTTTGGTGGTACAAGAAGAAAACAAGCAGCTAGCAGCATGGAGGACTGGGAGAAGATGGTCAAAACAAAGAATATACATGAACTCTTGATCTGAAGCTTGAAATTAAACTATAGATCTTGGTAGCATGCCAGTACTAAATATGATGATGGATATGCATGACATCCACATGTATGGGTAGACACAGTATATATAATGACCGAGTCATGTATGCGAGTTTCCTTCTTTCACTAGCATGCATGTTTGCCACTTTCATTGTGTGCCTCTCTTTCTTCTGAATCTTTTTTACCTTTTCTTCTTTACTTTTCTCTTCTTTTCTTGGTACATTCTTTGAACCATAACTTCGATTCACCACTATATGTACCTACGTATGAAAATAAAATAAAAACTAAAGCTATACATGCATGACGTACGGATAGGCTCCGTGCCTGTGTTTTCTCGCAAACAACGTAACGCGCTCGGTGACGCGATCGATCGAGAAGATTTCCATGATCAGATCGACAGCTTTCCTTGTAGAATTTTAGCTAGATTATGCACCATTAATTCCTATATGGTAAGTAGTTAACTGAACCTTTATAATGCCGCTTCTGCAACTACACGTATACAGAAACTTATATAAGTTACATATATATATAGTCGAATACTCGCATAGATCCATAGATAGATAGCAGATGATGAGCTCATTACACATCGTATACGTGTTTGCTAGGTTTACTGTAGTTAAAAACATCTAGTGAACTTTAGCCCGGCCGGCTACTTGGACCATGCCTCAATTAATTAATCTAGTTAATTATGTTGTGGTCAATGCACTGTTTGAAACTGTAACTATTGAGCCAAAGCATTTTCAAACTCGATGTCTTCTTAAGTCATGGTTCATGGGCAGCCCTAGTAGTCGTTGTCCAGCCCATACGACGTCTGTGCAGTGCTTATAATATCAAAAGAAGGCAAGCTTTTCTTTGCCGAGCCCTGCAAGATCATGAATGTTAGGCCTGAAGGCTCATATGATCCCGGCATAACATCGGAATCAAAGGTTGAGAGAGAGAGAGAGAGAGAGAGAGGGAGGGAGGCTGCACGACGCAGTGAAAAGTATTGTTTTCATTTGTGGACTTAATTAGTCTATGGCAGATTTGAGATCTCGGTGATAAACAGGTATGATGGGAAAGGGTACGGCAACAAGGGAAAGGCATGCAATGAAAGAGTTTTGTCACACGCCAAACATGCCTCGGATCGGTTGCGGCAAATGAGTGTGGCGACACGCGCGCGCGTTGGTCGCGGTTCATGCCATTCCCTTTCGGTGGCAATATATCGACTACGATTTGTACTCTTACACTAATGATTTAATTTAGTGAGTTTTGAAGGAATATTTGCAATAAAGTTTACCTCATTTCTGTTAGTTTTTTTTACTAGTTGGTAGTGAAAAGCTCTGTCATACTAAGTTACTAACATCGAAGAACTAGTATGTCCTGAATAAAACCACCCGCCTGACTCATGTACGCACCCATTTCAACTTACCACGCACCCACACAAGCATGACCATTACAAAGTTTCCTTGCCAAAGACGATCTTGGCGAGTGCATGGTAGGGGGCTAATTTAATCCTCAGTGGTAGGGGTGCAAACGATACGGGTAATTCTTGATCGATCCGGTATCGAATCCGGGAAGGGAATTTAGTATTCGGTCGGATTCGTTATAGGTACCAGATAGTTAATCTTGGATTTGGTAGCAAAATCGGAGAGCTAATATCCGTTCGAATAGTATAGGTAAACGGATAGCTAGATATTATATGGTTGGATATCTGGAATCATATCTGCACCTCCTGCCACCGGGAGCCGCCGCCTTCGCTCGTCCCCGCAACTCACCGCCTCTGCTCGTCGACGTGGATCGCCATCAGGAGCCTCAACCACTGCCTGTCACCCAGGGCCTGCCGCCGCTGTTGGGAGCCACGGCCTCCGCCCGTTGCCGTGGCTCCGCAACGACCTTGGGGACGATGGATCCAGCTGTGGCGACCTCAGGGACGACGGATCCGGCGGTGGTGGACTCGATGACGCTGGATATGACAACTCATGTGTCGGGGATGGTCAGATGCAACAACGCCAGCGATGGAGAAGAAGCCCCGCTGCGTTGCCTCGGTATGGCGCCACCACCTCCTCCCTTGCCACCACGCCTCATTCCTATCCGTCATGGTGCCGCTGCCACGAGATCGGAGGGAGGAGAGAGAGTGGGGGAGAAAAATGAGGCTGGTGTTGGGAGGTGGGAAGAGATAGAGGGGAAGTGGTGGGCCCCACGGTACGGTATATGCTGACATACTATACCTCCTCTCTCGTTACCGTATTCAATTCGATCTTTCGTGACCGATGTTATGTTAAGTGAAAATGTGATAATTATGTGCGTACTCATGCTAAATAGTTGAAGCGATGGCGGTAATGGCCCAACATATATTTTCCATTCTGTATGCGCGTACTATTCACCTATATTATCCGATTTCGACTCAAATCCGTCATGACGGTACCGTATTCACCTGTCTTAATCTAATCCGTTTTTACCCCTACACAGCAGCACAATAATATGGTGTCCCCTGTCCCTGTGAGAACCAACTGTCACATCACAAGGCACTCCCGTATTTCTCTCCCGGTGTCCGGTGCCCTCCTGGCTATAAAGCTCGGCGTTACCTTCCTGGTCTCTTCCGAAGTCACACCCGGACCCTGCAGGCCACTGCCAAACCGCCGCAGCAGCTGCCTAGCAAGCTACATCATCCACATCCACATCATCAGTGCTCGATCGATCGCCAGTCTCCAACTAGCGTGATATCTACACACGCAAGGGATAGGAGGAGAGCGAGCGAGCGAGCTTCTCAGGCGCGCGGTCATGGGGAGGGCGCCGTGCTGCGACAAGGCCAGCGTGAAGAAAGGGCCGTGGTCGCCGGAGGAGGACGCCAAGCTCAAGGCCTACATCGAGGAGAACGGCACCGGCGGCAACTGGATCGCGCTGCCGCAGAAGATCGGTACGTACTTGCTACGTTGGTGTTCTTTTGCCTTGCCCTTAATTGCCTTGCTGTGGTGGCTAATTACTTCTCTCTTGATTTGGTGCAAGTCATGGATGTAGCCAGCTAGCTAGCAACTAGCTGGAGTATGGTTTTTGTGTTTGGTTAGTTTAAAAGCAAACATTTTACACAGTATATCTTGCCTATTGATTCTAACTTTCTAAACATATATGCTCCTTTTCCCCTCTCCCTTGAACCGGATCCAGGCTAATTAAGGGGCGTATCATCTTTATTTTTTGTTTGATGGAAGGAAGCTATCATGTTCCATTCATAGATTGATCTATTTGTTTGTCGTAGAGTGAGAGATCTAGCTAGAGGGGGTCATCTTGATAAAGAAGCAAGTTTCCTTTTTAATTAATTAAGAAATATGCATGGAGATCTCCATGAGTGAAACCAAAACATAATCTTCTCGATCCGGTCAGTACCAAAACATAATTACATGAGTGAAACCAAAACAAGTGAGTAGCCTTCAACTGTTACAAAGGAAAATATGTAACAACTAAGTATAGGGTTTATCTTCTCGATCCGGTCAGTTTCTTCCTATATGATTTAGTACTTTGTATATATAGGTCTTCAGTAGTATTCGCCTATGATTTAACTAATAGTTTCTTTCTATAATTGAATGTCAGTCATTAATTAGCTAATAGTTGCATATATGTCAATCATTTTTCTTGTTTAATTTCATGAATGAAGTTCTTGTTTAATTTTGCTGAAGGTATATATGTATATGCATGATTTATGGTGCAGGGCTGAAAAGATGCGGGAAAAGTTGCAGGCTGAGGTGGCTGAACTATTTGAGGCCAAACATTAAGCATGGTGACTTCACAGAAGAAGAGGAGCACATCATTTGTAGCCTCTACATTAGCATTGGGAGCAGGTAGTAATCACCATATATATTGGCATACGTTCCTTTTCCCCCTTGATCAAACTCACATCGCCCAAACATGCATGGCATGCACTATCAACTCCTCCTAATTAGCAAACTCATTAATACAGGTGGTCGATCATCGCGGCGCAGTTGCCGGGGAGAACGGACAACGACATCAAGAATTACTGGAACACCAAGCTGAAGAAGAAGCTCCTCGGCAAGCGCACGCCGTCCCGCCGTGCACGCGCAAGCCACGAACCCTATCTAGCCAGTACAGCAGGCGGCAACATCTGCAGCAGCATCAACAACAGCAACAACACCACAGCGACGCAAACCCTAAGCTCGTCGGCTCTCGAGCGGATCCAGCTGCACATGCGCCTCCAAGGCCTCTACAGCGCTTTCGGCTGCACCAACAACGCCGCGCCGCAGTGGTCGAAGCTCGAGACGCTGCTGACGAACGCGGTGCTCCCGATGCAGCCGACGGACGCCGTCGCCACAACTGTCAGCGTGCAACAGCCTCATAATTTGGTCGATCAGACCCTCACCGCTGCCGGCACCGCCGCGGCGGTCGAAGCCGAGCAACTCAATTCTGCGGCCGGTTCGAACTACATGCCAGGAAGTTTTGATCAGCAATCCAAGCTAGGGTTTTGCTCTCCAGCTGCCGAGGCTGAAGTTGCCAATGAGATGACTTCGGGTGCAATGGTGTGTGCGTTCAGCGCCGGGGGCTACGATTTTCACGACGAGTTATATGACTTCCTCTACAACAAGCGTGGATCGGTGGGCGGAGCGCAAGGCGGGATCCCTCCGTTGCCGGAGCTGCAGTGTCCGGACGGCGGCGCCGTTGTTGGCGCCGACGAGACGTTCTCGACGTGGACTGCGTCTTGCGATTATGGTCTGGCCGGCCAGCAGCTCCAAGGAAACTCCATTAATCTGCAGGATTACGTTTTAGGGTATGATCAATAATAGGGTTTTGCTGTTGTGTGCTAGTTATATACACTACATCCAATGATCCAATTCATAGTTGGTAATATGAATGTGTATGCTTGGTTTCGGTTGATCTCGAACTTGCTTGTTAATATATATATATGTATGTGAATCAATACTACTGGTTTAATTGTCATATTTTTTGGACGAGCGTCGATCTGCGCTTCTATCTCTTGTGTAACACAGTAATGGCCGGGTTGCGTCTCCGTGATCTCTAGAACATTGCCACCACACACCTCCTCGTTCTACTCCACGATTATTATATTATCCACTTTTGGATGCTGGTATTTTACACATAACAAATCTGATGATGATGTTATTATTGTGTAGTAATTGAAGTTTGCTTGTGCATTGTTAGTCCGTAGCTCCAGTCTGCATGCTACTGCTGCTGCTATTGACTGCTCGAAAAAATGGATAATTAATGCTTGCATTTGAGGTGCGATATATGCTAGCTAGTGTTGTCGTGCTAAATTAATTCCGAGTGAGTCATTGTGAGAACCAGTAGATTGAATTAACTTAAATAAATGCTAATCTGTAACTAGTAGTATAATAAGAATTTTATAAACACAAGTAACACAAGAATTAATTACATTAGAGCAGATTATGTTTACAACTCTGAATGCAGTACAAAAAGATTAAAATAAAAACTTGCATTGCATGTCGTCGAAGCCTTCCTTGAAATGTTATCCGTCTATCGCCATCCAGTCCAACTATTTTCCTCAACTCTATCCGAAATACTATTCATAGCCCCATCACCCGCCAACCAACCACAAGACAACTAGCCGTTCAAAAGCAATAGAATAGAGTTAGAATAAAATGAATTGCCGTCCGAGTACCATAGGAATCATCACGGTTCCCAGATCAACCTAGATTAGTCGGCACCCTGGATATCGAGATTACCCACACTAACCTAGGTTAACCGGCATCTTGAAATTTCAAGTCACCTAGGCTAACCCAAATCAGTCGGCACCTGGATACCCACGATACTTAGACCAACATAAGTAAATCGACACTATCTTATTTCCGTAGGTTTCATCACTCGGCGTTTATAAAATCCAACACCTACGTTTACCGAATTACCTCGACCGTAGAAAATCTCCCAAATAGTAATTCTTTAACTAATGGACCAAAAAGTCCATGAGCTCACAGTACAATGAGATCTCGAGCGTGCCTGGGCGTGTGGATACAGGGTAGTGTAGGTTCACACTTAGAGGTAAGCTCTGAACAGTTCCAAACCTGTGGATTTGGGCGGTCTCGAGAACAAGATCTCGAGCGTGACTGAGCACGAGAGACTCAGGTAGTATAGGATTTGGATCTTTTTGCATCTCTTGGTTTCTTGGTGTTATTTGCTTACTGTGTATGGCATAACATAACTCACCCATGGGTTAACCTCTGTCAGATAAATATGATACCCTCTTCCCTACAACAAATCACGACTAAAGAAGTAAGGAATTCATATAACCAACAGAAGAGGTCATCAAAATAAAATACTATAAGTACAATAGCTAACGCAACCAATTTCTTAACACCTGCCCCACAGAATGGAAAGTGATTACAGAAATCGAAGTGAGGGCAGTGGGCTTGCTAAAATTGAGAAGATCATTAGCAAAATCATTTTTCTAGGGATGAAGCAGAACGCCTAATAGAGATCATACGTTCGAGGAATCGTGATCTTTGTGATAAAGATCATAGCGCTCCAAGGTCTTTGGCAATAGGTTTTGAAGCCACAACACTTCTAGACAAATTATCAATGCCCAAATCCATATGATGGAGGGCAAGCTTGGGGAACCAATATCTTTGCACCGTCAAGTGTGCATGATACGGGTTCTTTACCAATTGAACACGTAGATGTCTATATGGAAGCACACATCTCAGCTCTCATCATCTGTACACGATTATCAAAGGAGAAAATTCAAAGCTTTCAGCTATATATGAAGTTGAGGTTGAGAGTTTATTGTCAAATTTTTCCCAAAGTAGCTACGACCTCTCCGGTATGCTGGCCAGGGTCAGTTTTCCGGGATTATCCCAATTATCTTACACCACAAGGTGATAAAGGAAGGACTTTTACTTCTAACTTCCTCCTCGCACACCTTATACTGGCTCAATTCTCCCAAGATCTACCTAACAACTAAGATATTGTGATGTTTACAACAACCCGTCTGGATAGACACAACCTTCAATTCTCTTTTCCTGTTGAGAGTAAGACAATACTAGAAGACAAAATGGCATCAACCAGTGGCATTCTTGGAGTGCAACCATTGACCTCTTCCAAACAAACATCTATAGATACTGTTGGTACTACTATTCCCTTCTTTCTAAGGGAGACCTCTGCTTCACTAAGAAATCTTACAATCAGTCTGTAAGGACATTATGGCAAAAGCACCAAAGAAAGTAGCTCAACTCGTAGACGTGTCTCAATTGTATACAATATGCCCAATGTACTGTTGTATTTGTTCATCCCAAGTCAAGTCAAGCAGCTCGCAAAATACTCCAACATCTTGAGAAAACTATTCCTTCCCCTGCAGCAAAACCACTAATGCCAATATAAACCTTAACAAAGCAAACAACTCCTCCTTTTGTCCCCAACAGCCAATATAAAGTGCCTGATTCCCTTTACTAGTAATGGTCATAGAACAAGCAGTAGGAATGACAGTGGTAGTACTCACTAGGAGATTTCAGATGCGACTAAGGATGAAAGTCAAGGAAATAAGGAACAAGCATTGAGACTAAGATAGAGCCTACTGATGTAGGATGAACCAATAAGAGACCCAACAATAGATCTCACCAGGCCAGCATCTGACCAATCCAGAACTACCATTATACCGGAAGCCACCAGGGCTAGTAATCGAAACACCCCCACTACTCAGGAACCACACCCACTGTCACCCTCAGGCCGAAACTCAAGGACCACAACGAGCGTCAACCACCTATCCATGGACTCCATGCAAGCATGCCACAACAACCACCACCCCGATATGGACCACCCGGACCAAAGAATCTTCAACCCATCCTTCCAGAGAACCATAGCCAAGCAGCAGCATGTTGCCATTGTCATAGATGTGCGAGGTGTAGAGGACGCCACCCTGACAAAAGATACATGATTATTGAATATCATATTAAGGGATTACATGATTGTTGAGAATTGGATTACTAGAAACACAAACATCTTGTTGTGGGATATTAGATTATAGAATTAAATTATTATGGGATACAAGAGTAATGAATTGTTGGATGCTGAATAATAGAAATAAATAATTGTTGGATACTGGATGTTGGATCATAACCATAAAGTATTATTGGATTATTGGATATTGGACTAATGGAGGTTGAATTATAGAAATAGATTGTAGTTGATATTGGATTGATGGAGGTCGGATTATTAGAAACACATGACTAGTGAGTATTGGATTATTGTTGGATATAGAAATGGATATTGGATATTGGATTGTAGGAATACAATTGCGGACTGTTAGATTGATGGATATTGGATTATGTAGGTAGATTATTATTAAAGGTTGGATTATGGGATTATATAATTGTTGGAATTGGATTATCAGATTTCATCATTATTGGATCATAGGATTATATCATGGTCGGATTATTAGAAATATATTATTGTTGGATCATAGGAATACCTTTATTGGATATTAGAATATGTTCATGTTGGATTATAGAAGTATATCTTTGTTTAAGTATATAAATAAATCTTGGTTGGATTATAGAAATGCATCTTGGCAGATCTAAATGAATTTTAGTAATTATTGGGGAATTAGTAATTGAGAAATTGATCCAGTATAGGGTGGGATTGAAATGCGAAAAGGTTACGTTTTCATAGCACTACATGAGGTAAATCTTTGGTGGGTTAATTGAATCATGATATATGGGTAAACTTTGTGGAACTAATTGGACAATTTGGTCATGTTGGATTTAGGGGATATAATTGCATAGTGAATTTGAATTTAGATGTATTATTAGTGATTGTTGGAAATCTGGTATTGACAATTTGATCTGGTATAGGTAATGAATAAGAAATGGAGTTGGATTATTAGCTGTGATTGGAATTCAGGTGCATGGGTTGAATTATAGAGAATTGACGAGTTAGCAGAGTTAATTGAATGACAATGATTGGTTAATCTACAATTGTTAGTGCACTAACAGAAACAATGAGGTGGTGAATCAACGTGCATAATAGATTGATTTGGAGAGTATTATTTTAATATAGATACTTGACTTACTGATATTGGAAATGACAACAAGGTCGAAAATAGGGAATTTAGCCAAAGATTCAGTTACAATTTAAATGAGGCTATGGTATTGTTTTTACCTTAGAAATTTTAGCAAATAATTTCACTTAGAAGACAAATAGAAGTTGGTTTAGACTTGTGCAAAATGAATATGTGGATGGTGCAAGTTGATGTACAGGATCAATTCATTGCTATGATCGAGATAAGGTTTTATTGAAGATCCCAAGCCAATTAGGGATCGCTCTTTGAGTTGCACCCTGCTTTTGGGATTTAGTATACTATTTAACGTAGTGGTACGGTGGTACACCATGTGAAGCTATCTCAAGAATAGAGAACAACTCTTAAATTATATGCAGCTATATAGGCCCTGTTTGGCATGGCTCCAACTCCCAGCTTCATAGTCGAAGTAGGTGGAGCTATGCAAACGGTACAGCTCCAACAAAAAATCGAATCTGGAGTTTGAGAATCTGGAGTAGGCCGTAGTGTATTTTCTCAAAGCTGCAGAAGGTTGCTCCCCGCATGGAGCAGTCATCCGGTTACAAAAATACCCATAGATCTAAGATAAAATTACCCACCAAATGCCATCGAACAAAACCCCCTCGCCATCCCTCCTCATCCTATCCCCCGTCCGCATCCCCCCTCTCTCGTTCCCCCTCCTAACTCCCGTCATCGCCGACTCCTTCTTCCCCGTCGCTCCTCGCCACACGGCTCAACGATCGCACCAGAACCAATGGATACCTCGGCCTCCCATGGCGCCCGCCCTCACGCGGCGCCTCCCTTCACCCGTCGCCCTTGGCCGCCTCTTCGCCGCCGCACCCCGATCCCCTCCTCCCTTCGCCTCGTTGCCTCCGTCCTCCCTTCACCCCCCTCGCTTGCGCCACCCCCGTCGCCCGCATTGGAGGACCAAACCCGCTGCTGCTCTCTGTCAGATTGGGACCGCCGATAGCTCCCTTTCCCCTCCATCCCCCATTCCCTTCTTCTCCCTCCTCCGCCGCCCCTCCAACTCCTCCGCTCCTCCCTCTTCCTCCCCGCCGCCCCACGATCTCCGCCGTGAGTGAATCTGAAGGCCTCCTCCCGAGTGAAGCTAGAGCAATTTGTAAGAATATATCCATCCACCCAACTATCTTTGAAGGCTATATCTCTCTCTCTCCAATTAGTTAGATCTCAAGTTACAGGGCGTGATGTCCTAGCTAGCCAGTGGCGAGTGCTAATACTTGCTCAAATTGTGCGGTATACAAGGTAACTACGACATATGCATACTTTCTGTAGCTAGTTAGTGTTGGACCGAAAAGGCGACTAGAGGGGGTGAATAGAGCACGCCACTTTTTCAACCACGATTAGATTCAACACAAATTTCACTCCAATAGCTATAGAAGCTATGAAGATCGATATACCGATGCAATGGAAGACTAGGATTGAATCCAATCAAAACCCCGAAGCAAAACAACCAAAAACAACCGAAACTTAAATTCCTAAGTGTAGGGCGGTCTGACCTCTACTCAGGGGCGGTCTGACCTCTCCAAGGGGCGGTCCGACCTCTAGCTAGGGCGGTTTGACCTCCAGCCTGATGAACAGTGAAATCAGCCCGAAAAAACGAAGTTGCAAATAGGTCTAACTTTTGATCTACAACTCCAAACTTCATGAAACTTGGAACACACCTTCTCTAGGATGTCAGGAACCTATTCCAATCGAAGATCGTGAAGATCCATGGAAAAGTTATGACCTTTTTCAGTTTGAGAGATGGATGGTTCAAAACCGAGTCAAAACGAAAACTAGATCCAAAAACTTGCTCGTGGGTGATTGATGATCAAGATGATCTTAGATGTATTCCCACATGTCACAGCAAGCTAGATCATATAAAGAAGTCAATCAAAAATATGTGAATCAAAGAAAGATTCAAAATCACCAAATAGAGAGAAGAAGAACAAATGAACTCATCTTGCAGAGAACTCTTCTTTGGATTGATTTGATAATGTATCGATTACAGCCACTCAAATGGATACGCATGGACACAAGATCAAAACATCTCTCTCTCTCTAGAACCCTAACCTCCACTAAACCTTCCCTAAGCACCTAAGCCAAAACTAGGGTTTTCAACAATGAAAGGGTTAGTTAGGGGTGCAGCCACCTCCCTCCTATTTATAGTGGAGGCCTAGACCTTCTAGAAGAGTAACTCAAATGGGCTCCCGTTAAGGCCCAACACAAATGGGTCACACACGCACGCATCTTGAAGCGCCATCTTCATCTCCTCTTGACCTACTCCTCTTCTCCACGCCATCTTGCGCCGCGAGTTGTCAAAAAGTCACCAAGGCGGTATTTACTATAATTATCAAAATACCCCTTCTCGATCTTTTCGCAAAGACCGAGTCCCATCTTTGTGAAGCACCTCCCATGCTTCGCCACGTGTATGTTGATCAACGGCTCTCTCCATGTCGGCAAGTCTCTCCCATCCGGCTCCCACCAGAACCACCATGGCACTTGCACCGACCCCCGCGCCGCTTGATCCAACCAGTCGCACCGAACTGCCCGTTCGGTCATCATTGTCCATTCTGTGCCATGCTTGACTCCATTGACCTCACCCGGCTTCCCCGATCGTTCTGGACCTCAGCTCTCCAAGCCTAGTCCCGATCATCCTTGCCGCTGACCGTCGTTGGCCTCCAAGCTACCTGCACACCAATAGACAAAGCAAATCCAAACCGGGAACAAGTTCTTCACAACTTGACCCACGTTAGTCAAAACATGCATCATGCAACACATATGCACTGAAACCCATGACTTTGACCTAACCAATCATCATCGCCACGAAGTTGGCCGATGAACAAGTCGAACCGGTCGATCGCCCCTCGGTCGGTCCGACCGCCACCACGGCCGACCGCCACCACAAGGCGGTCGGACCGCCAGAGACTTAGCCAATTTTCAACCCCTAAAAATCCAAACCATCTGAAACTTTAAACCAATAGAACTTTTGACCGAGACTCCAAAAATTATGAGACCAAGTGCATTGGGATCCCTCACTTGCCTACACCTCTATTTTTGGCCCACCAATTCGACCACTTTTGGTCACGGCGGTCGACCACCGCACATGGCCGGTCCGACCGATTTGGGACGGTCGGACCGCCATGCCATGGCTTGTCGACCACCCCGTCCGTAATGCCCGAACAGATCCAAACTTTGTCGAAAACCCGTGAAATGACAAACCGTTAACGCCATTGCCAATTGTCACATCATCCTAAGATCTGGAGTATATCCCCATGATATCCACAGTTAGTGACCTGATAATTTGTGTGTGCTTTCAGGCTTTAGTTAAGTATTTCCATTTGTATATAGTGAGCCTTGATCATCAGCATTCCATGTTTCAGGGGACGGTTAGAAACGGGTGAGATGTTGCAAGAAAATACTATTTGCGGATGCATACTCGAGCGGTATCAAGGAGTTCTGACAGAGATTGATGTCATCGCAAATGTGAAGCATCCAAACCTTGTCGAATTAGTTGGATGTTGTGTAGAAGGGAACAATCGAATTTTAGTGTATGAGTACTTGGAGAACAGCAGTAGGAAGCGCATAGGAGATCGGATGGTGCATTCTAATATTGTACACTGTATCAACTTGTGTGTATCAAATTGGCCATGAGTGGTGATTTTGAACGTTGTAATTTTGATTCATGAGCTCTCTGACCTTTCGTTATGATACTCATTGAGTTAGAACCTTTGTTTTGAACTTCATATGTTTATTTTTTTTTGTAAAATTGATTGTTGGCGAAAAAGATGGCACATGGATAATTGTTTTTAAAAATAAATGCACAATATGACTGAAATCAACTTACTAAACTGTTATAAGTTATGCAATATGGGAGAAAAAAATTACAAGCCACAAAATGAGGGTAGTACAGTCTTTTTACAAACATCCTACTCGTTCCTGGAGTTGGAGCTAATTTTCTAACCAAGCATCTCCTCGAACTGCTCTAACTTCTTATAGAAGTGGATTCAAGAGTGAAGCCGGAGTTGAAGTTGCTAAAACTTGGAGTAGAGCCATACCAAATAGGGCCATAATATACCGGAATCAGAAGTCCACCAAAACAATATAGTCCTACCTTGGCCAGCCTGCAAACAAAGGAGATAAAGGACATAACCGTAGTAAGAGATTTCCTAGATGTATTACCTAAGGAATTACCCGGTATGCCCTCCAAACAGGGAGATAGAATTTGCTACCAACTCAATTCCAGAAACAACTATCAGTCTAGTATTCAAATGACACCATACGAATGCCCTCTACAGAAGAAAGTGCATAGCCCCCATCTGTTAGTATGAAGTCGGAGAAAGACCCTTATTGGACCCTGAACTCCTATGGGAGAATGATGGAAAAAATCAAATTAATTCGAGAGTGTCTCAAAAATCGCTCAAAGTAGGCAGAAAAGTTCCGCAGATAAACATAGAAGAGACCTACAGTTTAAAGTTGGGAATTACATATATTAAAAGATATTACCTATGCGCAGGGTGCGCCAATTCGGACTAAAAAGAAAACGAAGTCCACAGGTATGTTGGACTGTTTCGAATACTAGAGCGTAAAGGCACCTTAGCGTATCGACTGGAAACTACCGAACCAGTTATCACGAGTCCACGACATATTTCATACCTCTCAACTCAGAAAATGCTTGAGAGAGCCCTCCCAGCACGTGGCCAATCTCGATATATCATTGCAAGATGATCTCACGTATGACGAGCATCCCGTGAAAATTCTAGCAGCAGAAGATCGAAAGCTGCCAAAACAGAAGATTCATTCTTGCAAGGTACAATGAAAGAATCACCCTCACAAAGAAGCCACGTGGAGAAACGAGGAAGAACTACACGGAGCCTACCTCAGCCTGTTCGAGTGAGATCCCAATTTCAGGGATGAAATTTCTTTTAGGGGGGGGGGAGGATGTGTGAACCCAGGAGATTGAATTAACTTAAACAAATGCTAATATGTAATTAGCAGCAAAATAAAAAATTTCTAAACACAAGTAACACAAGATTAATTACATTAGAGCAGATTATGTTTTACAACTCCGAATGCAGTACAAAAAGATTAAAATAAAAACTTGCATTGCATGTCGCCGAAGCCTTCCTTGAAATCTTATCTGTCCATCGCCATCCAGTCAAACTGTTTTCCTCAACTCTATCCAAAATACTATTCACAGCCCCATCGACCGCCAACCAATCACAAGATAATTAGCCGTTCAAAAGCAATATAATAGAATTAGAATAAAATGAATTGCCATCAGAGTACCATAGGAATCATCACGGTTCCCAGATCGACCTAAATTAGTCGGCACCCTAAGTATCGAGACTACCCACACCAACCTAGGTTAACCGGTATCTTGAATTTTCAAGTCACCTAGGCTAACCCAAATCAGTCGGCACCTGGATACCACGATACCTAGACTAACCTAAGTAAATCGGCACCGTCTTATTTCCGTAGGTTACATCACTCGGCGTTTATAAAATCCAACACCCACGTTTACCGAATTACCTCGACCGCAGAAAATCTCCCAAATATTAATTCTTTAACCAATGGACCAAAAAGCCCATGAGCTCACAGTACAATGAGAGAGTGTTTTGGATAAGGGCAGGGGCTATATGGTCATGTACATGGGCAAGAGAGTGCCCAGTCGAAATGCATCTCCCCCATATAAGCTCCTTGGATAAGGGCAGCCGAAACCACCCCCCTGCACCTTCCTTACAAGTTCATGCACAACTAGAGCACACTATCAGAACAAGCTTCCACAACCAAAACCAAGCACAAGCACCACAGACCCTTTTTGAAACCAAGCTACAACCCACTATTGCCACTCAAACCACCACAGAGGAGTAGTACGAGGAGAGGAGGAGCAAAGGTATAGAGGAAGAACGACAAGCGAGGACGGCACCGACACCAACCAGGAAGGAGTAGAAGGGGACCGACAAAATCAAAAGCGGTCACCACCACTACCGGCCATTCCCAAAACCGACCAAGGCATCAAGGTAGCCCACATTTATCCACACTGTCTTTTGTCCAAAATGAACACACTCAGTATTAGCAAAAATGCACTGCGAGTACACAGGCCACCCTAAGCCCTCAGTAAACCATCACAGAGCGTTAAGCTGAACCCCACCCCAGGAGTTAAACATCTCACAATATCCATATCCGTAGGATAATCTATTTCATCCCAGAGCAATGGGGGAAAGTAGAGAGAGTGGAGGATAGTTACCAGTAGACCATGGCAACCAGGGTAGCAGCCACCTCCATCCATCCCGCCATGTTTATGCATCAAACACTCGCGATAAACATTCATGCATGAACATCATCAACACACATCAGTACAACAACTCAAGCATCAAAAGATTCAATCAACCATAAGCATGTTAAAACCAAAGCAGTGTAGAGAAGCATCTTCGACTAGAGAGTAAAGGACTAGAGGTGCTAGTGGCCAAAGTCCGAGCCGGTAGTGGTGAGACCGAGTCAGATCCGGGCCGAAGCTGGGTGAGCAGGGGGCGGCCCAGGCTAGGGGTGTGCGGGCCGAGCATTAGCGATCGGAGGCTGGGCCGTCAGGGGGCGGTGGCGGCCGGAGCAAGGAGGCGCGCAGGGGCCGAAGAAGGGAGCCTAAGGACCAGATGGAGCAGCAGGCCGGGGAGGCAGCGGGGCCAGAGGCGCGGCGAGCCGAGGGGCGAACCAAGGAGCCGGGCTCCAGGGGAGAGAAAGCCATGAGGGAGAGAGAGAGAACCTTGGGGGAGAAGATGAATGGGAAAGAAGAGATGAGCCTGGGGCGTGTGTCGGCTGTGAGAGGATAAGGGGAGGGAGAGATCAAGAAAAGATATCAAGGGAGAAAAGAAAATATAAGAAAGAAAAGGGAAATTTTGTAGATTTTTTTATATAAAATAAAAAACGGGTAGAGAGTGCGAATAGTATTTTATTTTGGCACGTTAAAATGTTGGTTTCGGCATCATTGAGCCTAGATCCGTTAGACCATAGAACGACCAGTTGGGGAGTGGTAACCTAACGGGGTTCTGAAAAATATTATTAAATTAAAATCGGCTAACACCATAAAACCCACTAACTTATGTATGATTATACCACCCAAAAGCAACTAAGTATTTATTTATTTATTATTTACGCTGCCGCATAATTACAGAGGACGCAACCACGCAGACCAGAGTAGCTGACCAGTACTTCGTCGACGCCGATCTTTTCTACAACTACGAAGGCAAGATATTCTCTTGAACATAAATATAGTTATGTTAAATGTAAACCATATATTTTCGTATCTTATATGTACTGCAAGAAAATTATATTAAAAAAACTCAAAAAGCATAAATGAGATGATGAGAAAGATAAGAGAACATAGAAGATGAATGAGATGAGTAATGAGTAATATTATGACTGGTAAAGGGAGCCCGTGGTAGGATAGAGAAGAGGGCAGAGGTAGGACCCCTTTACATATGGTTATTATCAAGGACCAACAAAACTCTCACCTAGATAAGAGGTCGTATTTCAGTGCCAACCATTTTCCCATTTCGACAGGAAGAAAATGCTACCTTGTTACGTGGCTAAAATATCCACATCGGGTATGTAACTAGGTGTGGGTGTGCTGGAGGAACCCAGAGCCGATGAAAGTCCGGGAGTGGGTGATCCTAGGTACTATAGCACTAAGGTGACAGACCCCTACCAATTCCCATTTGAGCCACCACCCTGCCGCCTCCTCCCCCATTGCTCCACCCCTGCTGCCTCCTCCCCCACTGCGCCAACTTGGAGAGGAGAGGTAAAGGAAGAAAGGAGGCAGGGAGGAAAAGGAAAGGATCAAAGAGAGAATGAAGGGAGGAGAGGAGGAAGAAAGGGAGGAGATCTCGCAGGATATTCGTCGTGAGCTCTGAGGGTAATGATATGTACATAACCCTTTATATTTGCTCTAGGTTAATAACTAATAAATTTTAGTATGTTTGGTTAATAGTTAGAGTACTTTCGATTTATTAATATAATTCAATACTAATTTGTTATGTGCGTAGTGTAGATGGACCGAAATTGGATGTACATTGAGAACCGTGTGAGTGAAGAGTACATTAGTGACATGTTTGCTTTAAGAAGAGCCGACGAGCAGGATATGTTGAAGAAGTTGATAAAATTTATATATTGTCCATGCATTGATAGCGGTAATATGAAAATATTTGACAACCCGGTGCAGATCGAAGCTCACTTGATTCGAAGGAGTTTCAAAAAAGGGTATACATGTTGGACCAATCACGGTGAAGAGCAGATCATACAGGAAGTTAATAATGACGACATCACCGAGGAAGTCAACGATATGCCGGATGTGGACTATGCTTTTGATGAGGATAGGTCGCATGATGACAATCAGGAAGGGGCAGTGCAACACGGTGCCCAGCTGACGCATGGTTACTCCAGGGTCCAGGTGGACATGGTACATGACAATTTCATGACCATCTCGGTGGATATTCGTCCGAACGAAGACATCAGAACACTAGGGGATGCAATGTACACTTTTATCCAGTGGTCCAAGAAGGACATCGCCGTGAACCCTGCAGTACTGCAAATCTCGACACGATCACGCCTCTCCAACAGGACCCTCGATGACTCCACCTCATCCTTCGCTTTAGAAGGCCGCCTCATCAATTCCTGTGGAGAATACGCTGAAAGAACAAGAAAAGTGTGTCACCGTATCGGTTCCTAGGTCGTCTCATGGGAAGACGTGCCGCAGACAACTTGTTAAGACCAAATCGAAATCGAAGAACATTAAGGTGCCTCCCAAGCCCGGGAAATACTCCCTCGGAAGTCCATTGGCCCCCGACATAGTACTAGCACGCGCTGGAGTAGCTTGTCAGTCTTTGCATGTCTGGTACATGTTGAAGACCCAATAGAAGGGGTGCGATACTGGAATAACCGTCAGATACACGAATGAGCATTTCTTCCATGAGCCGGGCCACTTTGTCGTGGGCTTCGACGACTTATTCGACCTATTCAACCTCGCTGCCATTGACGCCTCACTTCTACGATGCTGGACACTGTAAGTGTGTACAATCAAGTTCTACACTCACGTAATATCGATAAATATCACAACTCTTTGCTTATGTATAGATACATGATGAAACATGTCCATTGATGGAACGAACCGGTGGGTTTTCTCGACCCACACGTCATCTCTGAGCAAAACATCAACGAAGACGCATACTACATCGTCAAATACATAACGACGGGATTACTTTCTCAGGATGACAAAGACTACATAATGATGCCGTACAACCAGAAGTAAGTGCTTCACTACTTGCTATACAAATTTCATTTGTACTTTATACGCAGCACGAACTTTGGTTTATGACTATAGCGATATACATGAGTATGTTCCACTGGATCTTATTAGTCCTTATATCAAAGCAGAACTAGATAATATACCTTAATTCTCTACTAAATAAAAACCACGACTTCACCCTTCTGAAAGAAATACTCGACATGTATGCTCATTTCCTCCATACATAACTCTATTGTAGTCTTCCTTCTTTTAAAATAGCTAAGGATAACTTTTTGAAATCATGCAGGTCGTTCATCAACTATGTTACAAAGGAAGGGTTATACAAAGGATCTAGCGCTACACTACAACACATGACACGATTTTTGGTACGCGCTACAACACAATAATGATATATCATACTTCGTAATAATGCATCTCGAACAGACTATACCTACATATGTAATTCTATTTTTGCAGTGCTGCCAGTAAAAACAAGATCACCTATGTACATTCTACATTTACCATCATATGCGGTAATTGGTTAGTGCTAAGATGAAGGATCCCGAGGTTTGTCAATCTCACAGTAATTATTTACTAAATATAAATTTAAAAATATATATACTTACTACTTTACTCATGCTAGTGACAGGACTTGACCATAGATTTAGATGCACTCGCTATGAAAGAGGTCTCGAAGGTTCGAGAGATGCTCTGCGCCTTCATCAAGATGGAGATCGTTAACGCCAATGGAGAGTTTCACTCCGTCGACACCGCTGAACAACCTTAAAAATGTTGATTCAATTGTAATTGATCATTTTGAGTAGTTGTAATTCAATTGTAAATCTAGCGACAATATATAATTGATTTTGAGTTTTAAATGATCACTTTGAGTTGTGTCAACAATTGATTCATCTGTGTGATGTATCTGATTTCTACTAGCTTGCTAGTTTTCAGAGGACATAGCTAGCAATTCCTGAGGCTAGCCGAAAATAAAAAAAACTAATTAGGTATAAATGAACTATCACAGATAGTTTTTGGTTGGAACCGTCTATGAAGGGGCGCTATCACAGACGGTTTCAACCAACAACTATCTGTGATACGCGTAAATCACAGACGGGTCTATTTACAAACCATTTGTGACATGTGTTTTATAAATAGAACCATCTGTGATACACTACGTATTACATACGGTTTTTGGTAGAAACCGTCTGTGATAGTGTCCCTTCACAGACAGTTTCAACTAAAAACCGCCTGTGTTGAGACTTATCACAGACGGTTCAAAAATCGTCTGTGATAACTAACTATTATCATATACATAAAAATTCGGACGGTTCAAAAACCGTCTGTGATGATGGTTCCGAACCGTCTGTGATGTACTTTTATGTAGTAGTGTCGGTTGCACATGACACACCTGCCCGGCCCAAAACTCTCGTACGCAAAGCTCGTATAAATATGATTCGTTCACTACAAAACTTTGCATGACGGTAGGTCAACTATACCTGAAATCCCGAACTGGTCAGCCAGAAGCCAGGAGCCAGCAATGTTTTATCGTCGGCTCACCTTCAAGCCGGTCGTGGCCGTCCTCTAGTCCTCGCCGTCGACGCAGCCGACGCGCGCATGCTGGCAAGAGCCTCGCGTCGAGTTTCCTGGACCCGCACAACGCTGCGCGGTGCATGGTCTGGGTGCGGTCACTGGTGTGGGATGAGAAGCTCGCGACGTCGCGCGAGCGGTGACGAAGACTCGCCCCACTCAGATTCGCTCTTGTGTATATCGATCGTTACATGATCGAGAGCGATACACATATTCACAACATTAATATACATATGTATTCATCCATACATACATACAACATAAAACAAATATAGTACGTAACCTAAGCGATTACAAAGTTTACATCACAAGGGTCGACCAGCAAAGTAAAAGCTGAAGTATCAGAAGTAGCGAATTAAACAGCAGATACATAACATGATATAAACCAAATGTTCAGCGGTATGCTCATCCAAATCCTCAGGCAACCGATAAGGAACAAGGCCTAGAAATACCCGTCACTGAACCCTCCGGTACCGAGTGCCAAGAACGCGTTGCCCGACATAGGCTCATCCTCTATCTCTAAACAACAATATAAGCAAGATTGAGTACATTACGTACTTAGCAAGACTTGTAGTGTATCACAAAGATTATATATATGTATGACTAACAAAGGATTAAGCTCTATGCTACAAATTCTTTTCTGCATTAAGCAGGTTTTATTTGCAATATCGATACATAGTACTTTGTAATAAAAATTTAAAGTGTAATTAAATAGATAAAAGACAACAAGTAAGTAATTTGATAAATAACATATCACAACCCTCCATGGCTGCGATCAACATCTTATTTTCAGTCATACTGTGACAGTCAATTCAAATATCACCAAAATATATATCCCAACAATTCTCGATAAGACTATTTTTGCAAACACTAAGACTATACCCAATGTGACTGCACTAAGTATGCTCATGACCACGAGTACCTCTATTTAAACAGATTTACACTCTACAGAGGTGTACAACTTTATCCACATGATACGAATTCTCTAGTTTATTTGGCATCCATCGATGCTACCGCTCACTATCCTTTGGTAAGCAGTTTGGAGCGTGTATCGAAGCCTTTACATCACCTAGTCTTAACCTTGCACTAGCCTGGTGAATGAACACCGTCACTTCACCTGGGTATACCACCGTCTCAGTGAGGTATTCACCGTTGTGTCGAAAGGCTTTGTTCTCAACGCCTTGGTGATGGAGCCCCTTCGAGCATGCCTACACTAGTCATGCTCGCACTACCACGGTCTACTAACGTGCAGAGCTAGTTTTCAATAACTTAATTAGCTAAGGTCATCCCATACTGGCACATTGGTTGTACGCTTAGGCTTAGATTGGTAGCACCGACGTTCAGTCCTTAAATTGACCCGAGCGAGGATCCCCCTATCTACTTGTGAGATACACATCTCACACTTCTCAGAATATAATATAACTCATCACAAACTAAGTTTTTTATTTTTATTTATACAAAATAACATAGGTAAACCCCTTCGGAACCATCATTTCAAAATTTTCCAAACTCATATTCAACATGTCATCTATTTTTTCAATTATAGTAAAGACTAAAGCCCAGCTAAGCATTTATACGATATTCGCATTCGAAAAACCCAATTCGACTTCATTTATTGTCTAAACCATACCTTAATGTCTACAACAGTAAGGATATCAATATTTCAGAGAGGATTATGCATCGAATAGGATTATAACTACCGTTATCCCTAAATATATCAATTTTAAGCAAACATACACACACGCATAATAGATTTTGCAAAAAAAAGTTCAAAAATCATGCAAAAATAGTTTCTTAAGCAAACATAAACATGCTAAATAATTTTTCCTCCTACTTTTTTATTATTTTCTTAGAATTTAGATTTTTGGGTTGTTACATCGCGTTCGCCCCCTAGGGACCAGGCTGGATTTGGATGCATGTCAACGTCCGGTGTATCCATGGTGCCATTTTTTGTATTATGGCAACGAGAATGCCATTTTTGTTAATAATAGTGCCAACAGTGCCATTTAGGCCCAAAACAGGGGGTGCACAAGTATACTTAGCTGTTTTGTTTTCTTGTCAGATCAATGGAAGTTTGTGTCGGGACCTAAGAAAACAATTCTAGACCCTCTGTGTATACTACACTAGTCAAGGATCACGTTAGTGCACACAGTATCAACATAGATGAATATCGATCCGCACAAGATGATTAATAGCATAAACGATTAATTCGAATACCAAATAATGGTTTTGACCTCATGGTCGAGTTTACACTTATTAAACCTCGCAGTGCTGACAATAATTAAATAAGCAGTGGAACAAAATAAACTTCAGCGGAAACCCATCGATACACCACAGACAATCGACTGGGATCAAGACCCAACGATCAACACCTTCGTATAACTCTTCCTCGAAGACAGACGAAGACTCCTCCACTTCTATTGATTTATTAAAGCAAGCATGAGTACACAACCGTACTCGCAAGTCATACTATATAATGCAATTATAGATGATGGTTTATTCCAAAGGAATGACTTCTATGGTTATTTTGCAGAAAGCAGCATTTGCAATTGAATACAAATAATAGATTGAAAACATAACGTAAACTAAATAAACAATAATAATTTAACATTTATTTTCACAAAGAACACAAAGTCTAATCAAATTATTTCACGTAGCAATATGACTTAGATTATGTAGGACCGGAAAGGCGACTAGAGGGGGGTGAATAGACACTTTCTTGATTTTTGACTTTAAACAAATTCAACACGGACTTTTCTTCAATAGCTATGAAAGCTAAGAAGATCAGTAAATGCACAGAGAAAGCCTTGTGCTGTATCCGATTAGCCCCTTAAACACAAGATTCAAGAATGGATATTTGATCTCACTGGACCGGTCTGACCGACGGCCAATTGGCGGTCTGAACAGCTGGCGGTCTGACCGACGACCAACTGGCGGTCTAAATAGTCGGTGGTCTGACCGCCGTTATGAAATCGGTCGGACCGATTTAGTCCAGAGCCACTGCAGACCATACGAAACCAAAATGAAAATTGGTCCAACTTTTGATTCAACCGAGGAAACTTAACTAAATTTGGAACACACCTCCTTAGGATATCTGGAACCTATTCCTAGCGAGGATCGTCCATATCCACGTCAAGGATTTGATCTTTTTAGGATTTACCAAAGGAGTGTCCAAAACCTAGCAAAATGAAAAAACTTGATCCAAATCTTGCTCGTGGGGGATTGATGATTTAGATGGTCCTAGTAGTATTCCCACACATCATAGTAAGTTAAAAGAGGTCAAGAGACCAATAAAAAATAACCGGATCAAGGAAGCACCGAAAACATCAAAAGAAAGAGGAAAATACATGAGACCTCATCTTTGAACAAACATCCATTGATTGATTCAAGATGTTGCTTATAAAGTCACTCCCTCAAGGAGGACAAGAGCTCAATCCAAGAGCACACACACAAATTTCCTCTCTAGAATCTAGTCTCTCCTGTCCTCTCCAAACCCTAACCCTAACTAGGGTTTTTACAAATGAAGTGCTTGTGAGAGTTTTCGAACTCCCCCTTTCTATTTATAGTGAGACCTAGGGTTTAGAGAGAGTTCACTTAATGGGCTCCCGTTAAGGCCCAAAACACACGGGACACAAACACACACATTACAGTCGAAGCAATCGCCTGCTTCCCCACGTGTAGGTTGATCAACGGCTCTCATCATGTCGGCAAGTCTCTCCCGTCCGAATCCCATCGGAACCTCCAAGGCATTTGCACCGACCCCCGCGTTGCTTGATCCAACCAGCTGCAGCGAACTACCCGTTTGAACCATCTTGTCTATTCTGCGCCATACTTGAGTCACACGACCTCACGCGGCATCCATGATCGTTCTGGACCTCAGCTCTCCAAGCTTAGTCCCGATCCTCCTCACCGTTGACCGTCGTTGACCTGCAAGTCACCTGCACAACAATAGACAAAGAAATCGTTTCCGGGAATAAGTTCTTCACAACTTGACCCACGTTAGCTCAACCAAGCAATATGCAACATTAAAGCATTGAAACTCATGCACTAGACACAATCGAAACACAACGTCGCCAAGAAGGCCGACGAACAAGTGGAATCCGGTCTGACCGCCGTACCTGGCTAGTCTGACCGATTTCCAACCGGTCTGACCGATTTTATAACGCCACCGCCTAAAATGACTTAGCCAAAATTCTATCGTGAAAATACGAAACTCTCGAATTTTCAATTGAATAGAACTTTGACCGAAGCTCTAAAAATAAGAGACCAAGTGCGAGACTCCTCTCTTGCCTACACACTCTATTTTGGCCTAGCCCCAAACTCCACCAAAGGTTACGCCGGTCGGACCGCCGCACACAAAATGGCCGGATCACCACACGGCCGGTCGGACCGACAGTGCTACCGGTCGGACCGATCCACGGGCGGTCTGACCACCTGAGGTCTGAACAGCACAGGAGCATTTCTGAAAACGCGAGATTCGTCAAACCAACAACGCCATTGCCAATTGACTTATCATCCTAAGATCATGCACATATCCCCACGATATCGACAATCTCCCCCTTGATGAACACATTGGTAATCTCCCAGAAAATATAAGTTTGTGGTTTGAAAAGTAAAAAACTCGCAATTTTCGTGCAAAGGAACAACTTGGTCCATAAGCAAGAGAAAGCCTAGAAAATGACCAAGCTGGCTTCAGAATAACAAGGGCAAGTGAGATATGGCAAAGAGAGCACAAAAAACTTTAATTTCCTGATAATAGCCAAAAATCTCACTTAGGTCCATATGAAGGAACAACTGTTCTATGTGACCTTTGATCATTTTAAGTCTTCTAGAATTGCAATTACAAATCAGAAAAGGCAACAAGACTAAGAGAACACAATTTAGATGAATGTTCCCCCTCACTATGATCACCAATTTTCAGAAATCCATTTTCCCCCTATGACTCCAAAAATCTCTAAAAGAACAACATTTTCACCAATCATTCTCCTCATTTGACAATGAATTCATCAAGGTGCATGGAAGAAGATAGAGAATGAAGGAATGACTTTGTTTTTGAACTTTAGCAAAAAGGCCCATGAAGATTATCCATGAAGACAATACAAGTATTACACCAAGCCATATTATGTGAAGAAGCTCTGTTCAATCATGGCAAAACCTGTACAGCCAAGCTAAGACCAAAATAGCAATAATCTGAGATTGAATGAACTAATAGCATGACAAGTTACTCAAAATCATAGTTTCACTAAAGGTATCCAGAAATGAGTCAAGTCATGTCTATAAGCTATACTGAGTCAATGTAGAGCATTATGATTTCAATTAAGAAGCAAAATGTTCAAGCATTTAGCACTTCGAGCATTTTGAAGAAAAAGATTAATTTTATCTTAGAATTGTGCTAGATCTCAAGCCTTGCCGCGACCATCTCAAGCAAGAAGCTTAAAAGAGTGATCTAGGTCATCCAAAACTCCCCCTGAGTTCATGCCTAGTGCAATGGCAAGCCGTCTCATGAGAAAGAATTGGTGAGATCAGTTTTTTCGCACAGAAAAGCTTATTTTTCATTTGCTTGACTTAAGAATTAACAAAGCTCAATTTTCAGCTCAAAATAAGTTCAAGACTCAGTTTACCTTATATGACATGGCATGAATCATGAAAGGATCACTAAAGCAAAACTGATCACAAGATCCAACAAGTCATGTTTTGATTCAATTAGCTCACAGATAATAAAGCTAGCATGGCAAAGGCTAAGCTAAACACGAAGAGCCATCAAAGAACTCTAGCAGACTAGCACCGGACATGGCATGGTATAAAGTATGAAAACAAGTAATACAAGGATAACAATCAAAGCTCCACAAGTTTATATTACAATGCAAGATGTTTGAATTTTAAAATGCATTATGATACAACGAATGCAAAAAGAGCAAACTCCCCTCAAAACAGGCCAAGAGGACTAACAACTCCTAACTCTCCCTGCAAGAAAGCAAAACAAGAAGTATCAAGAGTTTTAGTAAAAATATCTGCAACCTGTTGCTCAGACTCAACAAAGTGAAGCACAACATCACCCTTCTCAACATCGTCTCTAAGAAAATGATATCGAATGTCAATGTGCTTAGTCCTAGAATGTTATACTGGGTTTTTGGCAATGTTTATGGCAGAAGTGTTGTCACAGAAAAGAGGAACACTACCCAAAATTAACCCATAGTCCCGAAGAGTAGATAAGATCCAGAGAACTTGAGAGCAACTACTGGCTGCAGCTATATACTCGGCCTCGGCTGTGGACTGTGCAACAGAGGACTGTTTTCTAGAAGACCAAGAGATAAGAGATGTGACTAAAAAATGACACGTGCCCGAGGTACTCTTTCTATCCACTCTACACCCCGCAAAATCAGCATTAGAAAATGCTCGAATAGTGAGAGCAGAAGAAGAAGAATACCAGAGTCCAAAGTCAAGAGTATCTTGGAGATACCTGAAGATGCGACGTACTGCTTGACGATGAGAAGCACGAGGGGAAGCCTGAAAGCAAGCGCACAGACATACTGCAAATTGTATGTCCGGTCTCGACGCAGTGAGGTAGATAAGGGAGCTTATCATACTGCGGTACTCCTTCTGGTCCACGGGCTCTCCATCCTCATCAGGGTCCAGCACGGTGGTTGCGGCAATGGGAGTAGACATTGGCCTACTGCTTCCCATGTCGAAACGCCGAAGAAGGTCCTTTGTGTACTTACTTTGGTGAATGAAGGTATCTTCTTTCAGTTGCTTGACTTGAAGACCAAGGAAGAATATCAATTCTCCCATCATGCTCATCTCGAACTCCCTGCTCATAGAATCTAAAAATCTGGACACCAAAGCATGAGAGAAACCACTGAATATGATATCATCCACATAAATCTGAACCAATAACAAATCACTGCCATGCGTGAGAGTGAACAAGGTTTTATCAACCATTCCCATTTTGAAATTATTTTCAAGCAAGAAACTCTTAAGCCTATCATACCAAGCTCTAGGAGCTTGCTTCAATCCATACAAAGCTTTTGAGAGTTTAAAAACATAGTTTGGGAACTTACGATTTTCAAAACCAGGAGGTTGCTTGAAAAAGACCTCTTCTTCTATGAAACCATTTAAGAAAACACTTTTAACATCCATTTAAAAAAGTTTGAAACCATTAGATGTTGCAAATGCTAGTAAAATACGAATCGCTTCTAATCTGGCTACAGGAGCAAAGGTCTCTTCAAAGTCCAAGCCTTCTACCTGGGAATAACATTGAGCCACAAGTCTAGCCTTATTGCGAACAACCAACCCATCCTCACTTTGCTTATTTTTAAAGATCCATTTTGTCCCAATTACATGAGAATCAGAAGGAGGCTCAACTAAGGTCCAGATTTTGTTTCTTTCAAAATTTTCAAGCTCTTCATGCATGGCATTGACCCAAGGGGCATTAGATAAAGCATGGGTGATATCTCAGGGTTCAAAAGAAGCGACAAAAACAGAATGTGCATGAGAATCAGGAGAAATAAACTTGGAGCGAGCGACTCGCTCTTGAAGATCCCCAATCATCTACTCAGGTGGATGCCGTCGCTGAATGTGAAGAGAAGCTCCTGGTGCAGAAGTGGCCTCTACCCCATGAGTTGTGGAGGTAGGAACAGAGCCCCTCAGATCGTCGGTGAATATAGGAGGAGGCTGCTCAGCTGAAACTGGAGTTGTGGGAGTAGGCTCTCCAACCATCTCAGATGTGACTGGATGATGGATTGGGTCCTCATCCTCAGAGTCATCGCCGACGAAGATGCTTTCACGAATGTCAGAAACCTGTGTACCTGTAGCATCGGGTCTAGTACCAGGACTAGCCTCATCAAATGTGACTTCGCAAGTCTCAACAATTTTGTTAGTGTCAAAATTAAATACACGATAGCCACGAGAATGAGCAGGATATCCAAGAAATATGCCATCAGAACATCTAGATTCAAATTTATCAAGGTTGCCATGTTTAAGAATGAAGCACTTGCAACCAAAAATCTTGAAATGAGAGACTTTGGGCTTATGATCAAATCTAAGCTCAAAAGAAGTCTTGCCAATCACAGATCTCAAGAAAACCCTATTAGAGATATAACATGGAGTAGAGATCGCCTCAGCCCAAAACCTCCTAGGTGTGGAATGTTCATCTAATATGGTCCAAGCCATCTCTACAAGGGTCCTGTTCTTCCTCTCTACAACACCATTCTGCTGGGGAACCCTGGGTGATGAAAACCTCAATTCTCCTATCAGTGCAGAAAGTAGAAAAGGATGAATTCTTGAATTCTGTCCCATTGTCACTCCTAATGGCTCTCAAGGCTCCAGGAAGATCAACAGCAAGTCTAAGGACCAATTCTCTAAAGAAGCCAAAAACCTCGTCCTTAGAAACCAGAAAATAAACCCAAGAATACCTGGAGTAATCATCCACAATCACAAGCACATACCATTTCCCACCGACTGACTGAACTCGAGAAGGACCTACAGTGTCTAAGTGCAGAAGCTGTCCTGGTCCAACAATCATCACTAAGGTAAGAGGTGGATGAGAAGTAGAAACCATCTTACCATGTCTACAGGGTGAGCACACAAGATCTCTAACAGCCTTTAGCCTAGGCAAACCTCTAATCAACTCCTTGCAACTGACTCTAGTCGAGTGGTCAAAGCCTATATGCCCAAGTCTACGATGCCACAAGACAAGATCATGAGAATCAGAAGCTACAAGACATCTAGGACTAGAAGCAGAGGAGATACTGAAATTAGCACAAAAGATCTTCTCAAACCTAGAGATCTCAAAAACAAGCTCACCCGAGGAATTTAGAACTCTACACTCACCACTTTTAAACCTTACTTCTAGACCCTCATCAAGCAGTTGAGAAACAGATAGTAGATTATACCTTAGCTTACTTACCAAAGCGACGTCCTTAAGCATGAACTTGTTGTTGACGCGAACAGTGCCCTTGGCTGTCACGGTCCCAGTAGAAGCATCCCCAAAGGTAATCAATTCATTGCCGGATGCACGTGTGAGGGAGGAGAACCATCTAGAATCTCCAGTCATGTGTCGAGAACACCCGGAGTCAACAAACCATATGTCCTCCTTCCTCGCACGATGGACCTAAAAAGCGCAATCAGAAAACATATGTGCCTCAGTACTGGGGTTAGTGATAAAAGATCTAGGAATCCAGTACTGAGACGCACGATGTCTGGGAACAATAGTAGGAGCAGCAGAAAAATAATTAGGAACACAATCATAAGCATGCACACGAGAACCACCTAGACCTCTCCGAAATGACCTACCAAAAGATCGATACTCCCCCTGTCTAGATGCTACCCGTTGTTTCTCCTCACGATATCCTAAACCAGAATGCTGCCTAGACCCACCAAAAGAGTCAATGAAGTTCTCTACGAATCTAGGCCTATGTATAGTATGAAAAATAGGCTGCCTGGCTCTAGAGACTACAGCAGGTGAAGGGACTCCTCTAATGGTTCTCAAAGCGCTCATTCTCTCTTTTATCTCAATCTTGGCTCTACGGAAGTAGAACTCAACGATGTGGCCATCTTTCTTGCAGAAGGTGCAATGGTACTTGACCTTCCTTTTGAGGGGTCTGTACTGATGAAGCAGAAGCACCTGTCTTGTTGGAAAGAGTTTGAGCAAAACCTGCAGATCTAAGGGCAACCTTAGATGGCTTAGGGGGTTCTACCTCAAACAGGCCACTCTTAACAACTCTTGCAATCTTAGGTGGATGGTTCTTGGAATGCTCTAGGGAATTAAAACCTAGGCTACTATTTTTCATACTCACTTTAGATTGGTCAAGAATCATGTTGAGGTTCTTATTCCCACTAGAAAACCTCTCAAGAGTCACTTTGAGGTAATCATTCTCTTTGGCTAAACCCTCACATCTAGTGCACTTTCTTGACTTGATTGCCTCATCATGCTTACTCTTAAGAAGAGCTACTTCAACTTTCAAAGCCTCACAAGACACACAACAGGAATCCATAATCTTATTCAACTGCTCCTTAAATTTAACTCTAAAAGCCTCTTGTATCTTATCAACAATTGTTTCAACTTCAGCTTGCAAGACACAATAGGTAGAGTCAATCACTTTCTTAGAAGCAGTAATAGACATAGATTTTTTTAATTTTAGCCTTTTCTTCTAGAGTCTTGTTTAGAGCTTCAATTTCAGTTGTGAGCTTAGGGCAATTTTCACATGATGCAGATTTAGAATACATAACCATTTCTGTCATCTCTTTCATTTTAATCCTATTATTCTTACAATGAGAGCAAGTATGATTAGCATCAAATTTCTGCAATTCTTTCATAGCGCTATCCAATTTTAATTCAAGCAAGGCACAGTTAGAGCAAGATAAAGGGATAGCATCTAAAGCAGTCTCATCAAGAGAAATAGCATTCATGCAAACAAGACTAGACTTGAGAGATTCTATTTCATCAATAGCATTTTTCAATGGATTCACAACAGAGGAATGAGCAGATTTTAAGCTTGTCAATTCATTAAGCAAGCTAGAGCAGTAATCACAAATATCATCAGGATTAATGGATTTGAGCCTAACAATTTCTAGGTTCAAGTTATCAATCATAATGTCCTGTTTCTTAATCAGTTTAGCTTGTTTATGCATTTTTTGTTCAGCAAAAACCAAGGCACGTTTCATATCAGCGAGCGAAGAACATACCTCATCGGGATCGCTGAAAGGATCGTCATCGTTGGAGGAGTCGATGCCGTGGCTGTCCTTGGCCATGAAACACATGCCGGTGAAGTCCTGAGACATCTTCTTACCACGTGAGTCATCCTCGTCGTCCTGTCTCCGAGTCCACATCGCTCGTGTTAACATTCTCAAGAGCAGCAAGGACTCGGCTGATAAACTTGTGATAGTTTGTCTTCTTGGGTTTAGCATCCCTCGCTTGAGGATGCCTTCGAGAGTCCTTCTCCTCCTTGCCTTTCAGCTTGGGGCACCTGGAGCGAATGTGGTTTGGCTCACTACACTCAAAGCATGTGACAGGGCCACCTCTCCTTCTGTTCCTCACCTTGTTGTATGCTCTCGTGAATTTAGTGGAAAGGAGGGCTAAATCATTCTCAGGTAGTTTCTCCAGTTGGTCATCGCTCAAAGAATGCAAAGCTGATAAAGAAAAACCAGATGAGCTTGAACCCAAAGAATCAGATGAACTACCCTTAGATGAGTCGACCACTAAAGCCATCGACTCTGTCTTGGGGAGACGCGTGATGAAATCAATCTCATGCGTCTTCAACCTCGAGTATAGCTTATCCATGGTAAGCTCACTCATGACAGTGTTGTCATTGATGAATGTGATCTTCATTCCCCAGACCTTCACATCAAGAGCACCCAAAAGCTAGCGTGCATTCTCAGACTCAGAAAAAATAAGGTCAACAGCTCGAAGATCATGAAGAATCTTAGAGAACCTTCCCCACAGCTCATCTAAAGACTCACCAGGCCTTTGCTCGATCTTGGAGTATATTTTCTTGAGCTGGTTCTGTCTCACTTCCTTGATTGCAGTGGAGCCCTCGTGGTAATCACAGAGAGTCCACCAGATCTCATGAGCAGACCTCAAATGAGCAACACGCTCAAACTCAGATCGGATAAGGTCTTGAATCAGAAAATTTCGAGCATTACTATTTGCCTCCACATCTGGAGTGATCACATCGTCATCGGCTGGCATGACATAAGGATTTTTGACTTTAAGCCAAATTGCGTGCCCTTGTGCCTCGATGTAAGCCTACATGCGGGCCTTCCAGTAAGCAAAATCGACTCCATAAAAAATATGTGGTTTGGTCGAATACTTGTCAGTCGCTATGGCTCCAAAGACCGGTTAAGATCTATGAGAAGAGCTAACCGGGCTCTGATACCACTCGTAGGACCGGAAAGGCGACTAGAGGGGGGGTGAATAGACGCTTTCTTAATTTTTGACTTTAATCAAATTGAACACACACTTTTCTTCAATAACTATGAAAACTAAGAACATCAGTAAATGCACAGAGGAAGCCTTGTGCTGAATCCGATTACCCCATTAAACACAAGATTCAAGAATGGAGATTTGATCTCACTGGACCGGTCTGACCGACGGCCAATTGGCGGTCTGAACAACTGGCGGTCTGACCGACGACCAACTGGCGGTCTGAATAGTCGGCGGTCTGACTGCCGTTGTGAAATTAGTCGGACCGATTTAGTCAAGAACCACTGCAGACCACACAAAACCAAAATAAAAATTGGTCCAACTTTTGATTCAACCGAGAAACTTGACCAGATTTGGAACACACCTCCCTAATAATATCTGGAACCTATTCCTAGCGACGATCGTCCAGATCCACGTCAAGGATTTGATCTTTTTAGGATTTACCAAAGGAGTGTCAAAAAACCTAGCAAAATGAAAAAACTTGATCCAAATCTTGCTCGTGGGGGATTGATGATTTAGACGGTCCTAGGAGTATTCCCACACATCATAGCAAGGTAAAAGAGGTCAAGAGACCAATAAAAAACAATCGGATCAAGGAAGCACCAAAAACATCAAAAGAGAGAGGAAAACACATGAGACCTCATCTTTGAACAAACATCCATTGATTGATTCAAGATGTTGCTTATAATGCCACTCCCTCAAGGATGACAAGAGCTCAATCCAAGAGCACACACACAAAATTTCTCTCTAGAATCTAGTCTCTCCTCTCCTCTCCAAACCCTAACCCTAACTAGGGTTTTTACAAATGAAGTGCTTGGGAGGGTTTTCCAACTCCCCCTTTCTATTTATAGTGAGGCCTAGGGTTTAGAGAGAGTTCACTTAATGGGCTCCCGTTAAGGCCCAAAACACACGGGACACAAACACACACATTACAGTCGAAGCAATCGCCTGCTTCACCACGTGTAGGTTGATCAGCGGTTCTCATCATGTCGGCAAGTCTCTCCCGTCCGAATCCCATCGGAACCTCCAAGGCACTTGCACCGACCCCCGCGTCGCTTGATCCAACCAGCTGCAACGAACTGCCCGTTTGAACCATCTTATCCATTCTGCGCCATGCTTGAGTCACACGACCTCACGCGTCATCCATGATCGTTCTGGACCTCAGCTCTCCAAGCTTAGTCCCGATCCTCCTCACCGTTGACCGTTGTTGACCTGCAAGCCACCTGCACAACAATAGACAAAGAAATCGTTTTCGGGAACAAGTTTTTCACAACTTGACCCACGTTAGCTCAACCATGCAACATGCAATATTAAAGCATTGAAACTCATGCACTAGACACAATTGAAACACAACGTCGCCCAGAAGGCCGACGAACAAGTGGAATCCGGTCTGACCGCCGTACCTGGCTGGTCTGACCGATTGCCAACCGGTCTGACCGATTTTATAACGCCGGTCAGACCGCCCAAAATGACTTAGCCAAAATTCCATCGTGAAAATTCAAAAATATCTGGAATTTTCAATTGAATAGAACTTTTGACTGGAAGCTCCAAAAAATATAAGACCAAGTGCAAGAGACTCCCCTCTCTTGGCTACACACTCTATTTTTGGCCTAGCCCCAAACTCCACCAAAGGTTCTGGCCGGTCGGACCGCCGCACATAGCCGGTCGGACTGCCACACGGCCGGTCGGACCGGCAGTGCTACTGGTCGGACCGATCTACAGGCGGTCTGACCGCCTGAGGTCTAAACAACACAGGAGCATTTCCGAAAACGCGAGATTTGTCAAACCAACAACACCATTGCCAATTGACTCATCATCCTAAGATCATGCACATATCCCCACGATATCCACAGATTACACAGCTATCCCATCCCAAATATTTTATGAAAATCTAACCCTTGTGTGAAATCCCGAGCATGTCCGTGACCACGGAGGCGCTATTCGAATAGATTGTTTAACACTGCAGAGATTGTATACTTTACCTACATGATACAATCAGTGTAGTTAGCACTAATCATAACAAAATATTTTAGAAACTTCATCTCAAGCATTGACACTCCCGATGTGTTTTACTAGACAGTACTAACGCCCACTGAGAAAATTAACCCATCACACACCATTGGACAGGGAAGCGGCGAACCATCCCGCGATGTGAGTCGTCATTGAGACTGAAACACACCTCCACCCTTGCACTAAGCCTAACCTACTGCCTAAGTAGTCAATGTCAAGACTCCATAACTTACTAAGTTAGGCCCGTCCCATCAGGTATGTGGTTGTACGGAAGGCCCAGTTCAATGGCGCATAAAGGTAAGTCCTTAATTAACCAAGACATGACTTCCTATTTTTAACTATGCTATAAAGATTATCATTCTCATTCACAAAGCTCCACCATATCACTTAGTATCCACCACTTACCTCACTTCAAATCCTTTCCCACTTTTTAATTAAGTGCAACACATACTATCACAAATTAATAACACATAGCATACAATTTTACTTAAAGTTCCATAATCACTTAGTCAAGTTTAAATTTAAAACTCACATGAAATGATGACTCGTTGTACGACTAAGCAAGCTACTCGTATTTAACCAACCCACGTTGCTGCTATGATAATACCAAGTAAATAATGAACCATTCTAGGGCGTTAAAAGATCATAACATTACACTAAGAAAGGTGGATATAAACAATTAGGATTAATAACTACGCCCAAAAGTATTTAAATAAATACTTAAAGTAGAATGCAGTAATTTGAATCAAAGTAGTTTTGAAAACTGGGTTAAACATGATCAAATGTATAACTTGCCTTGGAATAGATCCTAATACTGGTCTTGGTCTTGGTGAACTCCCTCTTTCTCGAAATTTTCCGAAGTATAAAATAAATAAAAATAGAGAGGAAAAAACTCTAAAAATCAAATAAAATCTAAAAAATAAAGATTGAGTTTAGATGACTTTAGAAATTTGAATGAGCTCAATCGTAGTTTGGATGAAGAAGATATGGCCTTTGGAAGTTCTAAATATAAAGAAAAACCTAAATTAGAATTTATGGAATTATCCGAATTACTTTTCTATTGAAAAATCGGATTATGACGTCAACTGACGTTAGCACTAATATTTTTGGAATTATAATAAATCTGGGAAAATGGCTGAGAGATTGACAATGGGACCCACGGTCTATAGACCGAGTCCACGCAAGGGCTTACTGGTCTACGGGTTTACGGAAAAGTAATCCGGCTGGTGGACCCCACATGGCAGTGACTTGGCTCACGGTGGATTAGTGATGAGTCACGGCGGCCCGATCTTCCGATAGGTTCGATTTGGTTCGTCGTGAGGACGTTGACGCTTTGAGGCTTCCGACCAACAGATCGTCACCTCGCAATTCGCTACACCCGCACGCCTGTCGTTATCGACCACGCTTGCACGCGATCGACCTTACCACGAAGGTTATTGTTCCTGCAAGCAATCGAAGTAACTCACAAGAACAAGGTAGATGCAATCTGTATTGCGGATATGGATGAAGTTTACAAGTGGGGTTCCTCAAACCGATAATCGGCGAAACTGCAATTGGCAGAATAATCTAAGAAAATCCGCCTAAACTATGGCGGCTCATCAGATATATATAGGGAACGTGAGGAGGTCGACCCGAGATTGTACGGTAGTGGGATGAAGCGTACACAACACGGACTCGACCTCGCCACGCTTACGAGTCTTATTAGTTTCCAAAACGGTGACGCAGCACCTTGGGTTGCGTATTGGTCGTAGGACTGGTCCTAGGGTGGTCTTGAGGAGCCCATGCTATCTTTGGTCGTAGATTGTGTCCAACGAGTACTGTGCTCGCCTTTCTGGTCGTAGATTGCTCCCAACGAGTCATCTGGTCGTAGGCCTTCTTGAAGTGGTCGTAGGCCCTGCGGAACTGGTCGTGGACCTTCTTGAACTGGTCGTAGGCCTTCTTGAAGTGGTCGTAAACCCTGCGGAACTGGTCGTAATCCTAGATTCCTGAGTACAAGTAAATCATCTCCATTAGGCAGCATCATAGAGTTCTCAAATAATACACTCAGCCCTAGAAACGATTTTACCTGATGGATTAAGTCACGTGCTCTAGCTCTTGTCATAGGACCTTGTAGTTCAACACCCAAATCTGGAGGGTCTTGTGTAGTATGTGTATCCGAAGGAGGGATGTCCTCATCAATTAGGTCAACTGGAGATCAGATCCGGGGTTTAGGGTGGAGTAGCACGCAAGCGCTGATGTGGGGCCGCGTAGGATGACACGCAGCTTGGGAGTTGAGGTGGCCCTGAGTTTGCGTGGACGTGGCGTGACATATCAGCTCGATGGCGACGACAACGACGACTTAGAACCGATGGTTCCGGCGAACGGCGGGGCTTAGCCGGCGGTGGGTGGTAGCAACGTGATGAGGACGTTATTGCGAACCCAAAGGTGCACTCACGGATGGCTGATGATGATTGGGCTGGTCGGCGGTGAGGTTTGAGCGGAGAAGACGCTCGAGTATTGCGGACTTGAGCTCCAACGATGTACTGGCAACGGGAAAGGGTGCTGGAGGGAGTTCTGGTGCCGGCGAACCCGGCGGTGCAGTTGACGTTGATGAGGCGACAACAACAGCGGCACAATTCAAAAACAAAAAGCTTCGTCCGAAAACCTTAAAGCTCTAGTTGCGGCGACGCTAGAGTTCTAGATGGATGAAGACTTGAGGTTTTAGGAAGAGGGCACAAATGCGATCCCAGGGGTCCTATTTGTAGGGCTTGGGCGTGCTGGATTTGGAAATCCCAAATCGAGTTCATTTCGAAACCGAAAAGGAGATCAAGCGAAATCAAATACGATTCGGAGGAGATGAGCATCCAAATCAGTTGCGGGGTGATACGTAGTTTTAGAAATCGTATCGCCGAAGGATTCTTCAGTTGGATACGCCGTTGTCGGACGAAACTCGAACACGGCAGCCATGGCGGTCGAAGGCGAAGGTGTGCGCAGAGAGGACGATGATGACTAATGGGGCCCACTGGCCAGAGATTATTAATTAGTTTTTCTTTTTAGAAATTATAGAAAATACAAATGATATTGATATTAATTATATTAATTCGCAAATGAACTCATAAAAATTCTAGAAAAATCTAAAAATATATATCCAACCACATAGAACACATATAAAATAGTTTCGACAATTTTTGATATTGATATTAATTATATTAAATTGTTTTGATACTGAAAGTCCATGTTAAACTTTATTAAAATTCAAATAAAATCTCAAGAGTGAATTTTTCACTATTAACTATTCAAAAAATTTCTAAAACTAAAAAAATTAGGATGTTACAGCCTGGAACTACGTACATTAACTCTTTCCAAGCAGAACAAAATGCTTGATGGACACGCGCTAGCTTCGGAGTCTAGAGGGACTTGCATAACTGATGAGCGGCCTATCACTCACTGTTTTGGCAGCCACTCTGAGTGGTAAAGAACGAATTTTGGCGAACAAAAACGCTACAGCATTAGTACTACAGCTCTTGAGCGAAGCCAGCGGCTCATCATGAATTCGTGATTTATGCCGCAGATGAAGCTATCACTTCAAATTTACGTGCAATTTCAGTGTTTCTGCCTCTTTTCCATCTGAACTTCCCCCAAACGAATGACACTGTTTTTATGATAGATGCTCGATCTTACCGTTTACCGATTGATGCTGACTGGGGTACTAGATAACCTAGCTAGAGTTCCTGAGAGCTGCAGGAGTATTTTCTGATCAACCATCTCCTAAGTCATTTCTTGTTATCTCTATTTTGTATGGTCTAGTTAACCAAACTGAAATGAACGAACAGTAAAGAGGACAGCATAATTAGTTGGAAAAGGCCGACCAACGCACGTTAGAATGTTAGATCAGTACTCCACAATATACATTCTGACCTGCCTAGAACTAACTAATTAATACTAATGCTCTGAAGATCAACATCACCAAAACAAAACAGTTCCTGCTCGGCGCATTATTCATGCATATAATTCAGCTGCTAATTTAATTCCACCAGAGGCATCCAGATCCTTGGTGTGGCGCAATCATTATCGAACATGGCTCATGTCCCCAACAACATCTAAAAAAGCTTTCCTACTTTCCCTCCATTCCCTTCCTAGCTAGCTTCCCTCCATATATATGAAGTACCCGGCCGTAAGCTAATAGTAGCAGTAGTACCACAGCACAGCATTGCCTCCCCATGGCCTCCTCCCCCACTTGTCCAAGAGCCCACTTCGCCATTGCCCTCATCCTTGGCATTGCGCTCCTCTTCCCCGGCAATGCCGTCTTCGCGGACGCCTACCCCGGCGGCGGCGACTACAGGTCGCAGTTCTTGGTGCAGCAGAACGCGGCGCGCTCGGCGATGGGCCTGCCGCTGCTGAGGTGGGACGATCGGGTGGCGGCGTACGCGCGGTCGTACGCCGAGTCCCGGCGCGGCGACTGCGCGCTGGTGCACTCGTCGGGGCCGTACGGGGAGAACCTCTTCTGGGGCAGCGGCACCGGGTGGACGCCGGCGCAGGCTGTGGGCGCGTGGCTCGCCGAGCGGCCCCGGTACAACTACTGGAGCAACAGCTGCTACGGCGGCATGTGCGGCCACTACACGCAGATCATGTGGCGCGCCACCCGCCGGGTGGGCTGCGCCATGGTCACCTGCTACCACGGCAGGGGCACCTTCATCACCTGCAACTACGACCCTCCCGGTAACTATGTCGGCATGCGGCCCTACTGACCGGCCGGCCAGCCGGCTATCACTCCTTGCTGCCGTCGTTGCCACTCGATCTCTTCACAGCAAGATTGCCGGCCGGCACGGCAGTGCGGTGCAGCCTACTACTAGTCTACTACCTCGCTGTCCAATTCATTGTTAGTTTGGTACTCACCATGAAGATGAATTGATGGTGATGTTACAAGTGTACAAAATAATTTTTACTACTACTACATTTCTTTCTTCTTTTTCCTGCCAAAATTTATATGTTGAGGTTATTGGTAGGACCCGGGAAACTGAAATGAATTGTGAGCTAATTGACTGTTCTGTCCAATAAAAAGAGATTTTTTTCGCTTCCTGGACAACTCGTTGCGCTGTCAAACAATTTTTGCAGTTGCAAAAATGGAGCGTTGGAGTATTTGACAACTGGGCATTGTGAATCTGTGATTGCTTGGCAAGAATGACAGCATTTGCAATAAGAATAATAAGCTAATAATATAAAGATCACTTTTGTGTGTGTGTCTTCTAGGTGATGGGATTCCTCCCTGCAGCCTCTGATTGTTGGTTGGTTAGCTGATTGGTGGTTGGTTGGTTGGGCGAGTACTGCAAAGCTGTTAAGAGGGGGGAAACTACTACCAGAGTGAGTTGTTCAATGAGTACTACTTAAGTGCTTTGTGTTGCTATAAAATATTTCATAAATATAATAGTTTATTAAATAAAATAGATATAATATATCTCAATTTGTCAAGGTGAGCGGAGCATAATAGAAGAGTGGGAGTGGAGAGGAGGAAGTGAGGATCGTCCAAATCCGGCCGGTGGAAGCGACGGCTGGAGAGGGGGTAGAGGCGCGCGGAGCAGAGCAAAAGAGCGGGGGTGGAGGCGAGGGTGAAGAGGATGAAACACAAGTGGCATCACAGGCGATGCTGGGAGAGTAGGGAGCGCACGATGAGAGAAGATAGTTTGCTGATAACGTGACCCACATGTCAGTAGGGAGGGACACGGGTGGGAGGAGAGGACGGACGACCACTAACTCTAATTTTTAAGTAGTAGAGATACGCAAGGCGCATGCATGTGGCTAGATGGAGAAGATGCTCAGAGCCTAGGCCTCCTCCGCTCTCTCTCTCTCTCTCTCTCTCTCTCTCTCTCTCTCTGAGAATGTGTGCATCATGGGCAATTGGAATCTTATGCGATGCGACCCAACTCTCTTTAAAATATCCTAACTCTGCGGTCTCATCTAGTTGTGCATTGATCAACATGGTGGAAACACCCTTTGTTGTGCCCTAGGGGCACAACTTTCCCCTCGTGGCGCCGCGTGGCGTGTCTGGGGTATTGTTGTGGTCCAGAGGCGCGAAAATACCTCATCCGGCCCCCAGGGGCACGGAAATACCCCGGACGCGTCATGCGGCGCAGATCCCCTAGAAAAGGATGAGAGTTGTAAGAATTTCTAAATATAGCAAATACGAAGGCTCCTCGTGGCCTAGGGGTAGAGTTTTCCCCTTGTGGCGTATTGATCACCATGGTAGAAATACGCTCTGCTGTGCCCCATGGGCATATTTAGAAATTCCTACAACTCTCAGCCTTTTCTAGGGGGGAATCCATACCACGTGGCGCGTCTAGCGTATTTTCGCGCCTTTGGGGGCTAGACGAGGTATTTTTGCGCTTTTAGGCCACGGTAATACCCTGGACGCACCACGTGGCTCTACGAGGTGAAAACCGTGCCCCTGGGGCTGGGGCATGGCAGAGCGTATTTCCTACCCCCAATGGCGCGACAGAAGTGAATCTGGCCCCTTGGGGCGCAGTATTTAATACGTGGCGGAACGGGGCCAGCCCCCTCCCCCCAAGCACAATGGAGGTTGACATTTTTGCAATAGTTTTGTCATTGACTCCACCAAAGGTGCTATAAATGCCAAAAACTCTGGAATATAGCAGCATCACAACGTGATGAGTGTATGCAACTTGGGTCGGGTCGTCGTGGTGGTAACTACGGGTATGCGGCGCCACATGTTAGGTTGTCAGTAGAATTTATTTCTTCTGATCTTGAGCTGAGAAGAAGCTATATGGAGTGAGAAATGCTTCACGTACCATAGTCAAAGTTACGATAGGCACACGATGTCACTTGGTCTATACTAAATCGCTCTTCCATGTTCCCTCTCTCTCTTCTCTTTGTCCTGACCAATAGACCTGTTAAGAGTGTTGTACATTCTCACTCTCTCTCTCTCTGGGGCATGTATCACATGAGGCCCATGTAACCCAATGTCTATATATACCCTCACAATAATAAATAAGATCCATAGTTGTCAATAGCCAAATTCCCTTCCTAGTTTTCTAACATAGTATCAGAGCTATTCCACCAAAACCCTAACCCTAGTCCCTTAAATCGCCACCAACATCGTTGCTAGTCCACCCTTTCGTCTTGGGGCGGTGGCCAAAGTCATTCCTCCAGCTCATCCTCCTCATCATCCTCTCCACTAGCTTCTCCTCCTCTGTCCAGATTCACACAGTGACGCCTCATCTCCCTGACACCGCCTCCTCCGCCATCCGGATCTATCGCTTGGAGGTCGTCCTCCTCACCTGGAGGTTGTCCTCTGCTTCGGAGATGACGATGCCGCCTGGAGGTCAAGCGTCGTCATCTCGTCTTCATCGCACGACGCCGCCTTCTCGCCGTCATTCGGATCCGTGAGTAGGCTGTGTGGCACCGCTAGATCCAAGTAAAGATACACGCCCGACCCTCGGATCCATGCCAAACAACTGAATCCACGTTGTCGCCGTGCACCGTCTTCCTCTGCTCCGATTGGATCCACCATGCCTCTGGCTAAGTGGCGACCGCCTCCTCTTCTTCGACAAGATAGCCATCGCAGTGACCACCTCCTCTGCTCTAACGAGGCAACCGTCGTCTCCTATCCGATGAGGCAGCTGCCGCCTCCTCTGCTTTAGTGCTCCGATAAGGTTATTTTCTACTCTGATGATTTCTATGCTCTGTTGTTCATGCTCTGGACTCTACTGTTGTTGTTGATGCTCTGGACTCTGCTGCTATTGTTGATGCTTACTACCTCTAGTGTTGGGGATGTTAGTGCTACTCTTGCTAGTGCTCTGCCACTCTTAGTGCTACTGCTAGTGCTCTGCCACTATTGGTGCTCTGCTACTACTGGTGTCCAGTGCTTTGTTTTGTCATGACATATGAAGGTATTCTTGGCCCTGGTCCTATCTAACATTAGCCAATATGTTCTCATTGCAAGAGATATGGCCATCTAGAAGATCGGTGTTTCAAGTTACATCCTGAACTAAGGTTGCCATTGTGTGTTTCGTCTCATCGAGATGCTGCCGCTATTGTTTCTTATGTTCACGTTAGTGTTTAGGAGTCTTCTGCAACTCAGTTTAGTCAATTTCAGGCTCCAATGAGAGACCCCCAGGCTCAGTTGTATCAGCTTCAAGCATCTTCTAGTGGATCTACTGGCCATTCTGGTCCAATATTATGTCTTGTGTCGGGTACTACTCTCCATTGGGCGTTGGACTCAGGGGCCTCGTTCAATGTGACATCTGATGCATCTCAACTCACATCATGTCGCCCTGCTGCAAAATATATCAAGATTCAGACAACTGATGGCACACCTTGCATGGTCACTCATCAGGGGGCTCTTTCCGCCTCTCACTTTGCAGTTATGGATGTTTCACTTGTCCCTACGCTCTCCATGAATCTCATCTCCATCGGCCATCTCAAAGATATAAATTGTTTTATTGGGTTTGATGATAGCTCCTGCTTTCTGCAAGATCGTCAAAAAGAGATGTCATTGGTATAGGCCATTGTACAAACGGTTATGCTGGACTCTACGTTCTTATTGTCTGAGTCTCCCTTTCTCCTCCACTTTTGGTATTGCTCCTACTATTTCATCTTTTGTTGGTGATCCATCTACTCTATGCTCTTCTGCATCTACTTCTATTTGCAAGTCTTTTTCTTAATGACATCATAGCTTGGAGCACATATGTCTCTTACGACTTTCTATCTTGATTCGTCAAGATGTTATTGGTCATGTTTTTGTTAACACTAATTTTCAATGCAAGGGTTGTGGACTTGGTAAGCAAGTACAACTCTCATATCCTTCCATCTTTTCTCGATCTAATCGTCCCTTTGATTTGGTCCATTCAGATGTTTGGGGTCCTTCTCCTTTTGCTTTGAAGGGTGGTCACATTTACTATATCATTTTCATTGACGACCACACTCGATAAACTTAGATCTACTTCATGAAACACCGTTCCCAGTTGATTTCCATCTATTAGTCTTTTGTTCAGATGGTTCATTCTCAATTCTCTGTAGTCATCCATGTCTTTCGTTCTAACTCTAGAGAGTATCTTTCATTAGCATTTCGTCAGTCCCTTACGTCTGGGGGTACTATTCCTCAGCTTTCATGTCCTAGTGCTCATGCTCATAATGATATTGCTGAGCACAAGCACCATCACATCATTGAGATTGCTCGTGCTCTTCTCATTTTCTCATTTATTCCCTGTCAATTTTGGTGAAAAGCGGTCTCCACAACAATCTATCTCATCAACCGTCTGTCCTCTTCTAAGCTTCAGGGCAAGTGTCCTAGTGGGGTCATGTAGACAACACCTGCTTGCTATGCTCATATTTGTGTCTTTTGTTGTGTCTGCTATGTTCTTCTAGCACCTCGTGAGTGCACAAAGCTGAGCTTTCAGTTGGTTGAGTATGTCTTTGTGGGTTATAGTCCTGAGTGTAAGGGCTATTGTTGCTACGATCAATCATCACATTGCATTCACATCTCTCGTGATATAACATTTGATAAGGGTTGACCTTTCTTTTATCATCCTTCTACACGTCTCACTCCTTTTTCCACATATTCTACCTTTTTTGTCTACCTTTCATTCCTTCACCAAACTTATCTTCTGCAGATACACCTTCTCCAGTAGTTTCACATTCTAGTGTGTCTCCTCCACTAGCTAAACCACTCTCACCTTCTACTGTATCTCATCCACTAGCTCTACTAGTTTCTGACACTTCCACTTTTCTTTTTCAGTATATTCATCGATAGAGAGTTCCTTCTTATCCTTAGTCCTCCTCTCCTCCACTTGGCCCTCTCACTAGTACCACAGACTCTGATGATCGTTCTACTACATCACGGTATGCCCTACGTGATCGATCCTCTCTTCAGGTACCAGAGAGATGGTGTTTTCATCATGCATATGCAGTATCTAAGCCGAGTATCTATCAGGAGGCAGCCAGTATTCCTAACCAGCAGTTGGCTATGAGTCTATGACTGATGAGCTTAAAGCATTAGAGTCTTCAGCCACTTGGGATCTTGTTCCTCTTCCATCTCGAGGTAAGCCTTTAACTTGCAAGTGGTTGTACAAAGTAAAGAATAACTCAGATGATTCAGTAGAGCGATACAAGACTCGTCTTGTTGCAAGAGGTTTAAAATAGGTTTATGGTCGAGATTATGATGAGATTTTTACTCTGGTTGCTTATAAGATTACAGTGCCGTACTCTCATTGTTATTACTGTGGTATGCTCATGGACTATATCTCATATGAATGTCAACAATGCCTTTCTTCATAGTGATCTAGGTGAGGAGGCCCATAAGCAGCCACCCGTCGGTGTTGAGGCTCCTATATGATATGTTTATCGTCTTAGGCGTGCTCTATATGGTCTCAAGCTGACTCATCGTACTTGGTTTGAGCATTTTAGTTTTGTGATTCGAACTATTGGTTTCACTCCAAGTGAGCAGGACCTACTTCACACTTCTCAGCCAGATCGTACTTTGCTTATGCTATATATAGATGATATGCTGATCACAGGAGATGACATGGACAATGTGGCTTTTATGAAAAGAAATTGACTGAATAATTTATGAAGTCAGATTTGGAACCATTGAGCTATTTTTTAGGGATGGAGGTTTATTCTGATGGTGATGGCTACTACCTCTCTCAGCATCTCTACGTTTAGGATCTGCTCGCTCGCCTGGGATGATTGATACTTGCAATGTTGTCACACCCATGGAGCTCCACCTACAGCTTTGACCTACATATGGTATATGTAACATCCCAATTTTCTGAGCTTTAAAAATCTTTTGAATAGTTACTAGTTGAAAACATTCATCGTTTGAATTTTTATTGAATTTATTTAAAGCTTAATATGAACTTTTAACATCAAAAAATTTAATGTGATTAATCCCAATATCAACAATTGTCAAAACTATTTTATTTGAATTATATGTGCTTAGATATATTTTATAGAATTTTATAGAATTTTTCCAAATTCATTTGCTATTTTCTAATTGCTATTTGGATTTTCTGGTATTTCCTAAAAATAAAAATCAATTAAAATCCTTCGGAACAGTGTCGAGCCGAAACCCAACCCTATTCCAATCCTGGTCCAACACTGTGCGTCCTGGCTTCCCTCGCGCGTTCGCCGCGCCGTCCCGACTGACATGCGTGCCTCGTATGTCAGCCTCTCCATCTCTCTCGCGCCCGCCTCCGCTGACAGGTGGCCCCCGCCTGTCAGTCTCCGCCGTCTCTCTCCACTCGCAGTCGCACCCGACCCGACCGGTCAGCTTCACCCGCGCCTTTTGCCAAGCGAACTCTCGCGAGCCGCCGTCACTGACGTGTGGGACCCACAGAATCACTATTGATCGTCCCCGAATTCATCAAGGATTCTATTCCGCCGCCGCAAAGCCGATTTGGGCGTTCATGCCATGGACTCTCCCGAGCCGCCGTGTATAAATAGAGAGGTAGCCCTTGGCTCCGCACCTGAGCCCTAGCCGCCAAGATGCTGGGAGAGCTCGAAGAAAGTTTTGCGCCACCACCAGCTCCGACGAGCAATCCCACCGTAGCCAGAGCCGCCCGAGCCTCGTGGTCTACACCTTCAGCATCGCCGAGGCAAGGGCTACGTCCTAGTCGCCTTGGTTCCGCCGGAGAGCAGGTTTCGTCGAGTTTGTGGCACCGCCTCCGCTCCAACCTCGCCGTCGGTCGCCACAGCCACCCTCGAGCAACTGTGAGCACACCTACGAGATCCCCGCGTCCTCTTTACCTCCATAAACCCTCCACCGCCGTAAACACCGCCGTTCGCTGGAACCCTCGGTTCCCGAGCGCTGCCGCCGTCGGGCTGACGTGGACGTCCACGTGTGAAGCCATGTCACCGCCAGTGCCCACGTGCTGCGTGCATGGCTGCTTTGTCAGCGCATGCATGGCCGGTCCACCGCACCTCACATCCAGTTGCTCGGTGGACTCAGTCCACCGTGAGCCGTCCCACTGACATGTGGGCCCCACATGTCATAATTTCTTTTATTTATTCTTTTTCTGGAAATTCATCGCTGACATCGGTGCTTGCGCAATAATCCAATTTTTCTTTAGAAAAATAATTGAGAAATTCTAATTAAATCCAAAATTAGGGTTTTCTTTAGATCTAATCTTCCAAAGTCCATATCTTTTGCATCCGAACTCCGATTGAGCCCATTCAAATTTTTAAATTTATATAAATTCTAATTATGTTTTTATTTAATTTTTAGAGTTAGTTTTGCCTCTATTATTTATTTCGTTTGCGAGTAGACGTCAATACTTTGGAAACTTTTGGAGAAGGAGAAGTGTCTTAAGATCAAGATCAGTATCTTGACCTATTTCAAGGTAAGTTATACCTTTGATCATGTTGAACCCAGTTTTCAAAATACATTGATTCAAATTATTGCATTCGATTTCCAGTATTTATTTAAATACTTTTGGGTTTATTTATTAATCCAAATTGTTATATCCACCTTGTCTATTGTTATGTTATATTCTTTTGTCACCCTAGGTTGGTTCATTATTAGTTGGCATTATCATAGCACCAACGTGGGTTGGTTAGATACGAGTAGAATGCTTAGCTATGCTACGAGTCATCATTCCATGTGAGTTGCAGATATAAGCTTGACTAAGTGATTATGGAACTGTGTGGTAAAACTGTATGTGCTGTGTGTTATTACTCGTTGATGGCATGTGTTGCACTTAACCAACAGGGTGGAAAAAGATTTAAACTGAGGCAAGTGGTGGATACTGTGTGATTTGGTGGAGCTGTGTGCTGGGAATGATAATCTGTGTGACTTAGTTAGAAATTGGAAGTCTTGCCTTGGTTAATTAAGGACTTAACTTTGTGTCGAACCCGGGAACGAAGGATCCCGAATTCTCTGTGTTCATACACTAGTCCAGGATTTCCGGTGTACACAGTCACAAAAATGTTATCACAAACATATCCAGCGTGTATATTTAATAAGCATAGAGTTTATTACAACTGGGGCCGGAGGCCGAATAAAACATTAAGCGGAAGCAAAAGATAATAGTAGGCCACACGATTCGCCACAGGCAATCGTCTGGAGGTCGCTGCCTAAACGTCCAAGTCCTCACCTTCGGGATAGCAGTCTTCACCTGAATGTTGAATATTCAGCAAGAGTGAGCACTACAACTGTGCTCGCAAATTACACCCAATACAGAGTTTAGAATGCATGCATAAGTTATTCAAAGGAAGGTTGTAGGGTTTATTTGCATAAATCAGCCTTTTTGGGTTTAAATAGTTATACTAAGTTTCAAGGCACATTTTCATTACATAACTAAAATCAGATTTAAAATTTATCATTTTACAGTGGATAACCTCCATATGAAACATGGTGAAGGATATCCTCCTATCACAAGGCTACCCGCCCAAATTTACCACAAGGATTAACCATCCTCAAATCATGTCCAAAGTTATTTTAAAACCAAAACAAATCTAACTTAGAGTGGCTTTGCTCAAGATGTCCATAACAGTGGACACGGCTATTCAATAGATTTACACTCTGCAGAGGTGGTACAACTTTACCCACACGAGATAATTTGCAGTTATGTCGGCCAATACACGCTTCCTTAGGCGTGTGACTAAGCAATTATCACAAGGCGTTTCCAATGCATTACCTCAATACCAATATGCCCGCTAAGGTTTCACTTCCATTAGGCTAACCACTGCCGAAACCCCTCTTGCGCCAAGTGGAATAAAGTCTAACCGACACCCACACAACAAAAATGGCATAAACAATAATGAGGTAATACAAATTAGTAAGCCTGGTTCTGCCCATACAGAACATGTGGTAGTACGGTGGAGCTTTTGCAAGATGCGGCTCAAAGGCCGGTCCTTAATCTACTTGGGCAACTTTCAATAAAAACCACGGTCTCGATCCTAACTGACAGTGCCTGCATAAACTCGCACCCACCAACGGTCCATGTTTGCCCAAGTACAAACCATTTTCTTTTATTTTATAATTTTCAAAGACATTTGTAAAAGTCCACCATGACAAAGCAATGTCATAGGCTTTTTATCAATTTATGAAATTTTAGCTAAATTCTCCCAAAATCAAATATTTCATGGTCTAAGCATTTGCTATGCATATATTTATTTTTAAATTCTTTTGACTAAGGTTACAAGGAATTGATAATACAACAATCAAATTTGGCTATACAAAGGAATTGGAATAATTAAATATTTAAAACAGGAATTTAAAATAATTAAATACAATTATGCATGCAATAATAATTTAAAACAGGATTTAAATAATTTTAAATATTGGGGGCAAAATGGTCAATGGTGTAACTTGCCTTGTTCAAATTCCTGGTATTCTACTTCTTCAATAGGGTCAAGCTCTCCGGAGTCGTCAAAATCTATACGCTGAAAATATTCCAAATTCAAATGTAATTCAAATGAACACAAATAAATTCAAATGAAAATTCAAATTAATTCCAAATTAAATAATTTTGGTTTAGTTAGCTAGATCTCGATTTTATACAAATTTAGAAATTTGAATCACCTAAATCGGAGTTTGTATGAAGAAATACGAGCTCCTGGAAGTTTAAATCTAATTTTAATTCCAAAATCAGGATTTTCCATAATTCCTAATTAAATTTCTAAAGAAAATTCCAATTATTGCGCAAGCATCGTCAGTGATCTTGTGCAATCGAGATCGACAAGTGGGCCCACACAAGATGGATCGAGTCCACAACAGGCGCAAGTCCACGGTGGACTCGGTGCACGCAGCAGATCACGAAGAGGCAACAGTCTTTGGCGTCTTGCATTCTACCGGCAACACGCTGTGGCCGACTTACCGCCACGCACGCCGAAAGTGATTAGGTGGCGCCGAGGTGGCAGAGCAACGCTCGCCACGGAGAGGGAGGCGCTTCGAACCGAGGGTACTCGCGATTAGCGGCGCGGCGAGCTCCGGTGAGGTGCACAAAATATTCGGAGGTGATGCCGAGTCGATCGCTACCGGCGACGCGAGGGCGTGGCGGAAGATGGTCGGCGACGGCGAGAGGCGGCGTGGTTCGATCGTTGGCGGCGAAGGAGCTCGGCGACGTTAGAGGGTGTGAGGTGCGCACCAGTTCGCGGTCTTGGCGGCCGTGGTGCGGTCGAGGCGGCCGGAGGTTCACCGTGGCGGCGCTAGAGGCACGAAGCACACTCGGCCGGCGAGAGAAGAGCCAAATGCGGCGATCGGGAGCGAGGAGGTGTGGAGAGTTGGGGCAAAAGCTTAAGGGTAGAGGCGCACTGGTGCTCCTTTTATAGGGCGAGGCGAGGCCGGAGATGGAGATCGTGGGCGAGGTGGCAACGGCCGCTTATGAGGTGAGGGCGGCGGTGTTACAATGAGTTTTAAGGCGAGTAAAGCCGGGAACGAACGCGGTGGGAACGGCCGCTTTCATTGCGCGTGATGGCGAGAGAAATGGGGAAGGGAATCACGGGCTTGATGAGCTCCAGGCGAGCGGTAATGGCGGCGAGAGCGACGGGCGCGGAGAAGACGAGCGCGAGGAAGACGACGCCAGGCAATGGCCCCACCGACAATGAGAGAGAGAGGGAGAGAGAGCGCTGAGTGGATTGATGTCGGCCGTCCGATTTTGATCGGACGGCCCGCGTCTCACGCTGGGAGAGTTGGGCGAGATCGCGCCTGATCTTTGAGCTTCGCCCAAGATCTTGTGAGTGGAATTTTAAATTCTTTTTCAATTGATTTAATTCGTAAATTCAAATAGGCTTTAGAAAATAGTAAATGAAGTCCAAAATTTTGAGAAAATTCACGTAAATTCTATGAGGCATTCGGACTTAAATAAAATAATTCCAACTTTTAGTTGGTAATAGATTTTGCACATAAATTCTTTTAGCCTTAATATACTTTAGGGAAAAGCTTTTAAAATTTCCAGAAAATCCACAAAAAATTATTGATGTTTTATTTTCAACTGAAATTGAAATTTTGGGCTGTTACACTTTGTGTGTCATTGAACTGAACCTTACTGTACAACCACATACTTAGTATGAGACGGGTCTAACTTAGTAGATTATGGAGTCTTGCCATTGACAACTCAGGTTGTAGGTTAAGCTGTGTGATGAGTGGAGGTGTGGACTTCAAGATAGGTCACATCGTGGGACGGTTCGCCGCATCCCTGTCTAACGGTGTGTGTCATACCAAACGCTATGTGTATCGGTTGGACGACAGTAAAGCACATCGGAAGTGTCAATGTTTTAGATGAAGTTTCTGAAAGGTTTTGTTATGGTCAGTGCTAGCTACACTGATTGTATCTTGTGGGTAAAGTGTACAACCTCTACAGAGTGTTTAATCAATCTATTCGAATAACCGCGTCCGCGGTCATAGACATGCTCAGGGATTTCACACGAGGGGTAGATTTTCATAAAACATTTGGGAATAGAGCGGGTGATCTAAGTTATATGGCTATGTGAGTAACTTGTTTAGACTGTGTGTCCTTTGTGAAATTAAATGATCAATTATTATTGTTTACTTGTTTTGAATTATGTTTTCAATCTATTATTCGTATTCAATTGCAAATATTGCATTTCTGCAAAAGAACCACAGAAGCCATTCCTTTGGAATAAGCTATCATCTATAAATTACATTCTGTGGTATGACTAGCGAGTACGGTTGTATACTCGTACTTGCTTCAAACAATCAACAGAAGTGGAGGAGTCTTCGCTTGCATTTGAGGAGTTCTACGAAGGTGTCGATCGTTAGGGTCTTGATCCCAATCAGTTGCATGTGGTGAATTGATGGGATTCTGCTGGAGTTTACTTTTGTTCCGCTGCTATTTATTTCTCTATTGCCAGCCCTGCGTGGCTTAATAAATGTAAACTCGATCATAAGGTTAAAACCATTATTTGATATTCAAATTAATCGTTTATTTTATTAATCGTCTTGTGTGGATCTGTTGGACTGAAAAGGCGACTAGAGGGGTGAATAGGAGCACGCTCACTTTTTCACAAATAATGGATTCAACACAAATTTCACTCTAGTAGCTATGGAAGCTATGAAGATCAATATATCAGTATAGCGGAAGACTAATATTGAATCCAATATAAACCCCTAAGCAAAACAACCAAAGATCAACACAAGATAAAAACAATCTCAGTGCAGGGCGGTCGAACCGCTGGATCAATACCGGTCGGACCGATTCCTAGCGCGTCCGGCCGGTGGCCTCAAAGGCCCGACCACCGCCTCTAGAACAGATCAAACAGCCCGATGACGAAGTTGCAAATAGATGAAACTTTTGATCTACAACTCCAAACTTGATGAAACTTGGAACACACCTTCTCTATGATATCAGAAACCTATTCCAATCGAATTTTGTGATAATTCTTGAAAGAATAGCGATTCTTTTTTGTTTGATTGAAAAAGGGTTCAAAACCGGGTCAAAACAAAAACTTGATCCAAGATTTGATTGAAAAAGGGTTCAAAACCGGGTCAAAACAAAAACTTGATCCAAGATCTTGCTCGTGGATGATTGATGGTCAAGATGATCCCAGATATGTTCCCACATGTCACAGCAAGCTAAATCACATGAAGAATTCAATCAAAAACTCGCGGATCAAGGAAAGACTCAAAATCATCAAATATAGAGAAAGAACGCAATGAGATAAAACATTGATCAAACTTTCCTTTGATTAATTGATATGATATGGGCTTGCAGTCACTCCATCAATGGAGGACAATGTTCAATCCAAGAGCACGAAAATCACAACAAACTATCAAGAACCCTAGACTCCACAAAAGCTCTCCCTAAGAAAATTAGGGTTTACAAAAATAGCAAAAGAGACGAAGCGGAGGTGCAGCCACCTCCCTCTCCTATTTATAGTGGAGGCTTATACCTTCTAGAAGTTTGACTCAATTGGGCTCCCGTTAAGGCCCAAAACAAACGAGACACTTACGCACGTATTTTAATGCACCGTTTTTAACACCCCTTGACCTAACTAGTTACACCTTGCGTCATCTTGCGCCTCGGATTAGCTAATAGGTCACCCTTGTCCATCTTCCACCACGCTTGAGTACATTGATCTCACCCGGCATCGTCGATCGTTCTGGACCTCAGCTCTCCAAGCCTAGTCTCGATCATCCTCGCCGTTGACCGTCGTTGACCACCAAGCAACCTGCACAACAATAGACAAGTAAACCAAATTTGGGAATAAGTTCTTCACAACCTGACCCATGTTAGTCAAAACATGCATCATGCAACATATATGCCCTGAAACTCATGACTTTGACCTAACAACAGAATATCGCTGCCACGACGGGCGACAAACCAAGTGAACCGGTGAAGGGCGGCCGACGCCCTACCCGCCGGCTCGACCTCCACATATGGGCGGTCGACCGCCCTAGGGCGGCTCGATCGCCCACCTTGGCGACCGCCATATATGGGCTGGTCTGACCGTCAGCTGGGACTTAGCCATTTTTTCTCTCTGGAAAACCGAAACCTACTGGAATTTTCAAACCAATAGAACTTTTTACTGGAGACTCCAAAAATTATGAGACCAAGTGCAATGGAATCTCCTCTCTTGCCTACACCCTTTATTTTTGGCCCAGCTTAATCCACCACTTTCTGACATTGCCGGTCCGACCGCCGCTAGGACCGGTCAGACCGATCTTGGACCGGTCGCACCGCCTGCCGGTCGGGCCGGTGAGACTCGACGATCTGAAACTTTGCCGAAAACACGTGAAGCGACAAATCGTTAACGCCATTGCCAATTATCACATCATCCTAAGATCTAAAGCATATCCCCATGATATCCACAGGATCAATATTCATCTATGTTGACACTGTGTGCACTAACGTGATTCGGACTAGTGCATAATACACAGAGGATCCATAATTACATTTTTGGGTCCCGACAATATACCACTGACAAATCTTCCTTCTATCATCAACTCGTTGGAAGCTTTGTTTACCCCACTACCACCAGGCTGGACATTGCCCATGCTATTATGTGCTCAAGTTTGTTAGTGCTCCCACCTCAATCCACTATAGTCATGTTCTTCGTCTGCTGAGATACTTGAGGGGGACTGCGTCCAGACATCTGTTGTATACTAATTCAAATTAGCTCCAGCTCCACGCTTACTCTGACTCCACTTGGACGAGTGATCCTACTGATCACCGATCTATCACTAGCTACTGTATCTCTCTTGGTACTTCACTTATTGCCTAGAAGTCCAAGAAACAGACTGCGATATCATGCTCTAGTACAAAAGCCGAGCTTCGAGCCCTTGATTCTATGACATCAGAAATTATTTAGCTTCGATGGCTCTTGGCTGATCTCGGTGTTCATTGTAATAACTCTACACCTCTGTTTGTGACAATGCAAGTGTCATTCAGATTGCTAGTAATCTAGCAAAGCAAGAGTTGACAAATCACATTGGTGTTGATGCACCATGACATAGACGCCCCCCTCCCCCTCTATCACCACCTGCCACATACCTCCTCTGTCTCCTCCTTCTTTCTTTGCATTAGTACTGAACATGTTTGGTTTGGGTTTCGGGAAGTTGAGAAGAACCTGGTTTGATGAGGATTAGTGGATAGGAATTAGTGGCTGGGAGGAGTTGGGAAAAAGGATAGATGAGTGGCTAGGAGGAGTACGTGGAAAGAAAAGTAAAGTGAATGGGTAGATGTGTTCGATATTTTTCTTTGCCTCTATATGTATGTCTACTATCATTATCCCAGTATATATCATGTCACTGCATTTCACATTGATGCAGCGACAGCGACAACGAACTTTAACTCCCCCTGCATTATTAACACCACGAATAAACAAGAAACCTCTGCGGAACCTTACGATGGAAGCCGCATGCATGCGTACCGAGCTAATGGTATAAGCTTCTTCGCTGTGCCAAATTGCCAATGGATAGCTAGTGCCGTCAGCGGTTATTGTTAACCGATGATCTGTTCCGACGAAGGAGATGCTAATTGAGCGCATACACGCGTCAGACCAGATCATGTTGCGTCAATCAGAGAGCATATAGCTGCGACATTTCGAGGACGCCGCCGTACCGGGTGCTTGCAGGGCGGCAAGCAGCCCATCAGCACATGCGCGCATGTGCCCGGTCAGCGCCAGGACGTGAAATACCAATAATTTGGAGCCGACACAATGATCATGCCTCGCAGTAACGGGTGATCCTACCTGGTAAATGATAAAGTCGTAAAGAAGAAAGGAATGATGCAGAAGGTTGGAACCTCCGTTAAAATGAAGAGTCGCTGAGAGAAAGGTGCATGTTGTTCTGCCTAACCTGTTTAAATCCCGGGTCGGGAAAAGCTTGGTTTGAATCTGAAAACTACGTTTCTTAATAAAATAATAATGTTTTAATTCTTTTTAGAATAAAAATTAATATTTAATTCATTCCGATAATAAAAAATGTTTTTTTAGTATTTTGTTGCCATTGTCAGGCTTTTCCGGGCTTCGGGTCGAAAATAAAGGCCCGAGCACGGAAACTTCGAGTCGGGCTCGGGTCGGACCGCCAATGAACAGGTCTGGTTCAGCTCTAGGCTTTCACTTCCATGTCAATCTATATATATTATAATATTGTTAAAGCGACAGAAAATGAAGCCACTATATTCGTTCTCAATGGATGAAAATTACTATGTTAATTGTAGTGGTTCCAGATTATAATGGTGAAGATTGATTGGGTATTTGTAACTATAGTGGCGAATGTGGTGAGTCCAGATTACAACTGTCGATGGTTTAGTATCGATCTTATGAATTAATGCTTAGGGCTCTCCTGAAGGGAAACCAATCAGAAAAGGACACGGAATTTTATACAGGTTCGGGTCTTCTCCTAAGATAATAATAACCATACTCATGTGTTTCTGTATTGATTGTGTTTACAAGAGAGAAGTCACTGGAGACTAAGACTAATAACTCATGCCTGTTTTGTTATTTGATCGCTTGATCTTCTGTCCTCTGTCTCTATCCACTGACTTTACTCCTTATATAGCATATCAAGCGGTGATAGTTGTCCACAACGAGAGGCGCCTTGTCGTTTGATGCAATGCACGCGTTTCAGGGTAGTTATTGTTAGAGACATATCCCCTCACGTCGCATTGCGGTTATGGTAGAGACAGATTTAATAAGTGCAGTTATCTTAAGGAATAACGATATATATTAACTATTGTGTATATTAAACACAGCGCACAAATGTCTCTAGTTAATTGGGCTCACATGTCTGTAAGCTTTATCAACAGTAGGGTGGTTGTAGATGACCTGGTCGTAATTTCGTAATAAAAATTACGATCATGAGATGATCGTAGCAAGACTTACGATCAATAGGTAGTCGTAAAAGAACTTACGACCATATGAGGTGGTTGTAGAAAAGCTTACGACTATTATGTGTGTATGATCTCCCTCATTGTTAATATTGAGGGGTACTTTTGGAGGTTGTATAAAAGACATTATTATCTATAATACTACAGATAAATAACTTAATTAATTGAGGATTATTAGCTTACGACCACTAGGTTTTGGATTTGAAACTTGAAGTTTCATTTTTTTTGAAACTTTAAGCTTCATTCTTTTCAAACTTTGATGTCGGACCCTGGGCGTCAAAAACCCAAAATCCTTGTGTGTGTGTATCGTATTAGTCCTATGATAGTGGTTAGTACACACATCCACAACATTAGCATAAACATCTATACATAATTACATACAATATGAAACAAATATGGCACATAAACTTAAGCGATTACATATTTTACAATACTAGTATCAGAAGTAACAACATAAATTTAATAGTTTATACGCAAAAGTCCAGCGGTATGCTCATCCAAACCCTCAGGCAACCGACAAGGAGTAAACTCTAGAAAGAACCGTCCTCATATCCATCGGTATCAGGACCGAAGATGGTTTCGTCCGACATTTGATCATCCTCAACAATTTGAACAACAATTTAAGCAAGGTTGGGTACATTGTGTGCTCAGCAAGACTTGTAGTGTATCGCAAAATTTATATACAGGCTTGACTAACAATGGATGAAGATCTATGCTACACGTTGTTTTCAACAATTAAGCAAATTTATTTGCAATATCAATACATCGTATTTTACAACGGAAGTTTAAGGAGCAGTTAAATAAATAGGGCACAACAAGTATGTAACTTAATAAATAACAAATCACCACCCTCCATGACTGCGATCAACATCTTATTCTCAGCCATAGACATGGCGGTTAATTAAAACAACATCAAGAAAATATGCATCCCAACATTTCCCGATAAGACTGTTTTTTTGCAAAAATTGAGACTATATTCGATGTGGTTGCTCATAGCATGCTCATGACTACGAGCACAACTATTTAAAAATATTTATACTCTACAGAGGTGTACAACTTTACTGATAGCATACGAGTTATCCAATTTATCCGGCATTCGTCGATACCACCGCACACAATATCATGGTATGCAGTCTGGAACACGTATCGAAGCCTTTGCATCACCTAGTCCCAACCTTGCACTAGCCCAGCAATGACAACCCTCACTTCAATCTTGGGTACCTTCTGGCGAGGTGAGGCATTAACTGTTGTGTCAGCAAGCATTGTTCCCAACACCTTGGTGATGGGAGACCCTTCGATTAATCACACATGCGCGTAGTAATAGGGCCTACCAATATGCAATGCTAGTTTTTGTTGACTTAATTAGCTAAGGCCGTCTCATACCAGCACATGTGGTCGTACGCTTGCACTTAGATTGGTCACACCGGCTTTGGTCCTTAAGACCCGGGCGATGATCTCCCCCTATCTACATGTGAGAAACCCTTTCACATTCATTAGCTCATAATATAACTCGCCCACATCGAAATCTAGTTTTTTTCACTTTTATTTTTATACAAAACTAACAGCAGTAACCCCTCTGGACCATCATTTTAAAATCTGCCAAATCATATTCAATATTTCGTGCACTCTCAAATTTTAGTAAAGACTAGAACCTAGCTAAGCAATTATGCGATATTTCCATTCAAAAAACCCCAATTCGACATTGTTTTTTTACCTAAACTACACCCTAATGGCTACAATAGTAAACATATTAGTATTTCAAGGAGGATCATGCATTGAACAGGAATCTAACTTCCATTATCCCCTAATATAGCAATTTTAAGCAAACACACACGGCTGCATAATAGATTTTGCAAAAAAGTACAATAATTGAAATAATAAGATCAACATAATCAAAGGGGGTGCTTGCTTTGCTTTGGTATCTCATAGTATGAGAATGGTGGATCGTCAAAAATTTCGTTCGAGGTATCAACGTCTATTCAAAAAGAACCGAAAGTCAATCAATTATGGAAAAATCATTTCAATGGCACTAAAATCCAAATATTTTTGCATATTCAGACAGAGCATGATTTCATATGAATTTTAAAAAAGATTCATTAAATTTAGAGTTCACATACAAAAGTTATTAACGTTTGAATTTACCTTGGTTTTTGAAAATCCAGAAATTAATTTAAAAAAAGGTGACGACGATAGCGTATTCTCTATTATTTACGTTTTATAACAGAGAAAGTATATTTTTCTCTGAGTTCTTTTTGAGGTTTACGTTTTCCAACAGAGAAAATATATTTTCCTCTTAATTTAAAGCGGATTTTATCATTTTTCCTAATTTTATTAACTTATGGGTGGGGCATATTTGTTAGTGGATCATATTTTTATTTTCTTGATTTTATTTATAATATAGAGACAGTCCCACGTGTTATAGACTCATTAATTAATTAACTAAATGATTAAATCCTAATTTGATTTAATCCACTGACAGTTGGGGTCCACATGTTAGTCTCTCGATTTTAAAACTCATTTTAAAACTGAGAATAGTAAATGGTCCCACATGTGAGCGACACGTAATCTAAAAACATTTTGAATTAGATTTTTGTTAACTTTTCTACCAGGCTCACTTGCCATAGACTCAATATTTTTAAGCTTTGTTAATTAGCACTAATCATCTCCCAATCACCTAGGCGCATTAGCAAAGAGAGAAGAGATGTAGAGATGCGCGCATGGCCGAGCACCATGGTGAGGTCGCCAATGGCGAAGCTGGCGTGGAAAGGCTCGGAGAATGGGCAAAGTGGGCTCCCCCCTCGACAGTGATCCCACCGAGTGGTGGTGGAGGCTGGAGAGATGGATGGAGGCAGCGCTACGCCGGCGAGAAGCGACGAGGTGCCTCGGGTCCGAGATGTTTTTTGCACGAGAGGCTGAGACACAATGATTTGCGGCACACAGTAGCTCTAGGGAACAACTACGATGTTGTAGGCGACAGCTCGGGGACCAATGGCCACCAAAGCGGCGTTAACGTTGTCACTCATGGCGACGACATGATCGGCTATGACAATTCCTAGGCATATCTAGCTAATTTATTGATCTAATGTTCAAATAAGCATCAGGGGACTACTAGAAGCTCACCAAGGCTATTGACGGCGTCGGGGGGTGGCCGGAGTGGATTGGCGACGTTGAACAGTGGAAGTGCAGAGGAGGCTCACAACGATAGCTCACCACAGTGACAGAGGTGCTACAAGGAGCATCGCGTTAGTTCACCGACATCCTAGGGATGGTGTAGATGCAAGGAATAAGACCGAGACTCACCGAACTTTGAACTAGAACGGAAATGGCGGCGGTGGTCATGATTGAGAAAGATGACGGCGAAGCTCGGATTCTTTGTGATACTACCTGCGTTGAGCGAGAGAATGAGATGAAGGAGTGTCGGAACACATGGTGACGCACTCGAGAGAGGTTCAAATGTTCTGGAGTGGCGGGAATGCAGCGACTCAAATCGGGCGCACGCTGGGGTGGGGGACAAAGGAGAACGTGATCAAGCTACAAGACTCCCGGAGCTGCATTGAGCAAAGGAGAGGGAAGCGTGATGCATGGGGATCAAAATGGCAAGGCAGCTCACCATAGCGGCGGAGTTGCAGAGGCACGCTCACTAGCTTCAAGAACTACACTCTCGTTTCTAGCGAAGCAAAGCATGAGATGCTCTGATTCTTTGATGGAATTAAGAATGGTGAGCTGAGGAACTCGTGATGTAGTGAGGAGCATAAATGCAATCATGAATGGCGTGAGAGAAGCGGCGAGAAAATGACGGTGTGAACAGTTTTCTCCAGCTGATCTTCGGTCTCGTCGTCTGCATGGGATAACGACGCATCAACGGGATAGCAAACATGGGCGATGGTAGACGGAGGCGACAGGGGCAGTTAGCGCACAAAACTATGGGCGCTGATCGCGAACGATCGGCGAGCGGCGGAGGGAGCGAGGTGCTCTGGTGCGTTGGCGTGCATGGGCGCAAGGTGGAAGACAATGTCTAACAGGTGGGGCCAGCATGTCAATGAGAGGGAGAGTGAGGGCTAGCGTGGGCTGGAGCAAAGTGAATTGAGCTGGATTTCGGCACAAGGTCTGGCGAGAAATTCAAAATGGGTTTTGAATTTTATAGAAACATTGAGAACTTGGCGAATTTTTAGATGTACCAAACGGGCTCCAAAATTTATAATTTTTTTGAGGCTCCTAACATAGTCCAGTTCATTATGAGAATTTTCTAGAATTTTATGTGTTTTGTATTTTCTCAAAAATTCTTTTAATTTGTTGTTTGCATGAAATTTCACTAATTGATTTATGGAAAAGTCCAAAAACATGCTCAAAATATTTTTCCCACATATAAACATGCTCAAAATTGGAATTTCTTTGGGGTCTTACATTTGAATACTTGTGAAGCTTGCTTGAAACTCGGAAGTTTCATCCTGTCTCGTTCAGATGATTGAAACTTCTTGAAACTTGCAAAAAAATTATTAAAAATTACTTAAAATATTTCTCAAACTTCATGAAAAGTGCCGAAAGTATTTTGAAACATTCACAAAACACACTGAAATATGCTTGAAACATCAAATTTTTAATGAAATACCTTTTTGAAACTTTTGACGAAATGCATTGAAACCTAGTCAAAACTTCAAACTCAAAATCTAAAACTTTTAAGCAACGGAACGTGGGCTAGACCCTCCCTTTTCTTTTTCTTATTCAATCAGTTAAGCACAGCACAGTGGGAATAAACTCCACGTTGTTGATTCAAACTTGGCTATAGTATGTCCAGCTTTGAACCAAGAGGTTAGCAAAGATAGCCAAGATAACTCGGGTGCGACTAACGCTTGGATATACGGTCCGAGCGCTAGCGTCGTACGCTCCTGTCGTAACATTTTTTCACACTTGTTGCACCATAACAAAAAAATGATATGCAACATTATCTCAAAATCAAAACAAACAAACACGTGGAGCATGCCAACATATCAACAAAAAAAAGATGCAACATCTCACAATTTATATGTAACATTTTTCCCCTGTGCAACATTTCAAAACAAATATTTGAAAAAAGGACACGTTAAAAAGCTCATTTTGCAACATCACGGTCAACAAAAATGAAGAACATGATGCAACATATCAAGAAACAGGATGCAACTTTTTTTCAATGTTTGCAATATTTTTTTCAACGAGTCACAATATTTTTTCCAATGGGTCGCAACATATCAAAAAATGGAGTGCAACATTTTTTTCGACAGTCACAACAAAAAGAATATATTAAAAGAAAAAGAGGAAACATCTAGATAAACATGTGCAACATTTTTTTCAAAGGTTGCAATATTTTTTTCAAAGGTCGTAACATTGTTTTTCGACGGTCACAACATTTCTTATTTAAAGGTTTGTAACATTGCAACAACAGAAGGCAACATAAACAAACACAACAAACATCAGCAGAGCGTGAGCGGCGGCGCGAGGAGCAGCACGTGCACCCGACCCATCGCGGATTGGGGATGTGTCAATGGTTCAGCAGTCCCTCAGCGGCGAGGGATGCGACGACCGCTGGAAGGTTGTGTCGGCAGAGCCGGCGTTTGGGGCGTGCGCGAGCTCGACGACGAGGGTGTTGTCGTGGAAGATGCAAGCGTAGAGCAGCGGGTGTGAGGCCAGGGCATCTGAGGTAGCTCAGCGGTGCGAGAGATTCCCCGAGGATTTGGATTCATGGGGTGGTGGTTGGGGGGAGGAGGAGGTGATGGTGATGGACTGATGGTGTTGTTGGTAGAACATAATGGAGATGAAGGAAGCTAGACACCTAGACTGGAGTTGTTTGGTTTGAGTTTTGAGAAAAGAGAGAGGAGACCTTGGACCACATGTTTGAGCCAGCGAGCTGGGGGATACAGTAATACGTTTAATTTTTTTCTTTGCCTCGTAAGTCTGTATACTATGGCCATGTTTGTTTAGGCTTTTTCTTTGGCTTATAAGCAAAAAAAAAGCACAAACCTAAACAAAGGGGTGGCTTTTTATGCAGCTTATAAAAAGTTTAAGCCTATTTAAGCCTAAAAGCCATAAGCCGTGGGAGATGTGCTTTTTTGTTTTTTTTGAATGGAATCCCCCCGAGCCCGCCCGCTTCCCTTCGATTCCCACTCCCCTCCCCCGCCACCGCCGATCTCCTCCCATCCCCCGACGGCACCGCCTCCTCCTCCCAGACTCCACCTCCCTCCCCGCCGCCTCCTCCCATGCCCCGCCGCCGCCGCGCTCCCTCCCAAACGCCTCCACCACTCCCCTCCCTCCCAGCGTCACCTCCCCTCCCTTGCCCCGACGCCGACGCCGCCACCACCGCTCCCCTCCCCTCCCCTAGCGTCACCTCCCCTCCCCTCCCTCTACGCCTGAAGGATCTAGACCCGCTATTATGAGTTAATGGAGTATTTTGGTGATTAATGACAAATCTAATTTTGAGACTAACAATTCTATTGCTATATATAGTATGTAGTCTCATTTGGATATAAAGCTGAAATTCAACGAGGTATGCATTCGACTTATACTCTTATATATTGTTGCACATGATCTAATTAAACAGTTGTGTATGCACACATTTAGGGGGAGTTTATTCCATATTTTATGGTTTCATTATTATTGATCCATATTTCATTTTTCACATATATTTGGGATCTTTACTTTGAAGCATATTCGTTTAAGTATACAAAACTTGTGTAGTCTTTGTATACTTATGTTTTGAGTATATAGAACTTATATAGTTCGTGTATACTCATGTTTCGAATATATAAAACTTGTGTAGTTTTGTATATTCATGTTGCGAGTATATAGAACTTATGTAGTTCTCATATACTCATGTTTTGAGTATGTAGAACTTGTGTAGTTCTCGCATACTTATGGTGTGAGTATATATATAACTTGTGTAGTTTATATATATACTCATATCGTGTTACATTTATCAACATTCATTTTATATGTGATTGAAATGGCTATCATCAATTACCAAAGAGGGAAAGATTGAAGTATCTTGTCCCACCATTATGTGTTAATGGTATGGTGTGGTAATTAATGGTAATCATATTATGGAACTAATATTTTCAATGAGTTGGATGAATAGGTTATGTTCTAGGGTGATGAGAACTTTGGATGTCATCATGTGTCAATGACATTAAAGTCAAGAGCTTGGAGTAAAGGATGCATCATGAGTTGATGCTTATCAAGAAGAAGAGATAATCATGAGTTGATTGTCAAGACAAGAGAAGACCCATCATGCGTTGATGGAGGTTAAGCAAAGAATCATCATGTGTTGATGATTATCAAGTTAATGACCCGGACTTGAAGTGATGATGTGTGTCATTAAGTTTCAAGAAGATGCAAGGCAAAGGTATGACTAGCTAGGGCTAAGGATGTGTTCCTAGTCTTTTACCGGTCTTGGTGTTTGGTTGGAAGACCGGATTGCTAGTATAGGTTGCCATACTATTAAGAGTGGTCATAACTAGTAGTTTGAGTTAGTCATGTGTTGATAGCTCATTGTGGTTGCTCTAGCTCATCTAGGCATGAAGCTATTTATTTATGAATGTGCTTTGCAAATAGTCGAGGCTCATGCGTAATCCTTCTAGCATGTGACTTAAGTTTGCAAATGCGTTTTGCAAATGGCGTAAGTCCATGTACCTTATTCCTTGTGGTGAGTATTCTAAAAGTTGGCAAATGTGTTTTATAACATGTTGAGAATATCATCTTTGAAACCTTATTGAAAATGCACTCAAATGGGCAAATGTGTTTTGCCGTTTGAGCGAAGTCCAAAGGGTTTGGTCTCTGTGGCCTGGCGGTCTGACTGCCAGGGTCCACCGGTCTGACCGGTGGCATATCGGTCAGACCGGCCATCTGTTGGCAGTCCGACCGATTTATCCTTGACCTGTTTTTCTGTGCGGTAGTTCCGCCGTTGAGAAAAAGGAACTACCGAAGATCGGAAGTTCCAGAGTTCATGCGGAATGTATTTTCCAGAGAAGCGTCATTTTGTGTTTTGCTGAATTTCCTTCGGCGGTCGTACTGGCCAGCCTTGGCGGTCTGGCCAATTTAGTGGAGGTCAGACCGGCCATTAGTTGGTGGTCCGACCGGCCGAAGGCCCAACGGCTAGTTTTATAGCCGTTGGGGCATGGACGGTCCGACCGGCCATTAGTTGGCGGTCAGACTGGCTCTGTGCAGATTCGAGGTAATCTTTCTCCCAACGGCTATTTTTTTAGTGTGGGCTATAAATACTCACCTTGGCTGGTTGGGGATGGTTGCAGGTTGTTGCTGAGATTGTTGTTGAGTTACATACTCATTCGTTGAGCCAAGAGCAAGGCTTTCTTCTCTTTTGTGCATGTGTTGCACTTAGTGAGATTTGAGAGCAAACCATAAATGCATGTGTTTCCTTAGGTAGTGGATTGTGTATCCACTTGAGCTTTGACACTTGATTAGTTCAAGTGAGAGTTCAGATCTGTTTCTCTTGGTGTTTGCCGACACCTAGACGGCGTGGAGGCGTCGTGCCTGATGATCTTCTCAAGAAGCTTGTGAGAAGGCCCGACGTGTTGTGAGTGGTTTGGTGCTAACCATCTCCGGAGTAGAGGAAGAGCAACCTTAGTGGAGCGAGGTGTTGGTTCGTGTTGGAACCGGTCCAAGTGGTTGGACTTACGTCGGAGGTGTTGGCTTAATCAGTGGAGCCGGTCCAACGTGATTGGGCTTACCTCAACGTGGATTAGGGGAGACCGGCAAGTCTCCGAACACCACGGTAAAACATAATTATGTCCATCTTGTTTTATCTTGTGCTTTATTTTGAGCAATTTACATTACATGCTTTAATTGCTTATATATCATTGTAAGATTGCTCTCTTGTAGTGTATTCATATTGTTGGTGCACTTAGGGAAGCTTAGTTGATTTAGGTTTTAATTGTGTAAAACCAATTTGATATTAGCTTCCGCATTGTTAATTGGTTTTAGCCCGAAAGAATTTTTAAAACCACCTATTCACCCCCCTCTAGTCGACCACCTCGATCTTACAACGCCGCCACTGCTCCCCTTCGGTTCCCCCTCCCCCAACGCCACCGCCGATCTCCTCCCCCTCCCCCGACTCCGCCGCCTCCCCTCCCCTCCCCCGACTCAGCCGCTCCCCTCCCCATCGTAATTCCCTTGTGAGAAGGGCCAAATCACTGTAGTAGATCACTGGTAGATAGCATTTGGTTATGTCTGGGGCAAGGTTTAATTATCAAGCTATCCAAGACATGCTAGCGTAATTAGCATTTAGAACACACTTGCAACTCTGCACTTTTTCTCTTTTTTCTTTTACAAATGGCAGGCACAATCTGGTAACTTGTGAAGTAATCTAAAGTCTAAATAGTGATTGGCTAAGGTTGAAATGTATCTATGTTCTCTGAAAAATCACAGGCTAAAGGCATAGAGGTGAGACCTAATCTATATTCATTGAACTCTGAAGATAATTTTTGAATGCAATGGGACATTGGAACCTGAAGTAATATGTTATTTTTGTGAGGGTAGTTGGAGGTACTTGTATCTGATCAAGTACCAGATGTTCTGATTGGGGATCCATGGCGGTTTTGGCAAATTATTACAAATCTTGTAGGGAATTCTATGAAGGTTAGTTTTGACTGGGTACCATGTTTCTTCTTATTGACACTCAATGAGACTATTAAGTCCTTAAGTGTTGGCTATCAGTGATGCCACATTGGTCACTGGTCAGGGACAAATGTAGATGACTTTAATGTTAGTTCTCGAGAGAAGCCGTCAAAAATATTACTTCATGAGTCAATATTTACGTTGTTATGTTTTTTATTTTCTTGTTGTTTCTGGCTTATTTGCTGATGCTGTCTTGTTTTACATGTTGAATAGCAAAAGCAATATGAACATGGTGCTTGTTGACAAAGAAGCTTGTGGTGAGGGTTCAGGTTTGGCACTAGGGGTTGGAGTTACAAGGCCGCATATTAGAGATCAATCTTTGGTTCTTTGAAGTGTACGTCTCGCATAGCAGTACAGCGCCGTCCGCCGTTGGACGCTGCTTCCACATAGCGTCGGTCGCTATCTCCTTCTTGGCCCAGCCCCACGCCGCCGGTACCTATTCACGGGCCGAGCCGTCGTGCCCAACTGCCTAGCCATGCGACGCGATTCCGCCTGCCTTGATGCGCTGAAGAATTTGTGCGGTCTTCGGCTTTGGGAGAGCAGCAGCAGATTGATTTGTGGGGTGGCGAGGCGTCCGGGCCTTAGGACCTTGCTACCAAATGCTCATCTACGTCACCGCCATCCGCCGCTCCATGGACGGCACCCACGCCATGGCCGACTTCTTGCAAACGCCCTCGACTGATTCGAACCTTGACACCATTAATGTCACATAGGCGTGAGAACGGAGGACAAAGAATGTGGTATAGTATCTGATGTAATATACCACATACATAATATAAAAGATATTTCAAACAACTTAATTTGCATCTTTAATACAAAATATTTATAACAAATCTAGTCACGCAAATGCACAGAATATGGCAAACACTTCGGCTCGGACGTCCTATGGATCGAACACTTATCCACTCGACCACGTCATCACAAACCACAACCACTCATTCCTCCCTTCTCTCTCCACTCTCTGGACCAAACATTTACAACCACTCATTCCTCGTTTACTACTGTCTCTCTTCTCATAAAACTCAAACCAACAACTCCAGAATGAGTGGCATGCCAGTGGCCAACGATTCGCCCACTGCCTCGACGCAACATCCAGGTGTCGACGCTACTGCATCATCCCTTTCGGTCATCGGAGCAGCCACCTCTCTCCCACCAGGGCTCCTCTTCTCGGTGTTTCCTTCCCTTCCTCTTGCCTCTGCCCCACCAGGGCCCCGCAGCCGCCTGGATCGCCTCCAAACACGAGGTGGGAGGAGCCTCGAGCCGAGGCGGCGATGATCCTCCGCGGCTTCGGCCTCCACCTTCGACCCGACCCTGCCACTCGACCACTCCGGAGTGCATTGGACTTCAGGTGGAATATTCCCCCCAGCTACTCATTCCTCTCTGTAATTATATCTCTAATTCCAATGCGACCTTCTAGTTCCAGTTTGTAGTATGGATTTGTGGTATTTGTACCATAGATTTTTGTTGTGTTTGTTGATATTGGGGCCCATTCAAAAAAATATTGCATATTGTTCTTTGAGATGTTGCTACTTGTTGAAAAAATATTGTGACCCGTTGAAAAAAATGATGCGGTCCGTTGAAAAAATATTACATACTATTCACGGTGATGTTGCGATCCGTTGAAAATAATATTTCAGGTGTTTTGCATGTGCCCTCACCGAGCCAGCACGTCGTTGCGCCCTCGTCCTAGGACTCTGCCAAGGGATTCGTTCCTCACTGCGTCGTATGGAGCCGTCGGCAGCGCCCGGATGCCACTGCCACCTTTCGTGGCCATCACGCGCACACCACGCCAGCCGTCGCCTGCAACATGCGAGACATCCATGAGTGGACTGCCAAGGAAATGGGGGTGATGAAGCATCCAATGTATGAAAGGCATTAGAGCAACAAGACTTGGCGCAAGTCGTTTTTCATGGGAGTATGATAAACACTAATCATTATACTTGAGATTTTGAAAACCTTAGTCAAGCCTGGAAGGTATTGATATGATGATTACTTCTTAAATTCACCTTGAATGTTTTACCACTTAACAATTTATATCCAGTTGGTCAGCAGTGCGAAGATCTTGAAGGCCATACATAGATCTTGATGATCATTACTAAATCCTAAAGATTTTGATCATTTGTAAAATCTCTATAGTGCAAAATTCCATAATAAATTTATATTACTTTGTGTTGGTGCAGCCATCTCTTGGCGGTCATCTAAGCAGACCTTGGTAACTACTTCTACCAACCACTCAGAGATTATAGTACTATATGAAGTCTCATTTGAATGTGTTTGGCTCAAACGTGTGATTAACCACATCCAGAAGTATTGTGGTATTAATACCGTCAATACTGTTAGCTATAATCTTGACTTTACTTGGTTTTTGCATATAGCATTAGTGTTTATTTGCATGTAAGGTTTTTTGTGTAGTTAGTGGAGTGTTAGTGAATTAAGATAGTTAGTGGGGAGGTTACATGTGGTTAGTGGAGTATTTCTTAGGGGTAATGGGCAGTAGTGTTGGGCATTTTATTGGCATATTAATTTGCTTGTAATGTGAGGGGTCACCTTGACACTATAAATAAGCAATGGAATAACAGAAGAAAAAAGACGCAAGTGGTTAGGCGTCACAAAACCCATATGTGTTTATCTTCTTGTGTGTGTGTTCCACAAGAGGAAATAATGTGTGAGTTCTCTACGGGAGATGGGCCAACAATTGGTATCAGAGCGAGGTTCGAGGAGACGAGGTGCGAGAAGAAGTTGTGCGGTATGGCTAGGCAACGCTCGGCTCGGTCGGGTGATGGCGGCTCTCGGAGGGTGCAGCCTGCGGGGCGTGGAGTCGGCGGTCTGCGAGGCGCGGCGATGATGGAGCGATGGGCTCCCATGGCGGTGGCACACAGCAGCTAGCGGCCGAAGCGGCGGAGGTGCTGCTGGCACAGCATCGTCGAGGGCACCAGCCATGCTATAAGTGTTGATGAAGGAGGTGAACCGAGCGAGGAAGGAGTATGAGTGCATCAAGGTCTGCGAGGCCTCCGCGATGGAGCTGTACAAGATGTCCGGCAACCTCGTCGCCTTGGTGCATGTGGAGCGCGGCAACGACGATGTGAGTGAAGCGGAAGCGGTGTTCGCGCAGCACTTGCCAAGGCGGCGCTCAAGATGCACGTGTGGACGCGGAGGCGCTGAGCCCATTTTCATAGCCATGTCCTATGTATGTGTATATGACACAGTAGGAGTATTGCATGTGTCATTTATTTATTTGTGCACGTAGGAGGTGTGTTACATACGTGCGTATATTTGTGTCATGGTCATTCATGTAGGTGAGTCAGTGCATGATGCATGTGTGTGCGTATGAGTTCTTGTATGGGTGTCCAAGCTCTCATGTGTGTAAGCTCTAGTGAGAGTTTCTGTCGCCGTCTAGTTGTGTTACCGGTGAAAGACAATCGGAGCTGAGGTAGAAGAAAAAGATGTCGGCAAGTTGTGCTACCGACGACAAAGTTGTGGCGATAAAGAGGTAGCGGTGAAGAGTGGTGACAGCATGTCTCCTAAATACCTGCTACTAAGGAACGTCGTCGTCAACCGGCAAGGTAAGATGGGCGAATGTACTATCCATCTCCATGTCCCGAAGAAGAACTGCCAAATGCATGGTCTACGGTGGTGCCCATGTTCACAATCACGAATGGCGGGAACGACTGCAATGTCCCTCAAGTGTGATCACGTAGCGAGGGCGATTGTACTGCCTCTCAATGCGGAGTGCACCACGTGGTAGAGAAGCGGCTGCGAACATGAATTTGGCGACATATAAAGGGAACTTGTGTTGCTAACCCGTACCGAGTGGGAAGGCGGAACTTCTTAGAGATAAGTGTTGAAGACCGTCAATGGCGTGATGAGTCGTGCAAGAGGAGTCACTGCGTATGGCAACAAGGAGAAAGCCGCTGCGCGTGGCAAGAGGTTGCGGGCGATCCGCAACGGTGAGTTGGCCTGTCAAGATTAGGCGGAAATTGTTAGCTATAATCTTGACTTACTTGGTTTTGCATGTAGTATTAGTGTTTGTTTGTATGTAAGGTTTTTTGTGTAGTTAGTGGAGTGTTAGTGAATTAAGATAGTTAGTGGGGAGGTTACATGTGGTTAGTGGAGTATTTCTTAGGGGTAGTGGGCAGTAGTGTCGGGCATTTTATTGGCCTATTAATTTACTTATAATGTGAGGGGTCACCTTGATTCTATAAATAAGCAATGGAATAACAGAAGAAAAAAAGACGCAAGTGGTCAGGCGTCACAAAACTCATATGTGTTCATCTTCTTGAGTTCTCTCAGAGTTAGGCCAACAAATACCCCCTCAATTATCTATGAAGATAATGCTGCTTGTATTACATAAATACAAACGGGTTATGTCAAGAGCAACATCACAAAGCACATTGCTCCTAAATTTTCTATCCTCATGAAATCCAAAAGAATAGTGAGGTAGATATCTTGCAAACAAAATCTTGTAAAAATTCAATTTATTTATCCACTAAGTCGCTGCCTACATCTAATTTCCAAAGATGCATTCATGGCATCGGAATGAGACGGTTTAAAGAATTGCAGAGTTCATGGGGATGTAAATCCCTATATCATAACCCTTATCAAATCCTGAAGATTTACTAAAATCTTGAAAATTGGATCCCAGAGATTGAACGTTGTACTTTTTATTTGGTGAGTTTTTCTAAAATTTTCTCACACGAAGACTTTTAGTAAGGTGATAAGTATAATATAACTTACGAATGTAATGTCCTCGGTATATTATATCTCTTACAATTGAATTAGTTATCAACCGACTACAGCATCTATTACCTAGCAGATTAGACGCCAGTACCTACGAACCGACGAGGCAGCGGTCTCGAGGCTGGACGTTTGGGGGACACGTATGCACGACACGCCAATCACTTGTGCGTGCAGTGTGCTCCACAGCATGCACGGTTGAACTGGACCCGTACGTAGCAGCAATGCCAAAGCCGGGCTCGCGCGGCCTATCAACCTGTAAGCTCGTGACCGTGGAAGCATCTAGAACAGGCATGGTCACGGGCTCACGGGTGGAGCTAGCTGCCTGCGAGTGCCCTGGTAAAGGTACCAAGTAAACCTACAGGAATATTCCGCGACACAATTATGCGGCACTGAGTACTGACCACCCACCCGTTGTGGGGCAACCTCGACGCGGTACAAATTCCCAGCTACTACCTTAAAAGAGCCATAAAGCTCTAGGCTCGATCTGGCCTTAGAAATGCAGTAAATATCAGGATCTACGCAAAATGGTACACAAGGATCCCCGCAAGTTTACGTTGAAATTGAGCCCATCAGTGTAAACCTCTAATCATTTCTAAAATTTTAAAGGATGTAAATCCTTATACCAATGGTTTTAGATCAGAGTAGTTAAAATCTTAAACTAAAAGTCTTAGACCAGCGTGGTCGATGATATAAATCAGTGTGGTAAAAATCTTAGACCAGTGTAGTTGAAGGTATAGACCAGTATGATCGAAGGCATAGATTTGTATAGTTGAAATAATCTGGTCAAAGTCATAGACTATTGTAGTCGAAACCATAGACCATTATAGTCGAAAACATATATCAGTATGGTCAAAATAGTAGTCAGATCTTTAGACCAGCGTAGTCGTAATATACTGGTCAAGGCTGTAGACCAGTGATCGAAGCTGTAGAACAGTGTACAATCAGGATCAATAAACACTGCTTAATGACCATTAATTGATTTTGAATTAGCAGTTACTGGTGATTTATTATGACAGTTACTAGAGAGTAATTGTCTCGAACATAAATAGGATCTAGAGACGTTCAGACGAAAGAAGACGATTCATTCCATTTTTTCATCTTCCTATCTGATCAACTGTGCTGAAGAATTGAGTAGTTGAACCAAGTCTTCTCTTCTCCTTGGCGTGCACTAGGAAGGAGGGTGAGCAAACATCTCCGAACCATTGTCGCAGAGTTCACCTGCACGGGGCGACAATAAGGTTTCTAGGCAGCACATCTGCGCGACCGCTCGCTGTGCTACATCATCTACGATCTCGTCCGTGACGGCGTTGCTCTACACGTCGTCTGCGCTGAATAGGCTATCTAGGGACTCGTACACGCTTCCATTGAAGTAGGCGAACTGGTCGACGAACAGAGCATCGCCGAACAATAAGGCGTCGAGTCTCAGATCGCATCATCTTCGACCACCGCTTCGAGTCTGCACTACATCATCTACGATATGCACTTTTTCGACCACTGCTTCGAGTCTGCACTGCTAATGTTTTTCATCAAGCACGACTGTAAGTTAGTCGTACAACCAGTTTTCTGCTATAATCATTTTGTTGAGTATGCTTAGAAGTACAATGAGTTGCCTGCTATTAGGATCGATTTTTGTATCTCTAGTTATTTGTGATCTTTGCCTCATAATCAAATCTGCAATTAAAATGTTATCCACATTTCCAACAATCCATAAACCTTAATGTGGATATTTTTTGATTCAGCAATGGTTAGTGCTTCTGATGCTATGAAATCTGAGAGGTTTTCTGGTCAAAACTTTCGTAGATGGTAGACAAGGGTCAAGTTTTGGTCATGTCTTTGGGGCTGTGGTGGGTGATCCGACCATACTATCCATTTACGATTGAACAGATCATGAAGTTCGACACAGATAACAACACCGCCCTTGGATGCATACTGACTATAGTAGCCGACCAACTATATGATGTGTACATAGACTTCAAGTCCGTCACATAGTTCTGGGATGCACTCGAGCACAAATATACCAAAGCTGAGGTTGGTCGTTGGCTCTATATGTGTGAGCAATTCTTCGACTACAGCATGGATGATGCGAAGTGAATAGTTGCACAGGCTTATGAACTTCAGCTACTGGTTGGAGAGATTACAAATCTGGGAGGTCGTTTAGTTCGATCAGATATGGACTAGTCGTATGGAGATACGAGCTGGTCGTAAACTGATCAAACATAATCACGAAGTGGTCGAAACCTAGTCGTAAGGAGTTACGAACTGGTGAGACTATTTATGAACTGGTCATATAACGATACGAGCTGGTCATTAGTGACAAGAACCTGCTCGTAGATCATATTGTTGCCAAACTTCCTGCTTCATAGCGGGATTTTGCCACTGGCTTAAAGCACAAGAGGGAAGAGATATCTATTTAAGATCTCATTGCTGCCCTTGATGTGGAAGAAAAGGCAAGAGCAAAAGATGCACCAAGCACGACCAGTCAAAACAATCAGATCAATCCAAATATCATAGAGTAAAGGCTATGAGAGCGGAGGCTTCTTCTGCATAAGTACTCTAGTGTATTGTCATAGTCTGAATATTGCAACTGGTTATTCATAAATATAAGGCCAATATATGACATTCTTGTTTTTGTCATATTGATTTTGATAGCATTGCTCTAGTGTCCAGATTAGATTTAATTCCAAAATCTGAAATTATCAAATGATCAAAGTGTCAAACTTGTGTGCAAGTAAAACAATCTCGAAAACCCTTTAAGGGGATACAAGAGGAAAATGACTTGATACCATTAGATCTTATCATGTTGGAGAGTGCTGGTATGCCTAAGATATGATGGGGAAAACTATTTTGACAGCAACTTTTGTTCTAAACAGAGTAATCACGAAAATGTTTGAGATTACTCCGTACGAGGGATGGAAGGGGAGAAAATCTAACATTAACTTTCTGCGAACTTGGGGGGTGTTTAGCAAAAGTCAACATAGCATTGCAGAAAAAGAGAAACCTTAGACCTAAAACAGTCGATTGTGTCTTACTGGGATATGCTCAGGACAGCACGGCCTATAGTTTTTTAGTAGTAAAATCAGAAACTCCTTAGATTATTGTTAACACAATAATGGAGTCCAGAGATGCTTTATTTTTAGGCTATTTATCCTATGAGAACTGAAGGCAGTACTTCTCGAACTGAGGATAATCAAACTATGAATAATAGTAATTTTGAACCTACTACCATCTCTGAACCAATGAGTGATATACCACCAGTTAGTGGTATTCCTGAGGAATATAATAGTTTAGTCAAAGAGGCTCCTCGCATGAGCAAGCAACTAAGGGTTGAGAAAATATTTGGAGAAAACTTTATTGTATATCTCATGGATGATGCACCAAACACTCTTTCAGAGGCTTATGCGTTACCTGATGATGGGTATTGGAAAGAGACAATCCATAGCGAGATGGATTCCGTGATGGCTAACAGGACTTGGGAGATCACCGATCGTCCTATCGAGGGCAAAGCTGTTGGATGCGTACACGCTTCCATTGAAGTAGGCGAACCGGTCGACGAACGAGAGCACGTCGACAAGCGTCACCGAGTCAGACTGCATCATCTTCGACCACCGCTTCGAGTCTGCACTACATCATCTACGATATGCACTTTTTCGACCACGCTTGAGTCCGCATGCTAATGTTTTTCATCAAGCACGATGTAAGTTAGTCGCTAACCGCTTTTCGCTATAATCATTTTGTTGAGTATGCTTAGAAGTACAATGAGTTCTGCTATTAGGATCGATTTTTGTATCTCTAGTTATTTGTGATCTTTGCCTCATAATCAAATCTGCAATTAAAATGTTATCCACATTTCCAACAATCCATAAACCTTAATGTGGATATTTTTTGATTCAGCAATGGTTAGTGCTTCTGATGCTATGAAATCTGAGAGGTTTTCGGTCAAAACTTTCGTAGATGGTAGACAAGGGTCAAGTTTTGGTCATGTCTTAATGGTGGTGGGTGATCCGACCATACTATCCATTTACGATTGACGGATCATGAAGTTCGACACGATAACAACACCGCCTTTGGATGCATCATGACTATAGTAGCCAGACCAACTATATGATGTGTACATAGACTTCAAGTCCGTCACATAGTTCGGATGCACTCGAGCACAAATATACCAAAGTGAGGTTGGTCGTTGGCTCTATATGTGTGAGCAATTCTTCGACTACAGCATGGATGATGCGAAGTGAATAGTTGCACGAGCTTATGAACTTCCATCGGTTGGAGAGATTACAAATGAGGTCGTTTAGTTCGATCGGATATGGACTAGTCGTATGGAGATACGAATGGTCGTAACGATCAAACATAATCACGAGTGGTCGAAACCTAGTCGTAGGAGTTACGAATCGGTGAGACTATTTATGAACGGTCATATAACGTACTGAGTGGTCATTAGTGACAAGAACCTCGTCAGATCATATTGTTGCCAAACTTCCCTTATAGCGGGATTTTGCCATCGCTTAAAGCACAAGAGGAAGAGATATCTATTTAAGATCTCATTCTGCCACTTGATGTGGAAGAAAAGGCAAAGCAAAAGATGCACAAGCACGACCAGTCAAAACAATCGAATCAATCCAAATATCATAGAGTAAAGGCTATGAGAGCGAGGCTTCTTCGCATAAGTACTCTAGTGTATTGTCATAGTCGAATATTGCAACGGTTATTCATAAATATAAGGCCAATATATGACATTCTTGTTTTTGTCATATTGATTTTGATAGCATTGCTCTAGTGTCAGATTAGATTTAATTCCAAAATCAAATTATCAAATGATCAAAGTGTCAAACTTGTGTGCAAGTAAAACAATCTCGAAAACCCTTTAAGGGGATACAAGAGGAAAATGACTTGATACCATTAGATCTTATCATGTTGGAGAGTCTGGTATGCCTAAGATATGATGGGAAAACTATTTTGACAAAGACTTTTGTTCTAAAAGAGTAATCACGAAAATGTTTGAGATTACTCCGTAGGATGGAAGGAGAAAATCTAACATTAACTTTCTGAACTTGGGGGTGTTTAGCAAAGTCAACATAGCATTGCGAAAAGAGAAACCTTAGACCTAAAATCGATTGTGTTCATTCTTGGGATATGCTCGAGACAGGCCTATAGTTTTTAGTAGTAAAATCGAAACTCCTAGATTATTGTTAACACAATAATGGAGTCGAGATGCTTTATTTTTAGGCTATTTATCCTATGAGAATCAAGGCGTCTTCTGCGAGGATAATCAAACTATGAATAATAGTAATTTTGAACCTACTACCATCTCAACCAATGGTGATATACCACCGCATTAGTGGTATTCCTGAGGAATATAATAGTTTAGTCAAAGAGGCTCTCGCATGAGCAAGCAACTAAGGGTTGAGAAAATATTTGGAGAAAACTTTATTGTATATCTCATGGATGATGCACCAAACACTCTTTCGAGGCTTATGCGTTACCGATGATGGGTATTGGAAAGAGACAATCCATAGCGAGATGGATTCCGTGATGGCTAACGGACTTGGGAGATCACGATCGTCCTATCGAGGCAAACTGTTGGATGCAAGTGGATCTTTAAAAGAAAATGAGGTCTAACGGTACTATTGATAAGTACAAGGCAAGAGTTGTGGCCAAGGGTTATACCCAAAAAAGAAGGTGATGATTATTTTGATACTTACTATCCTGTTGCCAAATTGGCCACCATTCGAGTGCTCATTGCATTAGCTTCTTCTCATACTCTACACATTTATTAAATGGATGTGAAGACAATTTTCCTAAATGGATAGTTAGAGGAAGAAATCTATATGGTACAACCAGATGGTTTTGTGATTTCTAGACAGGAAAATAAGGTATGCAAATTAATCAAATCCTTGTATGGCCTGAAGTAAGCACCTAAACAATGGTATGAGAAATTTGACAAAACTTTAACTTCTACTGGTTTTTCTGTGAATGGTGCAGATAAGTGTGTGTATTATCATTATGGTGGGGGTCAAAGAGTGATTTTGTGTTTGTATATCGATGACATACCTATATTTGGGACAAACACTGCTATTATTGACGAGGTCAAATCTTTCTTATCTAGATGTTTTGATATGAAAGACCCATGAGAGGAAAATGTTATTATGAATATTAAATTGATCAAAAATGAGGATGGGGTCACTTTGAACAAATCCAATTATGCTAAGAAAATCTTGAGTCGATTCGATTTTGAGAACTGCAAGATTTCCCTAACTCTTTATGATGCTAGTGTTAAGCTTCGAAAGAATAAGGGATTAAGCAAAAAGATCAATTGAGATATTTATAAATTATTTGGTCTCTTATGTATATGTGGTCGTAGTAAAGCTTACGACCATAGACTAGTCGTAATAGGACTTACGGCAAGGAGATAGTCGTAGAAAAGCTTACGACTAGGGACTGGTCGTAAAAGAACTTACAACCAGGGAATGGTCGTAGAAAATCTTACGACTACAAGGTGATCATAGTATGATGATTGGAAGTAAAACCTTCCATGAAATTTCATTTGACCAGAAACCTTATGTATCTATCTAGTGCCACAAGACCTGACATATCATTTGTTGTGAACAAATTAAGTCGGTTTACTTCAAACCCAAGAGATGATCACTGCGGGGCACTTGAGAGAGTGTTGCGCTACTTGAGAGGCACAACCTCATATGGAATTCACTATATTAGGTATCCATCTGTATTAGAAGGACACATTGATTCAAATTGGATGTCAGATGCGGATGAGATTAAAGCTACAAGTGGTTCGGGTGCTGTAGTTTTATGGAGGTCGTGTAAACAGACCATATTAACGAGGTCAACTATGGAAGCAGAACTAGTAGCACTAGACACAGCCACTGTTGAGGCTGAATGGCTTAGAGAGCTTCTGTTGGACTTGTCATTAGTTGATAAACCAATGCCAGCAATCCTAATGTATTGTGATAATCAAACAGTGTTGATTAAGGTTACAAGTACTAACGATAACATGAAGTCCTCTAGACATGTGAAGCGTATGCTTAAATTTGTTAGAAAATTGAGGAATTTCAGAGTGATTACTGTGAATTATATATGAACTGAGAAAAATCTAGCAGACCCTTTCACAAAGGGCTAGCATGGAAGGCAATTTTTGTTGCGTCTATGGACATGGGAATGAGGCCCATTGGAGTTACAACTCAACGGTAACCCACACCTTTTTTATCGGAGATCCTGTGACTTAGACAAAGGAAAAAACAAGTTTATATTTGAACAAGAGAGTACGTTATAATAATATGTGTACATGTGTCCTAATAGACAAAGTACTCTCAACTGTATGGAAGGATGACTAAAACCATAATATATTCTAGTGTCCAATGAGGGAAAATGTATTAGCGCAGGATACCTAAAATGAATACACCTACTTGAGCTTGACTATGAGGTCGCAGTCACGATAATAGGGTATTCTCTAGAAACCTAGTCGAAGGAGTTACGAATCGGTGAGACTATTTATGAACTCGTCATATAACGATACGAGCTGGTCATTAGTGACAAGAACCTGCTCGTAGATCATATTGTTGCCAAACTTCCTGCTTCATAGCGGGATTTTGCCACTGGCTTAAAGCACAAGAGGGAAGAGATATCTATTTAAGATCTCATTGCTGCCCTTGATGTGGAAGAAAAGGCAAGAGCAAAAGATGCACAAGCACGACTACAAAACAATCGATCAATCCAAATATCATAGAGTAAAGGCTATGAGACGAGGCTTCTTCCGCATAAGTACTCTAGTGTATTGTCATAGTCCTAATATTGCAACGGTTATTCATAAATATAAGGCCAATATATGACATTCTTGTTTTTGTCATATTGATTTTGATAGCATTGCTCTAGTGTCCAGATTAGATTTAATTCCAAAATCTGAAATTATCAAATGATCAAAGTGTCAAACTTGTGTGCAAGTAAAACAATCTCGAAAACCCTTTAAGGGGATACAAGAGGAAAATGACTTGATACCATTAGATCTTATCATGTTGGAGAGTGCTGGTATGCCTAAGATATGATGGGGAAAACTATTTTGACAGCAACTTTTGTTCTAAACAGAGTAATCACGAAAATGTTTGAGATTACTCGTACGAGGGATGGAAGGGGAGAAAATCTAACATTAACTTTCTGCGAACTTGGGGGTGTTTAGCAAAAGTCAACATAGCATTGCGAAAAGAGAAACCTTAGACCTAAAAATCGATTGTGTCTATCGATATGCTCAGACAAAGACGGCCTATAGTTTTTAGTAGTAAAATCAGAAACTCCTTAGATTATTGTTAACACAATAATGGAGTCCAGAGATGCTTTATTTTTAGGCTATTTATCCTATGAGAACTGAAGGCAGTACTTCTCGAACTGAGGATAATCAAACTATGAATAATAGTAATTTTGAACCTACTACCATCTCTGAACCAATGAGTGATATACCACCAGTTAGTGGTATTCCTGAGGAATATAATAGTTTAGTCAAAGAGGCTCCTCGCATGAGCAAGCAACTAAGGGTTGAGAAAATATTTGGAGAAAACTTTATTGTATATCTCATGGATGATGCACCAAACACTCTTTCAGAGGCTTATGCGTTACCTGATGATGGGTATTGGAAAGAGACAATCCATAGCGAGATGGATTCCGTGATGGCTAACAGGACTTGGGAGATCACTGATCGTCCTATCGAGGGCAAAACTGTTGGATGCAAGTGGATCTTTAAAAAGAAAATGAGGTCTAACGGTACTATTGATAAGTACAAGGCAAGAGTTGTGGCCAAGGGTTATACCCAAAAAGAAGGTGATGATTATTTTGATACTTACTATCTTGCCAAATTGGCCACCATTCGAGTGCTCATTGCATTAGCTTCTTCTCATACTCTACACATTTATTAAATGGATGTGAAGACAATTTTCCTAAATGGATAGTTAGAGGAAGAAATCTATATGGTACAACGATGGTTTTGTGATTTCTAGACAGAAAATAAGGTATGCAAATTAATCAAATCCTTGTATGGCTCAAGTAAGCACCTAAACAATGGTATGAGAAATTTGACAAAACTTTAACTTCTAATGGTTTTTCGTGAATGGTGCATAAGTGTGTGTATTATCATTATGGTGGGGGTCAAAGAGTGATTTTGTGTTTGTATATCGATGACATACCTATATTTGGGACAAACATCGCTATTATTGACGAGGTCAAATCTTTCTTATCTAGATGTTTTGATATGAAAGACCCATGAGAGGAAAATGTTATTATGAATATTAAATTGATCAAAAATGAGGATGGGGTCACTTTGAACAAATCCAATTATGCTAAGAAAATCTTGAGTCGATTCGATTTTGAGAACTGCAAGATTTCCCTAACTCTTTATGATGCTAGTGTTAAGCTTCGAAAGAATAAGGGATTAAGCAAAAAGATCAATTGAGATATTTATAAATTATTTGGTCTCTTATGTATATGTGGTCGTAGTAAAGCTTACGACCATAGACTAGTCGTAATAGGACTTACGGCAAGGAGATAGTCGTAGAAAAGCTTACGACTAGGGACTGGTCGTAAAAGAACTTACAACCAGGGAATGGTCGTAGAAAATCTTACGACTACAAGGTGATCATAGTATGATGATTGGAAGTAAAACCTTTCCGACTGAAATTTCATTTGACCAGAAACCTTATGTATCTATCTAGTGCCACAAGACCTGACATATCATTTGTTGTGAACAAATTAAGTCGGTTTACTTCAAACCCAAGAGATGATCACTGCGGGGCACTTGAGAGAGTGTTGCGCTACTTGAGAGGCACAACCTCATATGGAATTCACTATATTGGGTATCCATCTGTATTAGAAGGATACATTGATTCAAATTGGATGTCAGATGCGGATGAGATTAAAGCTACAAGTGGTTCAGGTGCTGCAGTTTTATGGAGGTCGTGTAAACAGACCATATTGACGAGGTCAACTATGGAAGCAGAACTAGTAGCACTAGACACAGCCACTGTTGAGGCTGAATGGCTTAGAGAGCTTCTGTTGGACTTGTCATTAGTTGATAAACCAATACCGGCAATCCTAATGTATTGTGATAATCAAACAGTGTTGATTAAGGTTACAAGTACTAACGATAACATGAAGTCCTCTAGACATGTGAAGCGTATGCTTAAATTTATTAGAAAATTGAGGAATTTGAGTGATTCTTGTGAATTATATATGAATGAGAAAATCTAGCAGACCCTTTCACAAAGGGCTAGCATGGAAGGCAATTTTTGTTGCGTCTATGGACATGGAAATGAGGCCCATTGGAGTTACAACTCAACAGTAACCCACACCTTTTTGATCGGAGATCCTGTGACTTAGACAAAGGAAAAAACAAGTTTATGTTTGAACAAGAGATTACGTTATAATAATATGTGTACATGTATCCTAATAGACAAAGTACTCTCAACTGTATGGAAGGATGACTAAAACCATAATATATTCTAGTGTCCAATGAGGGAAAATGTATTAGCGTCAGGATACCTAAAATGAATACACCTACTTGAGCTTGACTATGAGGTGCAGTTCACGATGATCAATAAACACCGCTTAATGACCATTAATTGATTTTGAATTAGCAAAGCTATCGGTGATTTATTATGACAGTTACTAGAGAGTAATTGTCTCGAACATAAATAGGATCTAGAGACGCTCGCATTTAAAGAAGATTGATTCATTCCATTTTTTCATCTTCCTATCTCGATCAATCAGGCCAAGAATTGAGCGCTTGAACTAAGCCTTCTTCTCCTTGGCGCACCACCGGGAAGGAGGGATATACCACTCGCCATAGTGGTATTCACGAGGAATATAATAGTTTAGTCAAAGAGGCTCCTCGCATGAGCAAGCAACTAAGGGTTGAGAAAATATTTGGAGAAAACTTTATTGTATATCTCATGGATGATGCACCAAACACTCTTTCAGAGGCTTATGCGTTACCTGATGATGGGTATTGGAAAGAGACAATCCATAGCGAGATGGATTCCGTGATGGCTAACAGGACTTGGGAGATCATTGATCGTCCTATCGGGGGCAAACCTGTTGGATGCAAGTGGATCTTTAAAAAGAAAATGAGGTCTAACGGTACTATTGATAAGTACAAGGCAAGAGTTGTGGCCAAGGGTTATACCCAAAAAAGAAGGTGATGATTATTTTGATACTTACTATCCTGTTGCCAAATTGGCCACCATTCGAGTGCTCATTGCATTAGCTTCTTCTCATACTCTACACATTTATTAAATGGATGTGAAGACAACTTTCCTAAATGGATAGTTAGAGGAAGAAATCTATATGGTGCAACCAGATGGTTTTGTGATTTCTAGACAGAAAAATAAGGTATGCAAATTAATCAAATCCTTGTATGGGCTAAAGTAAGCACCTAAACAATGGCATGAGAAATTTGACAAAACTTTAACTTCTACTAGTTTTTCTGTGAATGGTGCAGATAAGTGTGTGTATTATCATTATGGTGGGGGTCAAAGAGTGATTTTGTGTTTGTATATCGATGACATACTTATATTTGGGACAAACACTGCTATTATTAACGAGGTCAAATCTTTCTTATCTAGATGTTTTGATATGAAAGACCCATGAGAGGAAAATGTTATTATGAATATTAAATTGATCAAAAATGAGGATGGGGTCACTTTGAACAAATCCAATTATGCTAAGAAAATCTTGAGTCGATTCGATTTTGAGAACTGCAAGATTTCCCTAACTCTTTATGATGCTAGTGTTAAGCTTTGAAAGAATAAGGGATTAAGCAAAGATCAATTGAGATATTTATAAATTATTTGGTCTCTTATGTATCTGTGGTCGTAGTAAAGCTTACGACCATAGACTAGTCGTAAGAGGACTTACGGCAAGGAGATAGTCGTAGAAAAGCTTACGACTAGGGACTGGTCGTAAAAGAACTTACAACCAGGGAATGGTCGTAGAAAATCTTACGACTACAAGGTGATCATAGTATGATGATTGGAAGTAAAACCTTTCCGACTGAAATTTCATTTTACCAGAAACCTTATGTATCTATCTAGTGCCACAAGACCTGACATATCATTTGTTGTGAACAAATTAAGTCGGTTTACTTCAAACCCAAGAGATGATCACTACAAGGCACTTGAGAGAGTGTTGCGCTACTTGATAGGCACAACCTCATATGGAATTCACTATATTGGGTATCCATCTGTATTAGAAGGATACATTGATTCAAATTGGATGTCAGATGCGGATGAGATTAAAGCTACAAGTGGTTCGGTGGTTGTAGTTTTATGGAGGTCGTGTAAACAGACCATATTAACGAGGTCAACTATGGAAGCAGAACTAGTAGCACTAGACACAGCCACTGTTGAGGCTGAATGGCTTAGAGAGCTTCTGTTGGACTTGTCATTAGTTGATAAACCAATACCGGCAATCCTAATGTATTGTGATAATCAAACAGTGTTGATTAAGGTTACAAGTACTAACGATAACATGAAGTCCTCTAGACATGTGAAGCGTATGCTTAAATTTATTAGAAAATTGAGGAATTTCAGAGTGATTACTGTGAATTATATATGAACTGAGAAAAATCTAGCAGACCCTTTCACAAAGGGCTAGCATGGAAGGCAATTTTTGTTGCGTCTATGGACATGGGAATGAGGCCCATTGGAGTTACAACTCAACAGTAACCCACACCTTTTTTATCGGAGATCCTGTGACTTAGACAAAGGAAAAAACAAGTTTATATTTGAACAAGAGATTACGTTATAATAATATGTGTACATGTGTCCTAATAGACAAAGTACTCTCAACTGTATGGAAGGATGACTAAAACCATAATATATTCTAGTGTCCAATGAGGGGAAAATGTATTAGCGTGCAGGATACCTAAAATGAATACACCTACTTGAGCTTGACTATGAGGTCGCAGTTCACGATAATAGGGTATTCTCTAGAAAGCTCACGAGCAGATAAGGGGGCAAGACCAAATAATACTCTGTTTAGGCTTGATTCTTTGACATCCTAGTATCAGTTGAGATTTCAAGTGAAATATAATCACGAAAGATTGTGAATTCAAGGCATAGTCCATTCATCAGTTGTGAGAAGTTGAATTTTGTTATTTTAGGTGCAAATTCAACTCGTACGAGACTTACACTGAAATACTAGTATATCAACAACTTTTCAGCACAATAATCTTTATCATTCCTTTTGCTGCTTGCCTTGGAATTGGTGGGAGATTGTTGGAATTTGACCCATTTGTATAAAGTCTCATTCATTCCTAAAATTCCATAGCATGCAAATCCTTAGACCATAAGTCTTAGACCGGGGTGGTCGAAGTCTTAGACCAGAGCTCTTAGACCAGTGTGGTCGAAGGCATGAACTAGTGTGGTCAAAACCTTAGACCGGTGTGATCGAAGCTTTAGATCAGTGTAGTCGAAGTCATAGACCAGTGTGGTCATAATAATGTGGTCCTAAAATAGACTAGTGTAGTTGAAGGCATAAACCAGTATGGTCGAAGGCATAGACTTGTATGATCAAAATAATTTGGTCGAAGTCATAAACCATTGTGGTCGAAGGCATAGATCGATATGGTCGAAATAATCTGGTCGAAACCATAGGCCATTATGATCAAAGGTATAGACCAGTGTGGTCGAAAATAGTGGTCGGATCCTCAGAACAGTGTGGTAGTATATGTCGAAGCTGTAGACCAGTGGTCAAAGCTGTAGACCAGTGTACAATCAGGATCAATAAACACTACTTAATGGTCATTAATTGGTTTTGAATTAGCAGTTACCGGTGGTTTATTATGACAGTTACTAGAGAGTAATTGTCTCGGCCATAAATAGGACCTGGAGATGTCCAGACGAAAGAAGACGATTCATTCTATTTTTCCATCTTCCTCTCTGATCAATTGTGCTGAAAAATTGAGCTGTTGAACCAAGCCTTCTCTTCTCCTTGGCGTGCACCGGTAAGGAGGGTGAGCGGATATCTCTGAACCATTGTCGCAGAGTTCACCTGCACGAGGTGGTAATAAGGTTTCTGAGCAGCACATCTGCGCGACCGCTCGCTGTGCTGCATCATCTACGATCTCATCCGCTGCGCCATTACTCTGCACGATGTCCGCGCCGAATAGGTTGTCCAAGTACTCATACATGCTTCCGTTGAAGTAGGTGAACAGGAGCGCGTCGAACAACACGTCGCCGGAGTCTGCGCTGCATCATCTTCGACCATCGCTGAAGTCCGCACCGCATCATCTACGATCCGCGACCGCTTGAGTCTGCTACTGCTCATCGTTCCTCATCAAGCACGACTGTAAGTTAGTCGTGCGACCAGTTTTCTGCTATAATCATTTTGTTGAGTGTGTTTAAAAGTGCAATGAGTTATCTGCTGTTAGTATCGATTTTTGTATCTTTAGTTATTTATGATTTTTGTTTTATAGTCAAATCTGAAATTAAAATATTATGCACATTTTCAACAGTTTTGTCCTGACTGAGTAAAGATTCTTTCCGGTTTCTAACAAAATCAAATCCTTGCCTTGTGAGTTGTGACCAATAACCTGCATTAATTTCTTCCAAAAAAAAACCTGCATTAGCACAAAGAAAGCACGATCAAAAAACACGCCACCTTTGTCAACTCAAGACGACAAAAGGAACGCAAAATATCAAGCCACTACCACACTCACGGGTGTGCCAAAGATAAAAGACGAACGAATCACCCGTCAGCTAGTAGGACATATACTACTTGTTCCCTCCAATCCCAACTCTGCTACACTACACACACGGCTTGCTCGAAAAAAAACCATGAAGTCTCGCGCCGCGGCTCTGCTCGTTTCCACCCTTCTCATCCACTTATTACTAGTGACGACGCCACCACCAGTCCACTCCTCCCGGCCGGCGCCAGCGTTCAACGACCGCCAGGAGGCGTACGAGTACAACGCGACGGTGTACAACGTCTCCGCGGCGCCGTGCGCGGGGTGCAGCAGCAGCAGCGCGCGGGGCCTGGGCGCGTGGGCGGAGTCCGTGGAGTTCCTGTACTACCACAACCTGGTGCGGCTGGCGCGGTGGGAGCTGCCGCTGGCGTGGTCGCCGCGGCTGGAGGAGTACGCGCGGTGGTGGGCGGCGCAGCGGCACGCGGACTGCGCGCTGCGGCACTCGTTCCCGGAGGGGCAGTTCGCGCTCGGGGAGAACATCTTCTGGGGCGGCGCGGGGGGAGCGTGGCGCCCCGGGGACGCCGTCAAGGACTGGGCGGCCGAGGGCGTGGACTACTCATACGCGGCCAACGCGTGCGCGCCGGGCCGCGAGTGCGGGCACTACACGCAGATCGTGTGGCGCGGCACGACGTCGGTCGGGTGCGCGCGCGTCGCGTGCGACGACGGGGGCGTGTTCATGACGTGCAACTACTACCCGCCGGGCAACGTCGTCGGGGAGAGGCCGTACTAATCACGAGCGCTCGGGAAGCGCTCGGAATATTAGTGGTTTGGGCCGTCGGCGTACGTTCAAGGCCCAACAAAAGTAAGAGGTAGCCTTTCGGCCTGGCACATCGATTTACATTTTATAAGGAAAGTGGTAACGACGCAGGGGGGAAATGGGGTGATGGAGTCGTGCAAAACATCGATTTACAACTCCTGTAGATATTTGTGTTCTGGCATCGTTGTGTCTGTTTTGTAAAATAAGCAATGTACTTATTTTTTGCCTAACCTTAACTTCCTATATTGAATCAGCTCATAGAATGAAAAATCAACGAACAAACCAATTAAAGAGTGGTCGAAATATCAGGGAGACAGGTCGATTTGATTTTCATGCCATGTACAAAATCCAGGAGGCCATGCATGCACAACCTCGTCACGCTCGTCGTATCGTCCAATTCAACTCCCTACTAACGAATTATGGCATCAAAACATTGCAAGACGACGTAACCAGAAACGTTGAGTGCATGGCGCCACGCGCGTACGGCTTGATGGATCAGAATGGCTCGTAATGGCAGGGGGCCATGATCGTGTCTCCCCGGAGACGCAGTCGACGCTCGCGCACCCGACCTGCGTGCTCTCCCGCCACACCATCTGCTTGTAGTGCTCGCGCGTGCGCCTTGCCTGCCGCGCACGAGTTGAACGCGTAGTCGTAGTGCTGCGTCTCAGAGTGTGATAAAAGTTTTGTATTATTTTTAATTTATTATGCCACACTCAAAGTATAAGCAACAATATTAACTTCTTTAATTAACCTCTTGGGTGGATTAATCTCCTCCTAGGTCTGTCAACTGCAAAGAACCATTGTGGTGACTGCTCAATGATAGTAGGATTATCAACAATAGGTACATCATGAACAACAATATTTTCCTTATCTGATGTGTTATCTGAACTAATAAGATGATCCACCTGAACACTTGAATTCTGCTTACTCTCAACAGGAACATTAGTAGACAGTTTATTATAAAGCATAGCAGATTCATTAAAGATAACGTTTCTGCTAATCACAACCTTGCGTGTTTCAAGATTCCACAACTTATATCCTTTGACACCAGATTTATAACCGAGAAAGATACACTTAATAGCTTTATACTCTAATTTTCCATTATCAACATGAGCATAAGCAATACAACCAAAACTTTCAACTCTGAATAATTTGCTGGGGAACCAGACCATACCTCAATTGGAGTCTTCTTTTCAATTGCAATAGAGAGATCGATTAATAAGGTAGTAAGCAGTGGAAGCGGCTTCACCAAAACGCGTATGCAAATCTGCATTAGACAACATGCAACGGGTCTTGAAAATGATGATCATGTTCATACACTCAGCTACACTAGTCAAGTGCAAGAAATGATGCTACTATCTAGCTACTAGCAATTTGGATTTTGGAAGCTTTGGGCTTACATACTGTAGCAGATCTATTGATTGCACGATCGATTGGAGAGCATGTAGAATCGATACCGCGGAATCATTTCATGTGATCGGCCGCGTACATTGAGGGTGCCATGCAGCGCGCGCGCGAGGCAGGGCATGCACCGTTCTTTTGTTTGACTTGCAATTTTCATGCTGGTTTAGCTGGGCAGTGTACGTACATTCTAAACTTCTCTACTTTCCATTGGTCGGTTTGACGCCTTCGGGAAATCTATCGATCGATGGAGTCGAGTCAAAGGATGCCTGCCTAGGATGGAGCTTGCACCCTCAAGTAAACGCCTGGAAATTAAAGGGTTCTGGAATCAAGTTGCTCACTGTCAGTGTAATTTAATGGGTTTTTTTGCAGGAGTCTGTGAAGAGAAGCACTGACGTGGGCACACATGTTTTCACGTGGGTGTGCATGCCTGGCCACATCCAAAATCCCGCCCGGCTCTATTTCTCCGCTACCGCCAAGAATCGAAAATTCAGGAAAAATCCCAACTAGATTTCATCAAATTGAGTTTAAATTCAGGATGAAACCGTCGGGATTTTGAATTTGAAAGGTTCTGACCAGGATTTTGGATTCCAGTCCCCACCAGGACATCCAGTAACCGCTAGTTATCGACGGTAATCGGCTGGGTTTTTTATCCCTGGTGGTGTGTGTTCTTGTAATCGGAAAAAATGAAAACCCTCGCAAGTACACTTGGTTTCTGAATTCTTACGAGCATATGTAAAAAAATCAATTACGAATTGGGCTGGATCCTTAGAACTACCTTCTGTACAGCACATCATTAGCAATCCCAAGCAAGACCCAAGTACTTTACAAGCCCACCTGTTCGTGGTGAGCCCTCCCAATCATTCGGGAGGCCCACAAATTCACCCTGCGATCCCCACCGTCGATTTTTCTAAAAAGTATCAGTTGTTCTATTCGAGATGCCCGCATCCCCCTGCTTCAACCAACTGGGGATGCCCGCCTCTTCCAGACTCTGCCTTTCCGCCACGTGCTACCTCGCTGCCTCCGCCTCCTCCCTTTCCCCACCTCGCAGCCGCCGCCGACCCCGCCGCCTGTTCCCCCGCATGGGCCAGTCGCTAAGCGCGCCCTCGGGGCGCAGCCGCAGCCGCAGCCGCAGCCGCAGCCGCAGCCGCAACAGCTCGCGGTGGCCACCGCCAGCCGCGGAGGCGGAGGCCACGGCTAAGGAGGAGGGGAGAATCGCCGGAAGCCGTGAGGAGGAGGAGGCCGGCAGCGAGGAGGCCGATCACCTCGTCATCATGGTCAACGGGCTCAACGGGAGGTAGGTGTGCGGCATCCTTTTGCTTCTGCTTATCGGTAGTTTGATATATAAGCTGATTTGGGGCTTCGATCAGTTCTGCGGATTGGAAGTTTGCGGCGGAGCAGTTCGTGAAGAGGCTGCCGGGGAAAGTCTATGTGCATCGTGAGTTTATTCTAGTTGCTGCTATTTTAATTTGTTTGCTGTGGATGTAGGATTTTGGGTGATGTTATATTTCATGGAATTGCGTTGGGTGCAAAGCTAGAAAACGTTGCGATGCATTATGTACAACACGCATCAGGGGCGGAGCTGGGCCCAAGGCCCAGCGAAAAATACCTGTTAAAAATCAAAATGACAAGCATAAAATGCCAGCTTTAATATCACATTAGGCCGAAATGCACTGGGCCGGCCCGAGGCCTGGGTCTGCGCTGCCTCCGCCCCTGACTCACATGTATGAGTTGAAATTATGATATTTCTCAAACTTTTGGGATGATTTTGGTTGTGTACTGAAGAATTGGACCTTTTTTAATTTGGAAGTACAAGGTACGGGAAATTGTAAAACCACAAACTAGTCACGGCAATTGTAAAGGCACCACCACATGGGAGTTTGCAGAACTTGCCTCCCAGTAAGATAACTGCTGTGCTAATGCTTGATTGTAGTTTTGAAAATATTGAAATTAGTATTACACTGACATGACGCAACTTTGTGCCAGGGCGCTGCGAATACAGTTACAATTGTTCCTAGTCAATTTATACTTTCATACTGACACAATGTGCCCTTTCCAGTGTGAGCTATATGATTAATTAACTGTTGACCTGAATGCTTCATGATGCACTGCTACTTTCTGGTGCACCAGGTAGAACTGTTATACACGTGCCTTACTAAATTTATCTAAGCAGGTAGTCAATGCAATCATTCAAAGTTAACATATGATGGAGTTGATTTAATGGGAGAAAGGCTGGCTGAAGAGGTATCACTAACTAACGATTATGTCAATAAGCTTGCTGTTTTTAAAAGGAGTCACAGAATCGTTTTAAAATTATACATGAACCTGATATTTATTGTGTAGGTTCAGCAAGTTGTCCAGAGGAGAAGAAACTTGCGGAAAATCTCTTTTGTTGCTCATTCACTTGGTGGATTGGTTTCAAGATATGCAATTGGAAAACTCTATGAACCCTCAATAAGTGAAGAATCATGCCTTAATATGGATAAGCACTCTGATGAACAGAAATTATATGAAGGTGGTAAAATAGCTGGCTTAGAACCAATGAATTTCATAGCGTCTGCTACACCACACTTGGGCTCAAGGTGGCATAAACAAGTAAGTTTTGGGGCTATTTTGTATGCAACACTGGGTACTGATACCAATTTGTCAGTGGGAATAAAAAATATGCCCACTGCTAAACTTAGCATACCTTCCCTCTTACACTTAGGTAGTGCTTAGTCTTTGCTTCTGTTATTTTTATATTAAGTTCTGATATGCTCACAAGCCCAAGACTCTTGCATATGTTGCCATCTCATTGTTAACCTTTATCTTTCAACTCAAATCCCATAAGCTTCCACAACCGACTAATCATTTTTTTCTATCTGCTATCTCCTACTCCCAGCCTTTGCTATTGAAAATGGACAAATAGTTCAGGAACACAACTGCATGCTGAATCTCAGTCCTGCTCCAATGGAAATGGAATACTTTAACTATTGAACATGGATCCACTCGAATAACCATGCTAAGGGGCATCTTATCCCAGAAATTGTTGTTTTCCATGGACAAAGTAGCCTTCCTTTCTAAATAAGTAACCATCGCTCGCTTATCATTCCTACACAATCTGCTGCTTTTTTTTCTTAAAAAAAGTATGCTTCCCTGAGACTGACTGATGTTAGACAGCTCATATATTTTCTTCCTTACCAACAGTTGCATGCCTTCTGAGACTAATGTTCCATTGTGTTTGCAACTGAACTCAACAAGTAAACAATCTCAATGAAGACAGAAAATTGTATTATGTGCTGACATTTATGTTCTCCGCAGCTGCCCTGTCTGTTCGGTATTCGACTTTTGGAGCGAACTGCTGTAGAAACCGCACATTTTATAGTTGGGAGAACCGGTAAACATTTGTTCCTTACAGACAGGGATGGTGGGAAGCCTCCACTTCTCCTACGAATGGTTGGAGATTGTGACGATGGAAAATTCATGTATTAACCCAGGACTTGCATAAAATGAAATTGATACCTTCAATCCTATTTTGCTGCAATGGCACATGCTTATTACCTTGTTTCTTCTGCAGGTCAGCTTTGCGCTCTTTTAAGCGCCGTGTTGCCTATGCAAATATAGCATATGATCGTATCCAACAGATGTCACACACTCAAACTTTATAGATTTTATGTATTGTGTTAAATTGTGATTGATTGTCCAAGAATCAGCTATAGTTGCTTGTTCCCTTAACTTATTGAAAAAGATATAGTTGGTTGGAGAACATCATCGATTCGGCACCAGCATGAGTTACCCAAAGTAAATTAGGACTTCACTTCTTCAATCTGTTAAGAAGCATAAACAATATTTCTGTGCTTTTACCCTGACGTCTTAATTATCTGGCATGTCTATGCGTTTTAGCTTCGGTTAACAGCAAATGATGAAAAGTATCCACATGTTATTCATGTTGATAATGGTAATTTGGAGGGCCATCAGCAAGAAGGGACTGTAGAATCTTCGCTCGCAGATAGCCTGGAAGGTAAAAACCACTTCGATGTATTTATGGCATAGTGTTGTGAACTTGGTTTTGTTCTTTTTATAAAGTCAGGGTAGAGTTGAATGTAAAAGTTGCGTGAAGGGTTTAGAAAAGCTGCAGACTGAGAAGTTGAGTACTAGAGGATTCTAAAACTCACCTCTCAGTAGTAAATTCATAACCTTAGTTAATTTGAAATTAATGATCAGAGTATGATGTACACTGTATAGGTGTATATACTATCCTTTTAAGCTAGAGATTTTGTAGTAGTAGGTTTTCTACTATGCTACGAGATATTATTATTGCAGAGATGATGATCCATGGCCTTACACAAGTAACCTGGGAACGTGTGGATGTATGTTTTCATAAGAGCTGGCTAAGATACAATGCCCATAATAATATCCAGGTAAGATTCAACTACTGTAACTGTTTGCGGATCATTATTCTTGTACAGTTGCTCTCCAATTCATGCTTTTAACCAACGTTGAATTCATAGAGGCTGACAACTGACCCACTAGTTGGGAGTTGCATTTGTGTGGCAACAAAATTGTTACGTTGGCACCTTATCGGTAGCTGTGGACCATTGCTTAAAGATACCTGTGATATTTTCTTGTGCAATAGGCATGGACAAAACTTCCTTTTGCTGCTAGATACAATAACTGTGCATGTTTACCAACTTATACCTTAACAAATAGGATTGCAGTGTAATAATTTTAAACATTTGATCGTTGACTGACCCTGGCTGCAGGTTAGGATCCATCCAATCCACTCGGACGGAGAAGATGTCATCTACCATATGATAGACACTTTTCTAGTCTAGACTCTAGACTGGCTTAACTTGCTGATTCTTTCCAATGGATTCAGTTGGAGAAGTAATAATCGTTTATACCGCAGGCGATTCCAATCTAGTTTGTTGGTTGACGTTCTGGCAGGTCAACATATATAACGGTCAGGTGATCAGAGTGTCCGACCTTTTGATTTCGTTGTTAATATTGTAAAGATAAGTGATAATACTGTAAATCTTATCTTAATAATGTAAATTTTGTAATGATGCATTTTGGACGCTTGATTTCCCCTGATTGTACATTGTAGTTTGGAAGTTGCAACAATGCAAAAGTAGTATTTTGCTTCCAAAGAAAAAGAAAATGAACACCATTGATGCCAGTTCTCCTGTATGTTTCATTACTGCATCAGTACCACGGAAGTTGTCCAGATTAAAGTTATGCTATTCCAAGGTGATAGTACCATGCATTCGTGAGTTCATCGGCAGATTAATTCTCACTCTAAACTGAGCAGTAAACTGGTCTGGTGCCTTTTGAAGTCCTGTGCTGGAGATTGGTTCTGATCATCAGCATGGCACGGTTCTTTGTCAAATATATTTAGTCTATACAACTGCAAAGCTGGAGGTGCCCTTAGCAATCTATTTAGGATCCATATCCTCTTATATCTATTGTCGTTGATAAGTCACCCTCTTCTATTTTGTAGGCGAAAAGAGGAAAGTGAGAGAATCGGTGGTTATCCGCTAACTCAGCTGCAAAAAATTAAAATAAAAAAGAGAGAGAACATTCTGACCACCACATGTATTCAACAACGAGGTGTTTAATAATAGTCAATAGAGGTCAGAGAACAAGAGCAATAGTCTAAAAGAGATGCCCCAAGCCCCTCTCATGAACAATGCCTCCCACCTTTCAATCTTTCAGAGCGTGAACGATCGATAGTAGAATTGTAGGAACATAGCATAGAAGAACTAGAGGCAAGTTAAATCTACCAATTCGAACGGTGTACAGAAGCATTAGAGGAAGAGGAAGCAACAGAGGTTGGTTGATTGATTGATTGATTAGCTAGCTCTTGGAGGAATGGGCAAGTACAGCGACGGGAAGGACGGCGGCGAGGCCGGCGGCAGCTGCCCGCTGGTGGCGGTGTGCATCGACAAGGACAAGAACAGCCAGAACGCTCTCAAGTACGCCACCGAGACGCTTGTCCACAAGGGCCAGACCGTCGTCCTCGTCCATGTCAACACCAAGGGCACCTCAGGCCAGCATCCATTCCTGATTCCTCCATTGTTTCAGCTTATAAGCTTCTGGTTTTTTGCTTTGACGACATGTCCTGGAGTTTTACAATGACGTGGTATCGCAGGAGGGGTGGAGGACGCGGCCGGGTACAAGCAGCCGACCGACCCGCAGATGAAGGACCTCTTCCTCCCGTTCCGCTGCTTCTGCACGCGCAAAGACGTACGCACGCACGCATCCATCATCCGTCCCGATCATTGTAGTCTATAGCAAACGTGCAACAGTTAGTGTAATCCTCTTGTCGATCGTGGCTCGCAGATCCATTGCAAGGACGTGGTGCTGGACGACCACGACGTGTCCAAGTCGATCGTCGAGTTCGCGGCGCACGCCGCCATCGAGAAGCTCGTCGTCGGCGCCACCGCGAGGGGAGGCTTCGTCAGGTAAGCAGTGCCTCTCCTAATTCGTGTTGCGGATGAATTGAGGGCGTTGTAATCACGCTTAGTTAATCTCTGGTCTGTGAAGGTTCAAGGCGGACATCCCCAGCAGCATCTCCAAGACGGCGCCGGACTTCAGCACGGTGTACGTCATCTCGAAAGGCGGCAAGGTGTCGTCGGTTCGCCAGGCCATCCGCCAGGCACCGGCCGTCTCGCCGCTCCGGACGATGATCCAGGGGCCCAAGCCCGAGCACGTGCCCACACAGAAATGGACGCCTCCTCCTCCAACACAGAAATTGGCAGGTGATGCTGCCGGGACACCAGGATTGCAAGACAATTTCATCATGTAAGTTTGTAGCTGTACTAGGTAGCAGCTAGCGAAGAACTGAAGAAACGACAAGCCTGTTGATCTCGATGTATATGTGTACGAGGACAGGTCGCCGTTCGCGAGGGGCCTAAACGCGTCGGCGAGGAAGGCCTTCCCGGACTTCTCGCTGCCCGAGTCATCGGACATATCGTTCATCGGCGCTGGCCGCCGGAGCGTGGAGCGGTACCCGTGCCCCCCGCGGCTGTCGAGCGGGTCGGACGGCCACGACCACTACAGCTTCGAGGCGGCGCGCACGCCGAACAAGTGGGGCGACTCCTTCGGCAACGAGAGCACGTCCCACTCCCAGACCAGCACTGGCTCATGGTCCTCCCTTCCCATGGTACGTACAAATGCACATGCAAATTATAGAGAAAAGAGAACGAATTTGACATGCATGAGATGAAATTTTGCAATGGTGCAATGCAGGAAGACATGGAGGCAGAGATGAGGCGGCTGCGGCTGGAGCTGAAGCAAACCATGGACATGTACAGCACTGCATGCAAGGAGGCGCTCAGTGCTAAACAAAAGGTAATTACCAAAGAAAGCATTGCCATTACGCAATCTTTCGACACTAATTTGCGTGGTGAGAACTATTTGATGGATAAATGCATGCAGGCGATGGAGCTGCAGCGCTGGAAGTTGGAGGAGGAGCAGCGCACGCAGGAGTCGCGGCTGACGGAGGAGTCGGCCATGGCGCTCATCGAACAGGAGAAGGCCAAGGCGAGGGCGGCCATCGAGGCGGCGGAGGCGTCGCAGCGGCTGGCGGAGCTGGAGGCGCAGAAGCGGATCAGCGCGGAGATGAAGGCGCTCAAGGAGGCCGAGGAGCGGCTCAAGTCCATGGGCGGCTCGTCGCGCGGGGCGGTCAGGTACCGCAAGTACACCATCGAAGAGATCGAGCTCGCCACCGACCACTTCGCTGAGTCCCGCAAGATCGGCGAGGGCGGCTACGGCCCGGTCTACAAGGGCCACCTCGACCACACGCCGGTGGCCATCAAGGTCCTCCGCCCAGGCGCCGCCCAGGGGAGGTCGCAGTTCCAGCAGGAGGTGGAGGTGCTCAGCTGCATCCGCCACCCGAACATGGTGCTCCTCCTCGGCGCCTGCCCCGAGTACGGCTGCCTCGTCTACGAGTACATGGCTAACGGCAGCCTCGACGACTGCCTCTTCCGGCGCGGCGGCGGGCCGGTGATCCCGTGGCAGCACCGGTTCCGCATCGCGGCGGAGATCGCCACCGGCCTGCTGTTCCTGCACCAGACCAAGCCCGAGCCGCTGGTGCACCGCGACCTCAAGCCGGGCAACATCCTCCTGGACCGCAACTACGTGAGCAAGATCAGCGACGTCGGACTCGCGCGCCTCGTGCCGCCGTCGGTCGCCGACACCGTCACGCAGTGCCACATGACGTCCGCCGCCGGTACCTTCTGCTACATTGACCCGGAGTACCAGCAGACGGGCATGCTCGGCGTCAAGTCCGACGTCTACTCCCTCGGCGTCATGCTGCTGCAGATCGTCACGGCGCGCCCGCCCATGGGGCTCACTCACCACGTCGCGCGCGCCCTCGAGCACGGCACGCTGGCCGACCTGCTCGACCCGGCCGTCCACGACTGGCCGGTCGAGGAGGCGCGGTGCCTCGCCGAGATGTCCCTCCGTTGCTGCGAGCTCCGGCGCAAGGACCGGCCGGACCTCGCCAACGCCGTGCTTCCGGAGCTCAACCGCCTGCGCTCACTCGCCGAGGACAACATGCAGTTCTGCAGCACCATGAACGGTGGCCGGAGCAGCATGCACGGCTCGCCATTCCACAGCAACTCCTCCTTGCAGTTGCAGCAGACACGACCCGTAAGATCCATTATTTCTTCTTGCAAAATGCCCACTTTGAACTATTCCGTTCTGGTTGGCATTAACACTAATTAAAACTTTTGCTGCGGCTGATTTATCTCCAGAATGTGGCGAGTGATCCACTAGTAGGGAGGTCGCCGTACAGCACGAACGCGAGCCAGTCCACCATGCCTGAAAGAAGGTCCAACTATAACTAAGTTTTTTGTAACACGTGACCTCTATGGGTGTTGCTATTCGCCCAAGGTATACCGGTGCAAAGATTCTTGAACAAACTGTTTACTAATACTTGGTTTAATCTTTCTCCTGATTTCAGTAGGTAGCGAGTGCTACGTACGTACTGTTGTTAACTCAGAACCAGAGAGCCATGTCATGTGTGCATATGCATCATGCGTGCGCTTGTGGTCATCACTTGTAGTCATCTCTTGATTCGGTTATTTGTACACGACCTGACATCTTTCAGACAAGTAATGAGATGCTTTCCAGAAGTTGGGTGTTGTTGATGAAACGTTGCTGTCGTGTTCAGGCCGATCGATCGTTTCGTAGACGTAAGTAAAATTATCGTTGCTGGCGAGTTGAGATCGATCGATCACTTCGTAGATGGAAGTAAAATTACACATAAATACAGAAAGCAAAAATGAGCACAGAGATGGACTTTTTTTCTCTTTATTTCTTCCCTAAACAATAGTGCGTACAAAGTATTGAGACTCCCTACATATAGACTAAAGGAATGATGAGCTCATTATGGGCTAAGGCTGCACGGTCCAGGCCCAAGTTTTCCAACACTCCCCCTTGGATACTCATCCGATATGTTCATGTCTTGTCAAAACTCCACAAAAACTCAGTGCAAATTTTTTTAAGAGAAATAGTACATGATACATGTTCTGCTACATTAATTGCCTCATCAAAAACCATAGCCGATAAGTTTCAGGACAACTCATAAGGGAAAATGAGTACAGTCCACTCAATTTCATTTAATCTCCTGCATTTATTCTTTGGGTACTCGATTTTCATGATCAAGTTTCAATAACAAGTTCGTGAAGATTCTCCCCTTGAGTTCTGCATTTCTCTAAGTCTCATCATTCCAATTCCGCGTATGCATCTTTCAAAGCTAGATGCTGGAAGTAACTTAGTGAATAAAGATGTAATATTTTCACATGACTTAGTATGTAGTACTTTAATTTCGTCCATCTTTTGTAATTCATGAGTATAGAAGAACTTGAGGTTGATATATTTTGTGAGATGGCTCTTCATATAACCAATCTGCACCTGTGCAACACAAGCTGTATTATCTTCATAGAAAATAGTGGGAGTTTACGCGGTATTCAACCCACACGACTGCTGGATGTGGTGAATCATCTGCCAAAGCCAAACACATTCTCGTGAGGCCTTGTACATGCTATGATTTTCAAGTAGTTCGTTGAAGTCGATACAAGACTTTGCTCACACGATTTTCTATGAAATTACAGTTCCAGCACACAGAATACATAGTCTGTTTGTGACTTGGTTGTAGTCCAACAGGTACCCGACATCTGCATAGCTAGTCATAATCAGGTATTGGTCCTTGGAGGTAGCAGAAGATGTTCTTTATTCACTGCCAATGCCTTTTGGTATGTTCTGAACTATACCTTGCTAATAGGTTTACAACAAATGCAATGTCCGATCTAGTACAGTTTGCTAAATATACGAGCACTCCTATTGCACTTAAGTGCGGGAATTTCAGTCCCAAGACTTCCTCCCCATCTTCTCTAGGTCTGTACGGATCCTTGTCTTACTGCAAAGGTCTCCCTACCATCGGCATGTTGGTGATATACCCTAGATGCAATTATAGAGATAATTGTATCACGTCTATGTTTATGAGTTATTGAATAAATGTTATTTTGTTCCTTGAATGAATCATCAGTTACATGGATCAACAAATATGTGGTTTGTTGGTGAAACTCTTTAACTTATATGATGTCGTTCTAAAAGTATCCCTGGTCGAATGTCACTGGTCAGAACACCAGTGACTCTACGACTAGCATATGTATTGATATATGACCAAGTTTCACCGGTCATGGATATAGAGATATCGAATCAATAATATGAACACATGTTAGAGAACATGGGGTTGGATTGACCCACAATGAGACACTGTTGAGATTGTTATGATTCTATGTATCATCAGTTGGTCTCAAGTAATGATGATGTATAATCCTTAGACCTGATATCATCATGGTTTTCTACATATGTAATGACACTCTAAGGGGTTGCCAAACGCTACTCGTAACTGGGTAATTATAAAGGTAGCTTTCGGGTATGCTATGAAACATACGAAGAAATGTGACTAGTCAGATATGAGATTTGCCCTCCTAACATAACAGGAGAGATATCTCTGGGCCCCTCGAAGTGCTCGGATAAAGAAAGTGCATGGTCGTACCACTAGTGATCGAAGAGTTTAACCACATAAGGTTATCCGACACTCGATCGAGAAAGTATTGAACATCCATAGATAACATATTATCTCACCAAGTTCAACCAGATATCGTGAGGCAAAGGGAGAATATGCACGAGTAGGTTGCTAAGTTCGATCAGTTACAGACTGGTCGTATGGAGATACGAGTTAGTCGTAGACTGGTCGAAGGTAATCACATAGTGGTCGTAATCTGGTCATAAGGAGTTACGAACTAGTTATGACCAAATACGAACTGGTCATATAGAGATAGGACTTGGTCGTAGATCATATTACATTAAGGTTCGTCTAATATAATTTATGTGTATTTGGGAATCGTTGTGTCCTACTAGGAACCGCTACGACTCGTGGTCGGTAAGGGTTTTCGAGTCATAACCGAATACGCATAAACCTAACGGGTCACACACTTAACGGGTTAGAACATAATATGTTCGAATAGAATCCATTATGGGAACTATATAAAGAGATACCTGAGGCTATTGGGAGAAGGACGGTAGACGTGAGTTGCTCCACCAAAACCCTAGCCGCCATCTTTCTGAGATCCTTACCGTGCGACTTGGTGCTAGCACACCGACGTACGGTTGTTCCTTCTCTGGACGTGTGGATACCGTAGAGGCGCTAATGCGATTGTTGTTGCGCTTGAGGACGATCCGCAATCTTCATAAGGAACTGCAGAGGTTGCTAGGAGGAGACGATCGACTCGCGAGGGCGCTAGACGATCGACTACGTCCACTGCATTGAGGTGCTCAACATTAAATGATCGACTACGACCACTACATCCACGCGCTATACGTTGGACCAGGCTTCTCTAACTCTTCTTCTGCTACTCTGCGCGTCTGGTGGTAAGGCCTGTGATCATATTCTTGCTTAGCTTCCTAGTTTACGTGGTAGAATTTTTGAATTGTTACTATCGTAGACTACCTGTATCTCTTCAGTGGCATCAAAGGCATCCTGCGTAGTTTTTTATCTAGATCGGTCGCATATACTTGATATGCAGTAGTAGTAGATTGGATCTATTTTTGGTCGGGCTTGGTAACCTAGATCGGTTCATATAGATGAAACGATATAGGCACTAGTCGATGAGATCAATTGGTTTACGGTGGTAGTAGATGGGTATACGAGGAGGTATGAGCTATAAGGACCAGATGGTTTACTGCGCTTGTTCATGACCACACTGCATAATACTTCTACCGGTCGAAATTCTGCCACCGGAGTATGCCGCAGTGTGTAGTCGTATCAAGGTAATGATCAGATTGGTTCGGAATAGGGTTAATGTGATTAATTCAATGATTTCCAATACTCGGTTATGTGAATAAGATTCATGTCTCAGAAAATTTTTTCGAGCGTGTTGCCCTTGAACAGCGACGTGGAGCGCGCAGCCCACCTAGGCGGCGGCGGCGGCCATGTGGGGTTGCCCACTAGAGGCGGAGCCAACTTTTTGCTCGCCGGCGCCATGCAGGGCAGCGGCGGCCTTGAGCTCGCGCGGCTTCGTCCCAACGCAACACTCGGGGTGGCTCCGGCGACGCGGAGGCGCCACCGCAACATCACACGCCAACGCACTGTCGCGGTGGGCGGCGGCGGCGTCGATGCAGCGCGGCTCTTCGCGCGACGCGTAGGGGCCTCCGCCATGCAGGGGCCGATGCCGATTTTTTTTCTTTTAATAAAATCTATAGTGCAATCAACATCTACCATTTCATGTAATCCACCGATCAGCTTGGCGGCGACTCCAAGTCGACTAGCGGTAGATTAGAGCGTATTTGCATCATAGGAAAAAAAATCTAGAAATTGAACTAGAAGATGTGATTCAATCTACGAGTGTCGTGCTTCGACGATTACCTTTTGATCCGAGTAGATCGTGCTAATAACGTGATGAGGAACCGTCGCTGGCGAGTCCAGTCCGATTGATCACCTTGTAGACAGAAATAGAATCGCACACAAGTACATAAAGTAATAATAAACACAGAGTTGGGGGAACTCCTTCTCTATCTTTATTTCTTCTCTAAACAACAGTACGTACAAATGATTCAGCGCATCAAGTATTCTATGTAGTAGAAACTTTAACTGTTGCCGGGGCTCCTACTTGTTCGTTGGCAGGACAAGACATGAACAAGAAACAACTTTGCTTGCACAAAGTTCACCACATCAAGTATCCAACAGTATTCCCTGTACAGAAAGTCTGTTGCATTTGGCAGCGCTAATATGCTATATTCGGCTTAAATCCCTCCAAAATATGAATCTGCGAGTCCGGTCAACGGCCCTTGTCCTTGGCAGTTTGAGCTCCCTTGAAATTTCGCAGAAGCTCCGTCACTACCAACACAGATATATACATCTTGTACTACTACCACGAGAGTTTAGTCGACCAGAGCTACGTGATTAGCAGGCCTCATTTTCTCGTGCTCGATTCATCGTCAGACCATGAGGACATATTAGTCCTTTAGTACCGTTCTGCTTCCCTTCGTAACGTTCACCATGCTGCATATATTCATCGACTGAATGATGCACGAGGCTGATTAAGAAAGGACACAATAACGACGGCCATTGCGAGCCGTACTTAAATTTTCAAGTTGTGAGGATTTGCTGAACTGAAGAAGTTGATTTATGTTTCTCCAAGTCCAGGTTACGGTACCCCAACTGATGTTTGTCTGATCATGAGAGGCAATTTGCATTTAGAGGCGAGAAAAGGCCGGCAGGATTAAGGCACACGTTTTGCACACGTACGCACGAGAGTTTGTGTTGTATTAAAAAATAAGTTATTTTTTTTTACAGAGACGATCTCCAAAATACAACTTTTAATACTACTTATTATTATTATTTAGTTGTAATATGTAATAAAATTATAATACTATGAAAATAATTTTTAAGATGAATCTAAATATATAATTTTTATGTATTTAATCTAAATATTTAATAAGATATCGATAAATCAAAATTAGATTGCATTTATTTTAAAACAACTTTTTTTTAATCGGTGAGAGTACCTGTGTTATTCTTCACCACTTGTTGCCTTTGTCACTTTAGATGGTTGCATGTGCTGTAGAACAAAACTACAAATAGGAGAGCACAATGAAAATTTGCTCCTGTGAACAATTATAAAAATACTATATTATAAAAATGTTTCTACCCACAGCTGGAACTAGCTAGCTGGGGGCCCCGCAGCGTGAGAAGAGAGGAAGAGACTCCTGACAATTCCGATGATGCAACGTGCACCAGTAGCCTTCATGTCAGGGAACTGAGATAGCTGCATCCTAGATTGTGGTGACGATGATCCACGGCTCCTTTTGCCGAAACGAAACTTCCAAACAGTAAAAGGCTGCATCACCAGCTACGTGCCATGCCCCCCGCACCCGGCTTTTGATGCGATTTTATTGTGTAATGTTTGTGTCAGGCAGGCACCTTTCATTTCAGTTCAGTTCAGAAGAATCCTTCTCCCTCGCTCTCGCCTTTTTTCCTTGTGTGCTTGCCCATGCCCTCTGATTGGTGGTGGTACATTTCAGTTCCATGGTTGCTTGTGCCGTGTGGCTTTCAACGCCGAGCGGACCTTGCATCTCGTTAAGTACTCATAAATCAACGTCTTACGTCTCCCTCCATGTCATAGTGTCTGCCGTTCGTACTGCTGATTTGGACGTAATAGCGTTATCAACTCGGCGTTAGCACATTGCTGCCGTGGTGCTAATGAAGATAAATGTTACTGTGGATGTACGATGCACCCCACCTTTCATCGATAACATGTGGACAAAATGTTTACTTCTTGTGTGCACTTATAAACCCGACAATAATGTCTAAATTAATTAGGCATGTGCGATCCATAGGTGACTTCAGTGCTGGTTTCAACGTTTACCTAAGCACAAATCACCCAAGACACCATCCAAGGTACTCGTACACTCCATGCATACTGGTTTTATTGGGCCAACAATAAAATTTGCATATTTAACCCTCAAAAAATACATATCTTGGCCCTCTAATTTACTTTTTAATTCAAAAGTTTACGTTTGAAACCCTACAGGCTATAAATCCACAGGCTCACGTGTGGACTCGTGACGAGGTGCCCCCTTACCTTGGAACACACCCTCTCTTACCTTAAGCACCCACAACTTGCAGAAGCTCCTCTAACACCCCTGCAAGCACCCATCTCTCCTCCATGCTAGCATTCGAGCCTAGCTGGCATGCGTGGCACCCAACATGAGGCAGTACGTTGTACATGTTCTTAGTGTAAAACAAACTACAAGTAGTTATTAGTCCATGTGAGATGTGACGATGTATGGTATGGTATGAATGTATGGAGTTTTTGGCTAAAATGACACTGTTGCACCGTAGATTAATAAAACTAGCCGTCCGTTTGAATCAAACGTAAAAATGCCACCGCGGAGTCGTGCTGACTCGCCACGTCGCAATTCCACCCCGCAGGGGCACGAGTCCCTCTCGTGCAGCCCCAGGGGTACTGCACCTTCGTCCGTCCACCAAGGGCACTTCGCCTCGTCCGTGCCCCTAGGGCACGGTTGAGCCTCGGCCTACTAAAAGATCTAGACCCACCATTATGAGTTAATAGAGTATTTTGGTGATTAATGATAAATCCAATTGTGAGACTAACAATTATATTGCTATATTTAGTGTGTAGTCTCATTTGGATATAAAGGTGCGTAGGACCGTAAAGGCGACTAGGGGGGTGAATAGGCGCTTTCTCAAATTTCTCGCCTTAATCAAATTCAACACGAACTTTACTCCTTTAGCTATGAAAGCTAAGAAAATCAGTAAGCGCACAGAGGAAGCCTTGTGCTGAATTCGATAACCCCCTTAACCACAAGACACAAATGTGGAGAATTGATCTCATTTGGCCGGTGCAGACCTGGCGGTCGGCCGGCTACCAAAGGGCGGTCCGACCGATTTAATCGGTTCGACCGTAGTTAACAAGCGAATCGAATGTCGACGGTCCGACCGCCAGATATAATCGGTCCGACGGATTTAGACCAGAACCAAAACACAATGCCCAAATCCAAAACGAAATTTGGTCCAATTTTTGATTCAACCAATGAAACTTGACCAAATTTGGAGCACACCTCTCTAAGGATATCTAAGACCTATTTCTAGCGACGATCGAACAGATCCACTTCGTAGAAACGATCTCTTAAGGTTTTACCAAAGAAGTGCATAAAACCTAGAAATATGAAAAACTTGATCCAACACTTGCTTGTGGGGGATTGATGATCTAGATGATTCTAGGAGTATTCCCACACATCAAAGCAAGGTAAAATCGGTCAAGAGACCAAGCATGAACACCCGGATCAAGAAAGCACCAAAATCAACAAAAAAGGGAAGAACACAAGAGAGACAATCGATCTCTTAAGCAAGCATCACAAGATTGATTGATCCAACAAGATGCTTACAAAGCCACTCCCTCAAGGAGGACAAGAGCTCAAACCAAAGAGCACACACAATCTCTCCAACCCTAGCTTCTCCTCTCCTCTCCAAACCCTAGAAAAAGGTGGAGGGGTCCAAATGAGTGCTTGGGGGTTTTACATCTCCCCCCTTTCTATTTATAGGAGAGGCTAGGGTTTCACACATGGGACCCACACACACATGGGACCCACTCACACACATCTGTTGAAGCAATCGTCTGCTTCACCACGTGTAGGTTGATCAGCGGCTCTCATCACGCCGGCAAATCTCTCCGTCTCAATCCCATCTGAACTCCCGAGACTTGCACCGACTTCCGCACCGCTGATCCAACCACCGTGCCGAACTACCGTTCGATCCATCTTGCCCATTCGCACCATGCTTGAGTCACACGACCTCACCCGCATCCATGATCGTTCGGACCTCGCTCTCCAAGCGTAGTCCCGATCCACCTCACCGCTGACGCCGTTGACTGCAAGCCACCTGCACAGCAATAGACAAACAAATCGTCTTCGGGAACAAGTTCTTCACAACTTGACCCACGTCAGTTCAACCATGCAATATGCAACAATAAAGCATTGACATCCATACAATAAACACAATCAAAACACATCAATGCCAAAATAGCTAACCTTTAAGTGATCGGCGGTCTGACCGCCCCATACAGCCGGTCCGACCGATTTGAGGCCGGTCCGACCGATTCCATAACGGCGGTCGGACCGCCAGAAATGACTTAGCCAAATTTCATCTTGAAAATCCAAACCTTCGAATTTTCAAATGAATAGAACTTTGACCGAGCTCCAAAATAATGTGACCACATCCGGAGACTCCTCACTTGCCTACACAACCTATTTTTGGCTTAGCTTCAAAATCCACTTTGAAACACATCCGGTCGGACCGGCACACACTGTCGGTCGGACCTCTCCACGGCGGTCGACCACCACGTCCATCGTCGACCGCCGTGGTCCGGCAGATCAAGCAAACCCTGAAAATGTGAGATTTTGCAAACCAACAATGCCATTGTCAATTGACTCATCATCCTAAGATCATGCACATATCCTCACGATATCCACAAGGTGAAATGCAACGAGGTATGCATTCGACTTATATAATGTTGCATTCCTCGGATCCAAAATATAGGAAGAACTCCACCATTAGTATACCTTGAATATGTGCATATATTTTCTTTACACATGTGTGTATGCACAAGTTTCGGGGGGCTCATTCTATATTTTGTGGTTTCATTAGTATTGATCCATATTCCATCTTTCACATATATTTGGGATCTTTACTTTGAAACATACTCGTTTAAGTATATAGAACTTGTGTAGTTTTTGTATACTCGTGTTTTGAGTATATAGAACTTGTGTAGTTCTTACATACTCATGTCGTGAGTATATATAACTTGTGTAGTTCATATATACTCACGTTGTGTTATATTTATCTAAATTCAATTTGTGTGTAATTGAAGTGGTTATCATTAATTACCAATAAGGGAAAGATTGATGTATCTTGTCCCACCATTATGTGACAAAGATTTGTTGTGGTAACTAATGATAATCATATTGTGGAACTAACATTTTCCATGAGTTGGATGAATAGGTTATGTTCTAGGATGATGAAGACTTGGGATGATCACGAGTTGATCATCAAGTCAAGAGCTTGGTGTAAAGGATGCATCATGAGTTGATGCTTATCAAGAAGAGATGATCATGAGTTGATCGTCAAGACAAGAGAAGACCCATCATGTGTTGATGGAGGTCAAGCAAAAGATCATCATGCGTTGATGATTATCAAGTTAATGACCCAGACTTGAAGTGATGATGTGTGTCATCAAGCTTCAAAAGATGCAAGGCAAAGGTATGACTAGCTAGGGCTAAGGATGTGTTCCTAGTCTTTTACCGGTCTTAGTGTTTGGTTGGAAGACCGAATTACTAGTATAGGTTGCCGTACGATTAAGAGGGGTCTTAACTAGTAGTTTGAGTTGGTCATGTGTTGATAACTCATTGTGGTTGCTCTAGCTCATCCAGGCATGATCCTATTTATTTGCGAATGTGTTATGCAAATAGTCGAGGCTCATGCGTAACCCTTGTAGCATGTGACTTAAGTTTGCAAATGTATTTTGCAAATGGTAAGTCCATGTACCCTATTCCTTGTGATGAGTATTCTAAAGGTTGGCAAATGTATTTTGCATCCTGTTGAGAATATCATCTTGAAACCTTGTTGAAGTTGCACTCAAATGGGCGAATATGTTTTACCATTTGAGCAAAAGCAAATGTGTTTTGCTTCTGTGGTCTGGCGGTCATACCGCCTGTGTGGACCGGTCTGACCGGTAGCAAAATCGGTACGACCGGCCATCTGTTGGCGGTCCGACCGATTTCCTTTGACTTGGATTCTCTGTCCGGAAGTTCCGCTGTTGAGAAAACGGAACTTCCGATGTGAGAAAATTCTGGGATTCGTGCGGAACGTTTATTCGAGAGAGAGCCCGTTTTGGGTCTTAGCCAAATTTCCATCGGGCGGTCGGACCGGCCAGCTGCGGCGGTCTGACCGATTTGGCGGCGGTCCGACCGGCCGAAGCCCCAACGTCTAGTTTTCTAGCCGTTGGCACATGGGGCGGTCCGACCGGCCATTAGTTGGCTGTCAGACCGGCCCTGTGCTGATTTGAGGGAATCTTCTCCCAACGGCTAGTTTTTGTGTGTGGACTATATATATCCACCTTGGCCGGTTGGGAAAGGTTGCTGGTGCTATTGTGAACCTCTATTGAGTCTCTTGAGCTAAGAGCAAGCATCTCATCCTCTATTGTGCATGTGTTGCACTTAGTGAGATTTGAGAGTAAACCCTAAATGCATGTGTTGCCTTAGGTAGTGGATTGTGTATCCACTTGAGCATTGACACTTGATTAGTTCAAGTGATCGCTGAGTCATGTTACTCTTGGTGTTTGCCGACACCTGGACGGCGTGGAGGTGTCGTGCCTGGTGATCTTCTCAAGAAGCTTGTGAGAAGGCCCGGTGTGTTGTGAGTGGTTTGGTGCTCGCCATCTCCGGAGTGGAGGAAGAGCAACCCTAGTGGAGCGAGGTGTTGGTTCGGTTTGGAACCGGTCCAAGTGGTTGGACTTACCTCGGAGGTGTTGGCTTAATTAGTGGAGCCGGTCCAACGTGGTTGGGCTTACCTCAACGTGGATTAGGGGAGACCGGCAAGTCTCCGAACACCACGGTAAAACATAATCGTGTCATCTTGTTTTATCTTGCACTTTACTTTGAGCAATTTACATTACATGCTTTAATTCTTTATATATCATGTATGATTATTCTCTTATATTGTTAGTGCACTTAGGGAAGCCTAGTTGATTTAGGTTTTAATTGTGCAAAACCAATTCGTTATTAGCTTTCGCATTATATATTAGTTTTAGAGCCGAAAGATTTTTAAAACCGCTTATTCACCCCCCTCTAGTCGGCCACCTCGATCTTACACCTGCCCCCGATATGCGCGAAAACCCTGCAGATCGCATGCTCGTAGAACCCAGCAACAGGCTCTCATTCCCCCATACCAGAATGATTCCGCTCTGCATAAAGAGAGGATTGATCGAGCGACAAGCAACGCGATCGGCCAAATTAGTTTTGATTTCTTTGCTGATTTGATGGTGTTTAGAAAGTATTTAGCGGTTGCTTTAGTAGAGTTATTTCGACATCAATTGAAGATCTTCTAAAAGAGGTAATTTCTCACGTAGTTGTGAATTGTGTAGCTAGTGTTGAAGTATTTAGTCGTAATTGAAATAGTTGTAATTAATTAGTCATATTAAATTAGTCATATTTTATTTTTGTAAATTAGTTAGTTGTATTTAACGAAGTCTTAATTAATTAGTCGTGGTCAGTTAGACGTAATTAATTTGTCACGTTTAACTAGTCATAATAAAAATTCATAACTAAATTAGTCGTATTTAATTAACGTAATAATTTAGTCATAATTAATTAGGATTCATTAAATTAGTCGTTGTTAGTCTGTTGTTTTAAATTATTTAAATAGATCTAGTTAGTTATTCGTAATTTTTTATTGTAATTAAATATGGTTAATTAAATACTCATAATTAAACAATCATCAATATCTAACCATAATTGATTAATCATAATTAGTTAAGTGCATACTATTTTAATTAGTCATCAATAATTAACCATGATTAATTAGTCCTATTTAGTTAGGCTTAAGTAAATAGTACTAATTAATTAGTCATCAATAATTAGTTGTTAGTAGTCGGGATTAAGTAAATAGTATAAATTTATTAGTTATTAATAATTAACTGTAATTAATTAGTCGCAATTTTGCAGTTGTAATTACATAGTCATTGTTAGTTAGTCGTAATCAGCGAGTCCTATAATTTTTTGCATAGTTTTGTTGCCCTCAATACCCCAAAAGTTATTATTTTGCTTAGGTTTGGTAATGTGGTTATTTTTTGTATAGTAAGTTGGGTTGTTGTATGCAAGACTTGCTTTATATTTTATTCGTGGTGTGGTTATTTGGTGTATAGTAAATTGGGTTATTGTGGCTTTAGGAAATATCAAACATGCAAGATTTGGTTGTGTTTTATGATAACGGTCTCGTACAGAGTGGACCCGACGAGTTGAACCAGTTGTTGTGCCAAAACAAGGTGGTCCAGACGGAGACGCCCATACATCGAAGATGTGCGTTATGTACAATTTGCATCATGATTATTTATATGGCATTACGTTTTGCTAACACCATTCAATCACCTAGCCCGCTTCGCAGAACAGGGCTTCCTTCGAGACTGGTCGCTGCCGCGGGTAGTCAGGAGACAAGGGGGAGGGACCGATGTGCCGCCAAGACTTATTTGATCCTCCTTTTTTTATTCCTTAAAATTTTTCTATTTTTTATTCGTGCATGCTATCATTTCTAATGCACGTAACCAATTGTTGCGCGTCGTGTAATGTAATTAGCAAATTTCGTTGCAAAGTCTCTCAAATTTTATTGTGAAATTTTGACATTTTATTTTTAAATTTCATTCCCTAAACCCTAACTTTGCATGAAATCATAAAAGCCAAATAGTGTCGGGGGTGCCTACCGTGGCCCTAGGGGCCGAACGAGGTGCCACATGGCACTGAAGTGCCCCTAGGGGTCGGATGAGGTTGAATCCGTGCCCCTGGGGGGACGAGGCGCAGTGCCCCTAGGGGTCGGACGAGAGGGATTCCGTGCCCCTGGGGGTTGAAATTGCAATGTGGTGAGCCCGCATGACTCTGCGGTGATATTTTTGCATTTGATTCGGTGAACGGTGGGTTTTGTTAATCTACGGTGCAATAATGTTATTTTAGGCCAAAAAAACTCTTAATGTATGATCATCTTGTCGTAACGGTGATGCAAGCAAGACGATTTGTTAATTAGTTACTCACCTTATTTTATGCGGCGCAAATCTCAAGATGATATTAAATCTTGTAGGTTGTCTGATCTTTCACGGTGGAACAAAAGCAGAAGTGCAGCAACACTCCTATAGTTGTGTAGTAAAATGATGTCTTTCATGTAGTAACACTCCGGTGGTGGTGTAGTAACACTACGTCTCTCGTGCAGTAACACGACTTTTGTAGCGTAGTAACGAGCTTGATAACGTGGTTGAAGTACGCTAGATCAGCAAAAACCAAAGTAAAAGTTATCAGTCATGGCCCTCAAACCGTGAACAATGATTGATCATGAATTAGAAAATCGAATCCTATAGATTTTGTGGACAATCTCAAGAACAACATGCTCTTGATTTGCACCAACTCTCACAAAACCTTGATGGGAAAACATCAACACACGATACACATGGATAAACTGAAGGGATACGGGTAGGCTACACTAATTGGCAATTAAAAAAATTCTATGATGTAAGCCGAAGCCATGCAAGCAAGAGATCATAGATCGTTACCACTAGACGCGCAGCGCAGCGGAAGAAGAGTTGGAGCAGCCTGATCCATCGTCGAGCGCATCGATGAAGTGATCGTAGTCGATCGTCCAACGTCCTCGGTGTCGATTGTCTCCTCTAGCAACCAATCGTGTTCCTTGTTTAAGTTGAGGATCATTCTCGATTAGCACAACAACAACCGCAGCAACGCCTCTACGGTATCCACACGACTAGAGAAGGAACACCATACACCAGTGTGCTAGCACCAACTCGCACAGTAGGGTTCTCGAGAAGATGGCGGCTAGGGTTTTGATGGAGCAACTCACGTTGTCCGTCTCTCTTGTTCCCAATAGCCTTATGCATCCCCTTATATAGAGTACATGTAGAAAATCATGCTGATATCAGGTATAAAGATTATACATCATCATTACTTGAGACCAACTGATGGCACATAAAATTATAACAATCTCAATAGTGTCTCAAGGTGGGTCAATCCAATATCATGTTCTCTAACACGTGTTCTCATTATTGATTCGATATCGCTATATCCATGACCGGTGAAACATGGTCATCAATTAATACATGTGTTGGTCGATAAGTCACTAGTGTTCCAATTAGTTACATCCGACCGATGATACATTTAGAACGACATCATATAAGTTAAAGAGTTTCACCAATAAGTCGCATACTTGTTAATCTTTATCAATGATAATTCATTCAAAGAATATAATAACATTTATTCTATAACTCATAAGCATAGACGTGATACAATCATCTTTATAATTATCTCTAGAGCATATCACCAACATAAATCATAACGACACACGGCCGAAACACACATGTGTTTCCAAATCATAATTCGACTCTGCCTTCTACATTGGGCGCACGCTGTAGGCTTATATAGCCAATACACTCACTAAGGCATTAAGGCTGATTAGGACTCTCACGTACATACATAATTAACATGTTCGACCTAGACTCTTTCTGGCTTTTTAGAGAACACATAAAAACCGAAAGCTAATTAAAGTGGATCCACACAAAAAAACGTAAACTCCTTTTATATCTTGGATCTTTACATAACAAACTCTATTTCCTAAAGAGATAAAATAAATAGACTCGGACTCTTGGTGCGCCATATTGCTGCAGTCGATTTATGGATGGGTGGACCCCCAACCCAGTGTGCAGAGAGAAAGAAAGGTGCGAGGTCCAAATCTTCCGTGTGCACAATGTTATTTCCTATTTTCGAATGTTGAGAATCCACGTATCTTTATGCTATTTTCTTTCTTTACGCACCACCTAGTTTTCCTTGGAAATCTTTCCATGTATTTCAGTTTAAAGATATTATCCCTTAAGCTAATACCAACCGAATTGAATTCCTCGACAATCCTCACGCCAATTTCCAAACAGTTCGAATTGATCTCCTAGTTAAAAACGTGCATGTGCAGAGCTCTCGTGTCCTGGGTCGTCTAGCAGATCCACGTACACACCTCCTCTCTCGTGTCGTGACCTCATCATTTTTTCATCAGGAGTACCAAGTTGTAGGCAAATCCTTATCCTACTAGATTGCATCAAGCGATAACTTGCAAGCAAAATCTTTATCCTACTAATAATGGTTGCTGAGGTGCACAGTACATTCGAGCACAAGTCAGCTGATGCGCGTACACAGTCACATATGAGAAGGGTGTCTGCATTTAATCCATTTACTGCAGGAGTGCACTATTTATATTCTCCTCCACGAAGGAAGCCCACCTGGCCCCACTTGGCAGGTACAAGACGGCTGCCAGTGTACAACAGCCCCTCCATTAATGGAGGGTTTGCAGCTTACACTCCGCACCTCTTTTCTCTGCACCGACCCTTCCCCGCATACCTTACAAATCTATCCATCTCCAAGCAATAGAGCCCCTCCCCTCCGAGACAAAGGACACTTTGGGTTTCCCCGGTGTCTGCTCGCTCGCAATCAGGACGCTAACCAAAACCAGGAATTTTTTTACGAATACAACACATTTTAAACATGTATTTACAAAAATAACTATCAATTTATGTATTTTCAAAAATAATTACCGAATTTGTGTATTTACAAAAAATAACAACCGTTGGCGCACGGCGTTGGCTCCCACGCCGCCATGTGCTGTTGGCGCACAATTCGGTATTTGCAAAAATGACAACCGTTGGCACACATCGTTGGCTCCCACGCCGCCATGTGGCCTGTCCCACCGCTCCGTTGGTGCATGGTGTCCATACGCCAACAACTCTCGGCCCTGTTCTAGGCTTGGTTAGTGTTAGGGTTAGGGTTTGGGTTTGATTGAAAATATAGCAAATGAGTTTAAAAATTATAAAATTTTGGTGGAGCCTCCTGACACCGTGTGCTTATTTGTGTAAATTTATCATTTTTTTTTTAAGAATTTGTATCGCTATTTTGTATAAGTGTCCTGTTTGTACGAATTTGTAAATATAGAAAATAAGCTCCAAGAATTATAATATTTATTTTGAAGGCTCCTGGCGCAATGGACTTGATTGTGTAATATTTTGGCAATTTTATATGTGTTCTAGTATTATCTCAAAAATTTAGGATTTATTCCACTGTGTGAGGAGCCTTCAAAATAAAATTCATAATTTTTAGAGCTTATTTTCTATATTTACAAATTCGTACAAACATAAAGCTTATACAAAATAGCGATACAAATTCTGAATAAATAAAATAATGATAAATTTACACAAGCAAGTACACGGTGTCGGAAGGCTCTACAAAAATTTATAATATTTTAAAACTCATTTGCTATATTTTCATTCAAACTCTAACCCTAGCACTAACCTAACCTAGGACACGTGACGAGTTGAGGGATGTTGGTGCACGGTTGGCGTATGGTGAGCATGGGTCAACAAACTGATGTGGCGGTGGGGTCGATCGTGAGTGCCACGTGGCGACAGGACAGACGTTGGCGCACGACGCATGGTCATCGTGTGCCAGCGCCGCGTGATATTGCAGGAGCCGTTGGCGTATGGTGAGCATGCGTTAATGAACTGATGTGGCGGCGGGGTCGATCGTGAGTGCCACGTGGCGATAGGACAAACGTTGGCGCACGACGCATGGTCATCGTGTGCCAGCGCCGCGTGACACTGCAGGAGCCGTTGGCGCACGGTCAGACGAGTTGAAAACGTATCGTATTCGTAAAAAATTACAGAACCCCGACATGACCAAAATCTATGCATGCAAACAGAGCCCCCACCCCCGAAAAAAAAAAGCAACTGAGAAGGGAAAAAAAAGGGAAAGGAGGGCACATAGTGACAGAAGCAGGATACTAGTAGGAAATTATTTTGTTGTGTTGCCTCTACGCCTACCATGAGAGGCCATCCATCCATTTTTTTTTTTGCAGGAGAATAAAGGAGCAATTCCCCAAAACCACCAGATAAAGAAGAAAGAAAAATAAAGCTGTTTTGGTTCCCATTTCAAGACTTGTTCCATCCATTCATGATCCATCCAATCCACCCCGCGATTACAGAATCCAAGAAGCCAGCAGCAGGCAGGCCTCTCGTGGTGTTATTGTACTCATCATCATCATCATCTTCCCCACAAGGAGCAGATCAACACCACCACCACCAACTCCAATGATGTTACAAATTAAAAGAAATTGCTTTCTTAACAACCCATATTATATGATCATCATTTGAAAGAACATAAACATTAAGAGAGAGGAGGTGCAAGAAGGGAAGAAGAGAGCATAATTCCAGGAGCAACAGCAACAACAGGGGATGTGGTAAATTGTGGTGGTGGCTTGAATACCCAAAATGGCTAGGACGAACACCCCTAGATCCCACGTCTCATTGCCAACCACCGTCCATCCAAGTCCGTGCCGGATCAACGCCGGAATCCGTCGAAATTATGGCGAGCCATCATGATGGCGGGGCGGCGAGGGGCTGCGGCTGCGGCCCGGCGACGAACCGGTGTTGTAGCAGCTGCGTCGCCGACGGCCGCCTCGCCGGATTCTTCTGGAGGCAGCAGCTGATGAAGCTCTTGAACTCCGGCGAGACGGTGGGCGGCGGGGCCGGCGAGTCAGAGTAGCAAATCGCGCACATAAGAGCGGCCCAGTCGCCCTGCTTGCCAAGATTCTCCCCGAGGGGGAACCTGCCCAGGTAGAACTCGAGAATGCTCAGGCCGAAGCTCCAGATGTCGCCGGCGTACCCGTCGTAGGCGCCGTCGTTGAGGTCGGTGTTGATGCGCTCGGGGCTCATGTACGCGATGGTGCCGACGGAGGAGTTGCAGGGGTCCATGGTCTGGTTCAGGATGCGGCCGACGCCGAAGTCGGCTATCTTCACGCGGCGGCCGGAGTCGATGAGGAGGTTGGAGGGCTTGATGTCGCGGTGGACGATGTGGCGTCGGTGGAGGTAGGCGATGCCGGAGAGCACCTGGCGCGCGACGTCGGCGAGGAAGGGCTCGGAGACGATGCGGCGGCCCTCGAGGGACCCCCCGTCCATGTACTCGAGCAGGATCTGGAGCTCGCCGGCCTGTTCGTACATGCCGTGGCAGCGCACGATGGCCGGGTGCTCGGCGGTGCGCAGGATGGCGATCTCGCGCGTGATCTGCCGCCGCACGGCGTCGTCGTGGTTGCCGTAGAGCACCTTGAGCGCGTAGGGCCGGCCCGTGGGGCGGTGCCGCACCATCCAGACCGTCCCGCCCGCGCCGCTCCCGATGCGGCGGACGCGCTCCAGCTCCGACAGCGGCGGCGGCGCGGGCGGCGCGGAGCCGGCCGAGGTGGGCGGGGTGGGCGCCCCGAGCGACGACCCGGACGAGGACGTGGACGACGGCGCGGAGGACGGCGGAAGCGGGAGCGGGAGCGGCACGGCGAGGGACGTGAGGTTGCGCTGCGGCAGCGGCAGCGTGAGATCCGGGCGCCGCCGCGACCGCCCCGGCGTGTCCGGCTGCTGCCCCGCCCTCGGATTCGGCGGCCCGCCCGGTCGCATCGCGCTCGTTCGCGGTGGCGGGACGGAAGGGAAGCGGAAAGGCGGGTGCTTCGCGTCGCGTGGGTGGGTGGGGTGGGTTCCTCGTGTCCGTGTGCGCGGCGGCTGGATTGGTTTTTGCTTCGGCGTTGGTTTGGTTGGCCTCGCCGGGTGGAGAAGAAGAGGTCGGGGCTGGGAAGACGGCTTCTTGGGAGACTTAGTGTGTTTTTTTTTTTATAGACACCACACAGCACACAAGTCAAGCCAACTAGCCAAGCCAAGGGACGAAGAGCTCAGCCGAGACGTGAGGCGAAGCCGTGACGGGGGTGGTGTGGTAAGCAAACTGCTTTCGCCGTGTCACAAATGTGGTTTATTTCGTTGGTTCGTCGTGTCTGCTTCTAGTTTCGTTTCTCGCGACGGTTGTGGTGTGAAAGAAAAAAAAAAATCACACGTTCCAAATCACAATGTTAACTAGGAGCTACTTTATGCTGTGAGAGTATGCCATTTCGAGCTATATATGTTTTCTTGTTAAAAACTCTAGTTGGTTGGAAGTTTAGATTTGCTCAAATTTTGAAAGAAAGAAATGATAAATAAATAAAATGTGACCGATATTAGACCAGTAACAACCCGGTTACCAATTCCGGGCATGTTCCGGGAAACTTACCACGTGCAGATTTTGAAACCCTCGTAGCGAGTACCGCTTCCTCCTATCTCCTAACACAAGTCATCCTATAATTTTTGCCCGTCATTTTTTTTTTTGGTACGACGGCGAAAATACAAAAAAAAAAGTATCTAGGTTTCTCACATGAGAATATTGTTACTAGATTTGTCATTAAAAAAAGGGAAGAAGAGAGCATAATTCCAGGAGCAACAGCAACAACAGGGGATGTGGTAAATTGTGGTGGTGGCTTGAATACCCAAAATGGCTAGGACGAACACCCCTAGATCCCACGTCTCATTGCCAACCACCGTCCATCCAAGTCCGTGCCGGATCAACGCCGGAATCCGTCGAAATTATGGCGAGCCATCATGATGGCGGGGCGGCGAGGGGCTGCGGCTGCGGCCCGGCGACGAACCGGTGTTGTAGCAGCTGCGTCGCCGACGGCCGCCTCGCCGGATTCTTCTGGAGGCAGCAGCTGATGAAGCTCTTGAACTCCGGCGAGACGGTGGGCGGCGGGGCCGGCGAGTCAGAGTAGCAAATCGCGCACATAAGAGCGGCCCAGTCGCCCTGCTTGCCAAGATTCTCCCCGAGGGGGAACCTGCCCAGGTAGAACTCGAGAATGCTCAGGCCGAAGCTCCAGATGTCGCCGGCGTACCCGTCGTAGGCGCCGTCGTTGAGGTCGGTGTTGATGCGCTCGGGGCTCATGTACGCGATGGTGCCGACGGAGGAGTTGCAGGGGTCCATGGTCTGGTTCAGGATGCGGCCGACGCCGAAGTCGGCTATCTTCACGCGGCGGCCGGAGTCGATGAGGAGGTTGGAGGGCTTGATGTCGCGGTGGACGATGTGGCGTCGGTGGAGGTAGGCGATGCCGGAGAGCACCTGGCGCGCGACGTCGGCGAGGAAGGGCTCGGAGACGATGCGGCGGCCCTCGAGGACCCCCGTCCATGTACTCGAGCAGGATCTGGAGCTCGCCGGCCTGTTCGTACATGCCGTGGCAGCGCACGATGGCCGGGTGCTCGGCGGTGCGCAGGATGGCGATCTCGCGCGTGATCTGCCGCCGCACGGCGTCGTCGTGGTTGCCGTAGAGCACCTTGAGCGCGTAGGGCCGGCCCGTGGGGCGGTGCCGCACCATCCAGACCGTCCCGCCCGCGCCGCTCCCGATGCGGCGGACGCGCTCCAGCTCCGACAGCGGCGGCGGCGCGGGCGGCGCGGAGCCGGCCGAGGTGGGCGGGGTGGGCGCCCCGAGCGACGACCCGGACGAGGACGTGGACGACGGCGCGGAGGACGGCGGAAGCGGGAGCGGGAGCGGCACGGCGAGGGACGTGAGGTTGCGCTGCGGCAGCGGCAGCGTGAGATCCGGGCGCCGCCGCGACCGCCCCGGCGTGTCCGGCTGCTGCCCCGCCCTCGGATTCGGCGGCCCGCCCGGTCGCATCGCGCTCGTTCGCGGTGGCGGGACGGAAGGGAAGCGGAAAGGCGGGTGCTTCGCGTCGCGTGGGTGGGTGGGGTGGGTTCCTCGTGTCCGTGTGCGCGGCGGCTGGATTGGTTTTTGCTTCGGCGTTGGTTTGGTTGGCCTCGCCGGGTGGAGAAGAAGAGGTCGGGGCTGGGAAGACGGCTTCTTGGGAGACTTAGTGTGTGTGTGTTTTTTATAGACACCACACACACACAGCACACAAGTCAAGCCAACTAGCCAAGCCAAGGGACGAAGAGCTCAGCCGAGACGTGAGGCGAAGCCGTGACGGGGGTGGTATCGTAAGCAAACTGCTTTCGCCGTGTCACAAATGTGGTTTATTTCGTTGGTTCGTCGTGTCTGCTTCTAGTTTCGTTTCTCGCGACGGTTGTGGTGTGAAAGAAAAAAAAATCACACGTTCCAAATCACAATGTTAACTAGGAGCTACTTTATGCTGTGAGAGTATGCCATTTCGAGCTATATATGTTTTCTTGTTAAAAACTCTAGTTGGTTGGAAGTTTAGATTTGCTCAAATTTTGAAAGAAAGAAATGATAAATAAATAAAATGTGACCGATATTAGACAAGTAACAACCCGGTTACCAATTCCGGGCATGTTCCGGGAAACTTACCACGTGCAGATTTTGAAACCCTCGTAGCGAGTACCGCTTCCTCCTATCTCCTAACACAAGTCATCCTATAATTTTTGCCCGTCATTTTTTTTTTGGTACGACGGCGAAAATACAAAAAAAAAAGTATCTAGGTTTCTCACATGAGAATATTGTTACTAGATTTGTCATTAAAAATGTAAACGGTGGAGAGAAGAATGAGGACAACTGAATTGTGTTGATCACAGGCTTATGCCTTTATACATGTACATCAGTAGTCAGTCAACCAACTAACACTAGCTATACTCAAGGAGAACCATCAACGTGTTATGCGTTAAGCATGCCCTCATGAGGTGTGGCGTCGTTGCGGCGACGCACGCATCGCTTCAACTCCTTGAAGCTCGCTGTCGGAAGACCTTTCGTCATCACGTCGGCGAATTGCTGAGTAGTAGGTACATGTATGACCTTGCACTGTCCAACGGCCACTTTCTCCCGGACGAAGTGGACATCTAGCTCAATGTGTTTGGTGCGCTTGTGATGAACCGGATTTGAGCTCATGTAACAGGCGGAGACATTGTCACAATAAACCACCGTTGCCTTCTCCATTGGGTAGTCGAGTTCACCCAGTAAGTGCCGGATCCAGGTGCATTCGGCTACGGCATTGGCCACGCCGCGGTATTCGGCTTCGGCGCTAGATCGAGAGACGGTCGGCTGTCTTTTGGAAGACCAGGAGATCAGTGCATCGCCCAAGAACACGCAGAACCCCGATGTGGATCGGCGTGTGTCCGGGCACCCTGCCCAATCGGCGTCCGAGTAAGCGATGAGCTCCAACTTGGCAGAACGCCGGAGGTGAAGACCGAGGCTGGGTGTCCCACGGACATAGCGAAGAATCCGCTTCACAAGAGATTGGTGTATCGTTGTGGGAGCATGCATATGTAGGCAAGCCTGCTGGACGGCATATTGCAAGTCTGGCCGGGTCATCGTCAGATATTGAAGAGCGCCCACGAGGCTTCGATAATCGGATGCATCAGTGGTGGACAATGGGGTGCCGTTGATGCTTGAAACCTTGCCTGCAGTATCAATTGGTGTCTCACACGGACGACAGTCTAACATGCCAGCACGTTCGAGTAGATCGAGAGCATACTGATTTTGCTGAAGGAAGAATCCGTTGTCGGTGCGCTGAACCTGGATGCCGAGGAAGAAGTGAACTGGCCCCATGTCTTTCAACGTGAACTCGGCATTGATGGAGCTGATGATGCGGCGTAGAGTGTCGACGGACGAGGCTGTAATCACGATGTCGTCGACGTAAAGGAGGAGGTAGACCGATTCGCTGCCAGCTCGAAGTACGAACAGGGAGTTGTCCGAGCGAGTTGGCCGGAATCCCATTGAGCCAAGGAACGACGCGAGCCGTGTGTACCAGGCTCGGGGCGCCTGTTTAAGGCCATAGAGGCTCTTGGAGAGTCGGCACACCGAGTCCGTGCGCGATGGATCGAGGAAACCAGTTGGCTGCCGCGCGTACACTTGCTCGTCGAGGATGCCGTGGAGGAAGGCGTTGTTGACGTCGAGTTGGTGGACGGGCCAGCCGCGCGCCGCCGCGAGTGTGAGCACAGTGCGCACCGAGGCCGGTTTGACGACCGGGCAGTACGTCTCGCCGTAGTCGATGCCGGCGCGCTGTGTGAAGCCCCGAACCACCCATCTGGCCTTGTACCGATCAAAGCTTCCGTCTTCCTTGAATTTTTGGCGGAAGATCCATTTGCCGCTGACGACGTGGGTGCCTGGAGGTCGAGGAACGAGCTCCCACGTGTCGTTTTTGATCAGGGCATCAAATTCGGACTGCATGGCCGAACGCCAGTTGGGGTCCTTCAGAGCTTGATTCACCGTGCGCGGGATCGGAGAGATCGGCGTCGTCGTCGCAGTGGCGGCGTAGCGTGGGTTCGGTTTGAACGTTCCCACGCGCGATCTGGTGACCATCGGGTGAGGCGCAGCTTCGGCGGTGTCGTGCGTGGTTGGGGCAGAAGCCATGACGGGCGACAGGAGTGTACTCGATGACGGTGACGCAGGTGTGGGCGAGGTAGACTTGCCCGGTGCCGTGGTGCGAGCCGACGATGGAGGCGGTGAGGCAGGTCCTGGCGCACGGCTGGCGCGGGACGCTGACAGATCGTGCGGATCACGTGGCGAATGTGGATGTTGCGCCGGGCACGGTTGTAGGAGAATCGGATCAGCAGAGACCAAGTCTGGTCTCCACGGATCATAGGCGCAAGTTGGTGGCGGTGATGTCGCTGGCCCGGAACGGAAGGGGAAGACCATTTCGTCGAAGTAGACGTGCCGCGAGGTGAGTACTTTCCGCGTCGACAGGTTGTAGCAGCGATAGCCTCGGTGATCCTGCGAGTATCCAAGGAAAACACAAGCGACAGATCGTGGAGACAATTTATTGGGGCTAGTAGAAGATGTGTTCGGGTAGCACAGGCAGCCGAATACCCGTAAGGACGAGTAGTCGGGATCACAGTTGAATAGGAGGGAGTAGGGGGTAGAAAGAGATTTCGGCTTGCATGGTTTGCGATTCAGCAGAAAAGAGGAGGTGTGCAGTGCTTCGACCCAGAACACAGGCGGGAGCGCGGCATGAAGAAGGAGGGCGCGAACACCGTCGTTCAGTGTGCGGAGGATGCGTTCGGCCTTTCCATTTTGTTGGGACGTATAAGGGCAAGAGAGGCGAAGGATGATGCCATTGTCAGAGTAGAATTTGCGGAGGACAGTGTTGTCGAACTCTCGTCCGTTGTCAGTCTGGAATGCCCGAATGGGACGAGCGAACTGTGTGCGGACGTGGGCATGGAACGACATGATTTTATGGGCGGCGTCAGACTTATGACGAAGGGGGTATGTCCACACAAAATGTGTGAAGTCATCGAGGAGCACAAGGTAGTATTGAAACCCAGTAAAACTTGAGACAGGTGATGTCCAAACGTCGCAATGCAGTAAATCAAAGGGAGCTGCAGTTTTGTGCTGAGATGAACTAAATGGAAGCCGCACATGTTTGCCAATTCTACAGGCATGACAGGTATGTGACAGCTCCTTAGTACAGGAGAATTGAAAAGATTGTAAAATGCGACGAAAAGACTCGTTTCCGGGGTGGCCGAGGCGTTGATGCCAGAGATCAGCAGACACGGCGGCGAGACAGTTTGTGGTGGAGGTGGCCGGCGTCTGGAGGGGATAGAGATCGCTGGTGCTGTCACTGCGGAGAATCACCGCCTTGGTGTGTCGATCCTTGACAGAGAAGCCAAGATTGTCAAATTCAATGGTGATCGGATTATCACGAGTGAGAGCACGAACTGATAGTAAATTCTTGATTAAAGAAGGAGAGACGAGCACATTATCAAGAACAAGAGGTTGACAGGAGGTCGGTATGGATGAAGAGCCAGTATGAGTAATGGGAAGGGAGGTACCATTACCAACAATGATGCGTGTAGAAGATGAATTGGGTGTGAGGGAGGAGAGGTTACCAGATCCCTGCGCCATGTGGGAGGAGGCACCCGTGTCGAGGAACCAGTCGCTGGTGGAGTTGGGTTGCTGCAGCGAGAGGTTGTTGAGCGTGGCGAGGAGTTGAGGGTCCATCTGTGAGGACGCGCCGGCGACGTGGGCCTGAGGTGCCGCGGAGGGAGGTCGGGCACCAAGGACACCGGCAGTGGGCGGGGATGCACGCGGCGGACCTTGGAACGGCCACGCTTGCACCATGCCGGTCCACGGGTTCATGCTAGGCCAGAAGCCAGGGGGCGGTGCAGGGTTGAAGTGGGCGGCCTTCTTCTTCTTCTTCTTGTTGGGGTAGGAGGATGTCGCTTGCGAACGGCCAGTGTTGAAGGAGCCGACCGGGGTCGATGGCGAGGGAGAGAGTTTACCGGTTCCGGAACCACCGTGAAACGTGGGCGCGCCGTGCGTGGTCCGTGCGACGAGGGCCGCCGCAGCTTGGAGATGGTCGCTCGACGGAGCTGTGGTCGATGATGCACCAGCTGAGTTGGCTTGCGCGATGAGGGCCGCAGTCGCCTGTAGTTTCTCCGATTCGTTGAGGCGGTGTTCTTCGAGCTGCAGCATGGAGCGCGTCTGGAGGAATGATGGAAGGCGCCGGCGCAGCGTAATGTGGGGGATGGCGTGGTGTAGACGGGGGTTGAGGCCGCGGACGATGTTGTAGATCAGGTCTTTGTCGATGACCGGAGAACCGAGGCCGCCAAGACGATCAGCCATCGCCTTCATGCAGGAGCAGTAGTCGAGCACCGGGAGATCGCCTTGATAGAAGTTGCGGAATTCGGCACTGAGGTAGACCGCACGCGTGGCCTTGTTGTCGCGGAATAGGGAGCGCACGCCGGTCCAGAGGGAGTAGGCGGTGTCGGCGTCGTCGGAGACGATGGCGAGGAGCTCGGAGGAGATGCGGTTGTAGAACCAGGAGACGATGGCGCAGTCGTTCTGCACCCAATCGTTGTCGCCTTTGGCCGCGGTGCCGTCGACGTGGTCGCGGAGACCGTACTGGCCGAAGACGGCGGAGAAAGAACGAGCCCAGGCGGTGTAGTTGGCGTCGTTGAGATCGAGGATGATCGGGACGCGCGACTGGATGTTGATGCCGTGGACGACATTTGGGGAAGCCGCCTCGGTTTGGACGCGGAGCGTGTGCGGTAGCAGTGACTCAACGTCGGAGTTGTCGGAGGCAGACGACGAAGAGGAAGAGGAGCTCATGGCGGCGAGGCGGTTTCAGAGAGCAGCGGAAAGTTAGGATCGTAGATCCTCTGATACCATGTAAACGGTGGAGAGAAGAATGAGGACAACTGAATTGTGTTGATCACAGGCTTATGCCTTTATACATGTACATCAGTAGTCAGTCAACCAACTAACACTAGCTATACTCAAGGAGAACCACTGAACGTGTTATGCAGTTCGCTAACAAAAAACAATCTTTATTTTCCGCAACATGTTACGACGAAAATCAGCGGTCTTAGTGTTGCTTTGGAGACCTAATACTGTGTCCAACACGGGCCACCTTCAAAGGGTGGCAGTGATTCGGGCATGCCGGGAATTGCATCCTCTATTTGGCTAAAGTTGGTCATGGAGAAGAAAACTAAAAGAGAGAGGTATATGTCACTGCTCAAATTCTAAATTTGAGACGCTACCATTGTTCAGAAAAAAAGTCTTTGGGTTCTGCAAAATCTAAAAGAGAGAGTGCCTTGTGGGCAGAATCACTCATCGACTATATAAGAGCATTTACGTTAGTTCATGTCACTTGTAACTAACTAAAGGATAGTGAGAAGAGGAGGTGACACATCAGACAGATTTAAATTATTAAAGACTTAGTGATTTATTTTGTAGGTAGAATTAAAGTGATGCAAATGAAGGAAGACTTATATCATTTTATTAGATTGAGTATTTTCTCTCGTCTTAATAATAAGTTAAAAATAAACTATTGTAAATGCTCTAAAGCAATACACGCATATACACACTTTCGGACCATTTCCCACTTAATCATTGTGCTCCTGACATGTCCGCAATATCGAACACAACATTTAGCGACAAAATTATTTGTACATAGTACTACTTTTCTCCATAGAAAGTTGATTGATGCAATTATCAGCGCAGAATAATCACTTTCGCTGTCTTGTAACCCCAAGTGAGAAGCAAACTCTCGCAACAAAAAAGAAAGGGTATGGAAGTAAATTACATTGTGGCTAGCTAGGTTCCAAATGTGCCAATACTTTCATAGATTTTTTTTTCAAAACTGCTATGTACATCGTCGATCTTTTTCCCCAAAAAGAAAATATCAAATATTTAAGTCTCCATTTTCAAACAGATCTTTTCTGAAAGGATTTTTTTAGATTTGGAATATAACTGGCCGTATCAAAGGAAAAAACTACAGAGACCCAGTGTACTCTCGTACCCACTGGACTACTGCCCAGTTCTCCTTTTTTTCTGAAAAGATTAAAATGAAACCCCACCGTACCATGGAAACCCGATAAACTTCCCAAGACAGCAGAACCTGAACGCTACACGGTGGATTTCTTGGGGGTTGGGGCAAAGTGTAACCATGTCTGCCATTTCATACACATACCATGCATTATGGAGTTTTTTATTTTTAAATATATTTTTAAAAATAATCTCTTCTTAACTTTAATCCATTCAACGGTGTGACCAATCCTGCCACGATAGTCTTCGAGTCAATATGCGTGTTTTTGACTAAATTCATCACGTCAAGAGGAGTGGCGTGACAACATTCGTTTACCACGTTGAGATCTGTGATATGGCAACGTGTTTTTGCCACGCCGCGTGTTGTGACGTGATAAATATGTTAGAATTGAAAATAAAGTTATGGAGAGGTTATCTTTAAATAATTTTTTAAAAATGTATTAAATAATAATAATAATTTCAGTTTCATGGGTGAATTAAAATATGGAATCGGACGGCCGGACATTTCAGATCTACGCACCAGTATAAGCTATTGGTGATCTTTTTTTTTTCTTCTCTAATTTAGAAATAATGCTGTGGTGTTTGCTAGATATATAGGGAGGACAAGAAAAATATATATATAAAAACAAGATGCGATCGAAACGAAAGGCACACATGAATAAAAAAACTTGCCGGGAGGACGATGTTATGATCGCGGTTGGTAGACTTAACGGTTTCTACTACGTAGTTCAATTGGTCAAATCCATTTCTAATTTCCAGATCTTTGACAAGAAGAAAAAAGAAACAGTCCAGATAAGAAGACAAGCGCATCAGAAGGGAATTAATTGGGAAAGCTTCGTGTAAACAGAACCCACCAACTATATTATGGAGTAAATAAATCAAGGAAATAATGGGTAGTAGTACAGCTAATTAAACCCAATTCGATCTAAACAAAATTATTTGGTCGTTGATCCTCGTGTTGAAAAAAAAATACAGTATCGCACTATTGCATTACTGTGTATCATCTTAATTTGGAGTTTGAATCTTCGTTCTAATACCGTGTGGTTGCTTTTCATATATTGTTTAAGAGTAATTTGATGCCAACTTGCTTAGTCCAGTTGCCTCTAACTAGCACTTCTTTCCTGTGCAATTTTTTTTTTGTGAGGAAAACTCCTGTATTATAAGGCCTGATTTCATATTCGCTGGATTTTAGTCGGCAGCGTTATTATTTTACAATTATAGATGTAGTAAATGTTTGAAGACATCATTTAAAGGGGTAACTATAATATTTTATTATAAACCAGTAAATATAGATATTTAACTAGCAGATTCCGCAGCGTAACATAGCAAAACAAAACAGCCTAAATCTAATAGTATCTATAGCAGTGTAGTACACCACTGGATAGTTTTTGACGATAATCTATTAATCTATAATTAATTAAATTATTTATCTGTAATTATTATTATAGATATCAATATCTTCAAATTATTAGTAAGGATACTCGTATCATTAATAATAGAGAAACTTAGCAAAGTGGTCGTAAACCATTTTACGACCACTCTGTATAGCCATAAGTACTTATATGACTACTTAATGATCGTAAGATTTCTTACGACACCTTGTTATCGTAACCCTTATTACAATCACTTTATAATCGTAAACTTTACTACGACCACCCTATGGTCGATAGAGCCTACAGATATGTGGACTCAACAACTAGGGAAACCTATACGTTGTGTTTAGTACACACAATAATTAATACGCGCTGTTATTCTTTGAAATAACTGCATGTATTAAGCATTTATATCTGACATAACTACAAGGCGACGTGGTAGGATTAGTCTCTGACAATAACCGTCATTGAACGTGCGTATTTCATCAAACGGTGAGACGTCTCTTGATACGGGACAACTGTCACCCCTTCACGCGCTATATAAGAAGTAAAACCGGTGGACAGAGGGCGAGAATAACAACAACAAACACAAGACAAAGCAGCGATAAGATCAGCATACAAAAGTCATTAAGCCCTAGTTTTGGTGATTTCTTCCCTGTTGTAAAGTATAGTCAATACAACAACACAGGAGTAAGGTTATTATTCTCTCGGAAGAAGGTCCAAAACTATATAAAATCATTTTTTTATATAGTTTAACTCAAAGAGAGTTCGCAGCTTATCGATACTAAACCATTAACGGTTCTTCGATGGGAGAAGCACATAAAACTATACGTGACGATGTCATAAACATTGTTAATGAATTGGAGTGCCGGTTGCACATGTAATTAACAAACATAACTTGTTAGTTAAGCCTGCACATGTAATTAACAAACATAACTTGTTAGTTAAGCCACCGATCGTTTCTAGCCAGGCGTGCCGCAGGAGGAAAGCGGCAGTTGCCCTTGCCATTTCCCCCGAGCACTTGCCACGCCCAGGTCACTGGCAAGTGTGAGCCTCTGGTTCATGGACCCGCATGTCAGCCGAGCAGGCAGGCAGTAACTTTTTTTAAGCCTTGGCATGCATGGCAACGAATAATGTACGGCGGGGGGTTAGTTTTACGCAGTCGAGGGAGGCGATTTGGAAATTCCGATGCCCGGATACTAGGCAAGTAGGTAGGATCATTTTCCTTTCACAGGGTCGAATTGTAGATCATATTGTTGAATCACGATTTCTATCGGATTTTTGAAACATATACATTTATATAGAAAGAATGAATTACATTTTTAAACATACAAGTCTATAGTAGAATTGTTGATTATTTATTTTTTTTGTAAAAATGAGTACACTTATTCATGTTATATTCAGTAAACCTTGTTTCTCGAAACTTATTTAATTATTTTTAAATAAATTAATCATTTAAAATTCTAATATGTTAATGATAAGTTTTTTAAACCTTAGAACAACAAGACAAACAAGTGAAAGTATTGCAACTTAAATTATCGGTAGATAGAATAAAATTTTATACATTGATATAGTTTATTGTTAGAATAATGATTATACCTGATCTTAGCTGATTATATACGATCCTACTTTAAAACCACGATTAAATGAAATTCTCATCTATACGCCGATGGTGTCATTTTGGGATCTACGTCCACACAACCCGTATCGACCAAGGCACCATTGAATTGAAGCGCTGTAACTAAACGGCTCAAAAATTACTCACCAACGCCTGCCATACATTACATCGAGATTCACAGGGAGATAAATATCGTCTCATGCGGCAAGTGGATTTCGGCCTCCGCGCTGCCTCGGGATTCACATCCCCTTAATTATTGGATTAGGGGATTAGACCGCATACGAGTACGCCTGGAAACTACCGTACACTAGTACGTCTGAAAAAAAATCGCATACGAGTACTACAGTAAAAGATGCCAACACGCTAAATACATGTATAATAGTATAGATAACTATTGTCTATAGTACATCTTCATATCATCTATAGACAGCACTAAAAATAACTTCTACAATGAGTTATCTTTTTACATATCTATATAGACAACTCCTTTTATGTATAATGTATCTTGTTTCTCGTATTACAACCGAATATTGCATGATAGACAGTTCAATTCTCTATGCTCCCTCTCTCGCCCACATCATCTAATGTCTTACAGGGTAAGTCTTACAGACAACTGACATCACACTATTGTACATACTCTAATGTCATATAATGCGCATGCGGCAAACTCCTATACAACTTTGTAAAACTTGCGAGAAATTTAAAATGAAACAGGAGGAGAAGAAAAATCGAGGCATAGGGACAAAATGGTTAAATAATACAATCCGTCGGTAGAATCTCCATAACACAAAAATGTTAAATAATACGATCCGTCGGTAGAATCTCCATAACAATCATTGGTAGAATAATGAGAACAATCACACCGTGAACACCAGAAAGTGACAATGAACACAAGCATATAGAGGAGGATCCGTAATATTTATTAATCTATATGTCTATTGTACATGTGGTCTTCATATTTATCATATTTATAGCTCGTAAGGGTGAAAGTCTTCTAGGGACGGTTTAGTTTTTTGCCCATACAAATAGGTTTCGTAACACTCCCCTTAGGCAATAGACAACAATATGCAAATATCTCATCAAAAACTCCTTCCAAAAATCTATTGGAAAAAAGGGAATGAAGAAAAGAGTACACTGTATTCGTAAGTTGCATTACACTTGTTGCCTCACTAAAACCTTCCATGTGAGAAAATTCGGGAAAACTCATCAAGAAAAAGAGTACAATGTTTAATCTTCGGGATCCAATCTTCAAGATTTTAGATAAATCCTCGGGATTTGATAAGAATCATGATTTAGGGATTTAATCCCTATGAACTCCTCAACTCTTTAAGACCATCTCATTCCAATGCCATGAATGCATCTTTAAAAATTGGATGCATGCAGAGACTTATTAAATAAATCAACTGGATTTTCGCAATACTTTGTTTGTAGGATATTTACCTTACTATTCGGCCATGGACTTTGTCTCTAGATCCGTGTTCTTATAAGAGAAATTTTAGCAATTGTAGAGGTAAAGTGATTGCCGATAACTTTTCTCCCATATCCTCTAAATTGAGGGTATCTTGGTGTTAACCAGATCTTTGTAATTTTCCAAACAAAAAATTATTGGTCGTTCCGCATTTCAAGCATTGTAATATGTGCACATCAAATTGTTGTGGCTTTCATCTTCACGACGAATCTCTTCATAAGGTATTTCACCTTCAAGATGAGTTCTCTTCAGGAGAGTTAAAAGAGTGATTAATAATTATTTTGACTAATATTATTAGATCATAGACCAGCAGACACCCCCACAGATTTTAGATCAAGAACCAATAAGTAAATTTCGGAGAAGTGGTTATACTATTCAACCAGGGGGTATTCAACTCTCAGCGATGTATTTACTGCAAGTAAACATTATAGTAACTCCTCCATAATTGAAAAATATATGGCAGGCTCCAGCGGGGCACGGCAGTGCGGGCGGTTAGGGGCGCGATGCAGCTGGCAACTCTGCTCGGGCCAGTGGCGGCCATCCTTGACGGCACGACGTGGCTCCGACGGTAGCAGGCGCACGGTGGTGGCCTGCGGTGTGGAGGCGACCTCAGGCGCAAGGGGTAGCGGGCTCATGCGGGGTGGTGCGGTGCATCGTGCGCGACGGCAGGCTTCGGACCGTGCAGCAAAATTTTCCCCCCTTACGATGAACAGTAACTCAAAACTGGACCTGATTAAGCTGATCTGCTTTTAGTAATTAGCAAAGGTTGATCTATGGGATTAATATAGCAGCAAAAGATTAGGAGTACCGATTTGGTCGTTGAGAAATGATTTGTGCTGATAACGTGTTAAATAATACAATCAATGGGTAGAATCTTCAGAACAATCATCGGTAAAATAACAAGAACAATCACAACATGGACATGAGAGAGAGAGACAATGAAAATAAACATACAGAGAAGAATTTGTTATCTTTATTTATCTGTATATCATATGTATATCCCTTATACACGAGGTGTTTCTATCTATAGTCCTGAAAGACTTCCGGATACGTTTAGTTTTTTCCGTACACGTTGGTTTCGTAACCAACAAATTTAGGGTGCAAGCCGCGAGGTGAGCAGTACAACCTTTGTACTGGGATTCTCAGGGGTGGAAAAGGAGTTTGTGAGATGGACGGATGATGGGAGGTGGCGCTGGACGGCGAGCCAGCTAGGCGCCGGCACAATCAAACGCATGCCAGTATTATTCTACCCCTGACATGCGTGCATGCTTGTTGCATTCATTGCTTCGGATGTACATTACGTGCTAATGTTCCATTTCAAGCTTAATTGGAGTACCACTAGTGCATGAAGCAGAACCAGTGAGATTAACCAAGATGGCACCATGTATGTGTTCATAATTAATTCGTGTAATCATGTGAACTCAATGTTCTTTTTTGCAAAGGCTTGAATTGTTCAACAAAACGGGGGAATGGAGTTTTTAAAAGTGATGGGAGACTATTTGGTGACCCGAATCAAATGATTAATTTAGGTCCTGCCCTGCTGCAAGCCTTGTTGCCGAGAAGAGATCAAACTGTTGACCCCTCCATGACTTAGATCAGGTCAGAATCCTATCTTTGTTGATGACATTTAACAGATCCGGATCCCCCTTAACTACTTGGTGACCCGAATCAAATTATTAATTTAGGTCCTGCCCTTGGCGCCGAGAAGAGATCAAAATGTTGACCCATTCATGACTTAGATCAGGTCAGAATCCTATCAACAGGTCCGGATGCTACTATAACGAGCCAATCCCGACCCGGAGGAGATTGGAGTCTGGACGACCTGATCAATTGAATTGCTCTGAGATGAGCAAACGATATCTAGAAGGCCTATATCCATTGAACTTTCCGAGAAATTGGGCAAGAACAAGGGTTGTTATCGCGGTGATGCTGTACCTCGCCCGGGTTTCCGGCAGAACAAAGACTTGGATTTCACAGCTGACGACGACCAATCTCCTCATAATTCATGCGGGCAGGTTAATTAATTTACATGCATGGTCGTTCGCTTTGGCCTTCTGATCTGATGACACCAAACTGAAATAGCATCAATTTTCGATCAAATAAACAGACAAACTTAATTAGTCCATGTTGCATATGTACGACTATTGGGAAAATGGCCACAGGCGATCGGTGGTCGCCACACCAATGTCAACGCTGTCCGGCGAACCTCAGCAACGAGCGTAACGTACGCCAGCGTGTCGCCCGGACCTGCCACGTCAGGTCCTCCCGTGGAGTCAGCATTGGCTAGCTTGCTCGCCACGTGGCAGGCTGCCCGGATGGACCCGACCCGTTCCGGTCCGTGGGGTCCCTGTCGAGCTGCGGGTGCGCGGCTGCTTCGCCGGGGCTTCGACGAACCACCGGCCACACCGGTCGGTCGAGTTGGCCGGGAGGAAGGGGGCAGGAAACGAGGCAGCTAGCCGCGACCGGGTCAGGCATAACTAACTTAATTGTCCTACGTGAAACGCTTGCACGTGCGCGCCGTTTAGCGCATGTATATTTATTATCATTTTTTTTACCTATATTACGTTAATAAAACACTATGTGAATGAGACAGGAGGAGAAGAGAGAGTCGTCTATTTTGAAGAGACTATCGTACACGCGAAACAAGATATGATAACATAAAATAGGACATGATACATTAATAAACTCTAACTGATATATGAATTCGTTTCAAAGAAAAATTATAAAATATAAATGATGGAGAGCGCATTATATATTAAAGATATTATATCTAAATATAATATAACATACACAAAATTATCTATGATAGACCTTGACTCGACGCGAACGTTTCGATGGTCGCGGGCGCCACTGCCATGCCGTGCCATGCATACGCATGCGAAGTCGTACGACTGTACGAGTGGCTGTAGCTAGCCACCGTTGACTACGTATACCCTGGTATTCTGGTAATAAGCGGGGGGCAGAACGCTCCATGGATTGGACGCCTGCTTTGAGAGCTTACTCTGAGGTGGGCCCCACTTTGTTGTCGCCACGTCAGCAAATTTTGAGGCCTTTTCTTGCCCTGGTGAAATTGCCCGGAAAAGGTTGCGGAAATAAGTGCATGCTGGATGAAAATGGTGACATGGTTGAACTGTTTTTTTTTGATTTCTTTCCTTTTCCTTTTTTTTTTTTTGAAATGGCAAGATAGTTCAGTCCAGTTAGTACCGGGTGCAATGCAATTACAATAGATGAGATGAGAATCATGAGATGTTGACAAGGGTTGGAATTTGGAACAGATCGCCGGCCCATGATCGATCACAGCCGGAAGAGCATGCAAGTGGGGGCTTGCTCCGAAGGATGTGTGATCGTGACTTCATGTACTACCGAAGTTGTACTGATCAACAAGGTGGTGTCTGTCCGACAATATGTGTGTGAATTAGCCTCTCTTATGTTCTTCAGCAGTACAGCTAGCTAAGGGCAATGCTGATGCTTGCATCGATCAGTTGTATAGTATAGTACCACCTACTTTCACTTGTTTTGTTATGATGCTACTGGACTCGAGCTAATGGATAAAATGGGCGAGAGAGATCTGTTACTTGCTTTTCAAGTGATAAGATATATCAATTCTATTGGGTAGTGGCAGGGCAATGGGTTGCTTTCGGCATATGTGTATTATGCATATCTTTCGACTCACAATTTTTTAAGGCCCCACCAGAGTTGAAAATTGTATAGTATCCGCTGAAAACCTCCTCCATGCACCCTCAAAAGCTCGCTTTCGCTGCCCCGTAAGAAAAAGGGAATATTGCTTTCTCTCCTCCTTTTCTTTGCAACTTCACATTTGACATTGGAGAAAACAACAAGAAAGTAATGAAGATGTAACTGTCTTGATCATGATTCCAGTGGAATTGAAAAGGTTCCGTGCCGACGTGGACGAGTGATGAAGGCCGGGAGGCTGTCATCACTGGGGAAAAAATTCAGTGGGGAAGGAGGGCCTCACGTGAAACTCCGCTTCATCCACCGTCCATCCCGATGTGATTAGGAGGAATAGACGGTGGATGAAATAGGATCTCACGTGAGACTTTCTCCTAGCAAATTTGCTTTCCATCACTGGTGCGTCGCCTTGACAACACATTACTACCTAGCTAGCTAGCAGTAGTAGCAAACTTTTTGTTCAAGACACACAAACAGTTGCAACACATCTTATCCGTTGGTTACATAATCCAACGTCCATTCGAGCACGAACCAACAAAGTTGGAGGCTTGGAGCAAGGACGGCAGAAATAAAGTACACATCCAGGTCGAGATTAGTAGCGGTAGATTGTCAAAGAATTATCAACGCAAGACAGCTTCTTCGATCACACTCAGCACCACTCTGCGATTCTGCAAACGTGCGCAGCGCCACGGCTCCCGCAACGCAAAAGCACCCAAACAAACCGAAAGAAGAAAAATTCGAGAAGAAAGAAACGTCGTGAACAAGAGGAGAGCGGCCGAGAGGTAAAAGACGCGCGCCCGCCGGTGCGTGGTGCTGGTGCCCATCGCCAGGCGTCTCTCGGGTGGGCGCACGTCGCGGGCGAGCATCACACGCCCGTCGCGCTCGCCTCTTTCCGGCTCACGGCGAAACAACAACGACGACAGCGTCATAGTCATACGGGGAAACTTGCAAGGTGTGATTGATTACTACGCGCGCTCGGCTGTCCTGCAGTTCTCGATCCCGCCTGCACGTCCGAACGAAACGCCTTTTCAGATTAAATGCTAATTGAGATCGATGGCGCTGGTTACCTTACCTTACCTGCGATCCACGGCTTCAGCTGTGAAGTTGCGACAGTGAGGTCGATGGGCAGCTATTCTTAGCGCCACTCGCAGGCAGTGTGGTGAAGTGGGGCCAGTGAGATCGATGCGCGTGGTGTGTGTGTGTGTATTGGTGTACGGAGAAAGAGCAGCCCTGTCTGTTCTTTTGTCACACTTTCGGAGTGGGGAAAGGTACAGGATTGTTGGAGGAGCCTGGACTGACGGGCCATCGTTCGTCGGCAAGGTTCAGTGAATGAAAGTGCTCGCTGATAGCAAAAAGCTAGAATCGGGGGTGCACTAGCTACCAGACTCGCCAACACCATAACGTGGGAATAGTCGGCGCTTTCTCTTGCCCTTTCCCCTCTCACCTGATACGCCTACACAGCATTTGCGAAAACAGCACATCTGATGCACTCGAACGTAATTGCAAAACAAGGAAAGGAACATAAGGAGGGTTCAATGAACCCCAGGCTGGGATTGCAAAAGCTTTTCCAGTAAGCACGATGGTTTTTTAGGGTTCCTGATGACGTCGTAAGGTGACACCGTGTTTGCAGATGCGAGTAGTGTAACTTTACTCCTGGATGATGTGACAGGTTACGCGCGGGGTCTGGGAGGTAAATTATCTCTGAATTGTGTCCTCTATTGCCTCGAGACATGGAAAGCAATTGAAGAATTTTGTTCGACACTGCCCTTGCGTGATCGCATAAGTGACCAACAAGTTACCGTACCCTCTAAGGCCTCTACTTGAGCCACACAGCATCTGTCCCAAACATGTCGCCTGAATCTAACCTGTTGGTGTCCTGCCTTTTAGGCACAGGTTGTTGGCGAAAACGGCAATAAATGGACCCCGGCAAAAGAAAAAAGAGGTGTGCAATGTCCCAAATGACTGGAGACTAGGCAAACAATTTAATCATGAAAAAGGCAAAAGCTGTTTTACGCAATATCCATCATCTGTCACATTTCGTCTTCTGCCAGGCAATCTGCCAGGCCAAACAACACCCACTGATGGTACACTGCGGATGCTACACTGAATCACTATTTGCTACTGTTGTCAAAGCAGGACATGCCAGTCCAAAAGGTTATCCACTTATCCTGTAGGAAATACGTGGAAACCATGATCAAACTGTCGCGAAAACGTGTGAAAGAGAGCAACAAGGAGTTCATGACCCTATCCAAGATGAGCATTACCTGCACAAGGTGGAAGGTGTTAAGCTTAAATATATCTATATTCATGACGCAGTAATCCTAGTTGACAAGAAGTACCGAACAGAGTACAGGTCCTGGGATCCTGGAACCAGGTCGGTGTAGCAGTGTAGGGTTGAAGTGAGCCAAATGAACTACTGGAGAAGCCGGTGGCCGGAGAGCTCGTGCTCCTCGTCTGAGCCCCTGGTTGGCGTGCAGTTGCAGTGCGGGAGGTTTCTGGGCCGGAGGAGCAAAAGATAGATTTCCAGGCCGTATTCGACTCGTCGCGGCCCAGTTTCAGTCCGAAAAGCGAGACCCGGCACTCGTCCGGTGGTTGGAGGTGCACCTCGAGTAGTCGAGTGGTTTGGAAGCTTGCTTCCGTCAGTCGCAGCCTCGGCCCATCAGTCGTACTCGCTTTGCGGGAACCCGAAGGCATCCCCGCTGTTCCCCAAGTCTGAGATGGTAAGACCACCGCTCCCTCGTCACCAACCCCTCGCCGCTCTCGTCCACCACACCACAGGGAGGCTACGCTACTCCTCGCCGACGCCAGCTCGATCGCCGCCGTGAGCAGGCACCCGGAGCAGCGGCGCTTTGGGTGCGCCGTGCCGTTACCATCCGCCGGTCGCCACCCACCTCCGCGCGCCGCGCGAGCTACCTTGCTGTGCATCTGGTGCTGACTAGCTAGGTTAGGGTTGGCGGTCCTACCCCCTTCTTCTCATGCACGCAGCCCATCGTCTTCGTTGTCGTCCTCCTCTCTCGCGCGCTCCCCGTGTCCTTCCATCCCCGCCGCATACTTCATTAGGTGTCTGCCCCTCTCCTGCTACTCTCACGCCGGCGCCGTTCCTTCCGCCGGAGTTGTACCTAGGGGAATCTCAGCTGTCGGGTCGTCGATCTACCCTCTTCGGTGCTACTTCAAGGCCGTGGTAACCACCTCCGCCCTAAATCCTCTCTCCTGTGTTTTGTTTCTGCTGATCGGAAGATTTGTGTGTCAAATCAGAGGTTGTTTATGTGTTGATATGCTTGCGATTGCCCGGATCTGCTATTGTTCTTAGATTTTAGTATTTTTACTGTTAATGTAGTACGATTCATGTCTAGGGTAATTTCCCCTAATGTTATTGCGCACTACCATGTGGCAGTGGGGACTTGATAGTAGGGCGAAATGATATTTGTGGTTGTGCTTCTTATTGGATCGATATGTGTTTATTTTTTATTGGCTTCATGGTTTGGCAGCTTTATGTGTTATTGGTTTCATGCATACTGTTATGTTTTACTGTTCAGGGTTTAAGTGTTAATGGTGCCTATTTTAATCATGCTCCCATGGATTACGTTCTTGCTGATTATCATGATTCCATAGTTTCCACTGGTTTTCTTCCATATTTAATCATGTTTCTATGGAGGCGTTTTTTGTTTTTTGTTTTTGCTTTTACTTATAGCTGTTTATCATGTCATGTTGACACGCTTTAAGTTCATCTTTGTATTTTACTCCTACCTAGGGTATGCCACATATCTCTTGGTGATATTTGTCAAATGGCAGCATTTATATATGAGACCATAGATGATCATATATGAGATATATATCTCTAGCACCATGGATTGATATCACATAAAACTGGAACTTAATCAGTGTTGTAATCACATGCGTTCTAAAATGTGCATTAGTATCTAGTATTTACCAAAAAAATAATAAAAAAGAATAACCTTGTTATACAACGTTGAACTGACTGACGGAACAAAAAGCTTAGATGTTCAGCACCGCTTAAAAAATGAGACCCGGAGGGCGGAGGGTGTACACCCAAATCAGCAGCAAGCCACCAACATAACGGTACATCATGTGTGTACTGTGTTGTCCATTAATCTTGTGTGAGTTGGGTTCAAACTACCAATTGGACCTCTAATTGTTCGGATTGGACATGTATGTAAATGTTGAAAATATCCCAAGGAAAAACATGATGTTGTGGTATCAACAGGTGATCTTATGTAGGTTAGACTTTGGATGCTGCTTGCAACATAGGAGGGAAATCTCTCTCAATACTAAGGGAAGAAAGAAGGTCACATTTAGAATAGGATGGTTTGTCTAGGATTGGATAGGCAGGAAAAGAGACAAGACTTTGTGATTGGGAGGTGATAGGATGGAGTACCTAAGCCTACAAACGGGACCAACCTTAATTATCATAAGAAAAGTCACAATCCAACTCAGTCCATAGTCCATACAACTGGTTATATTCCAAAACATAACATGTCTCAAAAGATTAACCATGTTGTGCTATGGCCCACCCAACCCAACTCAATCCTTCATATCTCACTATTATGTCCATTTCCTGATGAATTGGACCTTATTGCTATCACATTTTACCAGTGTGGTGTTAATTCAATAGGGGTCCACTACCAGCTGCAATGTGCTACTGCTTTCCCACTCAATTTTTTATCCTCTTCATTTTAGAGTTTGCTTTTGTTGCACATAAACCTTGTTCTTGAGGATTTAAGTTTCAACACTACCCAGCTCAACTGGCAACTTGTATTTCATTATCATTGAACTTGTGATAAGCTATCCACAGCTTCACGAGGGATGGCTACACTGAAAATTTTTCTGTTGTTTTGTCAGAGTCAAGAATCATTATATACATGATTTTGTTGGATAATGCAAAGTTTGTCATTTTTTACTGTTGTTGTCCTTTATCGATTATCACAATGACAACGACGGGTAGTTGCCATTTGAACTGCATGGTGTTTAATACTTGAATTCTTAGAAAAAGGTAATGCAATCAGTGGCAAGTTCTAAAACATGGTGTCGTCGAATCGGGTTGGATAGTGGCAGTTTGCAGTGTGTAACTTCTGTTGGATTGTTTGGAGTTGGACACCGGTAAAATCTGATTAGAAATTGGGTTTGGTCTATCAGGAAACTGATGGGATCGTGGGACCTGTGGTCTGCATCCTACCCTGGGCCCATTCATCCTTGCTTTGCACTCCCATCCTCCATGGAAGCGGCATCCTGTTCCTTGCCTCTGTTGGATACTTGGATCCCTTGCTAGTACCATGCTTTGATGTTTTTCCTAAAATATCTGATTGAAAGACATTGCTCTGTCCGATCTAAATGAGTAGGGACCCTATGGAGGTGTTTTTTTTTTACCTAATTCATGCTAGATGTATGGAACAGTGTACTTGTGATGAATCATGCTATTGTTGATCTATCGTTGCTTTGAACGTTGACCCCTCAGATCCGAGTTTGTCTTCAACAGATGTACTTGACTCATAGACTGAGTTGCTTTTGTGCCATTATGTGAGATACTGCACACATGCTATGTCATAACTTGGAACCTTGTGTCTAATACTATACTTGTCGATTCAGTTCCGCGCTTGTGCAATATTACTCTTTTTCTTAGCTGATGTTTAGTTCAGATTTTTTTGAAAAGTTTAGTTGCTATACCTGATATAGTTTATAGTATATTAGCTGTGACTTTCTGTTACTTGAGTCAAGTATAGCTGAGACAAGATAGGAGACATGATATCAATCCTATGGTTTTGCTGCTCGTTTGACTATATTCCAGACTTTCCAGTTGCTACACTCGATCATTTACGCTGTTTAGTGCTCTTATGGGGATTGAATGATGCAAACATGCATTCTAATTCATACTTGTTCCTGTCAAGACTTATTCATTGGCTCTGTGTTGTGCTGAAACCTGTTTGCAATGGCCAAAGCCTCATGACTGTCTAAATGGATAGTTCTGCATGATCATTTGTGCAAAGTAAGACAACCTTAATATGCATCATATTTTAATTTTTAAGCCTTCTAAACTAAACACATATATTATAAGCTTTCTTCATTTCTATATTTACCCTTGCATGAAATAGTTAAATATTTGATTGGCATACCAGTAGATGTACACAGCTCCAAAGTCTTATTGTTAATATAGGTCAAAAGAGAGGAAGTTTACTTATCACTGTTTTTAGAGGAGTTTGGTTTTGAACCTAATTTACTGTGATCTTATAAGGTGAACCTATTTCCTTCAGTGCAATTATTTCTGATACATCATATATGAATGTTAGTAGCTATTTGGTTTCAATATGTATCGAAGATAGTGCCATTTTTTCATGTATGCAAATGGTGAGTGGTGACAGATTAATGCCTTTTTCCTGTGACCTTTGCAGAACTATCTTGACAATCTAAACCTAAAGATCAGTTTGAAGTTTGGGGGTCTCTGTTGAAGCATACAGAAAAAACCTGTGTTAGAACATTTAATATCTAGCAAGGAAGACATCGGGGCTTGGAAATGGGCAACTTGCTTCTTTCCTTTGTTACTTCTGAATACTGACTACCTTGGCTTCTCATATTCCTTAAAATTAAAGGTCGTACTGATATGCACGCTTTGAGGATGGAACAAACAACAGCTGTAAGTGGTAATGAACACATAATTGATATTCCAAGGGATACCGGTCCTTCTGCTTCAGTGTCGCGTAGTGTTGATAGAGAGAACCATGAAGAGTTGAATCCTGTGGATAGGCCTTCGACAAGAGCTCTAGCACCTGCCTTGCAGACACCATCAGCAATAGGTGCTGTACCTCATGCAGGGAACACTTCAGGCACTAGGAGAAATGATAACTATGGTCGGCGACATAGAAGCCCTTTGAACTCTGGAGTATGGATTTCAATTGAAGTTATTGTCAACGTGAGCCAAATTGTTGCTGCCATTGTTGTGATATCTTTGTCAAGAAAGGAGCATCCACAAGCTCCATTATTTGAGTGGGTCATAGGTTATACAGTTGGTTGTTTTGCCACGTTGCCCCATCTTTATTGGCGCTATATACACCGTAATATTGTGAATGGTGAGCAAGAGCCAGCACACTCACTTCAAGGCTCCTCTCAGAACAACTCAACTGAACCCACTCCTTATGCGGCAAGTGCATCAGAACGGCGTAGGAATGCTGCGCGTAATGCAGTGCTTGCTAACCCGAGGTACGCTGTTTGCGTCTTTTGCATAAAACTTCCTCTGTATGGCTGTTGCTTGATATGTATGGTTGGGATTGGCTGGCTCTGTTGTTTTTGTTATTAGACCAGGAAAGTATGAGATGCTGTTATCAGCTAGGTTATGTTATATTTGTGCTGCTGTATGCCTGCCCTCCATGCATCTATGTATGATGAATACCAACTCCATAGTTTGTTGTTCACTTATGGATGTCACAGAATAGCTATTTATTAAAGATGAATGCACCTGATCATTTGCAGGATTAATGCACTGTTTGACCACTTCAAGATGGCCTTGGATTGTTTCTTTGCTGTGTGGTTTGTCGTAGGAAATGTGTGGATATTCGGTGGGCGTTCTTCTGCTCTTAATGCTCCAAACTTGTACAGGTAAGTACAAACATTGCTTCTATGGATGAGATGTTTTCCTCCTTTGTACTGTTGCTGACTTTGTTTCCTACCAGGCTATGTATTGTGTTCCTTACCTTCAGTTGTATTGGGTATGCCATGCCTTTCATCCTCTGCGCAATGATATGCTGTTGCCTCCCCTGCATTATATCTGTTATGGGTTTTAGAGAAGATGAAAACAATACAAGAGGGGCTACCTCAGAATCCATCAATGCTTTGCCGACATATAAATTCAAAACCAAGAAACGCCGTCATGGTTCAGGAAATGAAGCTGAAGGCCAAGATGGAGGGATAGTGGCCGCAGGGACTGACAAGGAGCGGCCACTTTCTGCTGAAGATGCTGTATGTTGGCCTATCTGCTTCTAATTTCTAAATTTTCTTTTGGCGTTGAAACAAAAGTTTCTGTCGTGGCCTAGTGGGTACTTATTATTTGTATACCCTGTGATATTGCAGGTTTGCTGTATCTGTCTTGCAAAGTATGCACACAATGATGAGCTCCGTGAACTTCCCTGCACACATTGTTTCCACAAGGAATGCGTTGATAAATGGCTCAAGATAAATGCTCTTTGTCCGTTGTGCAAATCTGAGATAGCAAGCTCATCTGGCACATCTGATAATGGTCACTTCGACCAGACATCTATTCCAGTGCAGGAGATTGAAATGCATTAGGTTGGTCTGCTTTCTGAGCTAATACGTAAGAATACAGCTGCTTGTGGAGCCCGTCTGCATGTATAAAGCTGAAGCTTTTCATATATGGATTGTAATGATGTCCAGGGTTCTTTTGTCTCTTAACTTGGAGGAGTTACAGCTCTTCACGCTATCGACACTCAACAATGCAACGCAATATCTTCGACACTCAACAATGCAACGCAATATCTACGCAGTGGGTTTCCATCAGAGTGAACGCGCCATCTGTTTCTGTGGGGTTCCACTAAAATTTCCAGTGGAAAAGAGGTGGGCCAGGCCCAGGTATATATATATATACGACTAGTTCACTGTATGACTTCAACTAGCTTTGATGTATTTTCACGTTTTGCATGAACGGACGTTATTGAATTTGGAGTATAATGATATTATGGTATGTAGCAATGGTAAAGATAACTGTTGTTTGTAGCATCTTTTTCATGAGTTGTTTTTTTTACATATCTCTATAAACAACACTTTCATATACAATATATATTATTTTTTTTTGTATTACAGTGGACTATTACATTGTATAAGAGATGATTTGATTCTTTATACTTTCTCTCTCTTCAAATCATCTTGTGTCCTATGTATTAAGATTTATAGACAGATAATATTATACCATTGAGAAACACCCTCAATAACTGATAAGCACGTCCGTAACTCCTGGACATTGCTGCATAGACTCTGCATAAAATTTGTTGAGAACCTAATATCCACCGACTTATGTTTTTTTAGAGTGGTTTTACCGCATATGCATGCATGCCCATGTACATTGTGCACAGTAGATTATGCTTCAAGATTCGTGCTCTCTCCATCTCTCCATAGATTGTGCTCCGTAATCTCTCCCTAAACTCTCATCACTCCCTCCATTTCTCTCCCACGCCGAAGCGACTGGCGAGCCGGCGGCTTGGCGACCAGTCGACTGGTGGTGGCCCGGGCTGCGGCGATTGGATCAAGGTCGGGACGGCTGGATTCGGCTGGGCCAGGTGGCTTCACCGGTGTCTCTCCCTTGGATAAAGTCGAGTCGTAAGGGGGCTGTTGAGGAATGATTGAGAGAAAAATGTCTTTTTATTTTGATCTTGTATATGTATATATATATGAAAAAAAGGTGGCAATAAAGTAAGAGGTGTCATGAAAGGGTGGCAATAAAGTAAAGAGTGTAAGTTACAAACAATATTTTGCACATTGGGCATTGTTTCACAACACTCCCCCTTGGCCAATGTGTCTTCATATGATCTTCTAATTCATCATCTTGGAAAAACTCCTTCAAAAACCCTGTAGAAAAAAATATGAGGAGAACCGATAGAATAGATATGCCATGAAAAACTCCTTTAAAACCCAGTGGGAAATTTTAAGGAGAAAAGTTGATATGGCATATATCTGTTCATATCTTCCTAAAACCCCTGTGAGGAAAAGAGATATATTAATGATTATGTTGTCATATTGCCTCATTAAAAACCTTGATGAGAAACTCATAAAGGAAAAGAGTACAATATTTTATCTGAACGGGTTGAGTCTTAGGAGATTTCTCCCCCTGACATCTGCAAATCACGTAGTCTTCGCATACCAATTCCATGAACACATTTTTGGAATGCGGAAGTTGGTAATGACTTGGTAAATAAGTCTGCGAGGTTATCACAAGACTTAGTTTGCAGAATAGTGATTTCCCTACTCTCTTGCAATTCATGCGGGTAAAATAGTTTAAGTGCAATATGTTTTATGATATTACTCTTTATGTAACCCGTTTGCATTTGAACAACGCAAGCAGCATTATCTTTGTAGATAATGGTAGGTGATGAAATAACACCTATATCACATGACTGTTGTATGTGATTAATCATTCTGCGAAGCCATACACATTCACGTGATGTTTCATATAATGCAATTATTTCAGAATGATTAGTGGATGTAGCCACTAGGGTCTGTTTCGAAGACTTCCAAGAGATGGCTGTTCCACTGTGTAAAAACACAAAGCCTGTTTGAGATCTGGCATTATGGGGATCTGATAAATAGCCTGCATCTGTATATCCTATTAAATCCATATTTTTATTCCTTTGAAAAAATAGACCGAGATCTTTAGTACCTTGAAGATATCTAAGGATATTCTTCACTCCTACCCAATGTCTTTTGGTTGGAGTAGCGATGTATCTAGCAAGTAGATTTACCGCAAATGCAATATCCGGTCGGGTGCAATTTGCAAGGTACATAAGCGCTTCGATAGCACTGAGATATGGAACCTCGAGTCCCAATAGCTCTTCATTGACATCTCGGGGTCTAAATGGATCTTTCTCCCTGTCTAGAGATCGAACAACCATGAGGGTTTTCGATGGATATGCTTTGTCCATATTGAATTTTTTCAATATTTTCTGGACATAGGCTGATTGATGCACTAGAATGCCTGTATGAAGGTGCTCAAGTTGTATACCTAAGCAAAATTTGGTTTTACCCAAATCCTTCATTTCAAATTCCGTCTTAAGATGATTGCGTGCTTCATCTATATCTTGTGTGTTACCAATGATATTAAGATCATCAACATACACAGATATAATGCAAAATCTGTTGAGGATCTTTTATGAATACACATGGGCAATCATCATTGTTGGAGTATCCCTTTTGGTTAGGAACTCACTTAGTCGGTTGTACCACATTCTACCCGACTGTTTCAAGCCGTATAAAGACTTGTTCAACTTTACACAATACATATTGCGATTTGCGTTTGTATTCGGAATTGAAATTCCATCGGGAACTTTCATGTATATGTCCGAATCAAGTGACCCATAAAGATATGCAATACTACATCCATCAACCGAAAAGCTAGATGATTTTTAATCGCCAATGAGATTAAATATCGAATGTTATTCCACTCATTCTTGGAGAATATGTTTCATTGAAATCAATCTGGGTTTCTGCGTGAACCCTTGTGCTACAAGCCTTGATTTGTATCTCACCACCTCATTGTTTTCATTCCGCTTATGACGAAAACCCATTTGAAACCGACAGGAATACTTTGGGAGGTGTATGTATCACATTGGTGAATACATTTCTTTTATTGAGCGAGGCTAACTCCGCTTGAATTGCATCCTTCCATTGGTTCCAAATCCGAGCGCTGCTTGCACTCGCCATGGTCTTAGGATCGGATCATTTTGAAGGTTGTTTGCAATTGTTGTGGAGAAATAAATATCGACAATTGTAGTTTTACGATCATATGATTCTCCGTAATCATTATAGTTAGTGGAAATTTCTTGGACCCTGATGACTCAATGTTATTTCCCAAAACATTTGAGTCGGGTATTCGATGTCCCGTGATCGATGAATTGAGTGCACGTTGATCCGGGTTCAAGGATCCTTTGGTGTCTATCAACTTGAGGTTGATCTGCATTTACATTCTTTTGTTTCCTTTATCGCTTGTTAGAAGTCAGATCCGCCATTTGTACCATACTTCTTCCCTCTTATTTTGAACCGGGAGTTGAGTGGTATTTTTCGGTACCTCCACTCTTTCGTGCACATTTACGGCGTTATAGGATTTTGTGACACCTTTATAATCAAGAAATGCATCTCGCGATTATTTGCAATATTTTGCAATGAATAATTTTCTCAACTTGAAGTTCATCTACGAGTACGTGGAGTGCGAGGCGTGAATGCCTTGAACATTCCAATTAATTTCCGGGCATTCGCTTTGGTACTTATTGTCTCCCTAATGCCGGAAATGCTCCTCATTGAATATGCAATCGCGTCGGGTCAGAAATGTGTCCCCTATTAGGGGTTCGAGGTATTTTATGATTGACGGTGATTTATACCCAACATAGATCCCAAGTTTCCTGTGCGGTCCCATTGAGGTACGCTGCGGTGGTGAGATCGGTACGTATGTAGCGCAATCGAACTTTCGCAGATGGGAAATATCCGTGGATTTCCACGCACTAATTGTAGCGGGAAGTGCTATGATATGCGCTTGGGCGCAATTGTATTAAGTCGCAGCGTGTAAGATCGCATGACCCCAACATGATGTTGGTAAGTTGCAATCTGTAGTAATGGTCGTGCAATGAGCTTGATTCTCTTGATGAGAGATTACGCTAAACCATTTTGTGTATGAACATATGGAACAGAGTGTTGAACTTGTATCCCAAGAGCCATACAATAATCATTGAAGGCATATGATGAAAATTCAGCAGCATTGTCCATTCGAATTGATTGAATTCGATATTCAGGATGATGTGCTTGTAATTGGATGATTTGACCAATTAACTTAGCAAATGCATGGTTTCGTATGGATAAAAGACACACATGTGACCATCTAGTAGATGCGTCAATGAGAACCATGAAGTACCTGAATGATCCACACAATGGTTGTATAGGACCACATATATCTCCTTGAATGCGTTCAAGGAATTTAAGTGGTTCAGCTCTGATTTTAAGATAAGAGGGTCTTAAAATCAATTTTCCGGTTGCACAGGAAGTGCATACAAAATCTGAGGATTCCGAAAATTTTGTTTTGAGATATGTATGACCAATAGAATTGCTAATAATTTTCCTCATCATTCCAATGCCTAGGTGGCCAAGGCGATCATGCCATGTTTGGAATGTATTAGTATTTTGGAAAATTACTTTGTACGCAATATGTAGAACGGATTTGATGTATGTATAGTACAATCCGGAGTTTAAAAATAGAATTTTCTCTAGTACTTGTTTGCCATATCCGTTATTTTTGGTTAAGAGTAGATATTCCTCTTTGTTGTCACTTTGGGTTTCAATATGAAAACCATTCTGACGGATATCTCTATAACTAAGTAGGGTACGTGTTGAATCGGGATACAAGAGTGCATCCTCAATTTCCAATTGTGTACCCATAGGGAGAGTGATAGAAGAGCGACCATAGCCTACTATCGTTGCATCGCGTCCAGCGATTGTTAAAATATTTCCTTTTCTCCTTGTAAGGGTTAGGAAATATTTTGTGTCCCTAAGTATAGAGTTTGTGGTACCGCTATCCACAAGGCATAATTCCTCATCCATTGGATTGACTCCAAAATCTATATACACAAAGAAAAGAATTTAATGAAATTCTTGAAGTAATATATAGAATACATACAAACTTTATTTTGCAATATCGAATATGTTCGATATATGATTGTAGCATACAAGCTTACAATATAGATGACAACATTATTTATATTACAACATAAAAGTACTTAGAAGCTATGGAACTAGGAGTCTATTTGAGATCTCCAAACATGTCTTGAGAATGAAATTCTTCAAGTGTATCCTCGGTGCACATGAGATCATCCTTCTTTGTAGAGGCACATGTGTCTTTGAGTTCTTGAATGAACTTTTGAGAACATCCGGCTTCTTCATCGTTGGATGTGAGATTGAAGTGTGCTTCAAATCTCTTCATTGAGCATTCTTGCCTTGAGCCAAAGATCTGGAGGTAGAGGTTCACAAGATGCTTGAGGTGCGACATTTCTTGGTAGGATGGTTGTAGCAACCACACTTTTGATAAATCTCATTTTTGTCAATTTTCTTACCAAAATTGCCTTTACCTTTCTTGAATCCACTTGATTTTTGCTTCATGTTGCGTTTGTGTTTACCTTTAAAGTTCTTTGAATGATCTTTTGAACCATTGAACTCATTGTTATTTTGATTAGCATGAACTTCAGGAAGTGGAGCAGCCCCGATGGGACGTTGCTGATTATTCTTTAAAGAAGTTCAAGATGTTTTTCTCTGAAGTAAAGTATGCATAAGATCAAAATAAGTTTGGTAATTTGCAAGACGCCATTCTTCTTTGTAGGACCTGTCAGATGGGAGCATTGTAGAGAGAGTCTTCTCTATTTTATCCGCATCTGTTGGTTCCTTCTCACAAAAATGCAGTTTGGAGCAAATAGTATGAAGGGCATGGTTATAGTCTCCAACTGTTTTGAAATCTTGGAGTCTAAGATGTGCCCATTCATGATTAGCCTCTGGTAAGATAACAGCTTTCTGCTGTTCATATCTATTTTTGAGGGCTATCCATAAAGTAAGTAGATTCTCCTCATACAAATATTCCGCCTTTAAATCTGGATGTATGTGATTCCGTATTATGTTTAAAACGGAATATTTCACAATATCCGGAGGAATTTGATCTGCGGGAGGATTAAATATCACCTTTTCCAACCCACGTGTGGTGAGGTTGATCTTTAAGTCCATAGCCCATGTAGGGTAATTGGTACCATCGATAGCGAGTGGCTCAAAATCTTTGGTAGCCATTTAAAATCTACATGAAAAGTACACCATAAATAATTAATTTACATGAGGTAAATTAATGTGTATGGTATTGTTGTAATAAAATGCAAAATATGTGGAAAACAATATAAGTATTGTATTCCAAATGAATATATATACCCAAATTAAATATAACGTGTGGTTATATTTATAATACTGTATAATCACAATATTAGTGGTGAACACCAATTTATTGTATGGCATAGCGTACAAATAAATATAGCAAAAAAGGGCCATAAATTGTGATATTATGGTATTTATGTTAGGTATAATATTTTGCAAAAAATTCCAAATTATTAAGTACAATGGTACTCATTAAATGGGAATTTTGAATTTTAATTTTGCTAAAGATAGCAAATTTAAATATGGTCGCAATGCGTATTGTAAATAAATTGCAATAAAATAATAATCCAACATATGTAAAAATTATATAAATGTGAATACACATTTATTTAAATATTTACATAATTTTGAATCTGTAGGATCGAAATGCAAATTTATAATAGTACAATTTGACGAGTACAATTATAAATAAGCAGAGGGACTATACTGCAAATTATATAACATGAATTTATTTAAAATAAAAATTCTGCATTTCTTCCCCGGCGCCATCTTGCGCGGCCATGCCGGGTTGATGCTTGCTCAGTAGCATCGCCGGCCATGCATGGTCAAGGCTTGAGGCCGAGCTTCCTCCTTCGATTTATGTGGATGAAAATGCATTCTCTGCGGAGGATGCTTGTATGGGGGTGCAGATCCGAAGACCGGGACGACGGTTAGCCGCTGCGGAGGCATGCGCCGATCGCCGGTAAGGTCCATAGCGTGGGGCCTTTGCCGGTGGGCAAACGCCGTGTGTCGCCCATGGACGACGATGAGCCGGCCATGAGCCATGACCGGTGGCGATGATGGTGGTGGATGCCTAGCGTGGTGGTGGAGGCTCCTCATGGAGAGGAGCAAGAAGAACATGCAATTTCTTGTGTAGGGAATCAACTATAGCGAGGATCTGCAGAAAAGCGCTTTGTGATTGTCACAAAGTGCCATTACCTCTTGTTGCTTTCTCTGTTTGCTACTTGTGTGAGCGCAGAGTGCTGATAACGTATTGAGGAATGATTGAGAGAAAATGTCTTCTTTATTATGATCTTGTACATGTATATATACATGAAGAAGGGGTGGCAATAAAGTAAGGGGTGTCATGAAAGGGTGGTAATAAAGTAAGGGGTGTAAGTTACAAATAATGTTTTGCACATTGGGCATTGTTTCACAACAGGGGCGACTGGTCGACCGACTGATCGTGACTAGTCCACGTACTAGAAACTATTTAAACAGGTATGTAATATACTAAGTTATATAACAATTAAATATATATATACAAATACATATTGTAAATCATGAAATAAAGAGAACAACAACATAATGACGATGATGAGTTGATGACTTATCTGTTTTGATTGTAACAAATCTTTCGTGATGAATGGTTTTATTTGAAATTGAAGTCGGGCGGCTAGCAAATCTCAATTAGTCACGACTAGTCGTTGGCAAGTCAGACGACTAACCCTCCTAGCCGAGTCGATGACTCTAATAAAAGATTATGTACCAACTTATCGACTAATCGAGCGACTTAATAACAGTGCCGCATCCGAAGGCTCCTATGGTGTGACTTTATCTAAAGGTCTGGCATGGCTTCGTCAACTCGGCGCCTTCGTTAGCTCACTTGCATTTGGCACCGACAAACGCATGCGAATGGGCAACAGCTTTGTGGGCTCGGGCACTTGGCTACTTCGTGGCAGACGGCGGATTGGCGGCATCGGGTAGATGTGGGAGTTGGGCCATGCCGTGTCGGCCCGGCCCGGGCCCACCGTGCCGGGCGCGTCGTCTGCGTCTTGGCTCGGCGATGACCCTACCATGCCGCGTCGCGTGCCGGCCACTTCGCCTTGGCCGTGTCCAGCACGGCCCAAAGCCCATCGTGCTGGGGTCGTGCCAGCCCAAGCCCAACCCAAAATTATTATATACGGCGGAGGCGGCGATGGTGGTGGCGACCGCCATCTTCATTCCTCTCGTGCCCGCCTAATTAAGAAATTAGTTAAAATTTAATTAATTGGTAAAAACATGGGCACGTAAATATTTCGAGGGAAAATTGAATTTTTATTGATATTTTACAGATACAATGTTACTGCATCGTTAAAAACCTTACGCCCTAGAGTTGGGTTCCCCGAGTAAGGAAAAGAGTACAATAACAATGCGTACATACTAACTACTCATCAATGTCGAGATCGTTCATGCGTTCGAGGTCAGCATACGCCTGCACGATCTCAAGATCCTTCAGTTGATGTTGTTGCTGCTATTTAGCCAATTCCCAGTCCTTCGCGCATGTGATTGCCTCCACCATCTTAGGCGTGAGGGATGATCTTCTTTCTTCAATTATTCTCCCTGCCATGCTTTGAGTTGCTTCAAGAGACAAGTGGACACGGCACCAAAGAGAACATCCGTGCAAAATGTGACAAAGACAGAAATGTTCGCTTGTTGTTCTTCCACCACTCGAGCAAGTCTATCTTTTCACCGGAAAGATCAGGATCGATGTTTGCAAAATCATGCTCCAGATAGTGGTTTAGCTCTGAGACATGATTCCACACGGGAGCTGCCTGAGATTGAGAGGATGAAGAACTGGACTTGCCCTTTAGCTTCTTCCACAAGTCGGATGTCAAGCTTTTCTTTCCTTGTCGCGTCTGCTGCTGAATTTGTCATGATACATGCGGAAAACACGAAAAAACTCATCTTTGACATGTGCGAAAGCTTCTGAGTAATCAAGACCGAGGCATTCACCTATTCCCTCCAAACCGAGCTGCAAACCTGGCAACTTTTTCGTAGGATCGAAAATGATAGCAAAGCAATACACGTGTGAAATAAAACCAAAATATTTAATAAATTTTTCCTGCATTAGTGCAACAACATGAACTAAAAGTGGATCATTCCTAAATTTGGCAATCTTATCTGCAATTAACCAAATATATTCTATAACTAAGGGAGAGGTAGGGTGATAAACACGAGATAACATCTTTGTTGCTTTATAAAAAGGTTTTAAAAACTATAAAAAACGACTAGCAATCTGCCAATTTGAATTAGTAACTACTAGTTCATTGTCTTGAGAGTTAGCGTTGACAAAAACGGATATGACATGTTCGTACCTTTGTAACTTCTTTAACATGATATAGGTCGAGTTCCACCTCACCTTCATGTCAAGACCGAATTTTCTTGGTTCCTTCCCATTGGCCGCGCAGTACTCCGCGAACTTAGCTGCCACTTGTGGGGAATTTGTGAGGTAGCAAACGGCGTCGCGTACATTGTTCAAAAATTCGCCAATCGCTTGCATACCATCTTGAACAACAAGGTTCAAGATATGTCATACGCATCTCTGGTGGAGAACATAACCACCAATATACGTCTGCAAGCTTGGGGTGAGGATGTTCATAGCAGTCGTGTTGGCTGATGCGTTATCAAGAGTTATAGAAGCAATCTTATTATCTATCTTAAAATCATCAAGTACATGTAGTATACGCTCGGCAATGGCCTCTCCCGTGTGTGATTCGTTAATTAGCTCAAACCCTATGACTCTCTTGTTTAGCTTGTAATTGTCGTCTAAATAATGGGCTACAACACTAAGGTAGGCACTTCTCTGGTGTGATGATGTCCAAATGTCTGAAGTTATAGCAAAAGAGAACTGAACTTGTAGGAATAGTTTTTTTAGCTCTGCTAGTTCCTTACGATACATCCGTAAAATATCAGATGTAGTGGTTCTCCTACTAACATGTTGGTACTGTGGGCAAAAGCCACGTTGGATCATTTTTTCGAACGCGTGACTTTCACCCATCCTAATCGGTTGATCTTCTGCAACAATATATCTAGCAATTTCCTTACGAGCAGAAAGCGGGTTGTATACCCAAGTACTTACAGAGCCATCTACCTCGAAGTTTAGCTGCGTTTGTAGTCCTCCCCCTCGGCTCTGCACTCCGATCTTGCGCAAGCATGCTTTGTAGTGCCGGTTCAAGTGCCTTGTCCCTGCAGCTGCACGAGCAGATAATTTAGCTTGTCAATAATTACATGTTGCGATATCTACCGTTTGGCCGTCTTGGATTTCCTGGCTCTAGGTCACGTGCTTCCAGCAATTCACCCTTCGTCCAGACCCGCCAATGTTGCCATCCGTGGACGCGGGAGAGAACTCTGGAGGCCCCATTGGCTCCGAACCGTCCTGGTACTCCTCGTAGCCCTCCGTACCATCCATAAGACGGTCATCCATGCCGTAGTCTCCCATGCTTGGAGAGAATTGGCGAGCATCAACGGGAGTCGGAGCCGGAGGAGGACTAGGGGAGCGACGGGGAGAGCTTACACTAAGTCGCCCTGCTGTCCTTTTTGTGCTCCGACTCCTCGGTAGCATACCGCTCGGGAACTCCTTGGTGCTCCGACTCTTTGGTAGCATAACGGGTGAATAGATGGTGAAGAAATGGGGGAGAGTAGATGGATGTTGAAGAAATGAGGATAGTAGATGGGATGAAGAAGAAATGAAAGCTGTTTTTTGTATGGTGAAGAAAAGAGATTAGTGAGTTGATTTTGTATGTGGCACGGCGAATGCTTGGTCATTTTATAGGCACGATGAGTTGCCGAACGTTGGCTTCCGAATCCGAACGTTGAGCTTCTGAATCCGAACATTGCCTGTCTGTCTTCCCTCTGCCCCCAGCCCTCTCTCTCTCCCCTCATCCGGTTTCTCTCCCCCTCCCCCGGTTTCTCTCTCTCTCCCTCAGCCTCTCTTTTTCCCCGCCCTAGCCCCCACGCTCTCTCTCCCCCCAGTTTCTCTCGCTCTCTCTCCCTCTCTTTTCCCCCTTTGGCCCGCCCCACGCCTGCCTCGTCTTAGTCTTCGTTTCCCACGCCACGCCAGTACGCCACCTCGTCTCCCTCGCTCGCCCCCTCGCGGCCTCGCCTCCCTCACCCCCAGCTCCCCTGCTCCCCGGTCGCCCCCTCGCCTCGCCCCTCCGCCGGTCGCCCACTCGTCTTCCTCGGCTCCTCGCCCCCTCGCTCGCTCCCTTCCCCCGATCGTCCCCTCGCGGCCTCGCCTCCCTCACCCGGCTCCCGCTCCCGGTCGCCCCCTCGCCTCGCCCCTCCGCCGTCGCCCTCCTCGCCTCCCTCGTGGCCTCCTTCGCCTGTCGCCTACATCGCCTCCACCCCCCGTGGCCTTGTGGCCTCCTCGCCTCCCCGTCACCCCATCGCCTCCCCACGGCGTGGCCTTGGCCGCCGGCCCCCCCTGCGCCCGGCTTCATGGAGGTGGAGCGGCGGGAGGTGAGAGAGGGGCGGAGGCGGCGGGAGGCGAGGAGTCGCGTCGGGTGGCGGAGCGATGGGAGGTGAGGAGGTGCGACAGCGGCGAGGCGCGAGGAGGTGTGCGGCCGTGGAGGCTCCCATCCTCGAGGCCCGGCACCTGGTGCTCGCGCCTCTCGCTCCCGTGCCCGACGCCGCGGCGTCTTTCTCCTCCGCAGACGTCGCGGCCGTCTTGGTCCAACGCGAGGCTCGGCGGACGCGAGGATGCGCGGCGAGGGCCGGAGGAGCGAGGCGTGGAAGCCCGACCGCCGAGGCATGCCGGCCCGAGCACGCACGATTGGTCGGGCCGTCGCGTCTGCCGCCCGACGGTGGCTTGCTAGGCCCAGCCCGGCCCACCGTTCGGGCCGTGCCAGCCTGGCCTGCCACGTGTCGAGCCAGGCTGTGCTTTGGCCGTGCCGGGCTGGCCGGTCTTCGGGCTGACCCGGAAATGCACGACCCGACTCCCAGCTCTAGCGTCGTGCATATACAAGCAACAGAGAGAGAGAGGGGAGGGAGAAGAGGGACGAGGAGAGAGAGATAGTGCGTGGACCCCACGTCTGAGATAATCTCTTAACTACTTCTAATACCACGTGCAGATGGTTAATTTATCTCATGCTAACACGACTCCTAATGCACTATGGACGGCTTGACATGTACGGTTTTCCTTTTCTGTTTTTTTAGAGACTAAACAAATGCCTCCGGTAGTCTGCAAAGCCGGGAGCGTTGAGTGTAGGCGTTTGGAAGATCATTATTTTTTAGATTCTATTCTAATTATTTGAGAATCTAGAACTACCTTAATAAAACGTTTAGCTAATAGGTTGATTTTAAAAACTATAAGAGTGAGGATTAGAAATAAATAGATAATGTTAGCTCTTGTTGTAATATTTTAATTGTATTAGTGTCTTGCTCCTTTGTATTTGTACACAAATTATGAAAAAAAAAATCAAAATTTTGAAGAACACATGAATATATATATATGATTACGTGTCTCTCTTGACTTTAGTACTATTTCGGATGAAAGCAGGAAGCGAGCGCCAAGTGCCGGCACCAAAAGTGCAGAAATTTGCACGTCCTAATGCGAAGTTTTTTTAGCCAAATTGCAAATAATACTTTTCTCTTTTGGACTTGCAAACTAGGAAGACACTTCACTCATGTTTGAACTAACCAACAATTCAGGATGCTCCAAACATTTATGGATAGGTTGTTACTCCTATTTATGAAAATCATTCAGTCATCTTCAGCCTTAAATGTTGCCTCACGGCTCATGGTAGTTCCTAATCCTAACCATAAGTCTCGCAAAACAATTCAGTCCTAACCATGCAATGAACTGAAGGCGAGTGCTAAGTAATGTGCAGCTGGTCATCACATCGATCTGGCCGGGCATAAAGAGGTAAACAGAGCATGGATCTCGCATTGATCATGACAGAGAAAGGCAGACGACAGATGATGATAGCGTCTTGTTCAAACATCGGATCAGCGCTGCAAATCGGAAGCATACAAAGAAAGCAAGCTTGACCCATGAAACCTGGCCAGATTCAAGAATTCACTCAAAATTTAAAGAGCAGGAAGAACAACTCGTACTGTATTATTTCACAAAAGAAATACCTATCACAATGCTGCATTCGCGATGTTCGGTGCCGGCATGTTTTCGGATTTGGGGTTCCATTTTGGTGGTCTAGGTTGGTGGGGAGGCGCACTGAATGCCGGTGTTGGCGGTGGCCATGGCGAGGTGGTGGTGCTCAGTGATGGTGGCTGCCCCTTGCCAGGAAGAGAGATTGGCGGGGCGGCCGCTGCGGGAGGAGGAAGCATGGCTCTGACGAGGAGGCTCGTGGTCAGCGCGGGATGCGACGTGCACAAGCCGGTCGAAGAGGACCCGACGTGACGGCGGTGTTGGCTCGTGGACGGCGGAGGATGCGGTGTGGTGCGGACTCGTGGCTGGGGAAGAGGACCCGAGGCGGCGTGGGCTCGTGGCCAAGGAGGATGCGGGGCGCGACGATCTGGGGCTAGGAAGCGGTGGCATTCGGCGTGGCGTCGACGGAGAAGACGGTGAGGCGGTTGATGTAGGGGGCGTGTTAGCAGCGAGGGCAGCGCGGACCTGGGCAGCGACCGGGGGGGGGGGCACATTCGATGGTCAGGGTGGGGAACAAGGCCCAGATGCCACTCCAGTGACGTGAGAGGACGCTGGTGCGCGCGGTGGCGGCAGTGAATTCTCGTTCGTCGAGTTGGAGGAAGATGTCGACGAGGATTTGGTTGGGGGGACCGGTCAAGCGGTCCTGTATGCGTTCAGGGACAACCGCAATGGAGAGTTCGACGCGCTTGGAGGGGAGGTCGCCATAGCTGTCCATGGGAATGGGAGCTCGAGATTAGGGGGTTTCTTGATTCACTACTATAAAACATGCTATACTAGACACCATGGAACCGTCTGTGATAAAATTATCACAGACGGTTATTCGTTAACCGTCTGTGATAAATAAGTATCACAGACGGTTCAATATGAACCGTCTGTGATACTTATTTATCACAGACGGTTCTTGACAGACACTTATTTATCACAGACGGTTCTTTACAAGAACCGTCTGTGATATACAAGCACTATAAATAAAAGCTCCTGAAAGGCCCCCTTTCCATTCCATTTGAGGCGCCGCCACCTTGCTGCTGCTGCTGCCTCCTCCCCATTGGCCACCTTGCTGCTGTTGCTGCCTCCTCCCCCGTTGCGCCACCCTGCTGCTGCTGCCTCCTTCCATGCACATTGCTGCCCATTTCGTTTTGAGGTTTTACCCCTGCCTCCTCCTCCCCCATTGCGGCACCTCTGCTACCTCCTCCCACATTGCGCCACCTTGGAGAGAAGGGTAACGATCTGTAACCCTTTATTTTTACTCTAAACTAATCACTAATGTGTAACGATCTGTAACCCTTTATATTTGCTCTAGACTAATCACTAATGTGTTTGGTCATTATGAAGGGTACTTGTGGTTTATTAATATAATTTAACACTAATTAATTTGTTATGTGTGTATACGTGTAGATGGACCGAAACTGGATGTACATCGAGAACCGTGTGAGTGAAGAGTATATTAATGACGTGTTTGCTTTTAGAAGAGCCGCCGAGCAGGATATGTTGAAGAAGGGGATAAAATTTATGTACTGTCCACGCATTGATTGCGGTAATATGAAAATATTTAACAACCCGACGCAGATCGAAGCTCACTTAATACGAAGGGGTTTCAAAAAAGGATATACATGTTGGAGCAGTCACGGTGAAGAGCAGATTATACCAAAAGTCAGTAATGACGACATCGCCGAGGAAGTCAACAATATGCAGGGTATGGAATGTGCTTTTGATGAGTATAGGTCGCATGATGACAATCTGGATCAGATGCTACGCGATGCAGAAGGGAACTACGGTGAAAGAGAGTTTTGTAGATTCGAGGGCTTAATGGAGGACTCGGGGAAACCTTTGTTCCCTGGCTGCAAGCCGGAATACACAAGGTTGTCAACCGTGCTTGAACTGCTGAAATTGGAGGCAAGCCATGGTTGGTGTGACAAGAGTTTTACGGCGTTGTTAGGTTTCTTAACTGACATCCTTCCGGAGGGAAACGTGTTGCCCAGCACGACCTACCAAGCTAAGAAGGTTCTTTGTCCATTGGGAATGGAAGTAGAAAGAATACATGCATGTCCGAACGATTGTATCCTCTACCGTAAAGAGTATGCAGACATGCATGTATGTCCCGTGTGCAAAGCATCCCGATACAAGCGCAAGAATACTGCTAAGGCGAAGCAAGGATCTCATGCTAAGATGTTTTGGTATCTTCCTGTGATCCCACGTTTGAAGCGTTTATTTGCGAATCGAAAGGAGGCAAGATTGATGCGTTGGCACTCGGAGGAGCGTAAGAAAGATGGGAAGTTCAGACACCTGCGATTACGCGATGGAGAAACTTCGATCGGAGCTTCGAAGAGTTCGATGCGGAACCGAGGAACATAAGGTTAGGGTTGAGTACGGACGGAATGAATCCTTTTGGTAACATGAGCAACCGACATAGCACCTGGCCCGTGAATCTATGTATGTACAATCTTCCTCCTTGGCTGTGTATGAAGCGGAAATACATTTTGATGTCACTACTTATCCAAGGGACGAAGCAACCTGGGAACGATATTGATGTGTACCTAGCACCATTACTGGAAGATCTTGTGACACTTTGGAACGAAGGGGTACAAGTATGAGATGCGTACAAACGAGAGAACTTCACTTTACGCGCCATGTTATTCTGCACCATCAATGATTTTTTTGCCCTTGGTAACCTATCGGGGTTCAGTACAAAAGGAGCCAAAGCCTGTCTGCATTGCTTAGATGGTACCGAGAGTGTATGGCTGAACAACTCGCGCAAAACTGTGTATATGCGTCACCGTAGGTTCATTCCCAGGATTCACCCATACCGCAAGATGAAGAAACAATTCGATGGAAATAAGGAGGACGGTTCAACTCCAAGGGCTTTTAGAGGGAAAGAGGTCTATGATATGGTTAAGGATATCGATGTTGTGCTTGGAAAGGGACGTAAATTAAGGACTCCTCAGAAAAATATCTGGAAGAAGCGGTCAATTTTTTGGGGCTTGCCTTATTGAGAGCACTTAGAAGTTCGCCACTGCATCGACGTCATGCACGTGGAGAAGAATGTATGTGATAGCTTGATTGGTCTCTTACTGAACATTAGTGGCAAAATAAAAGACGGTGTTAACGCACAGCGTGACTTGGTTGATATGAACATAAGAACCGAGTTAGCACCGAAAGAGACCGATAAAGGACGAACGTACCTTCCCCCAGCTTGCTACACTTTGTCCAAGCCCGAGAGAAATGAACTGTGTCAAAGCTTACATGGTGTGAAAGTTCCGTCCGGTTACTCCGCCAATATTAAGAAACTTGTTTCCATTAAAGATTTAAAATTAATTGGTATGAAGTCTCATGATTGTCATGTGCTGATGACACAGATGCTTCCTGTTGCAATTAGGAGTATCTTGTCAAACAAGGTCCGAGTGGCAATCTTTAGGCTGTGTTATTTCTTTAACTCAATTGCTCAGAAGGTCATTGATCCCGAAGGACTCGACGCTCTGCAGGCCGAGGTGGTGACGACTCTATGTCATCTTGAGATGTATTTTCCTCCGTTATTTTTTGATATCATGGTCCATCTCATTGTTCACCTTGTGAAAGAGATAAAGATATGCAGCCCTGTGTTCCTACGTCATATGTACCCTTTCGAGAGATACATGGGAATTCTGAAGACCTACGTACGGAATCGATCTCGGCCGGAGGGCAGTATCATCGAAGGTTATGCAATCGAGGAGGTCATTGAGTTCTACGTCGACTACATGGCTCAGGTGGAACCGATAGGTGCGCCTCTATCTCGTCACGAGGGGAGACTGGAGGGTATCGGGACCATCGGGAGGAAAACAATCACTCCTGATCTAGATACATACGCGCATGCCCATTTTACGGTCTTGCAACACATGACCCAAGTGTCCCCGTACATCGACGAGCACAAAGACATGGTACGCCAACGGAATCTAGATCGGTCAGATGTTTGGATAACGAGACAGCACAACCGTCGGTTCAACGAATGGTTAAAGATGCGATTCACTTGGCGGTCATCAAGTGATGAAACGCTGCTATGGTTGGCCAAAGGACCAAAATTTACAATTGTGACATGGCAAGGATACAACATAAATGGGTACACGTTTTATACGGCAGCTCAGGATAGTAAGAGCACAGTCCAGAACAGCAGTGTCCGCATAGATGCATTTCACGAGGGTTTCAATACCGCATGGGCACGCGGGTTGAACTCGTACTATGGGTTCGTAGAGGAGATTTGGGAGCTCGACTATGTACTTTTCAAGATCCCCCTGTTTCGATGTCATTGGGTTAAACTTCCGCAGGGCGTGATGGTCGACAAGTACGGCGTCACTACTATGGACCTCAAATGTGTCGGATACAAGGACGAACCATTCGTACTCGCTAAGCAAGTTGTTCAAGTTTTTTATGTAATGGATCCAGCAAATAAGAACCGCCACGTAGTTCTTCATGGGAAAAGAAGGATTGTCGGAGTTGAGAATGTCGTGGATGAGGAAGAGTACAATCAATTTGACGAGTTGCCTCCTTTCGGAGACGGCATCAGACTGGAGGAAGAACCCAATGAGGAAGCTAGCTATATGCGCGTCGATCATCATGAAGGGCTATATTTCAATTAAGCATGTATTTCATTGTAATTTGATGTTAACATGTGTTATGGACTTGTCATCTCTAATGTTGATGTTAATGCGGACTTGTTAGAGTTATCAACTTGTTGAGAATATCATCTTTGAAACCTTGTTGGAAATGCACACAAATGGGCAAATGTGTTTTGTCATTTGAGCAAAGTTAAAAGTGTATTGCTTCTGTGGCCTGGCGGTCTGACCGGTGCTAAATCGGTTAGACTGCCATGTGTCGGGCGGTCGGACCGGCCACCCTTGGCGGTCTGACCGATTTGGCGGCGGTCAGACCGGAAATTAGTTGTGTTTCAATTGTATGAAAATGAGGATAAATTAAAACTTTTGGATGCATCCTTGTTGTCATTTGAATTCTCTAGAATTTATCTCCTTGAAATATGGACTTCAAATTCAATTAAGGTTATTGACTCAAAGTGTTGCAATTCAAGGTCTTCTAGTCAAACCTTGTGATCATCCTCGGGAAATATTTTTCCTAAATTCTTGATCATCTGGGTAACCTCCCTGATAAATTTCATAATTTTTAGAAATTATTTGCTATTTCTTAAGGGCTGGTCAAACTTGTTGTCTCCCTGGTCAAACCCCCTGTCCAACAGCTTGTGAATTTTCTAGCGGGTAATGCACTGCATGTGAAATTCTGGAAAAATCATACACGATTGATCTTGAAGTCAGGATCACTCAGTAAAAATTTTAGAATTTTTGGAGCTGTGGAGCTACCTCTGGAAATTCCCAAATCATCCCAGCCTTTCAATTTAAAATCTGGAATCACTGTTCCTCGGGCTCGAACCCGAGTCAGACTCCGACCCGAGTATCGCGGTTCAGCTCAATCGCCTAACCGCGTTGTGTGTGAGCCGTCCGATGGAGATCCTCCAGTCCAGATCTCGTACCCGTTCGGACCACTCGGGCCTTCTCGCTCCTAGATCCGAGCCGTCCGATTTGGAGATCACGGCCTGGATTGAGTGGCCGATCGGACCGGCCGATCGCCCCTTTCACTTGAACTGTCCGATTTGGAGATCAACGGCCTGGATTGAGTGGCCGATCGGACCGACCGATCGCCACGTTCACTTGAACCGTTCGATCTCGATTACTCACGACACGATTCGCAGATAAACGAGCGGTTCTTTAATGGAACCGTCTGTGATTACTCACATCACAGACGGCTCCATTAAAGAACCGTTTGTGATATTTAGGGTTATCAGATCCGTCTGTGATAAATAAGCACAGACGGTTATATTAAAGGACCGTATGTGATGTTATAGTTATCACAGACGGTTCTTTAATAGAACTATCTATGATAAATCATCACAGACGGTTCTACTAAAGAACCGCTGCGTGATGTTAGTCTATAAGTGCTCGCTCGAATGGTTGTGCGATTGCCCTAGTTCTTAACACTTCCCAGAATCGCCAACGCCGCCTCCCGATCCGGCGCCACCGCGCCGCCTCCCGTCCGCCACGGTGCTCCTCGGCCGATTCGGTGCACTGAAGCTTCCCCACCGCCTCGGCCATCCCCGCAAGCCGACCGACGCTCCCCACTGCTGTGGGCCTCCACCGCCGTGCGCCTCCCCTCCGACAAGGAGCTCGGCGTCCTCACCGACTGGGAGACCAAGTTCCAGGCAAAGTACCCCGTCGTTGCTCGCCTCGCCGACTCCGCCTGAACCCAACCCCCCACCACCAGTCCACCATCATCGTCCTCTTCCGCGGGCTAAGTATTGATGTATCCTCTTGTGTGCTCTACCATATCTCCGTATGTATCCTGAGACTCGCTGCATAGACTGGTGTCAGGGTGTGTGCTTAATTGCTTACTGGATGCTTAACTATAACTGCTCAATAATTTGAATGGAAAGACTCTCGGGTTGTTTTAAGTATTGATCTGGGTGGTCTTTATAATTGCCACTTTGTTTCAGATGCAATAGGTTGTTATAAGGTTTGATTTAAGTTTTTCTGTCTGGAAGCAATGTGCTGAATGTCCAACCATAGGTTCAGTTGATTGTGTTTTTCTTGAAATGTTAAGACATTAGTTGTTAGCGTCACATAAGCACATCAAAATAGTTTCCAGGCTGGTGATTTAGGGGAAAGCAGTTTCTTTTCTTGAGGTTTTCTGTGGTAGTCAATGGATGGATGGCAATAGTGGGATTGTTTATGGTGGATGGTTGGAGTGTTCTAACTTTAACAAGTTCTTGTTGTGTCAGTCTTTGGATAATTCATTGTAACTATGAACATGGACATCCATTCAGTTGTTACACTTTGCAGTTTCTGAAGTTGTCTTGGGCAATTGATTCTTGGAACACAGATACATAGGTAGCCATTGATATGATATGCTATCGTTGATATGTTCGATGATTATTACTTGTGTGACTTCTTTACTTTAAAAGATTGTGAGGATTCTTGTATGCGTCTTAGCTGTGTAATATCTGACTGCGATACACAGATATGAACGGCATCATATTACTATATTTACAAGGCATATTATTATATTTACAACGTCGAGAAGTAAATGAAGAAACAAGTTTAGTTGCTGAACGTTCTTTTGGATGTTCTAATTAGGGGTAAAATTTGTTAGTGTGGTTTGGGGGTTGTTTTCCTTTTGTTTTAGTGTGTAGGGCTGATATCCCTAGGAGTTTCCTGTATCGAGGGCAATTTCATATATTTTATTTACTACGTATCATATATTTAGGTTCAATGGGTAACATATATTTGATTATGTAATCATTGCGTACGTAACTTATATAGATGGAAGAGGCACCGTCTTCGCCGCCGTCAGCGACGTCGCCAAATGCGTCTGGATCTCCGATCAAGGTGGTACACAGGCGAGAAGGTAGAGGAATCTCCAAATTGCCCTCGGGCCGCATGACGATCACGGAGGTCAGTGACGTCGGGATCCCGCTGAGTCCCAAGAAAGCAGCTGTGAGATTCCGGACCGTCTACGGGGTACTTGCAAGGGAACGGGTCCCCATCACCCCCTCAACCTGGAAGTCTCTGACGGATGTACAGAGAGACCAGTTGTGGACTGAACTTTCTGCCTCGTTCACTTTCCCTGAAGCAGACCAGACACGTGTGCGATGGCACGCGCTGCTGGCGATGTCCCATGCGTGGAGGACCTTCAAGAGCCTGCTTGTCACGCAGTACGTGAACACGGGTCGGACGCCCTTCACGACGTATCAATTTTTGTCGCGGGATACATGGGACGCCTTCGTGCAGATGAAGACGACGGCCGATTTTCAGGAGCAAAGTGCGGCGCACAGAGCTACCCAGGCACGAAACACTCACCCCCACAGACTCGACACCGCTAGGTACGCGGGTAAAGCTACGCAGTGGGCGGCGGAGGACGAGACTGCTGCACGACCGTTTGCTGAGATCTCAGACGAGCGCGCTCGAGCCTGGTTAAGAGCGAGGGCATCAGCGATATCTTCGGGCAGCATCTCTTTCACAAACCCGGCAGACGAGGCACTGTCTCTACGCCTGGTAAATTACTTGAACCACTTAATTGTTAATAAGTCCATAACTTCATGGTGTCTACAATAACATGATGTACTCTTACAGGAAGCATTGACTTCCACATCTTCCCAAGGTTCCTTCAAAGTAGACAGGGAGAATGATGTACTGTTTACGACCCTGGGAAACAAGGAGCACCCGGGTCGCATGCGAGGATTTGGGGTTTACGTACCTTGGAGGGATGGATTCCCACACAACTCCGACACGTATAGTAGGAAGAGATCCAAGGAACATATGATTGTTAGAAAATTTCAAGAACAAATAACAAACTTGCAGAGCCAAGTAAATCAACTCATGCAGGCGCAAGCCGCCCCTGTTAATTTGGGAGCAAGTCCTCCTCGACATCGGAGTAGCGTCGCGTCCACACATAATTCTGGACATGACGACGTGCAATTACCGATCGACGACATCGAGGTAATGTACATCTCTGGAGTGCTCCAAAGATAGACCTATAGGATGCATTAGCTAATTGTGTACCGTTTTTGTAGGAGCCGACGCCCTGCAAGCTCCAAGTGAGGATGGTTGGGTCGATTCTTATTGAGGCTGGGCGGGGTATGGTGTATCCATACCAGGAAGGGGCAGTGCAACACAGTGCCCAGCTGGCGCACGGTTACGCTAAGGTGCAGGTGGACATGGTACATGACAATTTCATGGCCATCCCGCTGGAGATTCCCCCGAACGAAGAAATCAGAACACTATAGGATGCCACGTGTTAGAAAAATAGGGCAAAAGCGAGACACAAATTTTACGTGGAAAACCCTTGCGGAAAAAAACCACGGGCGCCAACCGGTGATGATCACTATATGTGGTGTAATACCCCGGAATCAAATCGGTGGAATTGAGAAGAAGTTGGGGAGGAAAATGCACTTTGAAAGAATAGAAATTCCATTATTTGAGGGGGTTTTCAGCTATATCGCGTTAACCTGGGCCTTGGGCCGAAGCCCAAGAGGCCCAAGAGGGGGGCCGGCCAATGGGGGGTGTCCTCCCACTAACCCTAGCCGCCCCACCCTCTCCCCTCCACTCCCTCCCCCTCTCCAACCAGCCGCCACCCTCCTCCCTGCAGTGCAGCGATTTTGTTCGTCAGATTTGTGTAAGTTCCGTACGTTTTCTGATCTTCTCACCTCTTAGAAAGTTGTAGCCCTTGATCTTAGCTTTCTTTTGGCACCGAGATCATCTGATTTGGAGTTACGGTTTAGGAGATATGGTAGTTTTATCGTGACTGTTCAGGAGAGCTGATGTGATTTGGCAGATTTTCTTGCCGGGCCATTATGATTTACTTAGAGGCCGAATCTGGTATTTTCATATTCTAGAGTTTTGTTCCTGATGTCGTTATCTTTCTTTTGGCACCGAGATCACTTGATTCCACCTTACGGTTTAGGAGATATGAATTTTTAATCGTGCGCTGTCCTGTTTGCCTGAGAATTTGGAACTGTCGGTTTTCCCCTCGGTTTTGATATAGTTAGATTCAGATTCAGAACTTCCACCCAACTAGGGTTTTGTATCTCTCGAAATTATCTTTCCATGTTGATAAGGATCATTCTCATTGGATCAGTAGGCTAAAAGTTACGCTATTTTCTTTATTACTGATCTGTATTCTGGACAGACGTAGATGGGTTGTGTTTAGCTGATAATTAGCCCTCTGTTTTGGCCGAATCAGGGGATTGCGCCAACTAATGTTTTGTAGCCTGATCTGTTAAGTTTCAGTGAGCACTGGTTTCAGGTCTTTTAGAGTTACAGATAATTAATGGTGAATTTTCTCGTACAACTGGCCGTAGATCGATAATCTGGACTTTTGGCGTAGAGGTCAAAACGGACATTTGGGCGTGTGGGTTGATTAGAGGGTATCGTAGAACTCGTGTATCTATGTTATACCCTGTTATCCTTATTCCGTGACAATAATTGTATAGGCGGTGAGGCGGTGAGTGGAAGGACACCTTCGTTGCTTCCCAGTACGTCACAACACGGAAGACAAGTGCAATGTTTAACTTGTGTGAATTTGATGAATGCATGATAATTTGGTAACTTATGAATATTCCTGTGTTTTGAGCATGATGTGGTAGATTTCAATACCTTCTTCTGTGATAAATTGAGATGAAGTTCAAGTTATGCATTTCATTCCATGCACACATATTTCCTTTGTCAGTCACGGAGTGAAACTTGATTAAGTCCCATTAATTCAAATATGGGCATGTGAGACCCACCATTCCAATGTGGGCAACGTTGACCACCATTCCAATGTGGCAACTTCGGACACCCGTATGAAACGTTCTTCATACGATGATTGGGTCCCCGTACTTTGTGAAGTACGGGCTTAAGTGAACACCGACGGGTGTGTCACTACTTATACCGGTATAAACGTGTGAAAAGTCCATTCTCCTTCAATGCATTCATTCATACCATGCTTTCGCAAATTCATGGAAATAAATGTTGTTACTTGATATATTGTTCGATTCGAATTCTTTGTGAATTATATGTTGTGCTTCTTGAGTTTCGACTCACTCTTGCTTTTATTTATTTTAGGTGAATTCGGTGAAACTATTGCTAGCGGAGGCGTAGTCCAAACGTTCCACACACTTGAATAAATCATTCATTCATTATGACACGCTTTTAGTTTATTTGGTTTAATTGATTAAGTATTGAATTGTAATAAAAGTAACTTTGGATGTTCCTCCATTCCTCTATGGTCATTCCTTAATGCTAGATTGTTATCTTGATTATTCAATATTGTCTCTTATTGTGATATTATTTTATTAATTGAGTAGTATGTCGTCCCATTAGGTGGCATCTTGGCTTCGAATAGCCGGGTGTTACAGTTGGTATCGAGCGGGCTTTAGGTCCGTGGTAATTAAGTTATTAAAATGACACACTGTGTGCCTGATGGGTGGGTTTGAGAAATCCATTGTTTCCGCATTTCTAGTGATGTTGTTCATTATGTTGTATGGTATAGAATTGCTTCTGTACTATCTTTCTTGTTATTAATCTATGACGTGATGTGATATCCTATATATCTATGAATTATTCTATGATTGTCATGAGATGATCCTATATATTCATAATTGATTGCATTAGTTATGCGTATAGGTAGCGGACGTCGAGCAGCTGAGTTCGTGGTTGTCTTCCTGGGTTTTGCCAGGCTACACCACTGTTCGTGTTGTAATAGTAGAGAAATTCTTACCCCTGTTCCATAATTCTGTGTTGAGCATGAGCTCATTGATGAAGTTGTTGTCCTTCTCAAGTTTGTATCTGGTTTTCTGGTTGTAGTTTTTGACAGTTCGTGAATTTCTTTTGAATGGAGGGTTATAATGAAGTGGGCAATCTACAGTAGGTTTCTGATCGTTCTTTGAAACAATTATTGTTCTTTCTACTATTGTGATATTTCTGCTCCACGTGAGCGTAGTTAAATTGCAAGATTTACCTTTTCACGAAAGTTCTGTTTTACCCCTGTTGGAAAATTTAACCCATGTGTTCGCTTGGGGTTTCGGGCATTGGCAGATTTCTTTTGCAAGTTCTTTATCAAGTGCACAATTATCTTGCATATTTCTTTTTGGGATGCTTTAGACAGTGGTTCTCTTCCTTGATTTCTGATTTTGACAAATTCTTGTCCGGTGGTAGTTGATGAATTTCTCTTAGGTTCATGATTCATGGTAGTTGATGAGATCCAATAGGTCTTTAATGGTTCTCTGAAAATATTATTGTTTTTTCAGCTGTTGAATTTCTTTTATTTTAAATGATCTTCGACGGTTAGCAATATTAATATTTCCATGTTTGTTCCTTCCTTCTCATTGGAAAATAGCGACTCGTTTACTCGTTTGATAGTTTGTATAATGAGAGTTTTCTGTTGCAAGTTCGTTATCACGAGGAAGCATTGGCTCCATGTATTTCTTTTGGATCATTCCGTCTTGAAGTTTAACGATCTCTTTTCTGAGGATTAGTGTTAAAACCCTTTTTTGGGGTGCCTTGTGGTGATTAAGTCGGAGATGGTAATCAAACAAATTGGTT